>JASDDO010000022.1:551409058-552022916 GCA_030015575.1 Agapanthus africanus | reverse complement strand
GGTATAAAGTGTGCTGCTTTCGTAAGATGGTCGAGAATAACCTAAACGACGTTGTTTCCTCTTGGACTCCGTGGTATAGCAGTCACAAAATCCATTGTGATGTGCTCCCATTTCCATTCGGGTATCGGAAGCGGTTGCAACAGTCCAGCTGTTCTTTGGTGTTCAGCCTTTACTTGTTGGCATACTAAGCACTTGGATACAAAGCGTGCAATCTCTCGCTTCATCCCGTTCCACCAATAGTGCTGCCTCAGATCTCGATACATTTTCGTGCATCTCGGATGCACAGAATAAGCTGGACTATGAGCCTCAGCTAGTACTTCTTCTCGAACATCCTCCTTGGGAACGCAGAGTCTTCTATCGAATCTTAAAGAACCGCCCCGATGTATGAGTAAGTCTATCCTTAGTCCGGCTTCCACCTGCTCTCTGAATTTCTTCAATCGAGGATCATCAGCTTGTGCAGCCTTAATATGATTTACAAGTGAAGACAACACCTGTAACTGCCAAAACTGCCTGATTGCACTCGGTGTAACAACCTTTAGTTCGAGCTTCTGAAAATCCTCAATGATGTCCCTCTAATTGGTTAATATCATGACCGCTGGCTTGCGACTAAGAGCGTCAGGTACGGCATTTACTTTCCCCGGATGGTACTGTATGTCCAAGTCGTAGTCCGCCATTAGTTCTAGCCATTGGCATTGTCTCATATTCAATTCCCTCTAAGTGAACACGTATTTCAGACACTTATGATCCGTGTACACTTCCACCTTTTCGCCTAATAAGTAATGTCTCCAGATCTTCAATGCGGAAACCACTGCGGCTAACTCCAAGTCATGTGTTGGGTAGTCCTCTCGTGATTCTTCAGCTGCCGTGAGGCATAAGAAACTACCCGACCGTACTACATCAGGACGCAGCCTAAACCTTTCCCTGAAGCATCGCTGTGTATCACCAAACCACCTGAATTATCTAGCATTGTAAGAATAGGTGTCGTGGTCAACTTCTGCTTCAGTACCTCAAAAGACTGAGTACATTCCTCTGTCCATACGTACTGTACTTTCTTCCGTGTCAGCTTTGTCAAAGGTTCAGCGACTTGTGCAAATTCTTGAACGAACCGCCGATAATATCCTGCTAATTCCAGGAAGCTTCTGATCTCGGCCACTGACTTCGGTGTCGGCCAATCCCTAACAGATTCTATCTTTGCTGGGTCCACTGAGATGCCTTTGCCCGAAACAATGTGTCCCAGGAACTGCACTTTGTCGAGCCAGAACTCACACTTGCTCAATTTTGCGTATAGCTTCTCTTCCTGAAGAATTTATAGTACCGTTCGCAAGTGTTCGGCGTGATCCTCTCAAGTCTTAGAGTAAACTAGTATGTCGTCAATGAATACAATGACAAACGTCTCCAAGGATTTTGAAAATACTCTTTTCATCAGATCCATAAATATAGCTGAAGCATTGGTAACACCGAACGACATCACAAGAAACTCATAATGCCCGTATCGGATCCTGAAAGCCGTCTTGCATATATCTTCGGCCATTACTCTGATCTGGTGATAGCCTGAACGAAGATCCAGCTTCGAAAATACCTTGGCACCACCCAATTGATCAAATAAGTCGTCGATACGCGGAATGGGGTATTTGTTCTTTATCGTTACTTTATTCAACTCACGGTAGTCTAAGCACATCCATAGCGATCCATCCTTTTTCTTCACCAACAAGGCTGGTGCACCCCACGGCGAAGTGCTTGGGCGAATAAATCCTTTCTCCATGAGTTCTCCAATTTGCTTCTTTAATTCTGCCAACTCAACTGGTGCCATTCTGTACAGTGCCTTGGAAACTGGTGAGGTACCTGGAATCAAATCTATCTAGAATCCCAAGACACGTGGAGGTGGTAGACCTCGTAAATCTTCAGGGAACACGTCAAGAAAATCCAGAATGATTTCTGGTGCGGGGTTTTCATCAATCTCCATAGCCGTCAATACCTTCGGTTTGGCTCTATACTTGGCTGGCTCCAAAGACTCGCTTCCGCCTTCAAAAACAAACTCTGGGTGATTGGGAATGCGGAAAGTCACATTCCTAGCTCGACAATCAATAATCGCATGGAATGTACTCATCCAATCCATCCTAAGAATTGCGTCATAGGTTCCTGTTCCGATTAAAAGGAAATTCGCATAGAATTCCCTGCCACACACTACAACTGGACAAGATCTACATTCTCGACTAGATACTATAACACCATTACCCGTATGTATTTCCCATCCTTTGGTCAATGGATCATGTGGTATGGAGTGTGTATCAACGAAATGTGCAGAAATGAAACAGTGTGATACTCCAGAATCAAATAGTACTCTAGCTGGCATAGAATGAACGAGTATAATACCTGTAACAACTTCACCTGAGGCCTCTGCCTGCTCGGCGGTCACGGTGAAAGCCCGCCCTTGACCGCGGCCTGTGTTGGTTTGCCTCTGTTTTAGTGACTTCTGCTGCTATGGTCCAGGCCCTCCCTGTAACTCTGTTCGCTGAGGGCAACCACTAACCCGGTGCAGTTTGGATCCGCAAATCAAATACTGTCCTGGGCACGGCGACAACCCTTCTAGGTGTGCCCATACCTGTGACAGTAGCACTAAGGCTTTCCTCTGTGGATGTTGCTGGGGCATGAAGGGACGCTTTATCTACGTCGTCCCTGGCCTGTGAATTGGTATGACCCCTCGGGTTGAAGTGTGAGTACGCATCGGAACAACTGGGGGCCTCTTATCACTCGAGTTGGGCCCCCTGAATTTACTGATTAGCTTCTCCTGAATTCGTGCAGCGTTGAGCACCTGCGCAAAAGTCTTCAACTCAAGTGACGCAATCAACTGTTACAGCTCAAATTCTAGTCCCAGCAAGAAACGTCTGGTCTTGGTGGCCTCTGAAGCTACCATATATGAAGCGAATCGGCTCAGATGGTTGAATTCTGCCGCATACACGTCAATGAGACGGCTGTTCTGCTTCAGTAAGATAAATATTTCTTCCATCTCTGCCTTGGCGGTGGGGGGAAAATAGTGGTCCAAGAAGCATTCTTTGAACTTGCTCCACTCGATCGGCCTATCAAGCCTGCTCTCTTCGACGGACCACCAAGTACGGGCTTTGTCCTCTAGCTGGATCTTTATCACATTCACCTTCTCTTCATCGGGGACTCGTGCGGCCGTCAATAGATTCTCCACATTGACCAACCATTGATCAGCCTCGAGTGGTTCGGCTAGTTCCATAAACACAGTTGGGTGTAATCTTCGGAAATTCGACACAGTGCCAGTCCTGGCAGGTGTAGCGGTTCCCTCGGGGGCGGTAAAGAGAGCGGAGGTTCCTCCCAATGCGGTAATAGCCATGAGTCCCTCGGTAAGCAGATCCGTCTTTCTCTCTTGGGCATCTGCGAGGGTTGCCAGTGCATTCAAGATCCTCTCTGTGCAATCCTGAGAACTAAAGCTCGAGGAGAGGTCGTTCAGGAAAGTCATGTCATTGGAAAATAGATAAAAGGATATGATTAGATACAAAGATGAGAGTGAGAAATAGTGAAGTGAAAAATAATATAATAAAGCGTAGTTAATGTTATCCCTTAATACTAAAGCCTGGCGCTCTGATACCAACAAAACCATGTTATGTCCCGCTTCCCAAAATACGGAATACGAGAGGCGACTAGGCCAGCCATGCTCCTACAGTCAAGGAACAATCCCGCCGTAGTCACACTTCGGTTTCTAGCATTACATGATAATCAATAAACACAGCACAAAAGTAAAGGAAACACATTACTAGTTTATTACACCAACTTTCATTGTTCACAGTTTACAATAGAATGAAAAATAAACTACTAACCATGTGCGAATACAAGGTTGATTTATAGAAAGCAGTAAAAGCATTGAAGGCACGACCGTCTAGATCTCTGCATGCTCGAATGGTAAGTCTGACTCCTGAATTCGGTCCTCTTCAAACTCGGAGCATGCATACTCAGGTCGTCAGGGCGACGCAATAACAATATTATAATAGTATTAATGAGGAAAGAAAATAAAAGTAATAATGATGGAGGTAATAAATGCAGGCAATCAATATGTCAATAAATGATGCAATGTATGATTTGTGTACCTATCGGTCTCTAAGTTACTTTTGAAATCAAGTTGCTATAAGGAGTGATTATGTTTAACAATAGTCTCGTACGTACTCGAGACTACTGTTAGTTATATGTATGCCCTAGAGGCCATTACTGTACATACGATGTATATTGTAGTGGATGCTAGGACATATATAGGGATGACTTTCTTGCTCGACATGATAGTATGCTATCTGGTTGTACTTTATCTTAACATGTACTCTGATTGTCTCTATATTACATGTTGATAAAGCCCTTAGGATATGTACTCGACTACTGGGACTATGATGAGATCATACTAGTGGGGCCACGGTAGTCGACGAGTACATCCTATAACTGTTCCTAGTCGAGAGTGTATCGAGACAGGGCATCGATACACCAGAGTAGACTAGCGTATACGCATCTTGACCCATATGATGGGCGATGGATGATCCCATATCCATCGGTGTTTGACATCAAGGATGGTGTACGGGTGCTCAGTGGAGACTGGGTACACTGGACGGACTCGCCGAGAACTCCCAGATGGTATTATACCATACGTCAGATGGCAGTTCTCCGGTGACACTGGTACAGAGTAGTCTACAGACCCGAGATCGTCATAGAGTCTTGTGTGGTTCCCACTGTGCTTTGATTTCCATCATACCACGTCCAAGAGGGCGTGCAAAAAGGTGGCTTTTGGGTACAGTCCCGAATCACATGGAGGCAATGAGCGATAGGAGGGGATTCGTCTCTCCCGGTATAGGGAGTTGATGTTGTGCTGTGTTCGATTGGCTATAACCGGAAATCCCTGGCCAGGGTTGCTGAGATTTACTGGTAAGTGTTATCAGTAGTTTCTCGAACTGTTATAGACCTCATATCGACATGACTTATCGAGCTACTGGGGTCTGACGTTTACCACCCCTAGGCGAGATATGCAACATATCAGACGACGAGACCGGACTGTACGGGAGTGTTACTATTTGGATTCACAGGAGAATGTATAGGCTTGCTTGTTGATCTTCTGAGCGCTCAATACCTGGGTAGCTGTTACGTTTAGCTGACTGCTTGCAGCTTATGGGTGTTTGATATGATCATCACCTACTGCCGGCGTATTGACGATTCTTTAGAGTCCTACACAGAGGTTTCTTGGCTCAGGCAAAACGGAGTAGGAGCACATATGTGATATGTCCAGGACCGAGGATAATACGATATGAGATACCGTATTCTATTCTCGCGATATTTGATATCAGCCGGGTCATCGGATCAAGTGTTGATTCGATGAATCGGTACGGATAAATATTAGTCGGTTATATGCGATATAGCCGGATTGTCGGATCAAGTGTTGATTCGATAATTTAATGTATAATAATATATATGATATATTAAATTATATTAACCAATATTAGCTCACTAAAAGATTCTTTTTCTCACTCGGGTAATACATTGATATATATGCGATATATGTTAATTGTATTATTTTATTTTGTTACGATAAATATTATATATGTGATATATAATATTGTAACATGATATGATAACTAATGCAACTTGTTTAGTGGAGTTTAAACATGATTAGGGTTTGGATTAGGGTTAAACTTTCTAGATGTTTCTAGAAGGTTTTCTTTTTGTTTTGGAAAAGATATTTTCAAGTGACTCATTCTTAACCTAACCCAAACCCTAGCCTTGGTTAATTCTCTACAAAGGTTTAGTCAACCATGGTTGCATTATTTGTCATATTAATCCTTTCATTATTCATCACAAAAGGAAATGGATCACTATTCTTCTTCTTCCTTCATTCTTTCATGAAAAAGCTTGCTTGATTTTTCCAAAGTGATGAATAAATATGAGAAAAAGATAAATAAAGAGAGCAAAAATCCTACTTCATCATCCTCATTTTCCCTTGCCATTTAGATGAGGGTGTTCACATCATTTCATGAGTGTTAGCTTGTGTTAAAGAAACTTCAAGGTAGATCATCTTAGTATCGAAGATCGCAAGCAAAGGTTGCATCTTTCTCTTCGTGGAACTTTTCGAGAGTCCGGAACCCGATGATCGCAGCGAAGGGACCACAACACGGAGCATATGAAGTGAAGGACCGGATCTACAAAGCTTGTAATCCCTCTCACTTAGTGTTAAGTTGTTAACATGATAGTTTTCGCCTAATCTCTAGTTTAAAGATCCGTATTCGGGTTGTTCGGCACGGCTAAATTTTTAATCGGGCATGGTTGATGCTTCGTAAACCCTTGTGCGCGTGCCTAGCAACCCTACAGTGGTATCAGAGCCAAGCTAGAGCTTTAGGCGAAGTCTAGACGAAGTTTAAAGTCCGATCGAAACCCGAAACCCCGATAAAACCCGCTCTCTGGACTTTTTCTAAAAACTGGGATTTTTCCACATTAAAAATGCTTAAAAAATTCAGCAGGGAATTATAAGAATTACGGTGCAAAATTTGATTCATGAACAGTAAAAAGAGCGACGGAACCGCGGCAGAAGCATGCCTTCTGCGGCGGTTCCGCGGCTAAAGGATGACGTCATCATTCCCTGTTTGCACAGTAACTCCTATTTTATTATGCTGGATTTTCTGGGAATTTTTAATATTTATTCAAGAGTTGAATTTTCTGGGGTTGTTTTGGGGATTCGATGTTTCGACCGGGATGTCTAATTTTGTCTATGTGGTTTTCCGGATAATTTTTAGAAACTGTTAAAAAGTTCGAACGGATATCAATAACTCACTTTTTCCCCTGTCGGAAATTTTTTCAAAAGTTGGATTTTTTCTCGTGTTTAAGAATGTTCTAAGTCGTGCAAGTAACGCGATGGACCCTCTAGAAGACAACAAACCTTAACTCAATTATGTGACCGTCTTGAACTGCCTTTTGAACCTTAGGGTTTGGGGCTGTACGGCGTGCCACATGTGAGGCGTTGGCTTGACCCTTCTACGGCTGGACCATTGGTACTGTGGCATGTGATGGATGTTTTTAAACTGATTTCAAGTGTTGAGATATATTGGGGAAATCTTGGGTGTTTGATGATTCGATCGGAAAGTTTAACTTTGTCTATTTATCTGGAATGTGATACAATATTTGGAATCCACAGGTAGTTATAAGATAACTGATTTGAATGTTATAAACATAGCAGTTTAGTCTCAGATGATCGGTTGCCACGGAATTTTGATGTGATCAAAAGTCCGTCGCAATCACGTAGCGTACGCGGATACTCGCCGGGTAAATTTAATAGACAGCTACGCCCCATAGCCCTGACCAAGTGACTGTAGGAGAACCCCGTCGCCGAAAGCATCCGTTCGGGTGCTCGCGGCAGCGGTGTTCCGCCTTAGTGCACTTCGTCGATGGCATCCAGGGGTGCGGCCGTCTACTAAAGTTTGCGACGAGCATTCGATCAGGACGTCGGGAATCCTGTTGAATTGCCCGACTTGACATTGAAAAGAGTTTTCGATAATGAGACTAAAATGCGGGGTTTATAAATGTTAGGCATGCGATGTCTAAAGAATTCATTTGGTTAGGCATGCGATGTCTAAGAAGGTTGCGGATTCCAACTGTTGTAGTTTTACACTTTCTTTTCTGTGACCGTAAGCGTAGTATGTGGTGTATCGCCGGCTTCGTTGCTATACATCAACGACAATCGGGATACGCATACTTGCTTACGTTGATGATATGTGATATTATGTGTTGCTGTGATATGTTGTATTGGATCGTCGCATTTGAATAGCCGGGGGTTTTATGTGAGATGAGAGTTTTTTCTTTTTCATTCATGTAAAATTCATTTGTATGTAATATTCTTTTATTGGGGCACTTCCAGGTAGCGGAAGATGTCACCGTTGTATATTATTTATTTTTCCGCATTAGGTAGACCCAAGGCGGGGAGCACAAGTAACCGGGTTCTAGGGTCCAGTGGGAGACCATCTCGAGGAGTCGAGACCGGGTCTCCTAACCCTAGAATTGGCAGTGTTACTTGCCGCTCTCGTAGGGGTCTACGGATGTGGGTTTGGCTATTCATCGCGACCGTGGAATCCGTGTTTTATACAGGCTCGTATTGAAAACACGGACGTCCTAGTATATCCAATATTTCATATATGTTCTTCTGCTGCAATGTTCTGTGATGAGATCATATTACTGCCTGAGACGAATGTTTATATTATATATATGAGATATATGTTATATTGCAGATTTCGTTTCAAAAGAGATGCTTGTGAAGCATATTAAAATGGGACTTCATTAATGAGATTAATGAAATAAAAGAAACCTAAGATGTTGTAGAAACTTGTTTATAAAAACTGGTAGCTCTAGTTGTTGCTTTGCATAGCGGTGTTCCTTGTAGAACATCCAGCACCTTATTCGATAAGGAAAGCACCGAGATCCCTTCACCGGGAGTGACTCCTTTAGCAATAACTGGCAGATGCTACAAACTCGGTTTGTCTTTTGATTGCTTCTATAGTTCTTGCTTTGGATAGTGATATTTGTGAAATATCCTGCACCTTATTCGACGAGGAAAGGGCCGACGATCCCTTCACCTGGAGTGACCCCTTTAGCAAAACTAGAAAAGCCTAAAAAACAATCCATTTAAAATCACTCGATTCTACAACGATATCAAGTTCATTACGCAAAGGGTTTTCTTAAAAACCTGCGTAGCCCTCCGTCATTTCAGATAAGTACTAGTTAGTATTCGTGCTGCGGTAGTTTGGCCTCCGTCAAGGCGTAGTGTACGGTAGCTGACTAGTGCTTATCTGCTAGCATATGATGCGATTGGATTAGGGTATTCGTACGGCGTTGTTTGGCCTCCGTCAAGGGTCGTGCGGATGGGTTTAATTCAATCAGGAAATGACGGGTTGAACTTGACTAGCGGACTATGGGTAGTTTGGCCTCCGTCATGGTCATAGGACGCTAGGGGTAAAATATTATTGGGAATTTCAAGTGTTGAAATTTGCAATGAGATTGCATACCTTCTATGAGATGGTTGGATCCCGATACCCGCTGCGAGTAAGAGTTACTCCTGGGAGAGTTTTACTTATTACAATTAGCCGATCAAGTAGGTGTCTAGAAAGGTGTTAACGGGGTTACGCCTCTAGGAAAACGAGGTTTACTTTAATTAGGTTCGTGCGAAAGCACGGGGGACCTCCCTCAAAGTACAGACACTGGCCTGGCTGAAAGATTGGCGAACTTGTAGCATGTAATTAATCCCAGCTAGTCTTTCCTTTTAGGGTTTGAAGGAAGATTTGATTAAAACAGTGGGAGACATCCTGATTAGATATATTAGATAACCAATCTAATCTTGCAAGAGCATACGCTGAGTGTTTTCTTCTCTCTCTCTCCAGGTTGCGACCATATCACGCCTTAATCAAGATAATAAAACGGATATATTGACTGAACCCGCTTGTTATACTGAGCTAGGGAACGTTGGTCCCGCTCCAACTTATAATAGTTATAAGACAGAGAAGGAAATTAGGGAATACCATATTTCCCGTGCCGCCCAAACGAAGAAATTGCATGCTGATGCATCATCTTTGGGTGTGTTCATTACACAGAACTGTTTCTCAATATCCTTTACGTCCTGGGTATGTGATACCGGATCAGGATCCCGCATATGTAATTTGTTACATGGGCTACAGATAGGTAGAGAACTGAGAACGGGTGATAAGTTTCATGAGACAGAAAATGGTGCAAGTGTTGCAGCCAAGTCTGTTGGTCACTGTCACCCTGTATTACCGGAATACATTGATTCTGAACAAATGTTATTAGATACCGAACCTGATATACAAAATCATATCAGTCTCTTTATTAGTAAAGAAATGATAAAATTTTGTATTGTTGGATAATGTTTTGAACATTTCCTATATCAAGAGTTGATTGGTTCAGGCACGTTATCTAAAAGCATTGATGTTCTAAATCAAATTACAGTTCTTAGTATACGGAACACACACAAGAGGAAGAGTTCAGAAATGAACGAATCCTTCTTGAGGCATTGTAGACTAGGTCATATCAATGCGACCCGACTAGCTGAAGTTACATATAGATGCATATTTAAATTAGTTTGAATTTACATCTTGTGAAACTTGCCGGTCATGTCACAAAGATAAGATGACCACAGCTCTGTTTGTTGGAAATAGAGAAAGAGTTAGTGAACATTTGGGATTGATACATGCTGATGTATGAAAGGTCCCCTGTCTACACATACCAAGACCGGTTCTTTGTACTTCATTACATTCTCTGATGATCTCTCAAGATTCAGACATATGTTCCAGTTGAAACACAAGTCCGAACCTTTTGAGATATTCACAGAATATAAGTTAGAAGTAGAGAACCAAATACGGATATAAGTATTATGTCCTTTGATGAGATCAAGGAGGAGAATACTTAAGCACGGAATTCCTGGACTATTCTAAAGGAGAATGAGATTTTCTCTCAGCATTACTCCTCCGTATACACCACAGCACGTCGGTGTATCGGGGTGGAGCCATAGCACCCTATGTGATATGGTGTGCTCTATGATGAGTTCTACTGAGTTTCCTATTTCCTTTAGGGAGTTATGCACTTATGAAGTTGCATACCTATTGAATAGGGTTCAAATCAAATCAGTTGCCTACCACTTCATATATGATATGGAAAGGGAAGAGCCCATATCTTAAGTTTGTTAAGATTTGGGGTTGTCCGACCTATGTCTAAAAGCAAAATCTGGGCAAGCTCGAGGCAAGGTCTGTTATGTAGAACTGGAATGGTTCCAGCTATACAAACTGCAGCTGATGATTTGGTAAAACCAAAGGATTCAATAGTTTCCAACGAACCTCAGCCTCTCCTCCGATCTAGTAGGGTTCCTCACCCACCTGAGAGATACTTCGGTTTCTCTATGACAGTGGGAGCGAGGATTGCATCATGAGATGATGACCCAACTAGTTTCGAGCTGGCCATCAGGAGTGGGACTCTGTAAGAATGGCTGGGTGCTTATCGATCTGAGATGGAATCCTTATACACCAACAAAGTATGGACTTTGGTTGCTTTATCTGAAGGGTTAAATCCCCATCAGGAGCGAGTATATCTTGAGAAGATTACTTGGTGTACATGGAAAAGTTGATACTTTCAAAGCTATGCTTAAGTCCATCCAGATCCTACTTGCCAGAGCTACATACCATGACTACGATATCTGGTGGTTGGGTGTCATGACTGCTTTTCTAAGTGATGTTTTAGAAGAGAACGTCTATAAGTACACAGCCAGAGGGCTTCGTAGACAGTGGGAGTAGCGGAAACGTGTGCAAGATGTTTTATATGATAAAACAGGTATCGCGGAGTTAGAACATCTGTTTTGATGTGCTAGTCAAAGAGTTTGACTTCATCAAAATGGTAGATGAACCTTGTATATACAAAAAGGTAGTAGAGAGTATGGTGGAGATCCTCGTAGAGTACGTGGATGACATACTCTTGATAGGGAAAGAGTTTCCTATGCTACGCTCGGTTAATCTCCGCTTATCACAAGGATTCTCCATATAGGATCAAAGTGATACCTCCTAAATCCTGGGTTTTTGGATCTATGAGATAGATCTAATTGGATGTTAGGATACTCACTAGTTGTAGTGAGATGGTATCAATCGATCCTGGGGAGAATCACTGGAAAGGTTCCAGGCTGATAAGGACGACTGAATGTCAGTCGCAGGCTTGTCTATACCCTCAGTGGAGGGACGGTATGTTGGAAGAGTTCCAAGCTAGATATCGTGACATACTAGACGATTAAAGGCAAGATACATCGTTACCAAGGATACTACCAAAGAGGCAGTCTGGATATTTATAAGTTCATAGGATGAACTTCGTTCCTACCATTGTGTGACAATGGAGTTGTGGCTTCAGCCAAGGAACTACCGTCCCATCAGAAATCCAGATATAATTCTTAGGCAGTATCACCTGATCATGGAGATGGTTGATCTCCAGGGAGATCGAGGTTAGGAGAGTAGACACAGAGGACAACAGCGCGAATCCACTCACAAAGGCCTTTTTCCCAGTAGAGACTTTTATGGGATGGTTGAGTATGAGATACTTCAACCGCAGCTAATTGTTGGGTATGCGATACCATAACAGATGGCCCTAGTGCAAGTGGGAGATTGTTAGTTATATGTATGCCCTAGAAGCCATTACTGTACATACGATGTATATTGTAGTGGATGCTAGGACATATATAGGGAGGACTTTCTTGCTCGACATGATAGTATGCTATATGGTTGTACTTTATTTTAACATGTACTCTGATTGTCTCTATATTACATGTTGATAAAGCCCTTAGGATATGTACTCGACTACTGGGACTATGATGAGATCATACTAGTGGGGCCACGGTAGTCGACGAGTACATCCTATAACTGTTCCTAGTCGAGGGTGTATCGAGACAGGGCATCGATACACCAGAGTAGACTAGCATATACGCATCTTGACCCATATGATGGGCGATGGATGATCCCATATCCATCGGTGTTTGACATCAAGGATGGTGTACGGGTGCTCAGTGGAGACTGGGTACACTGGACGGACTCGCCGAGAACTCCCAGATGGTATTATACCATACGTCAGATGGCAGTTCTTCGGTGACACTGGTACAGAGTAGTCTGTTGACCCGAGATCGTCATAGAGTCTTGTGTGGTTCCCACTGTGCTTTGATTTCCATCATACCACGTCCAAGAGGGCGTGCAAAAAGGTGGCTTTTGGATACATTCCCGAATCACATGGAGGCAATGAGCGATAGGAGGGGATTCGTCTCTCCCGGTATAGGGAGTTGATGTTGTGCTGTGTTCGATTGGCTATAACCGGAAATCCCTGGCCAGGGTTGCTGAGATTTACTGGTAAGTGTTATCAGTAGTTTCTCGAACTGTTATAGACCTCATATCGACATGACTTATCGAGCTACTGGGGTCTGACGTTTACCACCCCTAGGCGAGATATGCAACATATCAGACGACGAGACCGGACTGTACGGGAGTGTTACTGTTTGGATTCACAGGAGAATGTACAGGCTTGCTTGTTGATCTTCTGAGCGCTCAATACCTGGGTAGCTGTTACGTTTAGCTGACCGCTTGCAGCTTGTGGGTGTTTGATATGATCATCACCTACTGCCGGCGTATTGACGATTCTTTAGAGTCCTACACAGAGGTTTCTTGGCTCAGGCAAAACGGAGTAGGAGCACATATGTGATATGTGCGGGACCGAGGATAATACGATATGAGATACCGTATTCTATTCTCGCGATATTTGATATCAGCCGGGTCATCGGATCAAGTGTTGATTCGATGAATCGGTACGGATAAATATTAGTCGGTTATATGCAATATAGCCGGATTGTCGGATCAAGTGTTGATTCGATAATTTAATGTATAATAATATATATGATATATTAAATTACATTAACCAATATTAGCTCACTAAAAGATTTTTTTTCTCACTCGGGTAATACATTGATATATATGCGATATATGTTAATTGTATTATTTTATTTTGTTACGATAAATATTATATATGTGATATATAATATTGTAACATGATATGATAACTAATGCAACTTTTTTAGTGGAGTTTAAACATGATTAGGGTTTGGATTAGGGTTAAACTTTCTAGATGTTTCTAGAAGGTTTTCTTTTTGTTTTGGAAAAGATATTTTCAAGTGACTCATTCTTAACCTAACCCAAACCCTAGCCTTGGTTAATTCTCTACAAAGGTTTAGTCAACCATGGTTGCATTATTTGTCATATTAATCCTTTCATTATTCATCACAAAAGGAAATGGATCACTATTCTTCTTCTTCCTTCATTCTTTCATGAAAAAGCTTGCTTGATTTTTCCAAAGTGATGAATAAATATGAGAAAAAGATAAATAAAGAGAGCAAAAATCCTACTTCATCATCCTCATCTTCCCTTGCCATTTAGATGAGGGTGTTCACATCATTTCATGAGTGTTAGCTTGTGTTAAAGAAACTTCAAGGTAGATCATCTTAGTATCGAAGATCGGAAGCAAAGGTTGCATCTTTCTCTTCGTGGAACTTCTCGAGAGTCCGGAACCCGATGATCGCAGCGAAGGGACCACAACACGGAGCATATGAAGTGAAGGACCGGATCTACAAAAGTTGTAATCCCTCTCACTTAGTGTTAAGTTGTTAACATGATAGTTTTCGCCTAATCTCTAGTTTAAAGATCCGTATTCGGGTTGTTCGGCACGGCTAAATTTTTAATCGGGCATGGTTGATGCCTCGTAGACCCTTGTGCGCGTGCCTAGCAACCCTACAACTACGACCCACTGTTGCCCGGGACATAACTCTGTCAGCCGGACTACTAGGTTCAAACCTAATATATAAGAGTCGCCGTTCGAATGATCATTCTCTAAATCACTGACCTCGCTAAATACAAATTATTTTCAACTTCGATTTCCTCCTTTTCCCCCAGGTTTCACTATCTATGAGTATGGACTAGTTGTGTACATGTACGCATCAAAAACACTGTTTTATTCACCATTCATTGTATTGTCACTATCACGAATCATTCAATTTTACTGGCGTACTCGACATATCTAAACCGATACTATTCTCGTTCGACAATGCATTATACACTGAAAATTAATAAGGACGCGCATTATCGCTAAAGGTATTGTAGTCGGGTAAAAATGTGAATCATGCCGTTAAACAATTTATATGCAATACTAGTCATTACACGTCTTATAAACTTAGAAAAATAGCATTAAATCGTACATTCAGAATTAAGTAAAATAATACAAAAGGGGTAAAAATGATCATAAATTCAACGAAATTGGTTTCACGTCAATCGGGTTTCGGGTCCGCAAATTATGGTCATTTCTTTTTAACTGTTTTCTGCTGGAAATTCAATTCCTGAACTGAAAGTCCATTTCATAACACGGTTTTTATATTGTTGGGTTCATAATTAGGTGACACTACAGTTGGATAACATTTAGGTTTATCATTTAGGTTTCCAAAGAATCAGACGGATCGATAATATCCACCGTGTACTGGGAGTTATGTATTATTTAATACCGGGTTATACGTTCTGTCCCTGCTTGGGACTGCAGTACATGGTTTAAAATGTGATTAAAATAGCAAACGATGGTAAAAATGAATGAAATCACTTCCAATAGTTAGCTAACAGATTTATCTTCGCTATGGTATATGTTTGCTCATAATATCATTTTCACACAGATATGTACAAGCATTTCAAATCAAGTAGCGACAAGCAGTGCTGCTCTGGACTGCAGTCCAGAGCCGCAATTCTCCTCGATTTTCTTTTTCGTGAATTATTAAAATTTAGTGGAAAAAAATATATTACTGTAGTTTATTCTTTCATCTTTGATATGAGTCCTGAAATGCCACAATCCTATATATACCTAATTTATTATAAATTTTACGGGTTAGCATGTATGAAAATTCCAGATTTTACGACAGAAATCGGGGGTACCATTTTACATGAGCAAATGACATTGTTTTGGAACCAAATCTTATAGGATATTCATTAACCATACCTGGGTTCATTAACCTATATTCCTTTAGTTTAAAATGGGTTTTCGCCTTGGATATGTTCGAAAACTAGCTTAAGTCAACGGTTATTATTGAAAAGTCGGTTTCTTATTTGGCGAGTGGGAGATTTGAACCATAATGATTATGAGCATTTTCAAACACGGGGTAAAAGACACTAGATGGATTAAATCACTAAAAGCAATGAATTATGATCGTAGTAGCAAATGATTCGATTACAGTATTCGATTCAAGCCTATAATCATAATAGAACTACTTAACTAATATATCTATATAGCATGTAAAAGCAAGCTGAATTCACTTGCCTGCGACGATCGGCGGCCACGAAGACGATGATGGTGGCGACCTACAATAATGGCATACACAAGGCTATACACGGCTAGGGTTCGGGCTTGGTCTCGACGATGGAGACGGAGCTTGGTGGCGAAGTGAGGTTGTGAAGCGACGGGCAACCGGAGGTGGTGGTTAAGGCAGCGACGATGTGGAGGCGGTCGACGACCTGAAGTTCTGGCAATGGATAAAGGCGCAGAGAGCTCAGGAGGCGGCTAGGAGTTGCGGCTGCTGCAGCAGTGAGGAGGTGTCGATGGCGAGTTGGGCACTGGAGGTGGAGGCTCGGGGAGCTCGGGGTAGACGATGGAGGGAGGCAGCCTGCGGGGGTGGGGTGAGTCAACAGGGGTTGGTGATGGCTAGGGATGAAGCTTGGTATCGAGAGAGGAGAAGAATACGTGGGCTTCGGCAAAGAAGGCAAGGAGGGTGGTGTTGGGTTGTGAGGTCGACGGCGAGGCGAGCTATGGCGAGGGTGCTCAGGAGAGGAGGTGGGGGTGACGCGGATGAGGAAACTCGTCGATGGAGGGAGATTGCCGGCAGCGATGGCTCAGGCGGCATTGGGATGAGCCGACGGAGCTTGGGGTGGGTCGCGGTGGTGCTCTCAGTGTTCAGGTGGCCAGGGCGGGCATATGCAATAGGGTTCTCGTGGTGGTGGGTTTGTTTGGGTAGCTCTTGAGAGAGAGAGAGAGAGATAGGAGGTAGAGAGTGAGATAAGAGGTAGAGAGTGAACGAGAGGGGGGAGAGAGAGAGTGAACGTGGGGAGGGGGTGTTAAGGAAAAATATAAAGAAGGACAAAGATGGTAAAGGGAAATTATTAGGTTTCAATTAGGGATTTAATGAAATTGATTGGGTAGGATTTAGATTTAAATGAGAATATTTTTTTGAATTTGGAAGGGGAGAAGTACTGTTGGGTAAAAGGAAGTGCAGGGTTTGGGTTATTGGGCTTGGGCTTACGAAAAAATTAAGAAAGAAAAAGAGTGGGATTAAAGATGGACTTAGGCTTTGGGTTAGATTTGTTTAGTGAAAACTATTTGGGTAAAAATATAGATTAGGGTTTTGAAAATACATAAAAATAATTGAACAAATTTTGTAAACAACACTTCATTTAATTATGGATATTGGCGTACAAAAGGAACTAGGTATTACAATCGCCTTATCACCTCTATACTTTTGAGACATATAGAAAGTTTCGAGCTCTTGTACGTTATAGGTGCTGAGCAAGTCAAGTTCCTTAAAGTGCTGAGATGGAGCCATCATAATATGTAGAATCTGGTCTGTTTCGTCAAGGGTCTACATCGGTGGACGAGTGGTGAAAACCGAATCATTCTCGTCTTCGGAGTCGATGCCAAAGACCAGGATAAGGGCCGACGAGCCGGATTTATTACTTTCTCTCTGAGGTTGTCCCGAATACACTATCTGTTCATTTTCATCAATATCGCTTCCGAAGACCGGGATTGTGGTTATTAATCTTTGTTTATTTTCTTGTTTGCGGCATCTCTCGGTATCTTCAAAACCCGGCTAAAAGTATTTTGCATCTTCATACTTCCATACCTCATTTACCGAGAAGGGATTGATCTTTCCCGTGACAGTGTACTCTTGGCCATCCTTAAAATACTTTATACATTGATGTTGTGTAGAAGAGAAGACATTGTACTCGTGTAGCCAAGGCCTGCTGAGTAGAGTATTGTAACATGTTTTGACGTCAATGACATAGAATTTGATGTCAGTGACGAGCTTCCTGAAGCAGAGTGTCAATTCTACGGACCTAAGCTTCTGTGACGACTGCGAGTCGAACCCTGAGAGGGTGATCTTGTCCCGGGCAAGGTGTTGAACATTTACGCATATCTCCTTCAACACTCTCACATTGAGAAGGTTGACAAAAAATCCATTGTCGATAAGAATTTTTCTTATCTTAATATCGTGGTAGTATCCGGTAACATACAACGATCGATTATTCTCGTATGTTCCAAGGATGAGATCTTCCTCACTGAAGGTAATATTAGCGATGTGGACTTCTGCGAGTTCATCATTCATTTTCTCTTCCGCAAGGAAGACTTAAAACCGATCAGCTTCTTTTAAGGCCTTGATCAAGGAATCTCGTGCCACTTTGAACAAGAGTAGAGCATCAAATATACTCAGCTGCGATAGTAGCTTTCTCAAATGTGCAAGGAAGTTATAGTCCACCTTAGTTTTCTTGGGTAGGTCCTTTGCGACGATCTCTCTTGCGACTTTTTCATCGACCTCGATCTCCTCGGGCATTTTCCTTTTCCCTTTATCTTATTTCTTTGGATCCTTGTTTGCGGGTCCAAAGTTCTTTTCAGGTAAGGTACGGTTGCACGGCTGAATGTTCCCGCAATCCTTTTCTTCCTCTTCTTTTCATAAGGCGGAGCTTTCGAAGAGAGAGTTAAGGTGCATTTCATTCTCGAAATCACTCCCGAATATCAGAATCCGAGGGCACCCTCCTTTAGGGCCGGTATTGGTCATATGGCAGCTACTGGTTGCCTCTTTTCCTGCTGCGGTCTTATCGCTCTCGTATCGACGAGCACGGGCCTTACGCTTCTTCTTCTTGAAATATCTTCTGTGGGCAACATATCCTTACCATCAATTCTTGAAGGTGTTGCACTCATTAATGGGATGGGCGATCCTTCAGTGATATTGACAGTATTTTGGGTGTTCCTCTCCACCATCGAAGTACGGAACCCCGGTAGTATACATCATGAGAGGCGGTAGCTTCATTCCCATTGATAGGGCCTTGGCAAACCGCTTTTCGGCTTTGGTCCAACTCTTATTCTTTGCAGGCATGATTTGGACCGGTCGGAGAGCTTCATAACTCATCCCTACCGTAGCATCTTTGTTATGACGTTGTTGCCTGACCTTTTCATATATGGTCATCTCGCATCTTCGATAATCTTTACTCTTTTGAAAAGCTTCTTTTAGCATCCTTTCGATTGGATCTTCTTCTATCAGTTTCGGGATATATGGTGCCAATTTTGCCCCCAGCTTGTCCATGTCGCTTTCTAACACTGGCGAAGCCTCATCATCATATATAAAGGATTGGGAGACCATGTGGCAGCTTTCCATACATTCTTCCGTCCCCTTGGTTGAGTCGTTTTCTTCTTCGTCATCATTGTTGTTTTCCTCAAGGATATGTTGGAGGAAATCTTCAAGTGTGACCGGTGTTCACGCTTTCTGATTATATTCTTCTAGCACATCTATATATTTTTGCAGATTTGGGCGGTTGTTGACATATTCGGCGGGATGCACGGGCTTCTTGGTCTTCTTATTCTTCTTTTCCTTGGAAGACTTAGAAGGTTTGCCTTGGGGGCTTTTTCCCTTGTCAATGTATGAGACGCGGCTTCAACATCCCTTCTATGATCTTGGGGTCAAGCGGGCTTTTCCACCTGATTATCGGGCATGCTTGTAGGTCTTTCAGCAGTATTTTGGTCATTGCCGAAAGAACGACTTTCCATGGCGCTTCTTTCATGAATGAGCAGGATGCCCCCGCGTATTAGCTTTCTTAGGGCATGCTTTTATAGTGGATATACCTTCCAATTATATGAAAATGCAAACTTGCCCTGCTAATACTGGTTCTCGATCCAGTTCTTAAAGACGTAACAGTCTTCAATTGGATGGCTTACTACCCGATGATAGGGACAGTAGCTTGGATTGTTGACATCACCATCTTATGCGGGTCGCCGTGGCTCATTGCTATCAAATTATTCCTCATCGCTAGCTTGAATAGTCTTTTCGTCTTATCGCGAGGGAAGGAATACGCGCATCCCATTCTTTCTTCTAAGGTAGGACCGGTGCGGTTGTTGTTTCGGTGAGCGGCTTCTTTCGGGCCATTCTGCTATTGTTGTGTATTAGCAACAAAGGCCGCCTTTCCCTTACCTTTACTGTTTTAGAAATCTCCACCTGAGGCAGAAGGGATATGGCCCATCTGATCCATCTGGGATAATTTATCGATGAGAGCCTGGAATATGGTAGGCTTGAAGAAGGTCATAAATTGGAACACATTCGACTGAGTATTGATGATGCCTATGAACATTCCCACAACTGGACCCTCCTTAATGCAATGTTCACATTTATACCACATGTTTCACCATCGGATTGCATATTGAACCCATGTCTTACCTGGTTTAACCCTTGAGTTGATCAGCACAGTAATTGGAGTGCGTTCACTTGCGCTGGCGAATCTATGAGTGAATAGCGGTTCCATCTCAAAAATGTCTTGACGGAGTCATTTGGGAGCTCTGAATACCATTCGAAAGCCGTCTCTGAAAGACTTCTGTCAAATTGGCGAAGTAGAAGCTTATCATCAAACACAGTGTTGCCACACAGGGCTTTAAACCGTGCAACGTGCTGGTGAGGGCTACATGTTCCTTTATATATATATATATATGGAACTTTAGGATCGTATATCCTGGAAGGTATTTCATCTGGTCATGCCATGCTGGATATGTTCGACCAGTCTTGATCAACTGATTCATCGGTTCATTTGCTTGGCAAGCTTTGATCTGTTGTGCGATATAATCATCCAACGCCGCCTTCGAGATCATTTCTTCTTTAGACGTTGATAAGGCTTAAGGAGGGTTTGAAGTTTTCCCCTTATTATCATCAACAATCACCGGTGGTTCTTTGGCCGGCGGTTCTGGCTGGGTCAACATTCCAACCATGTCCTGAAACAGGAGAGCCATCTACTTCATATTAGCAACTTGCTCCGCTACCTCCTTATCCTTCTTTTCCAGCACTTAAGTCAGGAAATCGGTATCGGTATTCTATTCTTACCACTCTTCTAGCTCCTTGTCCGGACCTTCTGTAGAGTTAGTGAGCACTGCCACCTTGGAGAGCATGTCCTGGAGCTTTTTTGTTGCTCATGGTCCTTCATCAATGACAAAGTATGCGGTCTGTGATTGACGGAAGTACGACTCTCGTCTTAACTGCCAGCCATATAGACCGTGTGAACCATCATTCCCCTAGGATTGGGGCGCTTGTATCTTTGGCCTTTGGATTTTGCCTCAGGCGCTCGAACTTTTTCTGGCCTCGCACTTTTGTGGGAAGCCGTTGTACGAGGAACCATCATGATGTTGGATATATGTATGCCCTAGAGGCCATTATATGATATTGTATGTACTGATGTGTGTGTGTGTGTATGTGTGTGTGTGTGTGTCTATATATATATATATATATATATATATATATATATATTCAGAGGACAGTCTTGCTCGACATGATAGTATGCTATCTTGTTTCTCTTTATCATATGTTCACTTGATCATGTTTTTACTCATTTGATACATGTTGATAAAGCCCTAAGGATATTGGCTTGACTACTGGGATTATAATGTGGATCATACTAGTGGGACACCTGTAGTTTATAAGCATATCCTTGAAATGTTCCTAGTCGTAGGTATATCGAGACAGGGCATCGATATTCCAGTGTAGACTAGCGTATACCATTCTTGTTCCATATGATGGGTGATGGATGATCCCATATCCATCTGGTGTGCTGACACCAAAGATTGTATACGGGTGCTTAGTGAGACTGGGTACACTGAACGGACTCACCGAGAACTCCTATGTGGTATTATATCATACGTCGGATAGCAGTTCTCAGATGACACTGGTACAGGTTAGTCTGTAGACCCGAGATCGCCATAGAGTCTTGTGTGTCCTCCCACTGTATCTTGATCTCCACCCTACTACGGCTCTACTGAGTCGTACAAATAGGTGGATTTTGGGTACAGTCCCGAGGCACATGGAGGCAATGAGCGATAGGAGGGGTTTCGTCCCTCCTGGTATTGAGGGTTGATGTTGTGCTGTACACGATTGGCTATAACAGGAAGTCCCTGGCCAGGGCTGCTGAGATATTACTGATAAGTGTTATCAGTAGTTTCTCGATCTGTTATAGACCATATAACGGCATGACTTATTGAGTTATTGGGGTCGACGATTCCATCCCTAGACTCAATATGCAGCATATCTGACGAAGAGACCGGACTGTACGGTAAGTGTTGCCAGTTGGATTGACGGGAGTTTGACAGGTTCGCTTGTTCTTCTTCTGATCGCTCAATACCCGGGTGGCCGTTACGTTTAGCTGACCGCTTGCGGCTTGTAGGTGTTTGATATGATCATCACCTACTGCTGGCGTATTGACGAGTCTTAGAGTCCCACACAGAAGTTTCCTGGCTCAGGCGAAACGACGTGGTGTGCATATGAGATATGTGCGGGAGCTCGATTAAACACGTGTATATGATACCGTATTTTAATTGGGCGTTTTATATTGGTCGGGTCGTATGAGATATGTCCGGTTTATTAAATCAAGTGTTGATTTAATATTGACCTTTATCTCATTTATTTAAACCCTTTTCTTATGATGGATGCATGTATGTATATGTACATGTTGATGTGCATACACACATACATACATGCATTTGTATCATGGTTGATGATACAACAAAGATGGCAATGCAAGACTCACATGGTTCATATTTATATATATACATATTTTTGTTTTAAGTTAAAGATAAAGGAAATTAACTTAATGACTCATTTCTTTACAAATGACTCATTGTTTCTACACACTTCCTTGGTTGACCATTGACTTAACCTTGGTTAATTTCCTTTGCTCTTTAACTCATCACAAAATATCTAGATATTTATATTAACCATGGTTTGTGTTATTATATCTCTCTCTCTCTCATTATCCTTATGAATTATTATTTATCCAAAAGAAAAGAATTGCCATCTTCATCTTCCTCTCTCCAGCTCTCTCTTGAGTTCTAAAATTGAGTGAGGTTAAAAGAAAGAAAGGGTTTTAAGTGAGAACATAAACCACTTCATCATTCTACACATCTCTAGCTACTTTGTGTAGGGTGTTTGTTTCAAGGATTTCATAGATCAAGTGAAGCAACAAGTTTTGAGCAAAGAACTTCGGGTGGATCATCGTGAACTTAGAAGCGTTCAAGCGAGCCGTTCCAAACCGTAGGAGATCCAACGAGTTGCCCTAGGAGGTCTACAAAGGTTGTAGTCTCTCCACTTAGTGATAGATAATCTTTTATATGTGATACTAAGAATTGTTACTCAATATTTCTAGTTAGATTCCAAGTTAAGTTTACTTAGCACCTCATAAAATCAAAGTTGTGGCATGTGTGATGCTTCCAAACCCTATACGAGGTGATAAGGAAACCCTACAGTGGTATCAGAGCCAAGCTAGAGCTTTAGAGTAACCTAGACGACGTTAAAAACCTTGAACGAACGAAATACGAAGCCCAGGGGGTGCTCTCTGGACATTTTTCAAAAACGTGGATTTTTTCATATTAAAAATACTCAAAAAATTCAGCAGGGTATTTTATGGGCCCACAAGAAGTACGATGCCCTAACTTTACTATACGACCGCGGAACCGCGTCCAGAATGGTCTTTCTGCGGCGGTTCCGCGGCGCCGTAGGTGAAGTTTGGATCGTGTCTTCTTGCGCTGGCCCGTATGTACTTGTTGCAGTTTCTGGTAAATTTTAAATCTGCTCAAGTGTTGAGTTTTCTGAGAAGTCTTTGGGTGTTCAATCGTTCGATCGAATGTTTTAACTGCGCCTAGTTTATTAGTATGTGATACAATAATTGGAATCTACAAATTTTTTTGTTGCGTGTAAATCTAGCAGTTCGGTCTCGGGAATAATCGGAAATCTTGTTGAATTATCCGGCTTATTTTGAAAAGGTGTTTTCATGGATGAGACCTAAATGCGAGCTTTACATTGTTAGGCATGAAATCTTGTATATGTGATATTCCGGGTTTGTGTTGTCTAAAGGCGGTTACGATTCCAATTGTTGTAGTTTTTCATTTTATTTCTCTGTGACCGTAAGTGTAGTATGTTTTGTATCGCCGGTTTCATTGCTATACATCAACGACAATCGGGGTACGCATACTTACTTACGTTGATGATATGTGATATTATGTGTTGCTGAGATATGATGTGCAGGATTGTCGTGATTGAATAGCCGGGGTTTTATTTGAGATGAGAGTTTTCTTTTCATTCATGTAAAATTAAATTGTATGTAATATTCTTTGATTTGGGGCACTTCCGGGTTGAGGTTGATGTCACCAGTGTTGTATATTATTTACTTTTCCGCATTAGGATAGACCCAAGAAGGAGGGCACAAGTGACCGGGTTCTAGGGTTCAGTAGGAGGTCATTTCGAGAAGTCGAGACCGGGTCTCCTAAACTCCAGAATTGGTAGGGTCACTTGCTGCTCTCGTAGGGGTCTACGGGTGTGGGCTTGGCTATTCATCGCGACCATGGAATCCGTATTTTCTATTGCTGGCTAAATACAAAATACGGACCTCCTAGATATCCTATATTAAATGTGCTTCTGCTGCTTTTATTATCTGATGTGATCTTTTAATATATATCTGAGATGAATGGAATATTATATATATGATATATAATAGACGTTGCTTATGTTTTGCACCCGCGCTAGCCCCGTCCCGGTATACCGTTAGTTAAGTAACCTAACGGTGCATAACGGGACATTGTGACGAATGCGAGTGGCATAAGCGTACGTTATATTTTCGTTTCTTTCTGTGATGGATTTAGGAATTAAATGATGGGACTATATTAATGAGATTAATGTAAAGATAAATGATCCTAAAAAGATGTTGTAGAATCGGATTTGAAACACATTCGGCCTTTTTATGAAAAAGCAAGTTTCAAAATGCGGAGCTTAAGCCACTCCTTTTAAACCCATTGGATTCTACAACGATATCAAGTTCAAAGCGTTAAAAACTATCCACAGCCCTCCGTCATTTTAGGAAGTAGAGTACTTAGTATTCGTGCTGCGTATTTTGACTTTAGTTAAGGCGCAGTGTACGGTAGCTAAGTGATGTCTTCCCACACTGCATATGATGCAGATTAGTTAGAACATTCATATGATTATGTTGACTTTAGTTAAGGGTCATGTGGGTGGGTCTAGTTAATCACGAAATGACGGGAAGAACTTGACTAAGTACTTATGATATGTTGACCATAGTTAAGGTCATGAGTACTAGGGGTAAAAATAATATCGGGAATTTCAAGAGTTGAAATTTGCAATGAGATTGCATACCTTCTATATGATAGTAGGATCCCGATCCCACTGTGAGCAAAAGTTGCTCCCAGGAGAGTTTTTCACTTTACAATTAGCTAATCCATTAGGTGTCAAGAAAGGTGTCAAACGGGGCTACGCCTGTGGGAAGAAGAGGTTTATTTTAATTAGGTCCGTGCGAAAGCATGGGGAACCTCCCTTAAGTACCGGCATCGGCCTGGCTGAACGGTTAGTGAAGTTGTAGAATGTAAATAATCCCGGCTAGTTTTCTTTTTAAAAGGTTTTAAAGAAAATTTGATAAAAACAGTGGGAGACATCGATTAGACAAGATAATAACCAATCTAATCTTTGCAAGAGCTTTTCGCTGAGTGTATTCTTTTCTCTCTCTCTTAACAGCAGATACAAATGTCAGGACTCAAGTTTCTATTAGATAAAAATAAACCGAATGGGACCAATTATAAAGATTGGCCGAGGAATCTCAACATTGCCTTGACTTATGATAGGATATCATATGTCCTCACCGATCCAACCCCGTCCAGCCCAGGTCCTAAATCTTTAGTTGGGGATAAGGAAATCCGTAAGACATGGGACGCTGACTGTTCCACGGCCAAATGCCCCGCGCTTGCATCGATGGATAACACACATCAGAAGCAGCACGAGAATATGGACGTACAATCCATATTCCTCCATACAAAAGAGTTGTATGGAGAGCAATCTCGCATATTACGATACGAAGCATCCAGAAAGCTGTTTCAGATACGAATGGCCACTGGCACAGCAGTAGGAGACCGCGTTCTGAAGATGATAGCTCTCATAGAAGAGCTTGAGGACCTTGGGTGGACAATGGACAATGAGCAATATACGGATATTATTCTGCAGTCTCTCCCCTCCACATTTGCTCAATTTATAGTTAACTTCAACATGCACAACATGGAGAAGGAACTACCTGAACTCCTTAATATGTTAAGGAGTGCAGAGGGCATGCTGAAGTCAGTGAAGACTCCCGTTTTGAGTGTTGGGCCATATTCCTCCTCTCGCCCGAAGGCTAAGGCCAAGGGAAAGATGAAGAAACCTACCAAACCTAAGGGTGGAGTCAAAAAGGTTAAGGGGAAAGAAAAGTCCAAGGTTGGGGAATCGGGTAAAGGAGAATGTTTCCATTGCAAGAAGACGGGACACTGGAAGCGGAACTGTACTGAGTACCTTGAACTCAAGAAGAAGCATGGTAATGCTTCAGCTTCAGGTGTGTTCGTGATTGAAAACTGTTTTTCTATTAACTCTGCTTCCTGGGTATTGGATATCTGTTCGGGTTCTCATATTTGCAATTCTGTGCAGGCGTTGAGAAATAGCAGAGTTTTGAAGACAGGTGATCATACTCTCCAAGTTGGAAATGGTTCCAATGTAAATGCAGTTTCAGTGGGAGAGTATCACCTAGAGTTGCCATCGGGTTGTATATTGGTTTTGAACCCATGTTATTTTGTGCCAAGTATGCTTTGTAATATTATATCCGTTTCTTTGTTAGACAATGAAGGATATCATTTTGCTGTGCAACACAATGTTATGAACATTAGACTTAATCAAGAGTTGATTGGTTGTGGTACATATAATAACGGGATATACGTCCTTAATCAACACACTGTTTTCAACATTCAACACACAAGTAAAAGAAAATTTTCAGATATAAATGAAGCTTTTCTTTGGCATTGTAGACTTGGCCAAATTAATGAAACAACACTAAACAAGCTTCATAAAGATGAATATTTAAATTCTTTTGAGTATAAATCTTATGCAACTTGCCAGTCTTGTATCAAAGGTAAAATGACCAAAACTCCGTTTACTGGACACGGAGAAAGAGCTACTGAGCTCCCAGGCCTCATACATAGTGATGTATGTGGGCCAATATCTATATATGCAAGAGGCGGTTTTTTCTACTTCATAACTTTTACTGATGATTTCTCAAGATTTGGTCATGTGTTTTTGATAAAACATAAATCTGAAGTTTTCGAGAAATTCAAGGAGTACAAACTTGAAGTAGAAAACTAAACAGGAATGAGAATCAAGATACTTCGATCAGATCGAGGTGGAGAGTACTTAAGTACCGAATTCTTGGACTTCCTAAAAGAGAATGGGATTCTCTCTCAGCTCACTCCCCCTTACACACCACAGCACAACGGTGTGTTAGAGCGACGGAATAGTACCTTATTAGATATGGTACGATCCATGATGAGTGATTCTGAGTTACCCCTCTCCTTTTGGGGGCATGCATTGGAAACTGCAGCTTTTCTGTTAAACAAAGTTCTAACCAAGACCGTGTCTACCACTCCATATGAGATATGGCATGGGAAGAGACCATCTCTTAAACGAGTTAAGATTTGTGGTTGTCCGGCTTTTGTCAAAAAGCATAATCCAGACAAACTAGAGACACGATCGGTCAAATGTATATTTGTGGGATATCCAAAACATTCGTTGGGTATCTTTTCTACCACAAGGAGGAACAAAAGGTGTTTGTTTCTCAGTATGCCACATTTTTAGAAAATGAGATTTTTCCAAATGATGCTGATGGCAATGTGGTAGATCTAGAAGAGGTTCTAGAAACACAAGTTACAAATGACGACTTGGCTGAAACTGATGTTGTAACAGAATCTAATGAACCCCAGCCACTCCGTAGATCTGGTAGGACTTCTCGCCTACCGGAGAGATACTACGGTTTTCTCATTGATGGTGATAGAGAAGATTGCATCATGGATGATGATGATCCTGCCAGTTTTTATCAAGCTATCATGAGTGGTGACTCTGTGAAATGGCTGGATGCCATGAGATCTGAAATGGAGTCCATGTACACCAACAAAGTATGGACTTTGGAAGATGTACCCTCCGGGATAAAACCTGTAGGCTGCAAATAGATCTTTAAAAGAAAGATCGGAGTAGATGGACAGGTGGAGACCTATAAGGCAAGGTTGGTAGAGAAAGGTTTTCGTCAAAGACCAGGTTTGGACTATGACGAGACTTTATCTTCGGTAGCCATGCTTAAAACCATTCGGATCCTACTTGCTATTGTTGCTCACTGTGACTATGAAATCTGGCAGATGGACGTTAAAACTGCATTTCTAAATGGTGATTTAGATGAATGTGTTTATATGGATCAGCCAGAGGGCTTCATTGACAGTGGGAGTAGCGGAAAAGCATGTAAGTTGCTTAAATCCATTTATAGATTGAAGCAGGCATCACGGAGTTGGAACATCTGTTTTGATGATGTTATCAAAGAGTTTGATTTCATCAAAAATCCAGATGAACCTTGTGTTTATAAAAAGACTGAAGGGAGATCTGTCGCATTCCTCGTATTATACGTGGATGACATACTTCTGATAGGAAATGATATTCATATGCTACAGTCGGTCAAATCATTCTTATCACAAAGGTTCTCCATGAAGGACCTGGGTGATGCTACGTACATATTAGGCATACGGATCTATAGGGATAGATCCAAACGGTTATTGGGATTGTCCCAAACCAAGTACATCAATACCATCCTAAAGAGGTTTAGTATGGAAGACTCCAAGCGGGGTGCCTTACCCGCTTGCCATGGAGTCACTCTCTCTAAGGAAGATTACCCAAAGTATGATAAAGAGAGAGCTCGCATGAGCATTATTCCCTATGCTTCGGCCGTAGGATCGATAATGTATGCGATGTTGTGTACATGCCCTGATGTAGGTTACGCACTCAGTGTAGTAAGCAGGTATCAGTCAAACCTAAGGGAGAATCACTGGACTGCTGTGAAGAACATCCTTAAGTACTTGCGAAGGACTAAAGAATTGTTCTTGGTGTATGGTAATGGGGATCTCCAAATAGAGGCCTTTACCGATTCAAGCTTCCAGAGTGACAAGGATGACATCAAGTCTATCTCAGGGTTTGCATTTACCCTCAATGAAGGGACGGTAAGTTGGAAGAGTTCCAAATAGGATACCGTTGCAGATTCAACGATGGAAGCTGAGTACATTGCTGCAAATGATGCTGCCAAGGAAGCCGTCTGGATGAGGAAGTTCATCTTGGAGCTAGGAGTAGTTCCAACCATTATTGATCCAATACCTTTGTATTTTGACAATAATGGGGCTATGACGTTGGCCAAAGAGCCCATGTCCCATCAGAAGTCTAGACACATCCTGAGGTGATATCATCTGATCCAGAAGATAGTTAATCGCCACAAGATCGAGATCAAGAGAGTAGATACAAAGGATAACACTGCGGTTCCATTCACCAAGGCCCTCCCTCAGCCGCAGCATGGGCGACTTTTTGAGATGTTGGGTATGAGATACACCAATAATTGTCCTTAGTGCAAGTGGGAGATTGTTGGATATATGTATGCCCTAGAGGCCATTATATGATATTGTATGTACTGATGTGTGTGTGTGTGTATGTGTGTATTCAGAGGACAGTCTCGCTCGACATGATAGTATGCTATCTGGTTTCTCTTTATCATATGTTCACTTGATCATGTTTTTACTCATTTGGTACATGTTGATAAAGCCCTAAGGATATTGGCTTGACTACTGGGATTATGATGTAGATCATACTAATGGGACACCTGTAGTTTATAAGCATATCCTTGAAATGTTCCTAGTCGTAGGTATATCGAGACATGGCATCGATATTCCAGTGTAGACTAGCGTATACCATTCCTGTTCCATATGATGGGCGATGGATGATCCCATATCCATCTGGTGTGCTGACACCAAAGATTGTATACGGGTGCTTAGTGAGACTGGGTACACTGAACGGACTCACCGAGAACTCCTATGTTGTATTATATCATACGTCGGATAGTAGTTCTCAGGTGACACTGGTACAGGTTAGTCTGTAGACCCGAGATCGCCATAGAGTCTTGTGTGTCCTCCCACTGTATCTTGATCTCCACCCTACTACGGCTCTACTGAGTCATACAAATAGGTGGATTTTGGGTACAGTCCCGAGGCACATGGAGGCAATGAGCGATAAGAGGGGTTTCGTCTCTCCTGGTATTGGGGGTTGATGTTGCGCTGTGCACGATTGGCTATAACAGGAAGTCCCTGGCCAGGGCTGCTGAGATATTACTGATAAGTGTTATCGGTAGTTTCTCGATCTGTTATAGACCATATAACGACATGACTTATTGAGTTATTGGGGTTGACGATTCCATCCCTAGACTCAATATGCAGCATATCTGACGAAGAGACCGGACTGTACGGTAAGTGTTGCCAGTTGGATTGACGGGAGTTTGACATGTTCGCTTGTTCTTCTTCTGATCGCTCAATACCCGGATGGCCGTTACGTTTAGCTGACCGCTTGCGGCTTGTAGGTGTTTGATATGATCATCACCTACTGCTGGCGTATTGATGAGTCTTAGACTCCCACACAGAAGTTTCCTGGCTCAGGAGAAACGATGTGGTGTGCATATGAGATATGTATGGGAGCTCGATTAAACACGTGTATATGATACCGTATTTTAATCGGGCGTTTTATATTGGTCGGGTCGTATGAGATATGTCCGGTTTATTAAATCAAGTGTTGATTTAATATTGACTTTTATCTCATTTATTTAAACCCTTTTCTTATGATGGATGCATGCATGTATATGTACATGTTGATGTGCATACAAACATACATACATACATGCATTTGTATCATGGTTGATGATACAACAAAGATGGCAATGCAAGACTCACATGGTTCATATTTATATATATACATATTTTTGTTTTAAGTTAAAGATAAAGGAAATTAACTTAATGACTCATTTCCTTACAAATGACTCATTGTTTCTACACACTTCCTTGGTTGACCATTGACTTAACCCTGGTTAATTTCCTTGGCTCTTTAACTTATCACAAAATATCTAGATATTTATATTAACCATGGTGTGTGTTATGATATATATATATATATATATATATATATATATATATATATATATCATTATCCTTATGAATTATTATTCATCCAAAAGAAAAGAATTGCCATCTTCATCTTCCTCTCTCTAGATCTCTCTTGAGTTCTAAAATTGAGTGAGGTTAAAAGAAAGAAAGGGTTTTAAGTGAGAACATAAACCGCTTCATCATCCTACACATCTCTAGCTACTTTGTGTAGGGTGTTTGCTTCAAGGATTTCATAGATCAAGTGAAGCAACAAGCTTTGAGCAAAGGACTTCGGGTGGATCGTCGTGGACTTGGAAGCTTTCAAGCGAGCCGTTCCAAACCGTAAGAGATCCAAGGAGTTGCCCTAGGAGGTCTACAAAGGTTGTAGTCTCTCCACTTAGTGATAGATAATCTTTTATATGTGATACTAAGAATTGTTACTCAATATTTCTTGTTAGATTCCTAGTTAAGTTTACTTAGCACCTCATAAAATCAATGTTATGGCATGTGTGATGCTTCCAAACCCTATACGAGGTGATAAGGAAACCCTACACATGATAGGAACCACCTTGTGAGAATTCCTCCGTTGTATGGAAGAGGAGTTGTCATTATCTTGCCGACCATTGAACTTCTTCAGTCGACGAAAGTAATTTTCATCAATGACAGAGCCTTGAACTTCTTTCTAGACTCTGTGAATTTTCGAAGAGAGCCGCTTATATGCTCCAGCTTCGGCTGATTCTGTGTCTTTGTAGGAGGCGGCGATTTCTTCAGCACCGCGGTAGACGAGTTATGGTGAACCCTTCTAAGTGGTTCAAAATTGTTCCTAATTAGAACAACAACATTGATAGTTACTACAGGAGCTGGAGGAATCATTCAAGAAGGAGAACTGCCCCCATCTTGCCTTATTCTACACCATTATCGACATCGGGCATCTCTTGTGACGGGAGTCTCTTCAGCTTTAGGAACCTATTGAATCTTCCCCCTGTTTCTATCTTAGGCCTCAGCTAGTGACAGTTGTTTGAAGACCGACCATTTTGGCATCGCAGTAAAGACCTGAGGGGCCAGCCTGTGAAAGACAGACTACCTCGAAGGAGAATCGTTCTTTGGAACTTCAGTAGTATCAGAACCTACAAAGGTCAACCATTTGAAAACTGACTTCTTCAGGATTACAGGCTTCTTGGAGGAACCCACAGAGTTTGCGTTCACTCTGTTGAAGACTGAAACTTTGGATATGGCAGGCTTATCAGCTGGGCCTACAAAGGTGGTCAGCCAATCAAAAACCGACTTCCTTGGAACTTCTTCCTTTTGCGTGGGGACGCCAAAGTTTGGAGATGATAGAATGGCCCCAAAGAACAATCCGCTGTTTGCTTGGATGACTTGCTCAGCCGGAATGGAGAAGACCGAGGTCGCATTTGGCCCATAAACCATTCCTTCCGATGGGGTGGAGTTGGCCCGTGACTTGTTGTTGCAGTTAGCGCAGTTGAAAGTCATTAATTTGCACGGAAGTGAAACACAAATTTTTAGCATCCCAAACTCTAAGAGCAACCATAAACACAGTGAACCACGATTTTTTTCGCGAAACACGACACATGAAGTATGGAGTGGAAACAGAAAAAGGTCCCACCGGATGTGCCAGAGTCTGTTTACCACCAAAAACATAAACAAACTGGGATAGTTAGTCTAGCCTGAATGCGAGGGAAAATACTATATGGACATATCCGTCCATCTCTTTGAAGATATAAATTTGATTTATGGCATCGTATATCGAAGGTTTAGATGGATGCAACCGCTGTAGCTGAGCTTTTCAGATTCCCCCACAATGATAAGGGTTTTTTGATTGTGGGGATGTTTTTTCCTGCAGGTGCAAGCCTCTATAGTTAATTACATTATCACAAAGCGATACCAACTTTCTCTGCTCCAGATATATTACTTCGTGTCGTGTTATATTTTGTTTATTTTGGGTTGTCCTTAGATTTTATACGGAGACTAATATATGTCGTCTCCCGTGGGGCGCAGATTAATCCAAATCCATACATATCAGATTTGGGTTTAAACTTAGGTAACATTTCTCATATAAATGAGGTACATCAGTTCGAAATATGTTATTTAAGGATCGTTGGTCGCATCTGACTAAGATCGACTTAGGAATATGGTTAAGGATCGTTAATCTTATTTTAGATTAAGATCAACTTAGTAAGCATGGACTAAGGATCGTTAATCTAATTTTAGATTAATATCAACTTAGGGAGATTCATTTTACTCGATCATTGGATCACACATGAGAAGCAAAAGGTTCTATACTTAGTTTATTTTAACTAAGTAATCAATGCAAAAGCTTATTGTCCAAGTGCGCATATGCACATATACATATATCTTCTTTAAAGAAGTTGCGCATGTGCATATCAAGTGGTTGCGCACTTATTTATGGTGGGGGGGGGGCTGAGCATGTGCATATCACATGGTTTGCACTTGTTATCAGGTCAAATTCATATCTGTGCTTGTATAAGTGTGCACGTATTGAGAAGTCAAAATTTTCATTTGCACACACGTGCATGTCACGTGATGCGCACATCTTCAGAGACATTATTTTCTCCCATGCGCACACGTGAGTATCACGTGATACGCAAGTCTGCATAGACATTTCTTATCAAGTGAGCGTTGTTCATCAGAAAGTAATGGCTTTCAAAAAGAAACATAAGTTTCTGTTCATTAAATTTTAGGTGCATCTATAGTGTGCATCCAAATTTATGAAGGTTTATGTTCTTTATAAAGGGTCTTTTCTTCAAGTCTTGGATCTCATGATCGATCTTTCAAAAAAAAGTCAAAACTTTTATCATAAAGAGAGACAGGCCATAAGATCTTTTGATCTTGTTTAATGAATCGATGGATTTAACAAAAAGCAAACGCTTTTATATAAAATAAAAGCTTTATTATTTTTTTATCAAAGATAAGGATCTTTTCTCCTCCTTTCTTTTTCTTTTAACCTTATTGTTGAAGGTGATGAAGAAAATAATGATGAGATTTTTTCTCAGTTGGGGAAAGTGCACGCTTTTTTTCGCGGCTGCCTATCAAAAAGTCTCAATCTTTTTTGTTTTTTCTTTTAGATCTCTATTTATAATAGAGGGTCAATTAGAGTTTGTTGCAATTTTTAGGGATTTATTTGATTTTAAATTGATTCATATCAATTTTGAGGTCTTACGTACCGTTGGATCTTTATCCAAAATGATTTAATTTAGTTTGTTAAATTGTCAATCAACAGATTTTATTTTTATAATAATTTTAAACAAAGGGGTATGCTTCATTGGCAGCAAGTGCGCATGGCAAGGATGCGCACACGTGTTGCGCACGTGTTGATGCCCGTCTCATGCATCAGCCTTCAAATGCGCATGTATATAAGTGTGCATGTCATCAAAGTTGCTTTTCTGTCATGTGCGCACTTGACACTTGCGCAGTTGCCTTTGGCCATTTTATTATAAGTGCGCACTTGATATTGATGTGCACTTAAATAGGTGCAAACAATCGGTAATATGGCGATGTTGGGATAGAAATAATCCTTATGTCATAGGAATAGCTTCAACACTAAGAGAGTGATGAAGGTCGCCAAGATCCTTCAGAGAAAAGTGTTGCCCAAGTTGACTAAAAAAATACTGAATGAACCGAATGTTGTTACCAGTGAGAATAATGTCATCAACATACACCAAGAAGTAGGCGATGGTAGCTTACTTGAAGTAAAATAGAGACGTATCTGCCACTGAGTTTGCAAAGACGGCTTGAAGGAGATAGCGTTTGAGTTATTGATACCATAACCTTGGCACTTTCTTAAGACGATAAAAAGCTTTTCGTAGTTTGCAGACTTGATTAGGTAGGGAGGAGCTAAGGAAGCAGGGTGGTTGAGCCATGTACACATCTTCATGGAGAGTACCTTTATGGAAAACATTATTAATGTTGAGTTGACGAAGAGGCCATCCTTGGGAGAGTGTGAGACATAAGACTATACGCAGTGTTCTCGGCTTAATAACAGGACTAAAGGTGGCGGAGTATTCTAGGCTAAGCCGTTGATGGAATCCTTTGGCTACAAGACGATCTTTGTGTTGCGCCACGGCAGCGCCCCGGCCGTCTTACCGAGGCTAAAATGCGGAATCAAAAATTTTCCTTACTCGGAAACTGGCGCTACCGCGGACAATAAAACCCGGATCGTTAACCATTAACCTACTGCTAGCAAACAAGAGATGGGAAGAGAAGTATACCAAGTGATCCGAGTCCTCCGGTCTTCTCGTCATCGTCCCGATCTCCCGCGGAAAGTCTAGTCTCCATGTCATCGCCTCCTCGCCGGAAGGGTACCACATCGCCTGCGTCTTTTACGGGCTCCCGCCTCAATACCGAGGCAACTCGAGCATGAAGCCGGCAAGTCGACATGCCCAAGGTGTGCTGTAGAATGTAGTGTAGATGATGCTTGTCTCTTTGGGGTTTGTTGCCTTTGAAGATGATGGAGGAATCAAGATTAGAAAAATGGTGCTTGCATTTTTCTAGCATGAAAGTGAGATCAAGAATGAAACTCTCAAGAATGAAAACCTCTTCTTCTCTTTTCTCTCAAGTGAGTTCTATATTCTCTAAAATGAGAATGGTGGAGGAGGGAATACAAAACCACAACCATAGAAGGAAGGTAATGGTAGTAAAAGCAAATGGTGACCATAGCCAAACATAATCATCACAATCTCACATCAAAAATCAAATCCTTTCTCATCACTTCTAATCTCAAAAAGCAAGGATAAGAATGGTATCAAAAGATGCTTTCATAATAAAAACATATGCAAGAAACCCCCTCCTCAAATGTAATTTGCAAAGCTGCAAATTACCCCCCTCCATCAGAAAAGTCCGGCCGGGAAAGAACAAAGGAAAACCGGCCGGAACGGAATGCAAACTGGCAACTCCAGAAAACTGGTCCCATAATAAATTACAGGAAAACCCCGATACTGTGCATACACACCCGCATCTGTATTTCGTCCGGATACAAATGCAATGAGACAAAATCTACACTGTACTAAACTAGGACCGGCTTAAGCCAAAGCCGGCTAGTGAAAACCGTTCGATCCTGATCCGTGCAATACCGCACGTATCAGATCGAACCCTGCCATATCTCCATACGGCCTCTACAGCGTTTCGCCCGAAAGCTTGAGTAACTGTAAGTGTGGTGGACTCTAAAGACTCGTCAATACTATGGCTGTGGATTTAACCACTAGCACGTCAGAGGTATTAGCCAACACGTGACGGGCCACCAGCTATTGACCAAAAGGGACGTCGATGAGAGAACTCATCCTGACACCCTACTGAGCCTGTCAGTGACAATATCCGTACAGTCCGGTCCGTTCGTCTATGAGCATCGCATGTCGGGCCTAGGGGGTTGGTAAAAGTCAGACCCCCAAAAGCGGTACAAGTCGTGTCGGAGTGTAGCCCAGAACGCCTTGAGATACTACTGGAATACCTACCAGTAAATCTCCTGCCTCGGCCGAGGGCTTTGCGTAATGGCTCTCCTAGACACAGCGCGACCTCACCCCCAATACCGGGAGAGATGAACCCCTGAAGATCCGCTCACTGCCTCCATATGGCTCGGGACTGTACCCAACTAAAACCTGTTTGCACGACTCCTTTGAGCCGTGGTAGGGTAGTAATCAAAGTACAGTGGGAACTCACACGAGACAAATGACGATCTCCAGGTCGATGAACTAACCTGTACACATGTCACCAGGGAACTGCTATCTGACGTCAGGTATAAGACCAACTAGCATGTTCCCGGCGAGTCCTGTCCGGTGTACTCATAACCCAATGAGCACCTGTATACATCTTAGGTGAACCAACTGACACCAGTGGCTTATGAGACCGGCCACCGCCCCTCTTCGGGGTCTCGACTGTATACACTAGTCTACTCTGGAGAATCGATGCCCTGTCTCGAAACTCCAACGACTAGGGACCTTTTAAGGATGTGCTTATAGACCACCAGCTCTCACGTATATGATCGCCATCATACTGCTGGCAGTCAAGCAAGAATCCTAGGGGCTCTATCAACATGTAATAGCGACATGTCAGGTCACCTAAAACAGTACACGATGATAAAGATAAACCAGATAGCATAATATCATCTCGAGTAAGACTGTCCTACCGGGATAGGTCCTCCCTCAATCATTGCAATCACGTGCCTGTGATCCAATAATTGACTCTGAGGGAACTATCTCCAACAATCTCCCACTTGCACTCAAGGCTAATTATTGCGATGTCGCATACTCACAGCCCGTGTGATACCGAACACCCAACTCCTCTACTGATCAGTCTCACAAAGCTCGTTTATGAAACAATGCGTTCGAGGAACAGCCTCAGTGAGTGGATCCGCTGTGATGTTTCTTTCTATGTCTCTCTATGTCTCAAGTTCGCAGAGAAAGCCATCTCCCGAAATGAGCAATACATGTCTTAGAGTATGTCTGGATATCTGATGGGACCTAGCTCATAAATGAACTCCAAATCCAAACTTCTTAGACTGTATCGGTAACTGAACTTAATCAGTACCCAGCGCCATGCCACCCTCAGTATTGCCGTGGACCTCCTGTCCAAAATACTGCCCCTCGTCAGAAGGAGAAACTATAACTCTGACAGCCACTCTGCCATCTATGTCACCTTGGAAGCCTGGAATGATAACCGTCTCCTAAAAGAGGCCGACGTTATCATATCCCTAGAACATTCACTTATGATCTAAAACTGCTTCCGACTGTTTCTCAAGGATTGGATTAATATCAACTTATTGCATCTACTGCAAGAACAACATCTGGTGTGGTACTTGACATCTCATGATTGACTCAATTGCCTAAGCAAGTGATCTGTCAATCATCCGTATCCCTCTCCCCTTTAGTCTGTAAGACACCTTTAGAGAGGGTGAATCCATTACCTGCAGGTGTACTACCGTGCCAGGAGTCGTCCATTCTAAATACTCATAGAATGCTGTCAAGTTACCCAGATTAGGAAACCACCCAAATCTAGATCTAAAACCATAGATCTAGTAACCAGAATGTCTGATATAATATCCAAGTCCTGTGTGGAGAAACCACTGAGTGACAACCAAAGTATAACCGATCGTAGTATAGGAGTTTCTTTTCCTACTCTGTGTATGTCATCCAAAACCAGGACATCACACCCTACTACCTCCTCAACAGATCCATCCCCTATTCTGATGAAGTCAAACCTATGACTGTCACGTCAGAAATAGATGATCTATCTCCGCTACATCTGCTTTAGTCTATAAATAGACATAAGCCTGATGTCCACCAATGCTTCCGCTGCTCCTACTGACTACGACAATCCTTTGGCAGAGTCATATAGACGTGCATTTCTAAAGCTAGCTTAGAACGACGCTATACTCAACCTCCCACCGGGTCTCGCAGCCTGGAACAACAGCAATGGCAAGTGTGGGTAAACAAGAACCTCCCTGCCACCGTCTTTGAGGCTACCGGAGTACCTCTCGGGTGCCTGAGGTTACCCACCTTATCTGCGGAGTGGCCAATGGAATGTTAAATCAGATTGAATCTTTAGGTTCCTATCAAATTTTCAGTAATCGTTTGCGGTTCTGGAATCACTTCCAGTTCTACCATAATCCTACTGCTGTTTTCTGAAAAAATCCATTTCTTTTAAAATTGTGGCGAGTCAAGAACAATATCACTATTGATCTTCCAGATGGTAGAAAGTCAACCCTCGTCATAGCCTGGGTCAACCCACAAACAGCCATTACAGAAACGTTCCTTGAGTTATCCAGAGTCTGGTTTTAAGCATAAGCCGGACAACTCCCCGTACCTTAACAATGTCAAGATATGAACTGTTCTATATCCAATATAGAAACAGAGGCACTGATTTAATTGGAACCAGATTCAAATCATGCAGCTGTCTCCAGTGCATGTCAACTAAATGGAAGGAGGCCGATCAGCGTTACTCAACTCAGGAATGCTTCCAATTATGAGTAACCTGAAAGAGAAGCAATTTCTCTTAATCATTACTATCAACTGAATACCATATACAAGTATCTACATCTTCGATCACTTTGAAGAATCCCGATACTTGCAATACCTGGTTCTCTACTCTATTCAAATACCTATAACTCCTCAAAAACTTAGACCCTGTGTTTCTACGAAACACATGTCTAAGAACTAGAGAAGTTAAAAGTAAACAGAATATAGTATGAGGACCAACCCCTCTGTCCTAATGGACACTGGACAACATACAATACTCTGTATAAGTCCGCTGAGTCTAACAACTCTTTCACTGTGCGTCGTAGGTTGAAAACTGTACTTATGGTTAAGAAGAATTACACCGCTGTTTAATGCTCCTTACCTAACCATCCACTGATATAGGTAAATGTCATCGACATAATATCAAAAGGTATATCTCACTCTATGAAAATAGATGTACAGATATATCAATTTGAAATTGGTGCACAACAGCGGATATTCAAAACCAAATATTTGCCGACCGGCAAACAACCCAGATGATCTCCTCAAATATCACCGATTACAACGAATCCCGATATAATGAGGATGATCACCCTATTCCCAATAACTTACTCCCACTCATCATCTGTAAAACCATACAGATGTGAGAATCATACCTGGTAAATACATACCCTGGAGTAAGTGTCCAATCGGGAAATCAGTTTTCTTTTAACAGTACACAGCTGAACTGAAACATTGAAATGTTTCGATGGGGTATCCTGGTATTCCTAGTAATGCCTCTACCATTATCCAGATTCACAACTATAACCGTATAATTCTTTTCCACCTCTCCAAATCCCTTTATATGTCTTTAGTCATTACCTTCTGCACACCCCTTAGGCCAAAAGGTTTTCTTCCTTCCCTACCGTTCGGCACCAGCCTATGGTTTGGAAGAAGACTATCCAATAAGCATAATGGGTGTACTGTCCTAGTCCTAGGAGCACTCGCAATGCGAGAGAAGGTGAAGATAAAAGACAACCGAATAAACCTTTTTCCTATTTCTCCTGGACCAGAGTCCATCCCCGAACTGGAACAAGTTCCTTTCGAGTTCGTATATAACCATACGATGGAGTATCCAATAAACTGTGGATCTTCGTAGTGATACGGAGTGTCCTGGAGAAATACAAAGGTGATTTAGGATTGGCGAAGAAATACTTGGTTTGGTCGCGAATAGCAGTCGCAATTTACTTTGCCCTCTTACTAATCCCTTGCTTTGTCTTAACTTAATACCTTCTGTACACCATCGTTATGCTAATTGGTTTTCTTCATTCCCCACCGTTCAGCACCAGCCTAAGGTTTGGAAGAAGACTATCCAATTTGCGTAATAGGTGTACTATCTCCTAAACCAAGGAGTACTCGCAATGAGAGAAGGTGAAAAGAAAAGACAACTGAATAATCCTATTCGTTTTCCCCAGAACCAGAAACCATCCTCGAAGTCCTTCGAGTTCGTATATAACCATACGATGGTTTTGTCCAATGGAAGTGGATGTTCGCAGTAATGCGGGGTGTCCTGGAGAAAAGGGTAAAAGTAGGAGTGGCAATGAAGTCTGCAACTCAGACAATCCAAAAGCCTGTGTTAAGAAGGTTCGGTCAACTTGGTCACTGAGTCATAGTCTTAGGGTCGGGTCAATGGTCGCTGCCAAAGAGAGAGAGAAAAGAAACACTCAGCGTGCACTCTAACCTAGATCAGAATGGTTATCACTTTGTCTAATCTGGAAACCTCCCACTGTACCTCAAATTCTCCTCCAAACCTGAAAGAAGAATTAGTCGGGGTCACCCGAGGAGTAAACTAACTCATCAGTGGGAATCGGGATCCAACTATCATCGCATGATAACTTGACGGAATCCACTCAAGTCACCACACTCCAGAAGGTATGCGCATGCCTGGCAAGTTTCAGTTCTTTTGAAACTCCCGATGTGATTTTTACCCCAAGCGGTTTATGACCTTGACTAGGTCAACAAACCATAAACCGCCAGTCAAGTTCAACCCGTCATTATTCTGGATTGCATTAAACCCACCCGTACGTGCCCTTGACTAGGTCAACAAGGCCGCACGACTGTCTTAACCAATCCCACTTATTCAACAAACAAGTACCACTCAGCTACCGAACACTACGTCTTGACTAGGTCAACAAACACAGCACGAATACTAAATAATACCTGTAGGAAATGACGGAGGGCTACGGCTGGTTTTTGGCGAAAAACCTTTAACGTAATGAACTTGATATCGTTGAAGGAACTGCATAGCCTTTTATAAAAATATAGTGACGAAAACCTTTGCTAAAGAGGTCACTCCCGGTGAAGGGATCTCGGCTCTTTCCCCGTAGAATGAGGTGCAGGATATTCCAACTGAATACCACGATGCAAAGCAAAAGTAATCGGCTATAGTGAAGTTAATGCCCTGACGCAAACTTCTGTCCAAGGGGTCACTCCCGGTGAAGGGATCTTGGCCCTTGCCTCGTCGACTGAGGAGCAGGATATTCCAAATGAATACCACGATGCAAAACAAAAGTGAACGTCCTTGCAATAACAGCTTTTTGAAAAGTGTTCCAACAACATCAGAATAGGTTTTTTTTTATCTTGCATTGATCCGAATCAACGCAGTCCCATCAATTGATCACACCACAAAGAACGAAAATATACTGATGTACGTATATGCCATCCGCATTCGCCACTGGGTCCCGTCATTACCCGTTAGGTTAGCTAACTAACGACAGAGCGGGGACTGGACTAGCGCGGATGTAAAACATATACAACATCTACTAATATATATACCAATATATATTATATTCGCTCAAGGCGTGATAAAATGCAACATCACAGAAATATACAGCATCACAGAACAATACAGATATCTGGAAGCCCCGGGTTTCACAGAGCCGCTGCTGAAACCCGAAGTTCCCCTGGTCGTGTGGATAGCCTGTGCAATGAAAACCCAGACCCCTACGGGCGCGGCAAGTCACCCGCCAAAACCTGAAGCGAGGCAGCCCCCTTCAGCACCGTGAATGGACCACCCAGCACTTCATGGAATCCGGTAACTTGGGCACCCCTCCTGGGTCAACCTGTACCCCCTACGAGTGCGGCGAATAGCCCGCCAATCCTAGAGTGAAGCCCCCTCCGTCTCAATGCCATGAGATGCGGGCTTGTTGCCCTCCAGAACCCAGCTATCCGTGCACCCCTCCGCGGGGTAATCCTAGTACAGAAAGTAAAATATACATACAACGGGTACATCGACCGCAACCAGGTCGTGCCCCAAAAGAATAATACAATCAGGCAGTGACGGCAGTCCACATGTCGGACGCTCGCCCTGCAATATCAAACGTACATAATACAACAAAACTGTACTAACATTGCATCCAGGCTATCCCCCACGACCGATCCGCAACAACACAGCATAAACATAGAACATCAACGTGAAAGTCACGTTCGCAAATCCGTCTAACCGGGCTATAGCAGTTAGACGCGATTTACCGATCAAGTGACATTCACGGTCGCAGATATAATGTAAATACTGTGAAATAATGTGTTTAAAATATCCGATCAATCAAACAATTAACAAGTGGGCTCCCAAGTGAAACTGTAGCAGTCACAGAAGATCTGGGCCCAAATTTAATATTCCAAAAGCCCTATTTTCAGCCCAGAAAGCAACTGAACAAAAACGACCAAGTGACCTTACCATAGTGCGGCGGAACCGCGGCCCAAATGGGGTTTTGGCCGCGGTTCCGCGCTCCAACTAGGGAATCACTTTGTCGTTTTTCTACAGTAGCCTTATCTTTTTCAGCACATCATTTTTCTGCAACCTGAAAAATTTTTAGACACCAAAAAATTCCAACAGAAAACTGATGTGAACAAAAATGAGGTTTTTGGAATTTTGGTCGATCGGATAAGCAAAACGCATTAGAACAAGCTAGGAAAGGTTAATGGCGTGGCTCTGATACCATGTTGCGCCACGGCAGCGCCCCGGCCGTCTTACCGAGGCCAAAATGCGGAATCAAAAATTTTCCTTACTCGGAAACTGGCGCTACCGCGGACAATAAAACCCGGATCGTTAACCATTAACTTAATGCTAGCAAACAAGAGATGGAAAGAGAAGTATACCAAGTGATCCGAGTCCTCCGGTCTTCTCGTCATCGTCCCGATCTCCCGCGGAAAGTCTAGTCTCCATGTCATCGCCTCCTCGCCGGAAGGGCACCACATCGCCTGCGTCTTTTACGGGCTCCCGCCTCAATACCGAGGCAACTCGAGCATGAAGCCGGCAAGTCGACATGCCCAAGGTGTGCTGTAGAATGTAGTGTAGATGATGCTTGTCTCTTTGGGGTTTGTTGTCTTTGAAGATGATGGAGGAATCAAGATTAGAAAAATGGTGCTTGCATTTTTCTAGCATGAAAGTGAGATCAAGAATGAAACTCTCAAGAATGAAAACCTCTTCTTCTCTTTTCTCTCAAGTGAGTTCTATATTCTCTAAAATGAGAATGGTGGAGGAGGGAATACAAAACCACAACCATAGAAGGAATGTAATGGTAGTAAAAGCAAATGGTGACCATAGCCAAACATAATCATCACAATCTCACATCAAAAATCAAATCCTTTCTCATCACTTCTAATCTCAAAAAGCAAGGATAAGAATGGTATCAAAAGATGCTTTCATAATAAAAACATATGCAAGAAACCCCCTCCTCAAATGTAATTTGCAAAGCTGCAAATTACCCCCTCTATCAGAAAAGTCCGGCCGGGAAAGAACAAAGGAAAACCGGCCGGAACGGAATGCAAACTGGCAACTCCAGAAAACTGGTCCCATAATAAATTACAGGAAAACCCCGATACTGTGCATACACACCCGCATCTGTATTTCGTCCGGATACAAATGCAATGAGACAAAATCTACACTGTACTAAACTAGGACCGGCTTAAGCCAAAGCCGGCTAGTGAAAACCGTTCGATCCTGATCCGTGCAATACCGCACGTATCAGATCAAACCCTGCCATATCTCCATACGGCCTCTACAGCGTTTCGCCCGAAAGCTTGAGTAACTGTAAGTGTGGTGGACTCTAAAGACTCGTCAATACTATGGCTGTGGATTTAACCACTAGCACGTCAGAGGTATTAGCCAACACGTGACGGGCCACCAGCTATTGACCAAAAGGGACGTCGATGAGAGAACTCATCCTGACACCCTACTGAGCCTGTCAGTGACAATATCCGTACAGTCCGGTCCGTTCGTCTATGAGCATCGCATGTCGGGCCTAGGGGGTTGGTAAAAGTCAGACCCCCAAAAGCGGTACAAGTCGTGTCGGAGTGTAGCCCAGAACGCCCTGAGATACTACTGGAATACCTACCAGTAAATCTCCTGCCTCGGCCGAGGGCTTTGCGTAATGGCTCTCCTAGACACAGCGCGACCTCACCCCCAATACCGGGAGAGATGAACCCCTGAAGATCCGCTCACTGTCTCCATGTGGCTCGGGACTGTACCCAACTAAAACCTGTTTGCACGACTCCTTTGAGCCGTGGTAGGGTAGTAATCAAAGTACAGTGGGAACTCACACGAGACAAATGACGATCTCCAGGTCGATGAACTAACCTGTACACATGTCACCAGGGAACTGCTATCTGACGTCAGGTATAAGACCAACTAGCATGTTCCCGGCGAGTCCTGTCCGGTGTACTCATAACCCAATGAGCACCTGTATACATCTTAGGTGAACCAACTGACACCAGTGGCTTATGAGACCGGCCACCGCCCCTCGTCGGGGTCTCGACTGTATACACTAGTCTACTCTGGAGAATCGATGCCCTGTCTCGAAACTCCAACGACTAGGGACCTTTTAAGGATGTGCTTATAGACCACCAGCTCTCCCGTATATAATCGCCATCATACTGCTGGCAGTCAAGCAAGAATCCTAGGGGCTCTATCAACGTGTAATAGCGACATGTCAGGTCACCTAAAACAGTACACGATGATAAAGATAAACCAGATAGCATACTATCATCTCGAGTAAGACTGTCCTACCGGGATAGGTCCTCCCTCAATCATTGCAATCACGTGCCTGTGATCCAATAATTGACTCTAAGGGCACTATCTCCAACACTTTGTATCGGGCAATGGTGTCGTCGGAGTTGTGATTGATTCAGAATATCCATTTACAACCTACAAGAGTCTGATTTGATTTGGGAAGAAGATCCCATGTTCTATTCTTCATGAAGGCACCAAACTCTTTGTACATTGCAGCATGCCATTTTGGATCCTTCACAACTTGGGATACACAGGTTAGTTTAAGGGTTTGAGGTATTGGGTGAACAATATTATGGTATATAAATTAGGAGTTGAAGTATATGGGATTAACTTTTTGTTTAGTGTTGGTTTGAAGATTTGGGGGTTGAGGAGAAGGGGATAATGTGGAGAGGGTAAAGGTGGTTGAGCGGTTGTGGAAGAGGTTTGGGAGGAAGGGACTGGGAGATTGGCGATATTATCAAAATTGGAGGGTGAGGATTATGAAGAGTCTGTAGAGGGAAAGAGGTCGAGGGTATGGGATGTTAATGACTAGGCTTTAATGGGAGTTAGGTTATTCAAAGGATGCAAAGTTTGGTAGGTTGGGGCATGGAATTGGTTGCGATGCTACGCTAGGTGAATCCAAATCTTGCGAAAATGCTTTTTGATGTATACTAGATTCCTGCATTAGAAAACTAGTTTCAAAGAATTTGACATGACGAGAAATATAAAGTTTGTGAGTGATGGGATTTAGACATTTATATACAGATTGAGATGTTGAATAACCTAGAAAAATGCAGGGAGTGGATCTAGGTTGATTTTATAGGAGGTGTACGGCCTTAACTACGATAACAAAGACACCCAAAAATCTTGAGACGTTTATAGTTTGGTGGGCATTGAAATAGTTTTTCAAATGGGGGTTGAAAATTAAGAACCGGTGTGGAAAGACGATTTATGAGATAAACAGCGGTTTGAAAAGATTAACTCCAATACTTATAGGGAAAAGAGGCCGTATGCAAGAGTGTAAGACTGGTTTCGACAACATGATGATGGCGACGTTCTGATGTGCCATTGTGTTCAAGGGTGTGTGAGGGAGTGGTGAGATGAGAAACACCATAGGATGTAAGAATGGGGCAAGAGATGTGTATTCGCCGCCATTATCAGAGTATATTGATATGAGCGGTAGTTGAAAATAGGTCTCGACAAGTTTTTTGAATTGGGAAATGATGGCGGCAATATCAGATTTGTGTTTCATAGGGTACAACCAAAAGTATTTTGTGTATTAATCAACAAAGATTACGTAATAACGAAAACCATCATACGAAAATTCAGTGGGTCCCCAAACATCAGTGTAAATTAATTGCAAAGGTATAGAGACACGAAGTGAATTTTTAGAAAAAGGAAGTTTATGACTTTTATTGCAATCACAAGAATTACATTGAAAATTATTAATGACCGAGACATTAGACAATAACTTATTTTTCCTAACAATTGACTGAAGGATTCGGATGGAGGGATGACCAAGACAACAATGCCACTCACTTATTTCTGATTTGAATGTAGTGTGAATTTGAGATTGGATGGAGTGTGGAAGGTAATAGACATCATTATGGCTATGCCCGCGAAGAAAAGGCGCCCCATGCGTAAATCCTTCACCAAATATTTAGAAGGAAAAACCTCAAGTAAGAATTTGTTTGATTTGGAAAATTTAGCAACGGAAATTAGGTTTTGAGTAATAGATGGTGCACAAAGGACATTATCTAAAAGAAAGGGTTTTGAGGTGAGTGCAGCGTTGTGTTACCGATGTGAGAAATTTTCAAACATGAACCATCACTTATGTTGATCTCATCGAGACTACTGTAATCAATTGGTGTAGCAGTGAAGAGTCCCAACATCGGACGTAATATGATGAGAAGCACTGGTGTCCAATATCCAGGAAGAAGGAGCAGGATGGTTGGTATTTGCGTTTTTTTCCATAGGTTGAGGGAGCATCTACGCCGGGTGTTGCAGTAAATTAGTTTGCATTGCGTTCTCGCGAAGAAAGTGAGCGAGTTGAAGTTGCAGTAGGAGTTGGAGTAGGGCGAGTTGTTGTTGCGTGCGTCGGAATACTGGTTGTTATTGTTGTTGCGAGCGAAGTTGATGTTGTTGGTGTTGCGATTATAGGAGATGCTTCTATGTTGGTGCGGAGGATGATAGGATGAGCGATTAGATTGGTTGTCATAGTTGACGCTTGAGAGAGAAAAGGATGCACATGTTTCTTCCCTCTTCAGATGGCGTTCGTACTCTATGAGTTGTCATAGAGCTCGTCGAAAGTGATGAAGTTATCACGGACTCGGATAACAGCCGCGACTTCTTTGAATTCATGTCCGAGGCCAACGAGAATGTGGAGAACAAGGTCATCTTCAGGAAGAGGGTGGTCGGCAAGAGCGAGAGTGTTGGAGATAGATTGCATCTCTTATAGGTACTCACTTATTGAGTGTGAGTCATGTTGATTGTTGATGAGGCATTCCTTATGCGATATAACTCATGAACGAGATTTGAGGGTAATAAGTCGATCCCAAACTTCCTTAGATGAGAAAACAGATGAGATATGAGGCTGGATCGTCTTAAAAAAGCTGTCGAGGATAGCGTTGAGGATGAGTTGATCTTAATGGTGTAAAGACGTGTGTACTCGCTAGACAGATTTTACGATGTCGTGAAAGCGATAAACAAATATTCTCGAGAGCAAAACATCCTTAAACAAAGATAACACCATTGACATATAGCTTGCAAACTACAAAGAGAGCTAGAACAAGGAGATACAACTTTTGTAGCGCGTTGGCCACCTCTCCTTGGACTCTGGCTAAGCTCCAAGTGCTCCGGATCGTGCATGGTCTCCGATCGGTTTCGTCAAAGATGATCCACGTGAACGTTACTTTAGCTAGCTCCAACTTAAACAACTTGAAGTAAATCCCACTTGAAATTTTCTAAATCTCAAATGAGAGATAATATAGGAAAAATGTTCACACTCTCTACTTCTCTTTCTTTTTCTCTTTTCTATGATGAGAGAGAAAGTCAATAATGTTATGGCTAGAGAATTCTCATTCCCTTAGCCATATCGCCTTTTCTTTTTCCATAATCCATACACATGTCATAAGTGAGTGGAGAGCAAGACACTTAGCCTCCACATTACCCATGTCCAAGAAAAAAGATAAAATGGAAAAGAAATAATTACATATATAATATTAATTATATATATACCATGAACATTTCATGCATCTTGTACACTATGTCACAAAACGAAACATGTACCAAAAAGAAAGAGTGTGAGAATAATACTATTATCCATATGCATCATCATATATAAATATATCATTAAATCAATAAATTAATTTAATGACGCGGCTTAATCATAAGCCGAATCGTATTAACAACCGTCCGATTAATACACGTGTTTAATTGAACATCCGCATACACCGCCGTATGCACTCTACACTGTTTCGCTAGATTCAGGAAATCCTCTGTGTGGGACTCTAAAGACTCGACAATATGCTGGCAGTAGGTCATGATCATATCTGATTGATCCGAAATACTTTCAGATCAATCCCCTACCGGGTTAACCTACAAGCCCGTCAGCGGTACTAGCTGTATATAACGGCTACCCAGGTATTGAACGAAAAACCAGTCGACAAGCAAACTCGTACGTACCCTACTAGAGCCTAACAGTGACACTCACCGTATAGTTTGTTCTCTTCGTCTATGTCACGCCCCGCTTCCCAGTGTACGAGCAGAGGACGCGACTGGCCCGCTACGTATTTACTCAGAAGTAAATACGCTAAGTGTAACTAAGCAATATAAAAGAAATATATACAAGAGACAAATGTAATGAACATCAACTTTATTTATTAACATTCTTTTATAGTACATGGAAAAGTAAATACATGGAATGAAAAGCAATGCCTCAATAGTGGCATAATAGAAATGAAAAATACTGGAATGAAATGTACAAATATCTAGAGCTCAGGGTCGAAGGCTAGCTGGTCCAAGTCCTCGCTGGTGGGCTCGACCTCCTGAAGATCCGAATCACTTGAAAATATTCCAAAGAAGAAAGAAAGGGAATATCGTCAGCGAACAAATCGCTCGGTAAGTCCCAAAGATAAAGAAGAAGTAGAATAGATAGAGAGAGTGTAGTTTTTAAAGTTGTATTATATTGTTATAATGTTGTATTTAGTGTTAACGCTATTTTTTGTAGCTTGGTACAGAAAAGGCCAGTGTATATGAGAGGAGTCTCAGTAGACCAGAGACTAAGGTGGACGGAATCAGGAGTACAAGGCTCCGTCGATAATACTACGGAACAACGGCATGGATGTAATTACGTCTTAAGTGACCACCTCGTGCCACCTTTAACACCTTCCGTACCAATCTTCCCCTTAAACCCGCGATGTCTTGATTGTATTGTTTGTATTGTATTGTAAATTGTATTATCTTGTATTATAGATTGTATAGATGGATGACTTGCCGAAACCATGATATCAGTAAACGGATGTAACTAGAGAATCATGTAGATGGAGATATATCCATGGTTCTGTTCAGTCAATATAGATTGAATTGATTGAACATATTGAATATATGGATTCATATTGAATTGTTATATATACTTTAATCTCATTCAAGTCAGATTGATTATATCGAGACTCAGTTTGAGTCAGACAATTAGAAAAGAAATTGAATCCTGAATTAGGTATTGGTGTTATCGGTAACCGCTGCACATGAACGACAGGATTTATGTCTTTTTCAAAGACGATTACCGTGTTGATAATACCGTTTGTTAAGTTGTCTACCTTAAATAGGAAAGCACCTATATCTCTGGCTCCCAGAGGCTCAAGAGACTGGTCCCGCTTAAACCTATATTTACTAGGGTCCTTTTTGTAATTTATAAAACTCGAGGGGGTTTTATGTAAAAATAATTTTGTATAATTTTCAAAATACACCTAAAGTGTTTAATTACCATCTTTAGAGTTTTCATTGATGTATATTTTATCATTGTGATATTGTAAGTCTACGGTAGCGCCCCGGCCGTCTACAGACGCCAAATGCGGAACAAAAACTTTTTAACTGACGCTATCGTATACTTTAACCCGGATCTGCCATTATTGCCAAACTAACAAACTGTAAAGAGTGTAGAAAGGTTATACCGAACGATCCGAGTCCTTCGTTCTTTAACCATCATCCCACGCTCCGTTGCGGCTGCTCCGATCTCGTCGATCTCCGATCTGCTCGTCCAGGTGGCACCTCGTCAACGATTCTTTAAACGGGCTCCCGCCTCTGACTTGAGGCAACTCGGTCGTCAAGTTTGCTAAAAGAGACGACCAAGAATGATGTAGAGAATGAGTGGAATACTTTGTCTCGCTTCGTCCAAAACCATGGACGAACGGTTAATGAAGTTACCGTGGGAATCGGGTGATGGAATGAAATGAGCTGTGAAATTCCATACACCCCAAAATCTATCATAATCTTTTTCACAAAATGAAACCTCAAGTGAGTGAGAGAGAGGAGGGGGAAGGGGCCGGCCACTTATAGGGATGGGGAGGTGAGTGTAGGAGAGGGGGGGTGACCACAAGAAATGATCCTTATCATAACAAAAGATCTTAAGCAATCCAAAAGACATTAATTAAAACCATGAGTCACAAAAACCTAGTCACCATTTAATAAATGCAAAGAAAGATGCATGAATCTAGTCACCAATCTAGAAGCTTCTAGAAGCACGACTCACCTTATCCAAGAAAAGATAAATCCGTCTTTAACCGAATGTTAAAAGACTGCTGATAGAAAACTGGAAACTGGCAACTTCCAAAAGTGATCCTGAAACGACTTTCAGGATAACCCCGTATCTGTATAAATATACCCGCATTTGTATTACGACCGAATACAAATGCAACCGAGACAAAGATATTATATCTACTCAATATAATACTCGGATCCGGCTTAAACCAAAACCGACCAGTATCAACTGCCCGAAAAATAACACGTGCGTAAACGCACGTGCATTTTCCGAACCCTGCCATAAAACCATACAGCCTCTACAACGTTTCGCCCGAACTTGGGAAACTGTCTGTGGGGGACTCTAATGACTCGTCAGTACCCTGGCAGTGGGTTTAACCACAAACCGTCAGCGGCACTAGCTATGCATAACGGCTGCCCATGGACTGACCTCAAGGGAGGCTGATGAGCGAACTCATCCAGAAACCCTACTGAGCCTAACAGTGACAATGTATATACAGTCCGGTCCGTCCGTCTATGAGTATCGCATATCTGCCTAGGGGGCTAGTAACGTCAGACCCCCAATAGCAGTATAAGTCGTGTCGGAGTGTAGCCCAATAACACCCTGAGATACTACTGGAGTACCTACCAGTAAATCTCCTGCCACGGCCGTGGGCTTTGTGTAATGGCTCTCCTAGACACAGCACGATCTCGCCCCCAATACCGGGAGAGACGAATCCCCTGCCGATCCGCTCACGTGCCTCCATATGGCTCGGGACTGTACCCAAAAACTACCTGTTTGCACGACTCCTTTGAGCCGTGGTAGGGTAGAAATCAAAGCACAGTGGGAACTCACACGAGACAAATGACGACCTCAGGTCGATGAACTAACCTGTACACATGTCACCAGGGAACTGCTATCTGACGATATGTATAATACCAACTAGCAGATTCCCGGCGAGTCCTGTCCGGTGTACTCATAACCCAATGAGCACCTGTATACATCTTAGGTGATCCAACTGACACCAGTGGCTTGTGAGACCGGCCACCGCCCCTCGTCGGGGTCTCGACTGTATACACTAGTCTACTCCGGAGTATCGATGCCCTGTCTCGAAACTCCCACGACTAGGGACCACAATTAAGGATATGCGTATAAACCACCCAACTCTCACGTATATGATCGCCATCATACTGTTGGTGGTAAAGCAAGATCCTAAGGGCTCTATCAAAGTGTAACATGTAATTAGTCACCTGAACATGTACACGACTGATAAAGGCAAACCAGATAGCATACTATCATCTTGAGTAAGACTGTCCTACCGGTATAGATCCTCCGCAATCATTGCAATCACGTACCTGCGATCCAATAATTGACTATGAGGGCACTATCTCCAACAATCTCCCACTTGCACTTAAGGCTAATTATTGCGATGTCGACTACTCACAGCCCGTGTGAAACCGAACATCCAACTCCTCTACTAATCAGTTTCACAAAGCCCGTTTGTAAAACTGTTGTGTTCGAGAAATAGCCTCAGTGAGTAGATCCGTCTAGATGTTTCTTTCTATATCTCTTTTAATCTCAAGTTCGCGGAGAAAGCCATCTCCCGAATCGAGTAATACCTGTCTTAGAATATGTTTGGATATCTGATGGGACCTAGTTCATAAATGAACTCCAAATCCAAACTTCTTAGACTGTATCGATCACTGAACCTAATCAGTATCCGGCACCATGCCTCCCACAGTATTCTCTTGGACCACCTGTCCATAATACAGTCCTTCGTCAGAGGGAAAACTATAACTCTGACAATCACTCTGTCAACCATGTCACCTTTGAAGCTTGGAATGATAACCGTCTCCCGAAGGAGGCTGCCGTCATCAAATCCGTAGAACATGTACTTATGTTCTAAAACTTCTTCCTTATGTTTCTCCAGGATTGGATTAATACAAACTTATTGCATCTAGTGCAAAAACAACATTTGGTGTGGTACTTGACATCTCATGATTGACTCAATTGCCTAAGCAAGTGATCTGCCAATCATGCACATCCCTCTCCCCTTCAGTCGGTAAGACACCTTTAGAGAGGGTGACTCCATCACCTGCAGGTACACCACCATTCCAGGAGTCATCTATTCTAAAAACTATTAGAATACTGTCAAAGTACCCACATTGGGAAACTACCCAAATCCAGATCTAAAACCATAGATCTAGAAACCATAATGTCTGATATTATATCCATATCCTGTCTGGAGAAACAACTGTGTGACGACCACAGTACAACCGATCGTAGTATAGGAATTTTACTTCCTACTCTGTGTATGTCATCCAGATACCATGACATCACACCCTAACACCTTCTTAACAGATCCATCCCCTATTCTGATTGAAGTCAAACCCATGACTGTCACATCAAAACTAGATGATCTATCTCCGCTATAACTGCTCAAGTCTATAAATAGACATAAGCTTCTTGCCCACTATGCTTCCGCTGCTCCCACTGACTACGACAACCCTCCTACCGGGTCTCATAGCCTGGAACAACAGTAGTGTCAAGTCTGGGTAGATAAGAACCTCCCTGTCACCGTCCTTGAGCCTACCGAAGTACCTCTCGGGTGTCTGAGGTTACCCACCATTTCTGCGGAGTGGCTAATGGAATGTCAAACCTGATTGAATCTTTAGGTCCTATTAAATTTTCCGTAATCGTTTGCGGTTCTGGAATCACTTCCAGTTCTACCATACTCCTACTACTGTTTTCTGAAAAAATCCATTTTACTAAAATTGTGGCGAGTTAAGAACAATATTACTATTGATCTTTCAAATGGTAGAATATCAACCCTCGTCATAGCCAGGGTCAACCCACAAACAGCCATTACAGAAACGTGCCCTGAGTTATCCAGAGTCTGGTTTTAAGCATAAGCTGGACAACTCCCCGTACCCTAACATCTTTTAAGGTACGAACTATTCTATATCCAATATAGAAACTTTGGCACGTATTTAATTGGAACCGGATTCAAATCATGCAGCTGTCTCCAGTGCATATCAACTTAATGAAAAAGTCTAATCAACATTACTCATCTTAGGAATCCATCCAATTATGAGTAACCTGAAAGAGAAACACGTTTCTCAAAACCATTACTATCATCTGAATACCAATCACAAGAATCTACATCTTCGATCTCTTTGAAGAATCCCGATACTTGTGATATCTGGTTCTCTACTTTATTCTTATACCCACAACTTCTCAAAACTTAGACCATGTATTTCTACGAAACACTTGTCTAAATACTAGAGAAGTTATAAGTAAACAGAACATAGTACGAGGACCTACCCCTTTGTCCTGATAGACACTAGACAACATACAATACTCTGTATAAGTCCGCTGAGTTTAAGCAACTCAAAACCTGTGCATCGTAGGTTAAAAACTGTACCCTGGCGATTTCCTCAAATATCACCAATTACAACGAATTCCGATATAATGAGGATAATCACCTAATTCCCAATAACTTACTCCTACTCATCATCTGTAAAACCATACAGATATGAGAATGAAACCTGGTAAATACATACCCTTGGAGTAAGTATCTAATTGGGAAAACAGTTTTCTTTTAACAATGCACTGAAACATGAAAATGTTTCGTAGGGGTATCCTAGTATTCATAGTAATGCTTCTTCCATAATCCAATTCATGACTTCAACCGTATATTTTATTGCCGTCTCTCCAAATCCCTTTATTTTTCTTTAGTCGTTACCTTCTGTACACCATCGTTAGGCTAAATGGTTTTCTTCCTTCCCTACCGTTCGGCACCAGCCTATGGTTTGGAAGAAGACTATCCAGTAAGCATAATAGGTGTACCCTCCTAAACCAAGGAGTACTCGTATCTTGAGAGAAGGTGATGATAAAAGTCAACTGAATAATACCTTATTCTTTTAAAAGTGAAATAGGAGTGGCGATGATGTACGCGGTTTTGGTCATGAATGATATCAGTCGCAATTTACTTTGCCCTCTTTCTAATCCCTTTATTTTGTCTTTACATATTACCTTCTGCACACCCTACTTAGGCTAATTGGTTTTCTTCATTCCCAACCTTTCGGCACCTGCCTATGGTTTGGAATAAGACTATCCAATAAGCGTAATAGGTGTACTCTCCTAAACCAAGGAGCCCTCGCAACCTGAGAGAAGGTGATAATAAAAGACAACTGAATAAACCAATTCTATTTCTCCTGAACCTGGATCCATCCTCGAAGAAGTCCCTTCGAGTTCGTATATAACCATACGATGGATCTATCCAATGGAAGTGGATATCCGTAGTAATACGGGTGTTCTGAGAAATTCAAAGGGTAAAAGAAGGAGTGGCAATGACTTATGCAACATAGACAATCCAAAAGCCAGTATTTTAAGAAGGTTCGGTCAACTTGGTCACTGAGTCATAGTTTAGGGTCGGTCAAAGGTCGCTGCCAAAGAGAGAGAGAAAAGAAACACTCTGCGTGCACTCTAACCTAGATTAGAATGGTTATCACTTTATCTAATCCGGAAACCTCCCACTGTCCTGTCAAATTCTCCTCCAAACCTGAAAGAAGAATTAATCGGGATCACCCGAAGAGTAAACCAACTCATCAGTGGGAATCGGGATCCAACTCTCATCGCATGATAACGTGACGGAATCCACTCGCATTATCACACTCCAGAAGGTATGCGCATGCTTGGCAAGTTTCAGTTTCTTTAGAAACTCCTGATATGATTTTTACCCCATGTTCTTATGACCTTGACGAAAGCCAAAAAATCATAAGTCACATGTCAAGTTCTGCCCGTCATTATCTTGTTAATTCAAACCCACCCGTACATACCCTTGACGAAAGCCAACAAGGTAATACGACTGTCCCAAACCAACACATCTATCTATGCAAAAAATGAATACCCCAGCAACTACCAAACACTATGCCTTGACGAAAGCCAACAAACATAGCTTGAATATTACTGACCATCCATAAGAAACGACGGAGGGATACGGCTGTTTTTTGGCGAAAAAACCTTTAACGTAATGAACTTGATCTCGTTGAAGGAACCTGATAGCTTTCTATAAATATAGTGGCGAAAACCTTTGCTAAAGAGGTCATTCCCGGTGAAGGGATCTCGGCTCTTTCCTCGTGGAATGAGGTGCAGGATATTCCACTGAATACCGTGATGCAAAGCAACATGTAATCGACTATAATGAAGTTATTACCCTGACGCAAACTTCTGCCCAAGGGGTCAGTCCCGGTGAAGGGATATCGGCCCTTGTCCCGTCGAATGAAGTGCAGGATGTTCGACTGAATACCGCTATGCAAAACAAAAGGAAACGTCTTTGCAATAACACTTTTTTAAATTTGTTCCAACAACTGTAAACAGGTTTGTTTTACTTTGCATTGATCAGAATCAACGCAGTCCCATCAATTAATCACACCAGAAAAGAACGAAAATAAAATGTACGTATATGCCATCCGCATTCGTCACTGGGTCCCGTCATCACCCGTTAGGTTACTTAACTAACGACAGAGCGGGGACTGGACTAGCGCGGGTGTAAAACATATACAACATCTAATAGTATATAAACCAATATACAATAATCGCTCCAGGCGTGATAATATGCAACATTACAGAAAAGTAATGAGCATCACAGAACAATACAGATAATCTGGGATCCCCGGGTTTCACAGAGCCGCTGCTGAAACCCGACGTTCCCCTGTCGTGTGGATAGCCTGTGCAATGAAACCTAGATCCCTACGGGTGCGGTAAGTTACCCACCAAAACCTGAAGCGAGGCAGCCCCCTACAGCATAGTGAATGGACCACCCAGCACTTCATGGAATCCGGTAATCTTGGGCACCCCTCCTTGGGTCAACCTGTACCCCCTACAAGTGCGGCGAATAGTCTGCCAATTCTAGAGTGAGGCCCCTCTGCCTCTCAAAGCCATGAGATGCGGACCCGTTGCCCCTCAGAACCCGGCTATCCGTGCACTCCGTCACGGGGCAAAACCTAGTACAGTAATGAAAAATAGTACAACAGGTACATCGACCGCAACCTGGTCGTGCCCCAAAAGAATATTATACAACAGGCAGTGACGGCTGTCCACATGTTGGACGCTCGCCCCGCAATATCAAATGTACAAATAAACTCAAACTGCACTATCATTGTACACTGCTATCCACCACGACAAATCCGCAACATCACAGCACAACACAGAACATCAACGCGAATGTCACGTTCGCAAACCCGTCTAAAAGAACTATAGCAATCAGACGCGGTTTACCGATCAAATGACATTCCCGGTCGGAGATATAATGCAAGCACTGTAAACTAACATGTTTAAATTTCGATCGACTAAATATCACAAAGTGGGCCCCACGAATAACTGGTGAACAGTAACAAAATCTGGGCCCAAAAGATATATACCAAAAACTCCAATTTCCAGAGAAGAATACACTGTGCAAGTTTGGGGGCATGATCACTCAGAACGGCCGCGGATGTGCGGCCAAACCATGGGTTTGGCCGCGATTCCGCGGCAGTCTTGTCGATTCATGTGCCCAAATTTGTACGGTGTTCTTAGAAAACCCTGCACAGATTTCTGTGATATGTGGAATAATTTTTGGACCCCATTTAAAATCGACAGAAACTGTGAACTTGGACTTTTGCAGTTTTTGATTTCCGGTTCGATCGATATTTTAAACACGTTAGCACAAGTTAGTATAGCAAAATAGTGAGGCTCTGATACCACTGTAAGTCTACGGTAGCGCCCCGGCCGTCTACAGACGCCAAATGCGGAACAAAAACTTTTTAACTGGCGCTATCGTATACTTTAACCCGGATCTGCCATTATTGCTAAACTAACAAACTGTAAAGAGTGTAGAAAGGTTATACCGAATGATTCGAGTCCTTCGTTCTTTAACCATCATCCCACGCTTCGTTGCGGCTGCTCCGATCTCGTCGATCTCCGATCTGCTCGTCCAGGTGGCACCACGTCAACGATTCTTTAAACGGGCTCCCGCCTCTGACTTGAGGCAACTCGGTCGTCAAGTTTGCTAAAAGAGACGACCAAGAATGATGTAGAGAATGAGTGGAATACTTTGTCTCGCTTCGTCCAAAACCATGGACGAACGGTTAATGAAGTTTCCATGGGAATCGGGTGATGGAATGAAATGAGCTGTGAAATTCTATACACCCCAAAATCTATCATAATCTTTTTCACAAAATGAAACCTCAAGTGAGTGAGAGAGAGGAGGGGGAAGGGGCCGGCCACTTATAGGGATGGGGAGGTGAGTGTAGGAGAGGGGGGGTGACCATAAGAAATGATCCTTATCATAACAAAAGATCTTAAGCAATCCAAAAGACATTAATTAAAACCATGAGTCACAAAAACCTAGTCACCATTTAATAAATGCAAAGAAAGATGCATGAATCTAGTCACCAATCTAGAAGCTTCTAGAAGCACAACTCACCTCATCCAAGAAAAGATAAATCCGTCTTTAACCGAATGTTAAAAGACGGCTGATAGAAAACTGGAAACTGACAACTTCCAAAAGTGATCCTGAAACGACTTTCAGGATAACCCCGTATCTGTATAAATATACCCGCATTTGTATTACGACCGAATACAAATGCAACTGAGACAATGATATTATATCTACTCAATATAATACTCGGATCCGGCTTAAACCAAAACCGACCAGTATCAACTGCCCGAAAAATAACACGTGCGTAAACGCACGTGCATTTTCCGAACCCTGCCATAAAACCATACGGCCTCTACAACGTTTCGCCCGAACTTGGGAAACTGTCTGTGGGGGACTCTAATGACTCGTCAGTACCCTGGCAGTGGGTTTAACCACAAACCGTCAGCGGCACTAGCTATGCATAACGGCTGCCCATGGACTGACCTCAAGGGAGTCTGATGAGCGAACTCATCCAGAAACCCTACTGAGCCTAACAGTGACAATGTATATACAGTCCGGTCCGTCCGTCTATGAGTATCGCATATCTGCCTAGGGGGCTAGTAACGTCAGACCCCCAATAGCAGCATAAGTGGTGTCGGAGTGTAGCCCAATAACACCCTGAGATACTACTGGAGTACCTACCAGTAAATCTCCTGCCACAGCCGTGGGCTTTGTGTAATGGCTCTCCTAGACACAGCACGATCTCGCCCCCAATACCGGGAGAGACGAATCCCCTGCCGATCCGCTCACGTGCCTCCATATGGCTCGGGACTGTACCCAAAAACTACCTGTTTGCACGACTCCTTTGAGATGTGGTAGGGTAGAAATCAAAGCACAGTGGGAACTCACACGAGACAAATGATGACCTCAGGTCGATGAACTAACTTGTACACATGTCACCAGGGAACTGCTATCTGACGATATGTATAATACCAACTAGCAGATTCCCGGCGAGTCCAGTCCGGTGTACTCATAACCCAATGAGCACCTGTATACATCTTAGGTGATCCAACTGACATCAGTGGCTTGTGAGACCGGCCACCGCCCCTCGTCGGGGTCTCGACTGTATAAACTAGTCTACTCCGGAGTATCGATGCCCTGTCTCGAAACTCCCACGACTAGGGACCACAATTAAGGATATGCGTATAAACCACCCAACTGTAACACTTCAAAAAGATAAAATATTAATTTTGGGAATTTTTATAATTTAATATTATTTTATTGATTATTTTAATATTAAATTTATAATTAAATGCAAATAAATAGGAAAATTGTTAGAAAAATTATGGAAAATTCTAAAATAGGGTAAATTAGTGAATTAAGACATTTTTAAGTTTTTGTGATTAGTTTGACACTAATTTAGTGCTAATCGCGATTAAAAATCGCTAATCGGATTTTTTGGCTTTTTGTGCAAAACTTGCACATATCACTTTTCCTACACTTGTGCATTTTCTTTCATGTTATTTGGAGCTACTATTCTTGTGAGAAGGTTTTGGAATTAAAGAAAAGGAAAAAGGAAAAGGAAAAGAAAAAAAAAGTGATAAAGAATGAGGGTAGGTGAGAGAGAGGGGTATGGACCTTTGACCAACCCTTAGCCATTTTCTCCCCCTCTCATTTCTCTTCCTCTCTCATGCTTGCTGCTGCTGCCTCTTCTCCATCTTCCTCCTCACATCAATCCTTCAAATCATCTCTAAAACAACCCCAAAACCCCAATCTCCTTTCATTAAAATTGTGCAAAATCCCTAGATCTATACATGGAGCTAAAGAAGCAAGGATTTTGGCCACTAGGGGCAACTCAAGAATTTTCTTGAGTTGCTAATGGAGGTAATTACTGAACCATTAGCTTAATTATAGCCTTTCCTATAACCCCATGTTAAGATTTAATCGATATTGTGTGATATTATGGACTTGGTGAAAACCTAGTTAGGGTTTGAGGGAAATTGGTGTTGTATTATGAAATTGAGCTCAGTAGAGGTCTTACCAACACCCTAGTGTATGAATTGGAACCCAAAACCTGAAGCTAGAACCAGAATACGGATTTTAGAAACCGATATCGGGGAAATTGTGAAATCTGTGAAGGTTTATTTGAATCTGCTATCATACGAGGCACCTGAAAATAATATTGAGTGGACAGTGAGATGTGCAGGCACCATAGAACCACCACACCAAACCCTAGCTCCCCATTCCACTGTGAGGCCGCCGAAATTGCCTTTCTGGCCGCAATTTGCGGCCAGACCAGTGAGGAAATTCCTCGTTTTGCGTGCATGCCCCCATTTCCTCAATTCTTGACCCAGGGTACTTCTAGTTTTGACAGATTCTATCTAGGGTAAAATCTGGGACATATATCCTAAGTTGCTATTTTGGATTCGTGTTTCCGTATTCCGTATTTTTGATTAGGAAATTGTGGATTGTGTTTTGCCTCGACTATTTGGCGTTTATACGACGATATAGAGGATTTATTGATGGTTTTGAAGGCGTGCCTTAGGTTCTCACCTATAGGCCCCTTATCGTATCGTTTTGGATTTCATGCGCCGTTTTAGCTTGGATTTGGTTTTAATGCGCATATACGATATTTGATGTCTAGGTACCCATGAAGACTTCGGGACGACAAGCAAATGCATGGTGACGTCCGCAAATGATGATGCAAGGTGAGTAGATTATATCTACATGGGGAAGTCGGGTGGATGGCGTATAGCACCCCCGCAGTCCGTAGATAGATTACTATGTAGTTTAACTGTGATAGTTAGGTGTATTATGGATAGTGTAGGGTTAGAAGTGACTAGTGTAGTTCATAGTCGCGAACCCTAGATTAGAATTACACCTACACGCACACCCTTGCATATTACTTATTCTTGCACTGTGTTTGATGATATGGGATGACTTGGAGATGAGTCGATGATGTGGGCTTTGTGCCGTGAGATCGGTGATTTGATATGATTCATACTTGGAATATGAATTGTGATACTTGCGGGCTTGGGATATGTGTTTACCCCCGCATGCATACTTTATTGATGGTATCGATTTGTACTAGACATAGAGTAGTAACCCCAGATTACATGATCTGATGATAGTGATACCTGTTATGTGATGAGATAGTGAGATATTGACCGTACCCTGCTATTGGGATGCCGTACGACGATCTACCGTACGAGCCAGTATTGATGATATATCCGCACTCATAACTCGAGGATATCTTACGATATGACATTGAGGCGAGATCACCGACTATATATCTATATACATTGACTCAGATTTAGGTGGTTTCCACACCTACCCCTCCTGATCGACCTGATACTTAGATGTAGTTTGCATAGTAGATTCTGCTCTGTGGTGTTGACTACTAGATTTCTGCATTTTCATGCTATTCGCATTGCTGGCATATGTTCATTGCTATATTATTATCATGCTGTTAGGACACCAGCACCATTATCGATGATGCGTATGTTCCACGTACACTATTTGCCGGCTCACACACTTCATCATCGATAATTGCCATGCCACTACACTGTAGTACTGTTGCATTCATGATATGATTCTTGCTTGGCATATTGTACACTTATACCTGTACACAAATATAGATGATTCTGACTTGATTGAGATTAAGGATCGCAAGATGTTCTTTTAAACTGATCCATTCTAAAGGAGCGGTTTCCCTCGACATATGCACATTACTATTCCATGTTGCATGATTTCCGATATGATTACTTTTCCTTACATGTCGCATACATCATGGATTGATTGCATTGCACATCACATTGGATTTACTTCTTGATGTTGGATTCTCATGTGATTTCTGATTTTGAGGACCGTGGGATTATGTAAGAAAAGATGCTCTATTATGAAAAACCCGGTACCTCGTGATATGATATTTTGGTGCGTCCACCACGCGTTTTCTCGGTGCTGAGACGTGTGCTTGAAACCCGATTCGAGGAGTGGATGATCCGTTTGCGGGTTCGTGGTGGGCCCGGTATGGTTCCCCTCGGCAAGATGATCGATGGGTTTGCCGATTGAGCCTGGAGGCGGGAGAGTACCTACCGGTGATTGTATTTGGGCTCGGCGGATATCTGGAGGATACCGACCGGAGTCGAGAGATGGGCGTACTGCCGGGGCCGAGGGCCGATTCCGCAGACATAGCCCGCGGGCCGATCCGGACTGACGGAGCCCGATGGATGAGGATTTACGTGTCGATGCTAGGCACGGGTTTCATGATGTTTTTCCATGCTTTTGTTTATATCCTCATATTGCATACATGATGCTTATTGTCTGTGGGTGATGGGTGGACGGGTTCCACATATATTCAGACATGGATTATATACAGACATGGATCATATATAGATTGGATTTACACTGATCATACTTCATTTGTATATATAACAGGGTATGAGGGCGCTGTTATATATACCCTTACACCAATATTAGTGGTATGGGACGCTAATATATGTGTATTGATATCATTGATACTTCATCATACTTACTTCATGCAGACATACCTTATACTGATGACATGTTATTACCTGAGTACCTGGCACTACATACACACTTAGATGTTACCTTGCCACCTTATCATACATCAGATGTACTCTTGTGGTTATATTACTGATTGTTGACTTAGGTTTATGTCTTGCATTCGGTTTCTGCTTGTAGATGTTTCTATTCACGAGTTGGCAACTCACCCCCGTTGTGCCACAGTTCTTGCAGGTTCTGCCGTACAGGTTTCATTGCGGCATTTCTGGCACACTACTTTCTTGCGGGTGATTTGCTTTGGTAGGTGGATTCTTTCGCATCAAGAACTACCATTGTATTTATTTTATTCTTTGTATCTAGAATTTCCATCAACCAAAACTTGTATATTGTTTCAGACCTAGACTTAGTGATGTATTATTCGACCTTAGAGTCGCGCTTAGTAGTATTGCGGTTTTCTTGTTGCTTTTGAGCTTTCTTTTGGATTTGATCCTCGCCACTTGGCGTTGTATATTATTGTTGCATGTGTGGTTGTGACCGTCGATTGACGAAGAGCTAGCTCCCGCTTGGGGATGCCTTTATCATTGCATATATATTGTTATCCTTGTTGTACCCCATTCGGGGCCAGTTTTACAAAAGAAACTCTGCCGAAATTTTTAGAAAAGACTTTATTGTTTTCAAAACGTACCTTCGGCTTAGTTATTTAAAAACCTTGATTTCAAACATGTATTTCTTTACTTCTTTACACCAGTTTCTTTACTGATTCTTAAAAATGGTTTTAGATTTCTGGGCTTTTGGCTTACTTGGATCAGATGGAGTCCTATAGACTTCATATGGTTCAAGGGCCAGTCACGTGCTCTTTCGGGTCGTGACAAAGTTGGTATCAAAGCGCTAGGTTGACCTTGGTTCGAGTCTAAGTTTGACTATGTGGAGCCTAGGGCGTTTATATATATACGGAACTTAGGCTTGACCTTACGGAACTTAGACTTGGTCGAGGGGGTATTAGACCCGAACTTTCGTCGTGTAGGATGACCCTTGGTTGATGGAATAGGTGACTAAAGTAGAGTGACGTACCGTTGGTATGTTCCGCGGCATACTTACGACACGCCACTCCGCTTAAGGAACCTTAGGATGTACATATTTTCGAGATCAGTGATTCTCTTCATATCCAGGATTATACATCCATTTGAGATCCCCGATTCTATTAGTTTCATGATCATACCTTCATTGATGCTGTTCCTTCCTATGATCATGTATCCACTCTGGATCTGTTGTTCTCTTCCTTACCATTGATGTGCTCTCTTTGATACTCGATTGAGGTTCCTGTCACCATGTTTGAGCGCAGTTTGGGCTGCTGCTAGGGTTACGGCCGGTGTGAGCTCGTCTGGTACGAGGGCCGACCATTGTGTTTTCTGGTGACATGGGAACGTCTCGAGTTAGTATTGGTGATTGTGACCTCTAGTGGAGGCGAGTGCTTGATTTTGCACCGGATGATCGGGCCATTGTTAGAGCTGCCAGTTGAGAGTGGACTGTTGATGTACAGCATACCTCAGAGATTGTGATGTCGCCTACCGTGCAGACAGATGTACCAGCTGTTGCTGAGATTGACAGGATGTCGCTTCCGAAGCTTACGAGCTGAGATTGCCGGAGCTTTCAGGCAGATATGAGACAGATGATAACTAGTCTACCCGATTTGAGAGACGAAGGTGATTCGTCCGATTTATGCGCCGGAGCTGGCCCAGATGAGGTGAAGATTTCCAGTGTGGAGAGTCTTACTCAGATCTAGAGCAGACCGATTCAGAGATGACCGCCAATGCGTTGCCTTTCCTGGAGGATTGAGGCACTGTTTGGCGTACAGGCGAATGAGCCAGTTGCTGCAGCAAATGACGAAATATCGCCCAGATGGTTGGAGCTACTGCAGCGTGAACATATACTTAGAAAGATGATAGCGAGTCGCTAGTCACCTGAGGATGAATGACTAGGACATGTGGTTCGTTCGTTTACCGATGCGAGGTCATCAGATAGATTGTTTCTAGCTAGAGACGACTTCACGCAGGTTCGTTGAGAGTCGATAGAGACGATCGAATGTCAGAAGCCCATTTTCCAAGTTTAAAGTATACGGAAAGGCATGCAGGTGATTCTATGGACCCTCTAGAAGAATGAAACCCTAACTCGACTTAATGACCGTGTGAAAGCCTTTGAACCTTAGGGTTTGCGGCAGTTCCGCGGCGCCATTAGTGAGGCTTGGGTTTGCCCTTCTACGGCTGGACCACCGACGCTGTGGCATGTACTCGATGCTATTAAACTGTACCCATGATGTGATCTCTTGGGGGATTATGAGGTTCTGACGAGTCGATCGGATGATTCGACATCATTCGGACATTATGTGATGGGATGCGTTGCTTGGGATACTCCAGATACGAGGATAGCCGTTGGAGCACTGTCCATGCAGCCATGATGAGACGAGTCCGGATCAGTCGACATTGACGCAGAGTGAAGAAAAGGGTTCGCAAGATATTTCGACGAGATGACGTCCCACTCCGCTGACATCAGAGATGTGATACGCACCCAGAGGCGTTGTATACGGATATATCTTCCAGAAAGAAGCGCGATAAGTATGCAGCCGTTCCGGAATAAGCTTTAGCTTCAGCATTGGATGATGACTTCCGGGCAATTCGGCAGGAATGAGATTTGAGAAAGGAACCTCGACGGGACCCTTCTGGAAAACGATATGAGAAGACCTAGACCCAGGAGTGGTCATATTGCGCACACCCAGCAGGACAGAGTTCGGCATTGTCGACGAGGTAGTTGACCAGGTTCGGATAAAGGAACTTACCCAGATGCGTTGCGAATTGATCAAGGACGGACGAGTGATGAGTATTCCTCCGATGGTTGGGACGTGTTCCCGAGGACCTGTTCGGCCTGACATCTTCTACAGAATGATGAAGCTATAGAATACGCGATTTCGAGTCCGTGCGAGAGACTTCGGATGGATCATAGCTGAGAACTTTGCGGTGCGCAGATAGAGACGTGACGTTGCAAGACGATGATACAGACAAGCGGGACAAGAGGTTCGTGCGAGACACTGACGAGCTGTCATTATTTCCCATCGAGACTAGAGACCTGATATGCTTACAGAGACGTTGGGATGCGACCAGTTTCCGAGAAAATTTTGTACTGAGGACACAGATGTCTTTTGAGCGAGAAGAGGTTATGCAGGAGAGCCAGCCTCTGTACGGTTCGGCATAGGCGAGATCGGAAGAGACCTTGAGCAGGATTCCTTCCCGGACATTGTTGCAATGATGTTTGCACCCAGGATCAGATGTGTGACGTGCATTCAGAAAGCCAGAGGCCGACGCCAGTGATATGCTGCCTTACGAGTGGTCGTGAAGATTGACCGAGAGATGACCAGAGAAGTGCCAGAACGGAATCGTCCCCGTTAGCACCTGACAGGGCCGATGAGCCGATTGACAACGAGATAGGAAATCCGCAAAGAAGATAAGGACCCAGAGTCAGAGGACGCCAGACCGTGAGCAAGAGGCAAGTAGATATCCTGCGCTGCTAGCAGTGGATGCACCGACTCCTTCTCGACCCTGAAGGAGGAACTACCGATGACGATATTTATGATTTGTGATTTTGTGATTCGATTATCACGTATCCGTCATTTTGGATTTCGGTATTTTGGGCGTTCTGTTTGCATGATTTAGTTTTGATGACTGAGTTTCATGATATTGGTTTTATGCACCCACTGGATGTTTATATATTTTGCGCAGAGTTATTACATTTGGGATATTGATTGAGATTTCATGCCTACCGTATCCAGTGATTTGATTTGCACTTCCAGCATAGTTTTCATGCACTTTTAGTGTTTTGATATACGATTTTGGTGCACGCCAGATGCACTAAATCGGGATTCTTCGTGCATGTCACATGCACCTGATTTTTTTTTCTGTCAGGCACACACGTTGCCTACGACAGATGTTTCGTGCACACCAGTTGCACCTAGATGTTGTTTTGTACACCCGTTTGACACATATTTGGATTTTGATTCCTTGCACACCAGACGCATAGGACATTCTTATATATGCATTTTGGGGATTGATTTCTAGTAGAGCAGTACATTTTATGATATTCTCTATGTATTGATGTTTTCGGAGCCCCGACAAATTGGATTATTACTGAAATTGTTTTAGTATTGGGGTAATTAAATTTAAATTCGGGGACCGAATTTCTTTAAGGGGGGTAGATTGTAACACTTCAAAAGATAAAATATTAATTTTGGGAATTTTTATAATTTAATATTATTTTATTGATTATTTTAATATTAAATTTATAATTAAATGCAAATAAATAGGAAATATGTTAGAAAAATTATGAAAAATTATGGAAAATTCTAAAATAGGGTAAATTAGAGAATTAAGACATTTTAAGTTTTTGTGATTAGTTTGACACTAATTTAGTGCTAATCGCGATTAAAAATCGCTAATCGGATTTTTTGGCTTTTTGTGCAAAACTTGCACATATCACTTTTCCTACACTTGTGCATTTTCTTTCATGTTATTTGGAGCTACTATTCTTATGAGAAGGTTTTGGAATTAAAGAAAAGGAAAAAGGAAAAGGAAAAGAAAAAAAAAAGTGATAAAGAATGAGGGTAGGTGAGAGAGAGGGGTATGAACCTTTGACCAACCCTTAGCCATTTTCTCCCCCTCTCATTTCTCTTCCTCTCTCATGCTTGCTGCTGCTGCCTCCTCTCCATCTTCCTCCTCACTTCAATCCCTCAAATCATCTCTAAAACAACCCCAAAACCCCAATCTCCTTTCATTAAAATTGTGCAAAATCCCTAGATCTACACATGGAGCTAAAGAAGCAAGGATTTTGGCCACTAGGGGCAACTCAAGAATTTTCTTGAGTTGCTAATGGAGGTAATTACTGAACCATTAGCTTAATTATAGCCTTTCCTATAACCCCATGTTAAGATTTAATCGATATTGTGTGATATTATGGACTTGGTGAAAACCTAGTTAGGGTTTGAGGGAAATTGGTGTTGTATTATGAAATTGAGCTCAATAGAGGTCTTACCAACACCCTAGTGTATGAATTGGAACCCAAAACCTGAAGCTAGAACCAGAATACGGATTTTAGAAACCGATATCGGGGAAATTGTGAAATCTGTGAAGGTTTATTTGAATCTGCTATCATACGAGGCACCTGAAAATAATATTGAGTGGACAGTGAGATGTGCAGGCACCATAGAACCACCACACCAAACCCTAGCTCCCCATTCCACTGTGAGGCCGCCGAAATTGCCTTTCTGGCCGCAATTTGCGGCCAGACCAGTGAGGAAATTCCTCGTTTTGCGTGCATGCCCCCATTTCCTCAATTCTTGACCCAGGGTACTTCTAGTTTTGACAGATTCTATCTAGGGTAAAATCTGGGACATATATCCTAAGTTGCTATTTTGGATTCGTGTTTCCGTATTCCGTATTTTTGATTATGAAATTGTGGATTGTGTTTTGCCTCGACTATTTGGCGTTTATACGACGATATAGAGGATTTATTGATGGTTTTGAAGGCGTGCCTTAGGTTCTCACCTATAGGCCCCTTATCGTATCGTTTTGGATTTCATGCGCCGTTTTAGCTTGGATTTGGTTTTAATGCGCATATACGATATTTGATGTGTAGGTACCCATGAAGACTTCGGGACGACAAGCAAATGCATGGTGACGTCCGCAAATGATGATGCAAGGTGAGTAGATTATATCTACATGGGGAAGTCGGGTGGATGGCGTATAGCACCCCCGCAGTCCGTAGATAGATTACTATGTAGTTTAACTGTGATAGTTAGGTGTATTATGGATAGTGTAGGGTTAGAAGTGACTAGTGTAGTTCATAGTCGCGAACCCTAGATTAGAATTACACCTACACGCACACCCTTGCATATTACTTATTCTTGCACTGTGTTTGATGATATGGGATGACTTGGAGATGAGTCGATGATGTGGGCTTTGTGCCGTGAGATCGGTGATTTGATATGATTCATACTTGGAATATGAATTGTGATACTTGCGGGCTTGGGATATGTGTTTACCCCCGCATGCATACTTTATTGATGGTATCGATTTGTACTAGACATAGAGTAGTAACCCCAGATTACATGATCTGATGATAGTGATACCTGTTATGTGATGAGATAGTGAGATATTGACCGTACCCTGCTATTGGGATGCCGTACGACGATCTACCGTACGAGCCAGTATTGATGATATATCCGCACTCATAACTCGAGGATATCTTACGATATGACATTGAGGCGAGATCACCGACTATATATCTATATACATTGACTCAGATTTAGGTGGTTTCCACACCTACCCCTCCTGATCGACCTGATACTTAGATGTAGTTTGCATAGTAGATTCTGCTCTGTGGTGTTGACTACTAGATTTCTGCATTTTCATGCTATTCGCATTGCTGGCATATGTTCATTGCTATATTATTATCATGCTGTTAGGACACCAGCACCATTATCGATGATGCGTATGTTCCACGTACACTATTTGCCGGCTCACACACTTCATCATCGATAATTGCCATGCCACTACACTGTAGTACTGTTGCATTCATGATATGATTCTTGCTTGGCATATTGTACACTTATACCTGTACACAAATATAGATGATTCTGACTTGATTGAGATTGAGGATCGCAAGATGTTCTTTTAAACTGATCCATTCTAAAGGAGCGGTTTCCCTCGACATATGCACATTACTATTCCATGTTGCATGATTTCCGATATGATTACTTTTCCTTACATGTCGCATACATCATGGATTGATTGCATTGCACATCGCATTGGATTTACTTCTTGATGTTGGATTCTCATGTGATTTCTGATTTTAAGGACCGTGGGATTATGTAAGAAAAGATGCTCTATTATGAAAAACCCGGTACCTCGTGATATGATATTTTGGTGCGTCCACCACGCGTTTTCTCGGTGCTGAGACGTGTTCTTGAAACCCGATTCGAGGAGTGGATGATCCGTTTGCGGGTTCGTGGTGGGCCCGGTATGGTTCCCCTCGGCAAGATGATCGATGGGTTTTGCCGATTGAGCCTGGAGGCGGGAGAGTACCTACCGGTGATTGTATTTGGGCTCGGCGGATATCTGGAGGATACCGACCGGAGTCGAGAGATGGGCGTACTGCCGGGGCCGAGGGCCGATTCCGCAGACATAGCCCGCGGGCCGATCCGGACTGACGGAGCCCGATGGATGAGGATTTACGTGTCGATGCTAGGCACGGGTTTCATGATGTTTTTCCATGCTTTTGTTTATATCCTCATATTGCATACATGATGCTTATTGTCAGTGGGTGACGGGTGGACGGGTTCCACATATATACAGACATGGATTATATACAGACATGGATCATATATAGATTGGATTTACACTGATCATACTTCATTTGTATATATAACAGGGTATGAGGGCGCTGTTATATATACCCTTACACCAATATTAGTGGTATGGGACGCTAATATATGTGTATTGATATCATTGATACTTCATCATACTTACTTCCTGCAGACATACCTTATACTGATGACATGTTATTACCTGAGTACCTGGCACTACATACACACTTAGATGTTACCTTGCCACCTTATCATACATCAGATGTACTCTTGTGGTTATATTACTGATTGTTGACTTAGGTTTATGTCTTGCATTCGGTTTCTTCTTGTAGATGTTTCTATTCACGAGTTGGCAACTCACCCCCGTTGTGCCACAGTTCTTGCAGGTTCTGCCGTACAGGTTTCATTGCGGCATTTCTGGCACACTACTTTCTTGCGGGTGATTTGCTTTGGTAGGTGGATTCTTTCGCATCAAGAACCACCATTGTATTTATTTTATTCTTTGTATCTAGAATTTCCATCAACCAAAACTTGTATATTGTTTCAGACCTAGACTTAGTGATGTATTATTCGACCTTAGAGTCGCGCTTAGTAGTATTGCGGTTTTCTTGTTGCTTTTGAGCTTTCTTTTGGATTTGATCCTCGCCACTTGGCGTTGTATATTATTGTTGCATGTGTGGTTGTGACCGTCGATTGACGAAGAGCTAGCTCCCGCTTGGGGATGCCTTTATCATTGCATATATATTGTTATCCTTGTTGTACCCCATTCGGGGCCAGTTTTACAAAAGAAACTCTGCCGAAATTTTTAGAAAAGACTTTATTGTTTTCAAAACGTACCTTCGGCTTAGTTATTTAAAAACCTTGATTTCAAACATGTATTTCTTTACTTCTTTACACCAGTTTCTTTACTTATTCTTAAAAATGGTTTTAGATTTCTGGGCTTTTGGCTTACTTGGATCAGATGGAGTCCTATAGACTTCATATGGTTCAAGGGCCAGTCACGTGCTCTTTCGGGTCGTGACAAAGTTGGTATCAAAGCGCTAGGTTGACCTTGGTTCGAGTCTAAGTTTGACTATGTGGAGCCTAGGGCGTTTATATATATACGGAACTTAGGCTTGACCTTACGGAACTTAGACTTGGTCGAGGGGGTATTAGACCCGAACTTTCGTCGTGTAGGATGACCCTTGGTTGATGGAATAGGTGACTAAAATAGAGTGACGTACCGTTGGTATGTTCCGCGGCATACTTACGACACGCCACTCCGCTTAAGGAACCTTAGGATGTACATATTTTCGAGATCAGTGATTCTCTTCATATCCAGGATTATACATCCATTTGAGATCCCCGATTCTATTAGTTTCATGATCATACCTTCATTGATGCTGTTCCTTCCTATGATCATGTATCCACTCTGGATCTGTTGTTCTCTTCCTTACCATTGATGTGCTCTCTTTGATACTCGATTGAGGTTCCTGTCACCATGTTTGAGCGCAGCTTGGGCTGCTGCTAGGGTTACGGCCGGTGTGAGCTCGTCTGGTACGAGGGCCGACCATTGTGTTTTCTGGTGACATGGGAACGTCTCGAGTTAGTATTGGTGATTGTGACTTCTAGTGGAGGCGAGTGCTTGGTTTTGCACCGGATGATCGGGCCATTGTTAGAGCTGCCAGTTGAGAGTGGACTGTTGATGTACAGCATACCTCAGAGATTGTGATGTCGCCTACCGTGCAGACAGATGTACCAGCTGTTGCTGAGATTGACAGGATGTCGCTTCCGAAGCTTACGAGCTGAGATTGCCGGAGCTTTCAGGCAGATATGAGACAGATGATAACTAGTCTACCCGATTTGAGAGACGAAGGTGATTCGTCCGATTTATGCGCCGGAGTGGGCCCAGATGAGTTGAAGATTTCCAGTGTGGAGAGTCTTACTCAGATCTAGAGCAGACCGATTCAGAGATGACCGCCAATGCGTTGCCTTTCCTGGAGGATTGAGGCACTGTTCGGCGTACAGGCGAATGAGCCAGTTGCTGCAGCAAATGACGAAATATCGCCCAGATGGTTGGAGCTACTGCAGCGTGAACATATACTTAGAAAGATGATAGCGAGTCGCTAGTCACCTAAGGATGAATGACTAGGACATGTGGTTCGTTCGTTTACCGATGCGAGGTCATCAGATAGATTGTTTCTTGCTAGAGACGACTTCACGCAGGTTCGTTGAGAGTCGATAGAGACGATCGAATGTCAGAAGCCCATTTTCCAAGTTTAAAGTATACGGAAAGACATGCAGGTGATTCTATGGACCCTCTAGAAGAATGAAACCCTAACTCGACTTAATGACCGTGTGAAAGCCTTTGAACCTTAGGGTTTACGGCAGTTCCGCGGCGCCATTAGTGAGGCTTGGGTTTGCCCTTCTACGGCTGGACCACCGACGCTGTGGCATGTACTCGATGCTATTAAACTGTACCCATGCTGTGATCTCTTGGGGGATTATGAGGTTCTGACGAGTCGATCGGATGATTCGACATCATTCGGACATTATGTGATGGGATGCGTTGCTTGGGATACTCCAGATACGAGGATAGCCGTTGGAGTACTGTCCATGCAGCCATGATGAGACGAGTCCGGATCAGTCGACATTGACGCAGAGTGAAGAAAAGAGTTCGCAAGATATTTCGACGAGATGACGTCCCACTCCGCTGACATCAGAGATGTGATACGCACCCAGAGGCGTTGTATACGGATATATCTTCCAGAAAGAAGCGCGATAAGTATGCAGCCGTTTCGGAATAAGCTTTAGCTTTAGCATTGGATGATGACTTCCGGGCAATTCGGCAGGAATGAGATTTGAGAAAGGAACCTCGACGGGACCCTTCTGGAAAACGATATGAGAAGACCTAGACCCAGGAGTGGTCATATTGCGCACACCCAGCAGGACAGAGTTCGGCATTGTCGACGAGGTAGTTGACCAGGTTCGGATAAAGGAACTTACCCAGATGCGTTGCGAATTGATCAAGGACGGACGAGTGATGAGTATTCCTCCGATGGTTGGGACGTGTTCCCGAGGACCTGTTCGGCCTGACATCTTCTACAGAATGATGAAGCTACAGAATACGCGATTTCGAGTCCGTGCGAGAGACTTCGGATGGATCATAGCTGAGAACTTTGCGGTGAGCAGATAGAGACGTGACGTCGCAAGACGATGATACAGACAAGCGGGACAAGAGGTTCGTGCGAGACACTGACGAGCTGTCATTATTTCCCATCGAGACTAGAGACCTGATATGCTTACAGAGACGTTGGGATGCGACCAATTTCCGAGAAAATTTTGTACTGAGGACACAGATGTCTTTTGAGCGAGAAGAGGTTATGCAGGAGAGCCAGCCTCTGTACGGTTCGGCATAGGCGAGATCGGAAGAGACCTTGAGCAGGATTCCTTCCCGGACATTGTTGCAATGATGTTTGCACCCAGGATCAGATGTGTGACGTGCATTCAGAAAGCCAGAGGCCGACGCCAGTGATATGCTGCCTTACGAGTGGTCGTGAAGATTGACCGAGAGATGACCAGAGAAGTGCCAGAACGGAATCGTCCCCGTTAGCACCTGACAGGGCCGATGAGCCGATTGACAACGAGATAGGAAATCCGCAAAGAAGATAAGGACCCAGAGTCAGAGGACGCCAGACCGTGAGCAAGAGGCAAGTAGATATCCTGCGCTGCTAGCAGTGGATGCACCGACTCCTTCTCGACCCTGAAGGAGGAACTACCGATGACGATATTTATGATTTGTGATTTTGTGATTCGATTATCACGTATCCGTCATTTTGGATTTCGGTATTTTGGGCGTTCTGTTTGCATGATTTAGTTTTGATGACTGAGTTTCATGATATTGGTTTTATGCACCCACTGGATGTTTATATATTTTGCGCAGAGTTATTACATTTGGGATATTGATTGAGATTTCATGCCTACCGTATCCAGTGATTTGATTTGCACTTCCAGCATAGTTTTCATGCACTTTTAGTGTTTTGATATACGATTTTGGTGCACGCCAGATGCACTAAATCGGGATTCTTCGTGCATGTCACATGCACCTGATTTTTTTTTCTGTCAGGCACACACGTTGCCTACGACAGATGTTTCGTGCACACCAGTTGCACCTAGATGTTGTTTTGTACACCCGTTTGACACATATTTGGATTTCGATTCCTTGCACACCAGACGCATAGGACATTCTTATATATGCATTTTGGGGATTGATTTCTAGTAGAGCAGTACATTTTATGATATTCTCTATGTATTGATGTTTTCGGAGCCCCGACAAATTGGATTATTACTGAAATTGTTTTAGTATTGGGGTAATTAAATTTAAATTCGGGGACCGAATTTCTTTAAGGGGGGTAGATTGTAACACTTCAAAAAGATAAAATATTAATTTTGGGAATTTTTATAATTTAATATTATTTTATTGATTATTTTAATATTAAATTTATAATTAAATGCAAATAAATAGGAAATATGTTAGAAAAATTATGGAAAATTCTAAAATAGGGTAAATTAGAGAATTAAGACATTTTAAGTTTTTGTGATTAGTTTGACACTAATTTAGTGCTAATCGCGATTAAAAATCGCTAATCGGATTTTTTGGCTTTTTGTGCAAAACTTGCACATATCACTTTTCCTACACTTGTGCATTTTCTTTCATGTTATTTGGAGCTACTATTCTTATGAGAAGGTTTTGGAATTAAAGAAAAGGAAAAAGGAAAAGGAAAAAAAAAGTGATAAAGAATGAGGGTAGGTGAGAGAGAGGGGTATGAACCTTTGACCAACCCTTAGCCATTTTCTCCCCCTCTCATTTCTCTTCCTCTCTCATGCTTGCTGCTGCTGCCTCCTCTCCATCTTCCTCCTCACTTCAATCCCTCAAATCATCTGTAAAACAACCCCAAAACCCCAATCTCCTTTCATTAAAATTGTGCAAAATCCCTAGATCTACACATGGAGCTAAAGAAGCAAGGATTTTGGCCACTAGGGGCAACTCAAGAATTTTCTTGAGTTGCTAATGGAGGTAATTACTGAACCATTAGCTTAATTATAGCCTTTCCTATAACCCCATGTTAAGATTTAATCGATATTGTGTGATATTATGGACTTGGTGAAAACCTAGTTAGGGTTTGAGGGAAATTGGTGTTGTATTATGAAATTGAGCTCAGTAGAGGTCTTACCAACACCCTAGTGTATGAATTGGAACCCAAAACCTGAAGCTAGAACCAGAATACGGATTTTAGAAACCGATATCGGGGAAATTGTGAAATCTGTGAAGGTTTATTTGAATCTGCTATCATACGAGGCACCTGAAAATAATATTGAGTGGACAGTGAGATGTGCAGGCACCATAGAACCACCACACCAAACCCTAGCTCCCCATTCCACTGTGAGGCCGCCGAAATTGCCTTTCTGGCCGCAATTTGCGGCCAGACCAGTGAGGAAATTCCTCGTTTTGCGTGCATGCCCCCATTTCCTCAATTCTTGACCCAGGGTACTTCTAGTTTTGACAGATTCTATCTAGGGTAAAATCTGGGACATATATCCTAAGTTGCTATTTTGGATTCGTGTTTCCGTATTCCGTATTTTTGATTATGAAATTGTGGATTGTGTTTTGCCTCGACTATTTGGCGTTTATACGACGATATAGAGGATTTATTGATGGTTTTGAAGGCGTGCCTTAGGTTCTCACCTATAGGCCCCTTATCGTTTCGTTTTGGATTTCATGTGCCGTTTTAGCTTGGATTTGGTTTTAATGCGCATATACGATATTTGATGTGTAGATACCCATGAAGACTTCGGGACGACAAGCAAATGCGTGGTGACGTCCGCAAATGATGATGCAAGGTGAGTAGATTATATCTACAGGGGGTGTTGCGCCACGGCAGCGCCCCGGCCTCGTACTCGAGGCCAAAATGCGGAATCAAAATTTTTCCTTACTCGGAAACTGGCGCTACCGCGGACAATGAAAACCCGGATCGTTTACCATTAACCTAATCCTAGCAATCAAGAGATAGAGTGAGAAGTATACCAAGAGATCCGAGTCCTCCGGTCTTCTCTTCATCGCCCCGATCTCCCGCGGAAAGTCTTGCCTCCACATCGTCGCCTCCTCGCCGGAAAGGGGACCACAACGCCTGCGTCTTTTACGGGCTCCCGCCTCAATACTGAGGCAACTCGCGCATGAAGCCGGCAACTCGACATGCTCAAGATGTGCTGTAGAATGTAGTGTAGGTGAAGCTGTCTCTATGAGGTTTGTTGCTATGGTGATGGAGGAATCAAGGATAGAAAAATGGTGCTTGCATTTTTCTAGCAAGAAAATGAGATCATGAATGTAACTCTCAAGATGAAGCTCTTTTCTTCTTCTTCTCTCTTTCTTTTTCCTCTCATGAAAAACTTATCATATTCATCAAATGAGAAGAAGAATGGTGGAGGAAACAATATGAACCCATAAACATGAAGGGAGGTGAGTGTAGGAAAAAGGAGAGGGTGACCATATCCTAACACCATCATCACAAACTCACATCAAGCTTAAAATCAATCCTAATCACCTTTTCAAGAAATGATGATAGAAAAGAAAGGAATATAAAAGATGCTTTCATAATAAATACTTTTACAAATAAAACCTCCACCAAATGTAATTTGCAAAACTGCAAATTACCCCCTCCATCAGAAAAGTCCGGCCGGGAAAGAACAAAGGAAAACCGGCCGGAACGGAATGCAAACTGGCAACTCTAGAAAACTGGTCCCGTAATAAATTACAGGAAAACCCCTATACTGTGCATACATACCCGCATCTGTATTCCGACCGGATACAAATGCAATGAGACAAAATCTACACTGTACTAAACTAGAACCGGCTTAAGCCAAAGCCGGCTAGTAAAATCCGTTCGATCCTGATCCGTGCAATACCGCACGTATCAGATCGAACCCTGCCATATAACTATACGGCCACTAGTACAAAATTGTCCGATCCTGATCCGTGCAATACCGCACGTATCTGATCGGACCCTGCCATATCTCCATACGGCCTCTACAGCGTTTCGCCCGAAAGCTTGAGTAACTGTAAGTGTGGTGGACTCTAAAGACTCGTCAATACTATGGCTGTGGAATTAACCACTGGCACGTCAGAGGTATAAGACAATACGTGACGGGCCACCAGCTATTGACCAAAAGGGACGTCGATGAGGAAGCTCACCCCGACACCCAACTGAGCCTGTCAGTGACAATATCCGTACTGTCCAGTCCGTTCGTCTATGAGTATCGCATGGCGGGCCTAGGGGGTTGGTGAAAGTCAGACCCCCAAAAGCGGTACAAGTCGTGTCGGAGCGTAGCCCAGAACGCCTTGAGATACTACTGGAATACCTACCAGTAAATCTCCTGCCTCGGCCGAGGGCTTTGCGTAATGGCTCTCCTAGACACAGCGCGACCTCACCCCCAATACCGGGAGAGACGAACCCCTGAAGATTCGCTCACTGCCTCCATGTGGCTCGGGACTGTACCCAACTAAAACCTGTTTGCACGACTCCTTTGAGCCGTGGTAGGGTAGTAATCAAAGCACAGTGGGAACTCACACGAGACAAATGACGATCTCAGGTCGATGAACTAACCTGTACACATGTCACCAGGGAACTGCTATCCGACGTCAGCTATAAGACCAACTAGCATGTTCCCGGCGAGTCCTGTCCGGTGTACTCATAACCCAATGAGCACCTGTATACATCTTAGGTGAACCAACTGACACCAGTGGCTTGTGAGACCGGCCACCGCCCCTCGTCGGGGTCTCGACTGTATACACTAGTCTACTCTGGAGAATCGATGCCCTGTCTCGAAACTCCTACGACTAGGGACCTTTTAAGGATGAGCTTATAGACTACCAGCTCCCACGTATATGATCGCCATCATACTGCCGGCAGTCAAGCAAGAATCCTAGGAGCTCTATCAACGTGTAATAGCGACATGCCAAGTCACCTAAAGCAGTACACGATGATAAAGGTAAACCAGATAGCATACTATCATCTCGAGTAAGACTGTCCTACCAGGGTAGGTCCTCCCTCAATCATTGCAATCACGTGCCTGTGATCCAATAATTGACTCTGAGGGCACTATCTCCAACAATCTCCCACTTGCACTCAAGGCTAATTATTGCGATGCCGCATACTCACAGCCCGTATGATATCGAACACCCAACTCCTCTACTAGTCAGTCTCACAAAGCTCGTTTGCGAAACTATTGCGTTCGAGGAATAGCCTCAGTGAGTGGATCCGCTGTGATGTTTCTTTCTATGTCTCTCTATATCTCAAGTTCGCGGAGAAAGCCATCTCCCGAAATGAGCAATACCTGTATTAGAATGTCTGGATGTCTGATGGGATCTTGTTCATAAATGAACTCTAAATCCAAACTTCTTAGACTGTATCGATTACTGAACTTAATCAGTACCCAGCACCATGCCTCCCTCAGTATTGCCTTGGACCACCTGTCCAAAATACTGCCCCTCGTCGGAGGGAAAACTACAACTCTGACAGCCACTCTGCCATCCATGTCACCTTGGAAGCCTGGAATGATAACCGTCTCCTAAAAGAGGCTGTCGTTATCACATCCCTAGAACATTAACTTATGTTCTAAAACTGCTTCTGACTGTTTCTCCAGGATTGGATTAATATCAACTTATTGCATCTAGTGCAAGAACAACATCTGGTGTGGTACTTGACATCTCATGATTGACTCAATTGCCTAAGCAAGTGATCTGCCAATCATGAGTATCCCTCTCCCCTTTAGTCTTATAAGACACCTTTAGAGAGGGTGACTCCATCAACTGCAGGTGCACTACCGTGCCAGGAGTCGTCCATTCTAAATACTCATAGAATGCTGTCAAGGTACCCAGATTGGGAAACCACCCAAATCTAGATCTAAAACCATAGATCTAGTAACCAGTATGTCAGATATTATGTCCAAGTCCCCTGTGGAGAAACCACTGTGTGACAACCAAAGTATAACCGATCGTAGTATAGGAGTATCTTTTCCTATTACCTTCTCAACAGATCCACCCCCTTATTCTGATGACGTCAAACCTATGACTGTCACATCAGAAATAGATGATCTATCTCCGCTACATCTGCATTAGTCTATAAATAGACATAAGCCTGATGTCCACCAATGCTTCCGCTGCTCCCACTGACTACGACAACCCTCTGGCAGAGTCATATAGACGTGCACTTCCAAAGCTAGTTTAGAACGACGCTATACTCATCCTCCTGCCGGGTCTCGCAGCCTGGAACAACAGCAATGGCAAGTGTGGGTAAACAAGAACTTCCCTGTCACCGTCCTTGAGGCTACCGTAGTACCTCTCGGGTGCCTGAAGTTACCCACCTTATCCGCGGAGTGGCCAATGGAATGTCAAATCAGATTGAATCTTTACGTTCCTTATCAAATCTTCAGTAATCGTTTGTGGTTCTGGAATTACTTCCAGTTCTACCATACTCCCACTACTGTTTTCTGAAAAATCCATTTTTATTAAAACTGTGGCGAGTCTAGAACAATATTGCTATTGTTCATCCAGATGGTAGAAAGTTAACCCTCGTCATAGCCTGGGTCAACTCACAAACAGCCATTACAGAAACGTGCCTTGAGTCGTCCAGTGTCTGGTTTTAAGCATAAGCCGGACAACTCCCCGTACCTTAACATCGTTAAGATATGAACTGATCTATATCCAATATAGAACCAGAGGCACTGATTTAATTGAACCAGATTCAAATCATGCAGCTGTCACCAGTGCATGTCAACTAAATGGAAGGAGGCCGATCAGCGTTACTCAACTTAGGAATTCTTCCAATTATGAGTAACCTGAAAGAGAAGCAATTTCTCTTTATCATTACTATCAACTGAATACCATACATAAGTATCTACATCTTCAATCACCTTGAAGAATCCCGATACTTGCTGCACCTGGTTCTCTACTCTATCCAAATACCTATAACTCCTGAAAAATTTAGACCCTGTGTTCCTACGAAACACATGTCTAAGAACTAGAGAAGTTAAAAGTAAACAGGATATAGTGCGAGGACCAACCCCTCTGTCTTAATGGACACTGGACAACATACAATACTCTGTATAAGTCCGCTGAGTCTAACAACTCTTTCACTGTGTGTCGTAGGTTGAAAACTGTACTTATGGTTAAGAAGAATTACACCGCTGTTTAATGCTCCTTACCTAACCATCCACTGATATAGGAAAATGTCATCGACATAATATCAAAAGGTATATCTCACTCTATGAAAATAGACGTACAGATATATCAATTTGAAATTGGTGCATAACCGTGGATATTCAAAACCAAATAATTGCCGTCCGGCAAACAACCCAGGTGACTTCCTCAAATATCACCGATTACAACGAATCCCGATATAACGAGGATGATCACCTAATTCCCAATAACTTACTCCCACTCATCATCTGTAAAACCATACAGATGTGAGAATCATACCTGGTAAATACATACCCTGGAGTAAGTGTCTAATTGGGAAATCAGTTTTCCATTAACAATACACAGTGAAAATGAAACATCGAAATGTCTTGTTGGGGTATCCTGGTATTCTTAGTAATGCCTCTTCCAATATCCAGATTCACAACTGTAACCGTATAATTCTTTGCCACCTTTCCAAATCCCTTATATGTCTTTAGTCATTACCTTCTACACACCCCTTTAAGCCAAATGGTTTTCTTCCTTCCCTACCGTTCGGCACCAGCCTATGGTTTGGAAGAAGACTATCCAATAAGCATAAAGGGTGTACTGTCCTAATCCTAGGAGCACTCGCATCGCGAGAGAAGGTGAAGATAAAAGACACCTGAATGTACTTTATTCCTATTTCTCCTGAACCAGAATCCATCCCCGAACTGGAACAAGTTCCTTTCGAGTTCGTATATAACCATACGATGGAGTATCCAATAAACTGTGGATCTTCGTAGTGATACGGAGTGTCCTGGAGAAATACAAAGGTGATTTAGGATTGGTGAAGAAATACTTGGTTTGGTCGTGAATATCAGTCGCAATTTACTTTGCCCTCCTACTAATCCCTTGCTTTGTCTTAACTTAATACCTTCTGCACACCATCGTTATGCTAATTGGTTTTCTTTATTCCCTACCGGTCGGCACCAGCCTAAGGTTTGGAAGAAGACTATCCAATTTGCGTAATAGGTGTACTATCTCCTAAACCAAGGAGTACTCACAACTTGAGAGAAGGTAAAAGGGAAAAGACAACTGAATAATCCTATCCGTTTTCTCCAGAACCAGAAACCATCCTCGAAGTCCTTCGAGTTCGTATATAACCATACGATGGTTTTGTCCAATGGAAGTGGACGTTCGTAGTAATACGGGGTGTCCTGGAGAAAAGGGTAAAAGTAGGAGTGGCAATGAGGTCTGCAACTCTGACAATCCAAAAGCCTGTATTAAGAAGGTTCGGTCAACTTGGTCACTGAGTCAAAGTCCAGGGTCGGGTCAATGGTCGCTGCCAAAGAGAGAGAGAAAAGAAACACTCAGCGTGCACTCTAACCTAGATCAGAATGGTTATCACTTAGTCTAATCTGGAAACCTCCCACTGTACCTCAAATTCTCCTCCAGACCTGAAAGAAGAATTAGTCGGGGTCACCCGAGGAGTAAACTAACTCATCAGTGGGAATCGGGATCCAACTATCATCGCATGATAACTTGACGGAATCCACTCAAGTCACCACACTCCAGAAGGTATGCGCATGCCTGGCAAGTTTCAGTTCTTTTGAAACTCCCGATGTGATTTTTACCCCAAGCGGTTTATGACCTTGACTAGGTCAACAAACCATAAACCGCCAGTCAAGTTCAACCCGTCATTATTCTGGATTGCATTAAACCCACCCGTACGTGCCCTTGACTAGGTCAACAAGGCCGCACGACTGTCTCAACCAATCCCACTTATGCAACAAACAAGTACCACTTAGCTACCGAACACTACGTCTTGACTAGGTCAACAAACGCAGCACGAATACCAAATAATACCTGTAGGAAATGACGGAGGGCTACGGCTGGTTTTTGGCGAAAAACCTTTAACGTAATGAACTTGATATCGTTGAAGGAACTGCATAGCCTTTTATAAAAATATAGTGACGAAAACCTTTACTAAAGAGGTCACTCCCGGTGAAGGGATCTCGGCTCTTTCCCCGTAGAATGAGGTGCAGGATATTCCAACTGAATACCACGATGCAAAGCAAAAGTAATCGGCTATAGTTAAGTTATTGCCCTGACGCAAACTTCTGTCCAAGGGGTCACTCCCGGTGAAGGGATCTCGGCCCTTGCCTCGTCGACTGAGGAGCAGGATATTCCAAATGAATACCACGATGCAAAACAAAAGTGAACGTTCTTGCAATAACAGCTTTTTGAAAAATGTTCCAACAACATCAGAATAGGTTTGTTTATCTTGCATTGATCCGAATCAACGCAGTCCCATCAATGGATCACACCACAAACAACGAAAATATACTGACGTACGTATATGCCAACCGCATTCGCCACTGGGACCCGTCATCACCCGTTAGGTTAGCTAACTAACGGCAGAGCGGGGACTGGACTAGCGCGGATGTAAAACATATACAACATCTACTAATATATATACCAATATATTATATTTCGCTCAAGGCGTGATAAAATGCAACATCACAGAAATGTACAGCATCACAGAACAATACAGATATCTGGAAGCCCCGGGTTTCACAGAGCCGCTGCTGAAACCCGACGTTCCCCTGGTCGTGTGGATAGCCTGTGCAATGAAATCCTAGACCCCTACGGGCGCGGCAAGTCACCCGCCAAAACCTGAAGCGAGGCAGCCCCCTCCAGCACCGTGAATGGACCACCCAGCACTTCACGGAATCCGGTAACTTGGGCACCCCTCTTGGGTCAACCTGTACCCCCTACGAGTGCGGCGAATAGCCCGCCAATCCTAGAGTGAAGCCCCCTCCGTCTCAATGCCATGAGATGCGGGCCCGTTGCCCTCTAGAACCCGGCTATCCGTGCACCCCACCGTGGGGTAATCCTAGTACAGAAAGTAAAATATACATACACCGGGTACATCGACCGCAACCAGGTCGTGCCCCAAAAGAATAATACAAACTGGCAGTGACGGCAGTCCACATGTCGGACGCTCGCCCCGCAATATCAAATGTACATAATACAACAGCACTGTACTAGCATTGCATCCAGGCTATCCCCACGACCGATCCGCAACATCACAGCATAAACAAAGAACATCAACGTGAAAATCACGTTCGCAAATCCGTCTAACCGGGCTATAGCAGTTAGACCGGATTTACCAATCGAGTGACATTCACGGTCGCAGATATAATGTAAATACTGTGAAATAATGTGTTTAAAATTTTCCGATTGATCAAACAATTAACAAGTGGGCCCAAAAGAAAACTGTAGCACTCACAGAAATAATTGGCCCAAGTTTAATATTCCAAAACCCATATTTTAAGTCCAGAAAGCCTCTGAAAAAAATTGGTGCAGTGATCTCCACAGTGCGCGGCGGAAGGGCGGCGGAATGGGGGTTTATGCGGCGGTTCCGCGCTCCCACTGTGGAATCACTTCATCGAAATTTTACAGAGTTCTTAGATTTTCCAGTACATCAATAATTTACAGCCTGAAAAATTTTAGACTTCAAAAAATTTCAACAGAAACTGATGTGAAGGAAAAATACGGTTTTTGGAATTTCGGTCGATCGGATAAGTAAAACACATTAGAACAAGCTAGACAAGGTTAATGGCGTGGCTCTGATACCATGTTGCGCCACGGCAGCGCCCCGGCCTCGTACTCGAGGCCAAAATGCGGAATCAAAATTTTTCCTTACTCGGAAACCGGCGCTACCGCGGACAATGAAAACCCGGATCGTTTACCATTAACCTAATCCTAGCAATCAAGAGATAGAGTGAGAAGTATACCAAGAGATCCGAGTCCTCCGGTCTTCTCATCATCGCCCCGATCTCCCGCGGAAAGTCTTGCCTCCACATCGTCGCCTCCTCGCCGGAAAGGGGACCACAACGCCTGCGTCTTTTACGGGCTCCCGCCTCAATACTGAGGCAACTCGCGCATGAAGCCGGCAACTCGACATGCTCAAGATGTGCTGTAGAATGTAGTGTAGGTGAAGCTGTCTCTATGGGGTTTGTTGCCATGGTGATGGAGGAATCAAGGATAGAAAAATGGTGCTTGCATTTTTCTAGCAAGAAAATGAGATCATGAATGTAACTCTCAAGATGAAGCTCTCTTCTTCTTCTTCTCTCTTTCTTTTTCCTCTCATGAAAAACTTATCATATTCATCAAATGAGAAGAAGAATGGTGGAGGAAACAATATGAACCCATAAACATGAAGGGAGGTGAGTGTAGGAAAAAGGAGAGGGTGACCATATCCTAACACCATCATCACAAACTCACATCAAGCTTAAAATCAATCCTAATCACCTTTTCAAGAAATGATGATAGAAAAGAAAGGAATATAAAAGATGCTTTCATAATAAATACTTTTACAAATAAAACCTCCACCAAATGTAATTTGCAAAACTGCAAATTACCCCCTCCATCAGAAAAGTCCGGCCGGGAAAGAACAAAGGAAAACCGGCCGGAACGGAATGCAAACTGGCAACTCCAGAAAACTGGTCCCGTAATAAATTACAGGAAAACCCCTATACTGTGCATACATACCCGCATCTGTATTCTGACCGGATACAAATGCAATGAGACAAAATCTACACTGTACTAAACTAGAACCGGCTTAAGCCAAAACCGGCTAGTAAAATTCGTTCGATCCTGATCCGTGCAATACCGCACGTATCAGATCGAACCCTGCCATATAACTATACGGCCACTAGTACAAAATTGTCCGATCCTGATCCGTGCAATACCGCACGTATCTGATCGGACCCTGCCATATCTCCATACGGCCTCTACAGCGTTTCGCCCGAAAGCTTGAGTAACTGTAAGTGTGGTGGACTCTAAAGACTCGTCAATACTATGGCTGTGGAATTAACCACTGGCACGTCAGAGGTATAAGCCAATACGTGACGGGCCACCAGCTATTGACCAAAAGGGACGTCGATGAGGAAGCTCACCCCGACACCCAACTGAGCCTGTCAGTGACAATATCCGTACAGTCCGGTCCGTTCGTCTATGAGTATCGCATGGCGGGCCTAGGGGGTTGGTGAAAGTCAGACCCCCAAAAGCGGTACAAGTCGTGTCGGAGCGTAGCCCAGAACGCCCTGAGATACTACTGGAATACCTACCAGTAAATCTCCTGCCTCGGCCGAGGGCTTTGCGTAATGGCTCTCCTAGACACAGCGCGACCTCACCCCCAATACCGGGAGAGACGAACCCCTGAAGATTCGCTCACTGCCTCCATGTGGCTCGGGACTGTACCCAACTAAAACCTATTTGCACGACTCCTTTGAGCCGTGGTAGGGTAGTAATCAAAGCACAGTGGGAACTCACACGAGACAAATGACGATCTCAGGTTGATGAACTAACCTGTACACATGTCACCAGGGAACTGCTATCCGACGTCAGGTATAAGACCAACTAGCATGTTCCCGGCGAGTCCTGTCCGGTGTACTCATAACCCAATGAGCACCTGTATACATCTTAGGTGAACCAATTGACACCAGTGGCTTGTGAGACCGGCCACCGCCCCTCGTCGGGGTCTCGACTGTATACACTAGTCTACTCTGGAGAATCGATGCCCTGTCTCGAAACTCCTACGACTAGGGACCTTTTAAGGATGAGCTTATAGACTACCAGCTCCCACGTATATGATCGCCATCATACTGCCGGCAGTCAAGCAAGAATCCTAGGGGCTCTATCAACGTGTAATAGCGACATGCCAAGTCACCTAAAGCAGTACACGATGATAAAGGTAAACCAGATAGCATACTATCATCTCGAGTAAGACTGTCCTACCGGGGTAGGTCCTCCCTCAATCATTGCAATCACGTGCCTGTGATCCAATAATTGACTCTGAGGGCACTATCTCCAACAGGGGGAAGTCGGGTGGATGGCGTATAGCACCCCCGCAGTCCGTAGATAGATTACTATGTAGTTTAACTGTGATAGTTAGGTGTATTATGGATAGTGTAGGGTTAGAAGTGACTAGTGTAGTTCATAGTCGCGAACCCTAGATTAGAATTACACCTACACGCACACCCTTGCATATTACTTATTCTTGCACTGTGTTTGATGATATGGGATGACTTGGAGATGAGTCGATGATGTGGGCTTTGTGCTGTGAGATCGGTGATTTGATATGATTCATACTTGGAATATGAATTGTGATACTTGCGGGCTTGGGATATGTGTTTACCCCCGCATGCATACTTTATTGATGGTATCGATTTGTACTAGACATAGAGTAGTAACCCCCGATTACATGATCTGATGATAGTGATACCTGTTATGTGATGAGATAGTGAGATATTGACCGTACCCTGCTATTGGGATGCCGTACGACGATCTACCGTACGAGCCAGTATTGATGATAGATCCGCACTCATAACTCGAGGATATCTTACGATATGACATTGAGGCGAGATCACCGACTATATATCTATATACATTGACTCAGATTTAGGTGGTTTCCACACCTATCCCTCCTGATCGACCTGATACTTAGATGTAGTTTGCATAGTAGATTCTGCTCTGTGGTGTTGACTACTAGATTTCTGCATTTTCATGCTATTCGCATTGCTGGCATATGTTCATTGCTATATTATTATCATGCTGTTAGGACACCAGCACCATTATCGATGATGCGTATGTTCCACGTACACTATTTGCCGGCTCACACACTTCATCATCGATAATTGCCATGCCACTACACTGTAGTACTGTTGCATTCATGATATGATTCTTGCTTGGCATATTGTACACTTATACCTGTACACAAATATAGATGATTCTGACTTGATTGAGATTGAGGATCGCAAGATGTTCTTTTAAACTGATCCATTCTAAAGGAGCGGTTTCCCTCGACATATGCACATTACTATTCCATGTTGCATGATTTCCGATATGATTACTTTTCCTTACATGTCGCATACATCATGGATTGATTGCATTGCACATCGCATTGGATTTACTTCTTGATGTTGGATTCTCATGTGATTTCTGATTTTGAGGACCGTGGGATTATGTAAGAAAAGATGCTCTATTATGAAAAACCCAGTACCTCGTGATATGATATTTTGGTGCGTCCACCGCGCGTTTTCTCGGAGCTGAGACGTGTGCTTGAAACCCGATTCGAAGAGTGGATGATCCGTTTGCGGGTTTGTGGTGGGCCCGGTATGGTTCCCCTCGGCAAGATGATCGATGGGTTTTGCCGATTGAGCCTGGAGGTGGGCGAGTACCTACCGGTGATTGTATTTGGGCTCGGCGGATATCTGGAGGATACCGACCGGAGTCGAGAGATGGGCGTACTGCCGGGGCCGAGGGCCGATTCCGCAGACATAGCCCGCGGGCCGATCCGGACTGACGGAGCCCGATGGATGAGGATCTACGTGTCGATGCTAGGCACGGGTTTCATGATGTTTTTCCATGCTTTTGTTTATATCCTCATATTGCATACATGATGCTTATTGTCAGTGGGTGACGGGTGGATGGGTTTCACATATATACAGACATGGATTATATACAGACATGGATCATATATAGATTGGATTTACACTGATCATACTTCATTTGTATATATAACAGGGTATGAGGGCGCTGTTATATATACCCTTACACCAATATTAGTGGTATGGGACGCTAATATATGTGTATTGATATTATTGATACTTCATCATACTTACTTCATGCAGACATACCTTATACTGATGACATGTTATTACATGAGTACCTGGCACTACATACACACTTAGATGTTACCTTGCCACCTTATCATACATCAGATGTACTCTTGTGGTTATATTACTGATTGTTGACTTAGGTTTATGTCTTGCATTCGGTTTCTGCTTGTAGATGTTTCTATTCACGAGTTGGAAACTCACCCCCGTTGTGCCACAGTTCTTGCAGGTTCTGCCGTACAGGTTTCATTGCGGCATTTCTGGCACACTACTTTCTTGCGGGTGATTTGCTTTGGTAGGTGGATTCTTTCGCATCAAGAACCACCATTGTATTTATTTTATTCTTTGTATCTAGAATTTCCATCAACCAAAACTTGTATATTGTTTCAGACCTAGACTTAGTGATGTATTATTCGACCTTAGAGTCGCGCTTAGTAGTATTGCGGTTTTCTTGTTGCTTTTGAGCTTTCTTTTGGATTTGATCCTCGCCACTTGGCGTTGTATATTATTGTTGCATGTGTGGTTGTGACCGTCGATTGACGAAGAGCTAGCTCCCGCTTGGGGATGCCTTTATCATTGCATATATATTGTTATCCTTGTTGTACCCCATTCGGGGCCAGTTTTACAAAAGAAACTCTGCCGAAATTTTTAGAAAAGACTTTATTGTTTTCAAAACGTACCTTCGGCTTAGTTATTTAAAAACCTTGATTTCAAACATGTATTTCTTCACTTCTTTAAACCAGTTTCTTTACTTATTCTTAAAAATGGTTTTAGATTTCTGGGCTTTTGGCTTACTTGGATCAGATGGAGTCCTATAGACTTCATATGGTTCAAGGGCCTGTCACGTGCTCTTTCGGGTCGTGACAAAGTTGGTATTAGAAATCAAAGCACAGTGGGAACTCACACGAGACAAATGACGACCTCAGGTCGATGAACTAACTTGTACACATGTCACCAGGGAACTGCTATCTGACGATATGTATAATACCAACTAGCAGATTCCCGGCGAGTCCTATCCGGTGTACTCATAACCCAATGAGCACCTGTATACATCTTAGGTGATCCAACTGACACCAGTGGCTTGTGAGACCGGCCACCGCCCCTCGTCGGGGTCTCGACTGTATAAACTAGTCTACTCCGGAGTATCGATGCCCTGTCTCGAAACTCCCACGACTAGGGACCACAATTAAGGATATGCGTATAAACCACCCAACTCTCACGTATATGATCGCCATCATACTGTTGGTGGTAAAGCAAGATCCTAAGGGCTCTATCAAAGTGTAACATGTAATCAGTCACCTGAACATGTACACGACTGATAAAGGCAAACCAGATAGCATACTATCATCTTGAGTAAGACTGTCCTACCGGTATAGATTCTCCGCAATCATTGCAATCACGTACCTGCGATCCAATAATTGACTCTGAGGGCACTATCTCCAACAGATATTTCTAGTGAATAAAACCTATTTTTCATAATATATGGTATTTAATTGTAAAGTATTGAACTTGTATGGAATTGCATGGTATTTTCATGTAAAGTGATTCTTTTTTATTTAGAAAAGTTGGAATATTTATACTATATCAAAAATAGTTATTTTGATAATACATATATATATAATAATTTAATTTATTATTTTTCTAGAAATCTCATTTTCTTAAGATATTTGTCTTTTTAAATCTTTCGAGACCGTATGCTCCTTGCGGAGGTACGCATCTCGCACTACTAAGCCCGAGGATGTGCGTTAATCCGCATCATCCTGAACGGGTTCCCCAAAATCGGTTATAGCGGCGCTTTGCAAAGATTTGTTTAAAATACATAATCTTGTAGAAAAAGGTTTTTATAAGTTAAAGGTATTTAATTGTAAATTCGTATTCCCGTATTCTATATTACCAAAAGATATCGTGCTATGATAGAGATGTGTGTTGTGAGGAGATAGGTTAATACCTCGTGAACTATCTAAATGTATAGTAAGGAATTATAATGATTTATTTCAAAACTAAACTATATGGTATTTTTCTGAAAAAGAGCGATAAAAATTACAATATGAATTCTTTTGCTATGAAACTTGTTCAATATGTTTTGTTAATGTTTAATGGTCATGATGTGCAAGTTTGGTATTGTTGTAATTAAGAAAATTGGAACTTTTTTTTAAAGAAAACTGAATCGGAAGTCAGATTAACTCCGCTTCCGTCGAGTTTTTGAAATACAAGTTTTTAGAATAGAAAATAGAAGAGGGTGGAGGGACTTGCAGGTTTGTTGATTAGAGAAGCGGAAAAGGGAGTGGTAGGAGGTTCCGGTGCGTCGTTTCGTCGCCGGGAGCTCTTAGGGTTGTCGTCGGAGCTTCGCCCTTCGCTAACTCCACTTGTACACTATTGAACTTAGAATTTTCTTGAGAGTTTTGGAAAGAGATTTGGAGTGAGGGGTGTGTGAGATGGAATGGTATTTATAGGAAAAGATTAGGGATAGGGTTTGATAGAAATTGCATTAAAAATTATGCATTAAAAAGATTTTAATTAGGTTTTTAATTTCTCTAGAATAATGCAGGGAAATTAAACATGACAGGGGTTATGGGGAGGCAAAAGGCATAGGAGTCAAGAAGGAAGAATTGGAGTTAGGGCGAGTTGACCCGGCGGCACCGGCCGGGTCAGCCGCGCCGCCGGCCCGATCCGGCCGAGTCAGGCCGGGTCTTGGGGCCACGTGTCCCTCGACGTTTGGTCTATCTCCTAGGCCAGTTTGTTTTATATATGACTTTTGGTTATTACGAGTTATGCAAGTGTAGACTCTTGGGCTTTTAAAAATTTAAAAGAATACTAATTTAAAAAATAATGTGGCTGATGGAATTTGAACTCTGGTGCTTTGTAACAGTAGTGTAAGGCCTTACCAATAAGCTACAAGCTCCTTCTTGCTATTAAAAAGCAAATCAAACCTATAACTTGTGCTCAGGAAAAAGTACCCCTTCCTGTATTTTTGAAAAAATTTGTATAGAAAGTTTAGGGTTGTTACAGTCTGAGACTGTCACATACCGGGTCTAGGAGGTGAAAACCGTCAGACTCCCAATAACTCGATCAGTCATGCCGACGTCAAGCTCATGGCCATCAGAAAAACTACTTATAACACTTATCAGTAAATCTCGTCTGCCTTGGCTAAGAACTAATGGTCATAGCCAGCTATACATTGTGCGACATCAACTCCTTATACCGGGAGAGACGAATTCCCTCAACCGCTCACTGTCTCTATGTGCTTTGGGGCTGTTCCTAACTAAAACCCATTTGCATGGCTCTTTAAAGCCGTGGTAGGGTAGTAATCAAAGCCAATGGCTATGGGATCAACCATCGCCCCTTACGGGGTCAAGAAACGTATAATCTAGTCTAAACCGCAAAACCGATGCCCGATCTCGATACTCCTATGACTATGGACCTTTAAGGATATGCTTATAGACTACCCAGACACCACCATTATGATCACAATTATAATCCTGGTAGTCAAGCAAAGATCATATAGGGTTTATCATCATATATTAGTGATACGTTATAACAAGTAAAATGTATACTCATGAATGATAAATGCAAACCAGATAGCATACTATCATCTCTGGCAAGATTTTCCTTGGTATACGTCATCCTTGAATTAAGTAATTGCATTCTTGCAACTACAATAATTGCCTTGAGGGCACCCATATCTAACAGACGATACCATTGATGGTAGTCTGGATTTTCAACACACTTGGTGTTGTCGTCGACGTCGACGATAGTCCTCGTAGGAAAGATTTTGGATCCGTCGATGTGACCAAGAAGATCATGACCAGTTAGGGCCGGTTGAATTTAGGATCTCCATACAGTGAAATTTGTGTGGGAAAGTTTTGTTGTAAAAGAGAATTTGGTGATGATGAGGATTGAGTTTTGAGAGGAGGTTGTTTACTGCTGGAAACCGGAATGAGGCACGGGGAGCGCATCCAGCTTGAATCGGGGAGTAATACTATTTGTACATATCCATCCACCTCTCCAAATATACCAAGTTGGTTTATGACACCATATATCAGAGGTTTAGATAGATGCGTCCGATATAGCCGACTTCATATTCCCCCTCACGGATGAGGGGTATATTGATTGTGACGGCATATTTTTCCTACAAGCGCAAGCTCATGTAGTTAATTAGTTTTCATGATTGATAACAACTTTCTTCTTCTCCAAGTTTTGTTTTGGGTGTCATGTTTTAGTTCTGTTTTGGGTTGCCCTTGGATTGTATACGGAGACAAATTTATGTCGTCACTTGTAAGGTGCGGATTAGTCCAAATCCGTACTTTATATTTGACATGATTTGGTTCCACGTTGGTAACTTGGTTTGCCAATGGGAGTGAACTTATGACGCATTTCTAATATTTGTGAGGTGCATCGGTTCAGGTATAAGTGTAAGTTTCTTGTATGGATCGTTGGTCTTGTTTGAGAACTAAGATCAACTTAGTGTTTATTTGGGTTATAATCTAAAGGCTGTTAATCTTATTTTAGATTAAAATCAACTTAGATAACATGGACATATATTTGAGAATATATTCTCTATTGATCATTGGATCAAATATGAAGCATAGGCTTCCATACTTAACTGTTTTTGCTAAGTACTAAGTTTTGACTTGTCATCAGGCATGCTTGCGCATTTGGGGTGCACATGGCTGTCATATGTGCTTATATATTTGGGGTGCGCACCCCTTGACTTACGTGTCTTCCACTTGATGCGCATGCATTAGCATAGCACTTGGTGGTTTCACGGGACGACTTGAATTTGGCATCTGCACACGTGTTTTGCATGTATGCGCAGCGTAGATCATTTTAGAGAGGTGTGCATGTTCAGATCATAATACTGCATTTTACATTCCCCATTCTTATTCGTTTTATAAATAAACATGTGCTTTTGACGCATGTCTGCTGCATATTACAGGATACAGGTTCTTGGAGCGAAGACAGTGAAAAAGACAAAAGATGATACAAAAGAGGGACTTTTGACCAACAAGTAGAACAATTAAAAGGAAACAGTTAAATCAACAAAAGTACAAGGAAATGCATGGTTCGAAATGTCAAAGGAAACAGTTAAAAGACCACTACAAGTTTCACTGAAAGAGCTGGAGAAAACCCAGAAGCCAAATGAAGAAAAGAATTATAGAAATAGAAAGACCAAAGCATCAAGAATAAGCCCATAAAATTTCACCAGACAACCTCATCAAAGGGCCACGGAACCGCGGCCCTACCCACACATATGCCACGGTTCCGCGGCCTCCTGATGCACGTGTCGGTGCAGACTTTTGGTGACGGTGCATCGGTGACTTTGTTGGGATTTTTCGGGGGTATTTTTGTAATCGCACATGTGAGAATCCCGTAACCCTAAATTTCCCTGTTTCCCTATAAAATTATAATCAAAATATTGTAATGGGGATGCCTCTTTTCAATTAATAAAAATTCAGAATCTTTGGAGGATTGAAGAGCATCATTTCTTGTAAGTCATTTAATTTTCTGCCTTAGTTTAAAAGTAATTTCTTGCCCTAGCTTTCTAATTTAATTATTGCCTTAGATTAAATTAATCTTTTGCCTTAGTTAATTATAGTATAGAATCTCTTAAAACTGCAGTAGGAAATTAATCCAATAGATCTAAAAATGCAAAATCTCAAAATGATGTTTTTAATAAATCCCCTAATGAGCGAGTAATTTCCTCGCTTGTGTAACATTTTCAAAAATATAAAATATTAATTTTGGGAATTTTTATAATTTAATATTATTTTATTGATTATTTTAATATTAAATCTATAATTAAATGCAAATAAATAGGAAAAATTTGAGAAAAATTATGGAAAATTCTAAAATAGGGAAAATTAGTGAATTATGACATTTTTAAGTTTTTGTGATTAGTTTGACACTAATTTAGTGCTAATCGCGATTAAAATCGCTAATCGGGTTTTTTGGCAATTTTGTGCAAAACTTGCACATATCACTTTTTCTCACACTTGTGCATTTTCTTTCATGATATTTGGGTTTACTATTCTTGTGAGAAGGATTATGGTTTTTTTTGAGAAAAGGAAAAAGAAAAAGAAATGAATTGAGGGTAGGTGAGAGAGAGAGGTGGACCTTTGACTTGGACCCTTAGCCATTCTTCTCCATTTCCTTCACCATTTCCCTCTCCATTCATGGTGTTGCTGCTGCTGCCCTTCCTCATCTTTCTCCCCCTCTTCAATCCCTCTCTTCATCTCAAAAACTACACCAAAATCCTATGTCCGTTTCTTTAAAAAGATGCACAAGCCCAAGATCTATGCTATGGACCAAGAAAGGTGGTGTTTTGGTGCTGTTGAAGATCCATGAGGGTCTTGTGAGCTAATTTCTTCTCATTTGAGTGTTAATTGTTGTATTTAAGGTTTAATTCAAGTTTCAAAATCGATATCGGGTGAATTGTGGATTTTAGGAAAAACTAGTAAGGGTTTGGGGAAAATTGTGAGTTGTGATGGGGAATTGAGTTCAGTAGAGACCATAAGAGCACCCTAGTGTTAGAAACCCAGACCTATCCCACTGGAAACACAAAAATACGGAATTACGGGACTTTCATGTCGGTTTGTGATAACCTGGAGCTTGCAGGGAAATCTGGAATGTGCTGGGACTGTTTCAGGCAAATTCAACAATACCAGGGACCAAATTGAGACCATAGGAGGCCACCCTGACCAAACGGACCCCATTGGGCATAGGGGGGCCGGCGATGCCGGTTTTGGGAGTGTTGTGGCCGGCCAAGTGAAGGTCGAATGCTTCGGGGTTGGTCCAGTAGCTCAAATACATCATATATAGCACCCTAGAGTTGTTGATTTGCCCTGATTTGGCCTGAGACGAAATCTGGGATCGTTTTCATGGGTTGCTGCCTTAAATTCAGTATTTGGTTTTGCGTATTTTGATTTGGTGATTTTGGTATTTGTGTTTTATCTCGATCGTGTGACGTTTGTACGTCTATATCGAGTGATTTCGAGTTGTTTTGCGAAGGCTAACCGTAGGTTCTAACCTATAAGCCTTTTAGCGTATCGTGTTGGTTTTAGCGTGTCGTTTTGGATTTAGTGTGTCGTTTCAAGTGTTGATTTGGTTTTGATGCGATGCGTTACGTGTGATATGTGTAGGTACACCGCAACGATCCGAGGCGATGCGGAAGATGACGGTGACATCGACACCGACACGCAGGATACAGGTGAGTAGATTATATCTACAGGGGGAAGTCGGGTGGATGGCGTATAGCACCCCCGCAGTCCGTAATTAGTACTATGTAGTATATTTATGTGTGTGATAGCTTTAGTGTGTTTTGGTTAGTTAGGGGTAGAAATAACTAGCATAGCTCCTAGTTGCGAACCATAGGATAGATTTGCACCCACACGTATACACTTGTGTGTTTCTTATACTTGCACTGTACTTGATGTTATGGGATGACTTTGGAGATGAGTCGATGATGTGGGCTTTGTGCCGCGAGATCGGTGATTTGATATGATTCGTTTTTGGGATACGAAATGTGATTCTTGCGGGCTTGGGATATGTGTTTACCCCCGCATGCATACTTCGTTGATGGTATCGATTTGTACTAGACATAGAGTAGTACCCCAGACTATATGATCTGATGATAGTGATACCTGTTATGTGACGAGATAATGAGGTGTTGACCCGTACCCAGCTATTGGGATGCCGTACGACGATTTACCGTACGAGCCTATATTGATGATAGATCCGCGCTCATGACTCGAGGATGTCAGATGATATACTGTATCGTACGCGATACTATTGAGGCGGGATCACCGACTTATATATATTTATATATCGACTCAGATGTTAGGCGGTTTCCTTACCTGTAGTTCAGCCGTATAGTTAGTGTAGTTGTTAGAGTAGATTATACTTCTTACCTATTTCAAAAACTAACGAATCGTGGGCATTTTTAAAGACAGCTCAAGGGAATCTACGGATATTTCAAAAACGACGTATCTTTTCATAAAAACACCGTAGCCCCTATTTTCAAAACCCCATGATTCGTGTTATTTCAAAAGGCACCAATTGTAGGACTTATGTTAGATTAATGCAGATTAGTTTTGGTTACGTCTAGTATTCAGCTTCCGCTCATTATTGTGGTTCTCTTCGCATCGCATGCTTATATTATGTTTCGTACTACATTATTGATTTCATGCTGTTAGGACACCAGCACCATTACCGATGATGCGTATGTACCACGTACACTTACTTGCCGGCTCACACACATCTTCATCGGTAATTGCTATGCCACGTACACTTTAGAAATACTATTGCTTTGAGATAGGTTGTTAGCAAATATTTAGACAGGATGTAAGTATACGCGCCTTATATGCTAGATTAGACATTATAGTTATTACCTGCTACTTCCTGCATACTGTTATTCATTGTTATGCCGCATTCATGGATTCTCATGCATATATTCACTATTTTGCATGCTATTGAAGTTTGGATTTGGATTTCTATGAGATTTTCTGGATTTGGAGGAAAACCGCAAAAACACAAATAAACATATTCTCTCTTTTAAACTAAAAAGTGCGGTTTTCCCATGATGTATGAGTCGTCCACCATGAGTTTGCTGATGGATTTGGAAACCCGATTCGAGGAGACGGATGAACCGTTTCGGGTACATGGTGGACCCGGTACGGTACCCCGGGGCAAGAGGAATGTGGTGATGACGTTGAGCCTGGCAGGGGAGTACTACCTACCGGTGATTTTACCCGACACGTCGGATATCCGGAGGATACCGTCGTGGTCTTGAGATTTATGGTAGGGGCCGGTCTGGACTGACGGCGCCCTAGATATTGTGGTTGAGACTTGAGATATCGAGATATTGGGATTTCGTTTGTGCCGATGCTAGGCACAGTTTTATGCTGATTTCATTATGGTACCTCATCTTTTAAAATACAAGGGAAATCTCACTAAAGTTTGAAAACAGTTGCTTCATGTAAATATATTCTGTTTTCATGCATTCATATCTCATTCATATGCTATATTGTTATCTGAGGCACTGACACAGACACAGGAGATTGTACTCGGGTTAGATATTTACCCTAGCCTTGCTATAGGCTGCATGTTTTATATTGAGGATTTTCTCTACTGATCGTATTGACCTAGGATTATGTCTTGCTTTCGGTTTCTGCTTGTAGATATTTCTATTCACGAGTTGGCAACTCACCCCCGTTGTGCCACAGTTCTTGCAGGTTTTTGCCGTGCAGGTTCCTTGCAGCATTTCTGGCACATTGCTTCCTTGAGGGTGAATTGCTTTTGGTAGGTGGTTTCTTTTGCATCAAGAACCACCATTGTATTTATTTATTTCATTGTATCTAGAATTTCCATCAACCAAAACTTGTATATTGTTTCAGACCTAGACTTTAGTGTTGTATATTTCGACCTTAGAGTCGCGCTTAGTAGTATTGCGGTTTCTTGTTGCTTTTGAGCTTTCTTTTGGATTTGATCCTCGCCACTTGGCGTTGTATATTATTGTTGCATGTGTGGTTGTGACCGTCTATTGACGAAGAGCTAGCTCCCGCTTGGGGATGCCTTTATCATTGCATATATATTGTTATTTTGTTGTACCCCATTCGGGGCTAGTTTTACAAAAGAAACTCTGCCGAAATTTTTAGAAAAGACTTACTGTTTTTAAAACGCACATTCGGCTTAGTTATTTAAAAACCTTGATTTCAAACATGTTTTCTTCACTCCCTTAAACCAGTTTCTTTACTTATTCTTAAAATGGTTTTAGATTTCTGGGCTTTTGGCTTACTTGGATCAGATGGAGTCCTATAGACTTCATATGGTTCGAGGGCCAGTCACGTGCTCTTTCGGGTCGTGACAAAGTTGGTATCAGAGCGCTAGGTTGACCTTGGTTCGAGTCTGAGTTTGACTATGTGGAGCCTAGGGCGTTGTTTATATACGGAACTTAGGCTTGACCTTACGGAACTTAGACTTGGTCGAGGGGGTGTTAGACCCGAACTTTCGTCGCGTAGGATGACCCTTGGTTGATGGAATAGGTGACTAAAGTAGAGTGACGTACCGTTGGTATGTTCCGCGGCATACTTACGACACGCCACTCCGCTTAAGGAACCTTAGGATGTGCATATTTTCGAGATCAGTGATTCTCTTTATATCCAGGATCATACATCCATTTGAGATTCCCGATTCTACTAGTTTCATGATCATACCTTCATTGATGCTGTTCCTTCCTATGATCATGTATCCACTCTGGATCTGTTGTTTCCTTTTTGCCATTGATGTGCTCTCTTTGATACTCGATTGAGGTTCCTGTCGCCATGTTTGAGCGCAGTTTGGGCTGCTGCTAGGGTTACGGTCGGTGTGAGCTCGTTTGGTACGAGGACCGACCATTGTGTTTTCTGGTGACATGGGAACATCTCGAGTTAGTGTTGGTGATTGTGACCTCTAGTAGAGGCGAGTGCTTGGTCTTGCACCAGATGATCGAGTCATTGTTAGAGCTGCCAGTTGAGAGAGGACTGTTGTTGTACAGCATACCTCAGAGATTGTGATGTCGCCTACCGTGCAGACAGATGGACCAGCTGTGGCTGAGATTGACAGGATGTTGCTTTCGGAGCTTACGAGCTGAGATTGCCGTGGCTTTCAGGCAGATATGCGACAGATGATAGCTAGTCTACCCGGTTTGAGAGACGAAGGTGATTCTTCCGATTTTGCACCAGAGCGGGCCCAGTGAGTTGAAGATTTCCAGTGTGGAGAGTCTTACTCAGATCTAGAGCAGACCGATTCAGAGATGACCGCCAATGTGTTGCCTTTCCTGGAGGATTGAGGCATTGTTCGGCGTACAGGCGTATGAGCCAGTTGTTGCTGCAAATGATGAGATATCGCCCAGATGGTTGGAGCTACTGCAGCACGAGCATGTTCTTGGAGATATGATAGCGAGTCGCTAGTCACCTAAGGATGAATGACTAGGACATGTGGTTCGTTCGTTTACCGATGCGAGGTCATCAGGTAGATTGTTTCCAGCTAGAGACGACTTCACGCAGATTCGTTGAAAGTCGATTGAGACGATCGAATGTCAGGAACATATTTTCCAAGTTTAAAGTATATGGAAAGACATGCAGGTGATTCTATGGACCCTCTAGAAGAATGAAACCCTAACTCGACTTAATGACCGTGTGAAAGCCTTTGAACCTTCGGGTTTGCGGTGGTTCCTCGGCGCCATTAGTGAGGCTTGGGTTTGCCCTTCTACGGCTGGACCACCGACGCTGTGGCATGTACTCGATACTATTAAACTGTACCCGAGATGTGAGCTCTTGGGGGATTATTAGGATCTGACGAGTCGATCGGATGGTTCGACATCTTTCGGATATCGTGATGGGACACTGCTTGGGAGACTCCAGATGCGAGCGTAGCCGTCGGAGCGCAGTTCGTGTAGCCACGATGAGTTAAGTCCGAATCAGTCGACATTTGAGCAGAATGAAGAAAAGAGTTCGTACGAGATTTCGACGAGATGACGTCCCACTCCGCTGACATCAGAGATGTGATACGCACCCAGAGGCGTGGTATATGGATATATCTTCTAGAAAGAAGCGCGATAAGTATGCAACCGTTCCGGAATAAGCTTTAGCTTCAGCATTGGATGACGACTTCCGGGCAATTCGGCAGGATTGAGAATTGAGAAAGAAACCTCGACAGGACCTTTCCGGAATACGATACGAGAAGACCTAGACCCAGGAGTGGTCATGGTTGCGCACATCCAGCAAGACAGAGTTCAGCATTGTCGACGAGGTAGTTGACCAGGTTCGGATAAAGGAACTTACCCAGATGCAGTGCGAATTGATCAAGGACAGACGAGTATTCAGTATTCCTCCGATGGTTAGGACGCGTTCCCGAGGACCAGTTTGGCCTGACATCTGCTACAGAGTGATGAAGCTACAGAGTACGCGATTTCGAGTCCGTGCGAGAGACTTCAGATTGACCGTGGCCGAGAACAGTGCAGTGCATAGTAGCTTGGCGTGACGTCGTAGGGGACGACGATAGAGACAAGTGGAACAAGAGGTTCGTGTGAGACACTGACGAGCTGTCATTGCTTCCCGTCGAGACTAGAGACCTGATATGCTTACAGAGGCGTTGGGATGCGACCAATTTCCGAGAAAATGTTGTGCTGAGGACACAGATGTCCATTGAGCGAAAAGAGATTATGCAGAAGTACCAGCCTTCGTACAGTTCGGCTTAGGCAAGATCGGCAGAGACCTTGAGCAGGATTCCTTCCAGGACACCGCTACAATGACGTTTGCACCCAGGATCAGATATGTGATGTGCATTCAGAGAGCCGGAGGCCGATGCCAGTGACATATGGCTTTACGAACGGTCGTGAGGATTGACCGAGAGGTGACAAAGAAGTGCCAGAACGGAATCGTTCCTGTCAGCACTCCTGACCGGGCCGGTGAGCCGATGGATTGCGAGATTGGTAATCTACAGGAAAGATCAGGAACCAGAGACAGAGGACGCCAGCCGCGAGCAAGAGGCAAGTGGAGATCTTGCACCGCGAGAGTTTGATGTACCGGCACCTTCTCGATTTCGAGGGAGGATATACCGACGACAGTATTTATGCTTTATGATTTTGTGATTCGATTATCACGTATCTGTCAGTTTGGGTTTTCGGTATTTTGGCGATCTATTTGCATGATTAGTTTTGATGGCTGAGTTCTATGATTTCTGTTATCGTGCACCATGGTTGCATTTATTGGGCATTTATACCCGGCGCATCATTATTATTCTTGAGGTATTGATTGTGATTTAGTGCCTATTATATGCCGGTGATTTGATTTATGCTTCCAGCATAGTTTTCATGCATTTTAGTGTTTTGATTTGATTTGTGCACGCTGATGCACACGGTTGTGAGATTTTCCTTTGCAGTACACTTGATTTTGGTTTGAGCCGCATTATATCGTTGATTTTGACCCTGATATTGATGGTTGACTTTTGCACTCCGTGATTTTGATGTGACTTACGCATGTTCGGCGTTTGCTGTTGGATTTCGTGATTCCATGCATGTTGAGTGCGCAGGGTTTAGATTTTCATTCGTGCACGATGGGTGCATCGATTTGGATTTTTGCGCATGTTGGGCGCATGTTTTGAGATACGATTTTTGGTGCACACCCGATGCACTAAATTGAGATTTCTTCGTGCATGTCAGATGCACTGGATTTGTGACTGTCCGGCACATACGTTGCCTACGACAGATGCTTCGTGCACACCCGTTGCACCTAGATGTTGTTTTGTACACCTGTTTGACACATATATGGATTTTGATTTCTTGCGCACCAGACGCATAGGAGATTCTTATATATGCATTTTGGGGATTGATTTCTAGTAGAGCAGTACCTTTTATATGATATTCTCTATGTGTTGATGTTTTCGGAGCCCCGACAAAATGGATTATTACTGAAATTGTTTTAGTATTGGGGGTTTAAATTTAAATTCGGGGACCGAATTTCTTTAAGGGGGGTAGATTGTAACATTTTCAAAAATATAAAATATTAATTTTGGGAATTTTTATAATTTAATATTATTTTATTGATTATTTTAATATTAAATCTATAATTAAATGCAAATAAATAGGAAAAATTTGAGAAAAATTATGGAAAATTCTAAAATAGGGTAAATTAGTGAATTATGACATTTTTAAGTTTTTGTGATTAGTTTGACACTAATTTAGTGCTAATCGCGATTAAAATCGCTAATCGAGTTTTTTGGCAATTTTGTGCAAAACTTGCACATATCACTTTTTCTCACACTTGTGCATTTTCTTTCATGATATTTGGGTTTACTATTCTTGTGAGAAGGATTATGGTTTTTTTTGAGAAAAAGAAAAAGAAAAAGAAATGAATTGAGGGTAGGTGAGAGAGAGAGGTGGACCTTTGACTTGGACCCTTAGCCATTCTTCTCCATTTCCTTCACCATTTCCCTCTCCATTCATGGTGTTGCTGCTGCTGCCCTTCCTCATCTTTCTCCCCCTCTTCAATCCCTCTCTTCATCTCAAAAACTACACCAAAATCCTATGTCCGTTTCTTTAAAAAGATGCACAAGCCCAAGATCTATGCTATGGACCAAGAAAGGTGGTGTTTTGGTGCTGTTGAAGATCCATGAGGGTCTTGTGAGCTAATTTCTTCTCATTTGAGTGTTAATTGTTGTATTTAAGGTTTAATTCAAGTTTCAAAATCGATATCGGGTGAATTGTGGATTTTAGGAAAAACTAGTAAGGGTTTGGGGAAAATTGTGAGTTGTGATGGGGAATTGAGTTCAGTAGAGACCATAAGAGCACCCTAGTGTTAGAAACCCAGACCTATCCCACTGGAAACACAAAAATACGGAATTACGGGACTTTCATGTCGGTTTGTGATAACCTGGAGCTTGCAGGGAAATCTGGAATGTGCTGGGACTGTTTCAGGCAAATTCAACAATACCAGGGACCAAATTGAGACCATAGGAGGCCACCCTGACCAAACGGACCCCATTGGGCATAGGGGGGCCGGCGATGCCGGTTTTGGGAGTGTTGTGGCCGGTCGGGGTTGGTCCAGTAGCTCAAATACATCATATATAGCACCCTAGAGTTGTTGATTTGCCCTGATTTGGCCTGAGACGAAATCTGGGATCGTTTTCATGGGTTGCTGCCTTAAATTCAGTATTTGGTTTTGCGTATTTTGATTTGGTGATTTTGGTATTTGTGTTTTATCTCGATCGTGTGACGTTTGTACGTCTATATCAAGTGATTTCGAGTTGTTTTGCGAAGGCTAACCGTAGGTTCTAACCTATAAGCCTTTTAGCGTATCGTGTTGGTTTTAGCGTGTCGTTTTGGATTTAGTGTGTCATTTCAAGTGTTGATTTGGTTTTGATGCGATGCGTTACGTGTGATATGTGTAGGTACACCGCAACGATCCGAGGCGATGCGGAAGATGACGGTGACAACGACACCGACACGCAGGATACAGGTGAGTAGATTATATCTACAGGGGGAAGTCGGGTGGATGGCGTATAGCACCCCCGCAGTCCGTAATTAGTACTATGTAGTATATTTATGTGTGTGATAGCTTTAGTGTGTTTTGGTTAGTTAGGGGTAGAAATAACTAGCATAGCTCCTAGTTGCGAACCATAGGATAGATTTGCACCCACACGTATACACTTGTGTGTTTCTTATACTTGCACTGTACTTGATGTTATGGGATGACTTTGGAGATGAGTCGATGATGTGGGCTTTGTGCCGCGAGATCGGTGATTTGATATGATTCGTTTTTGGGATACGAAATGTGATTCTTGCGGGCTTGGGATATGTGTTTACCCCCGCATGCATACTTCGTTGATGGTATCGATTTGTACTAGACATAGAGTAGTACCCCAGACTATATGATCTGATGATAGTGATACCTGTTATGTGACGAGATAATGAGGTGTTGACCCGTACCCAGCTATTGGGATGCCGTACGACGATTTACCGTACGAGCCTATATTGATGATAGATCCGCGCTCATGACTCGAGGATGTCAGATGATATACTGTATCGTACGCGATACTATTGAGGCGGGATTACCGACTTATATATATTTATATATCGACTCAGATGTTAGGCGGTTTCCTTACCTGTAGTTCAGCCGTATAGTTAGTGTAGTTGTTAGAGTAGATTATACTTCTTACCTATTTCAAAAACTAACGAATCGTGGGCATTTTTAAAGACAGCTCAAGGGAATCTACGGATATTTCAAAAACGACGTATCTTTTCATAAAAACACCGTAGCCCCTATTTTCAAAACCCCATGATTCGTGTTATTTCAAAAGGCACCAATTGTAGGACTTATGTTAGATTAATGCAGATTAGTTTTGGTTACGTCTAGTATTCAGCTTCCGCTCATTATTGTGGTTCTCTTCGCATCGCATGCTTATATTATGTTTCGTACTACATTATTGATTTCATGCTGTTAGGACACCAGCACCATTACCGATGATGCGTATGTACCACGTACACTTACTTGCCGGCTCACACACATCTTCATCGGTAATTGCTATGCCACGTACACTTTAGAAATACTATTGCTTTAAGATAGGTTGTTAGCAAATATTTAGACAGGATGTAAGTATACGCGCCTTATATGCTAGATTAGACATTGTAGTTATTACCTGCTACTTCCTGCATACTGTTATTCATTGTTATGCCGCATTCATGGATTCTCATGCATATATTCACTATTTTGCATGCTATTGAAGTTTGGATTTGGATTTCTATGAGATTTTCTGGATTTGGAGGAAAACCGCAAAAACACAAATAAACATATTCTCTCTTTTAAACTAAAAAGTGCGGTTTTCCCATGATGTATGAGTCGTCCACCATGAGTTTGCTGATGGATTTGGAAACCCGATTCGAGGAGACGGATGAACCGTTTCGGGTACATGGTGGACCCGGTACGGTACCCCGGGGCAAGAGGAATGTGGTGATGACGTTGAGCCTGACAGGGGAGTACTACCTACCGGTGATTTTACCCGACACGTCGGATATCCGGAGGATACCGTCGTGGTCTTGAGATTTATGGTAGGGGCCGGTCTGGACTGACGGCGCCCTAGATATTGTGGTTGAGACTTAAGATATCGAGATATTAGGATTTCGTTTGTGCCGATGCTAGGCACAGTTTTATGCTGATTTCATTATGGTACCTCATCTTTTAAAATTCAAGGGAAATCTCACTAAAGTTTGAAAACAGTTGCTTCATGTAAATATATTCTGTTTTCATGCATTCATATCTCATTCATATGCTATATTGTTATCTGAGGCACTGACACAGACACAGGAGATTGTACTCGGGTTAGATATTTACCCTAGCCTTGCTATAGGCTGCATGTTTTATATTGAGGATTTTCTCTACTGATCGTATTGACCTAGGATTATGTCTTGCTTTCGGTTTCTGCTTGCAGATATTTCTATTCACGAGTTGGCAACTCACCCCCGTTGTGCCACAGTTCTTGCAGGTTTTTGCCGTGCAGGTTCCTTGCAGCATTTCTGGCACATTGCTTCCTTGAGGGTGAATTGCTTTTGGTAGGTGGTTTCTTTTGCATCAAGAACCACCATTGTATTTATTTATTTCATTGTATCTAGAATTTCCATCAACCAAAACTTGTATATTGTTTCAGACCTAGACTTTAGTGTTGTATATTTCGACCTTAGAGTCGCGCTTAGTAGTATTGCGGTTTCTTGTTGCTTTTGAGCTTTCTTTTGGATTTGATCCTCGCCACTTGGCGTTGTATATTATTGTTGCATGTGTGGTTGTGACCGTCTATTGACGAAGAGCTAGCTCCCGCTTGGGGATGCCTTTATCATTGCATATATATTGTTATTTTGTTGTACCCCATTCGGGGCTAGTTTTACAAAAGAAACTCTGCCGAAATTTTTAGAAAAGACTTACTGTTTTTAAAACGCACCTTCGGCTTAGTTATTTAAAAACCTTGATTTCAAACATGTTTTCTTCACTCCCTTAAACCAGTTTCTTTACTTATTCTTAAAATGGTTTTAGATTTCTGGGCTTTTGGCTTACTTGGATCAGATGGAGTCCTATAGACTTCATATGGTTCGAGGGCCAGTCACGTGCTCTTTCGGGTCGTGACAGCTTGTTAGGGTTAGGAATAAGGGAGGGAATGAGAGATGAAGATCTCTCATCTCTTTCGTGCCCGATTATTTTTAATAACTATAACTTCATGCATGCATGCATGATCCGCTCCCTACGGCACCCTACCCACGAGGTAACGATGAAACCGTAGTATAAAGGACCGGACATGCATGTCTTCTATGAAGGTTAGAGCAAATATTAGGAAAGGACGGACAAGGATCTAGAGGAAGAAACTTCGTTTCTTCCCAATCATCCTAATCCCTTTTTCTAATAGTTGCTATAACTTCTAAAAGATTTCATTTAGGGCATTGAAAGGGGTGTGACATTAAATCTATTAAAACTCCACCTTAGACCTAACCCTAGCAAGTTTCTTAACCATCGCACAACTTAGTTCTTTTTTTTAGATTAAATTAAAAGACCAAACACCCATTTGAATCAGCTCGTAAGAACACTTAGGAAAATTACACATCCCTGTGGACTGACCCGTACTCACCGGCTAGCTTCATGCGACGCCGTTCTTGATTGCGGTAAAATATTTTTGATCTTAAAACCCCTATTAATCAAATGGTGCCGTTGCCGGGGATTGCGTAAAATTTCTTTTGTGTAATTTCGGGTTGATATAAATTTTAAAAATCATAAAAATCTGAAAATATAAAAAGTAAAATTTTTTTAATCAATTTTTATCTGTTTAAAGGGTTTTATTGTTTGAATCTTGCAGGAACAACGAAGAATCTCGGATCTGGAAATTTACAGAGGGCAAAACAGAAATTGGTACATCAGAACAGAGGAGTATTAGAACAGAGGAGAGGCAGATTTTTTCTCGGGAAGTGATCCTTCTACCAGACAGCGGTTCCGCGGCATTTCTGCGCCCCAGACAGCGGTTCCGCCGCACTCCAGCCACGTCAGCTCCTCAAATTTTGTCGGTTTGTTCCTCATTCTCCCCTCTGCTAACCTCAATATATCTTTTGTGAAATTTTCTGCAGGATTTCTTTGCGCTAAAAATCTTCTTCCCCCTTCTCAATAACAGATTTTCTGCAGGTTTCTTTGCGCCGCGCTAAAAATAATTGATTGCAAGTGAATTTATTGTTTTGTATAATTTAATCGGACTTTAAGGGGCTATTGACCAAACTCAGATTGGGTGGGGATTTCATCATCCTTCCCAGGACCCCAGAAAGCACTTAAAGCATTTGCATCGACCACTTTTAATTAAAAAATACTAGACTCAACCCTAAGGACTTCGAGCTCAATAGGACAAAGAACTAGACATAGGCATCGACCGTTTATCCTAACTGACTTTGCGGTGTCTAGGCAAGTGTGTCAAGGCAAGTGGATACTTAATTAGGACCGCTACTTGTAGCGGGGAGCCTCCCACTTACCTGGCACTTACCTGGCCGCAATTGGCGGTGAAGAGGCGGTTTGAGGTCCTATTTCTAGCCCTAGTTAGGAGCTGTCTAGCTGACCTAGGTGACCCTAGATCTAGTCCTGATTGTGCATGTGTGGTTGATCGCGTTTGCGTCTCAAGTCTCTTTTCAAAAACCTCTTTGCAAAACTCTCACATAAATAAAAAAAAGAAAAATCTTTTCAAAACTTGCAACTTGTCACTAAAGAAAACTTGCACCTCACTTACACCACTTCCTTTCATTGACGTTCTTTTACCTCCACATTCTGTCTTTCATTTTTTTCTGACTACACTACCCCTTTAGTGTATGTCACTTTGGACTAGGGAGACTAACGCCCGATTAGTCTGTGTTTCGTTGGTACCGACCGACGAACCCTTCGACACCGAAGTCGAAATTCCGTCCACTTTCTTATCTCCACCTTCAAATTCTTCTTCCGAAGGTATGTCGGGATTCAACCCCAACAATACCTTACCGACGGGAATGATTCCACCTCCATTAGGTGCGAATAACCCGAATCAACCGCCTGTTGAAGCGCCCGCACGAGTCGCGCTCCAGGATCTCTTCTACCCTATCCGCACATCTTTACCTACCTGTCTTTCACCCCCACCGGCAAATGGGGACAATTTTGAAATAAAACCACATTTCATCAATATGCTGCCAAAATTTCATGGTTTGGAATCTGAAGATGCGTATATTTTTATTAATAAATTCCAAAACGTTTGCGCTATGATGAAAACGACCCAATTAAGTGATGACGCTATAAGGCTAAGGGTCATTCCTTTCACCTTATGTGACCTAGCCGAGAAGTGGCTATACAGCACAACATCACATTCCATTAGAAATTGGGACGAGTTTGTGAAGGTTTTTCTTAAGAAGTTCTATCCTCATCACAAAACTGCTAGAACCCGCAATGAGATTATACAATTTTCACAACTTCCTTCCGAACCATTTTGGAAGTGTTTTGAGAGATTTAAAGACCTACTCGTTCAATGCCCTCATCATGGGATCGAAAGTTGGCAACTTTGCCAAACATTATACGAGGAATTGAACTCGGCAACGAAGCAGTTGCTAGAAACCATCTGTCAAGATCACTTTCTCTCCAAATCTAGTGAGGAAGCGTGGCAGTTTCTTGAGGAACTTAGTGAACAAACAATTCAGTGGGAGAGCTCCAAGACCACATCATCTTTTTCTAGTGGTCAATCTAGGGCAGGCATTCATTAAGTAGAGATGTCAATTGCTATGAAGGCCGAGATGGCCGCTTTTACGAAAAAGCTAGAAGCAATTGAGAACAAAATCTCATCGCCTTCTCCTGCCCCTGTTATGCCTCCACGAACTGTGTGTGCTTTTTGTTCTGCTCCATCACACTTAACCGAAGAGTGTCCTTACAATGCATCTACTCAAGGACATGATCAAGTCAATGCTGCCTTTCAGCAACGACAAAGAAACGATCCATACTCTTCTACATATAATCCGGGTTGGAGGAGTCACCCAAATTTTGCTTGGAACCAAAATCAACAATTCCAAGGAAATAACAATTTTCAAGGGCCTCCCCCACAACAACAACAAGCACCTCCACAAACTCAATTTCAACAGCAACCTTACCCTAATCAGGTGAACAATTTTGTGCCTAACACTTCTTACCAGCCAAACAATTTTGTTCAACCTAATAATGACAAGGTGAGCTCGCTCGAAAGATGTCTAGATGCGTTCCTAAAGCAATCTACACAGTCTACAGCAAGACTAGAGACTTCTATTCAATCTTTAGTGCAAAACAGTGCCTCACACGATCAAAGCATCAAATCTATTGAGGCACAAATTGCACAACTCAATGTAGTATTGAGCGAGCGTGAAAAAGGAAAGCTCCCATCTCAACCACTGCCCAATCCCGGTCACGCATATGCTGCAAATCAACTGCAGAATCATAACGTAAATGCTGTGACCACGTTGAGATCGGGAAAAGTGTTGCAAAACAATGTGGGTATTCACAATGACACCCCTGCCGGTGGCCCTTCTTCTTCTTCACCTTCTTCTTTTTCGTTAGAGCCTATTCTCCATCCTTCACATGGCTCTACTTCATCTAGCTCGAACGGAGCCACTTTTCACAACACGAACACATCTACATGGGGTTCCGTTCCAACTCAACATTCTGATCCGCAAAAATTGGACTCAATAACATTTCAAAATGCTCCCTTTCCAAACCGGTTGAGATCCAATAAACCAACTCCACAGATGGAGAAGATTGTAGAGTTGTTCAAACAGGTCAGCATAAATATCCCTCTTTTGGATGCAATCCAACAAGTTCCTTCATATGTAAAAATCTTAAAGGACTTATGCACCAAAAAGAGGAAGACACAAGTACCAAAGAAAGTTTTTGTGGCTAGTGCTATTAGTGATGCTATTTTAAACTCTTTACCCCCAAAGCAAAAGGACCCCGGTTGTCCTACTATTTCGATAACAATTGGAGACAAAAACATCAATTGAGCACTATTAGATCTTGGTGCTAGTGTCAATTTGCTATCTTATTCTGTGTACGAGCAATTAGGCGTTGGAGAGCTTAAGCCCACTCACTGCACTCTCCAAATGGCCGACCAATCAATCACCCATCCTAGGGGAGAGTTGGAGGATGTGTTAATTAGAGTTGGGGATTTCATTTTCCCCGTAGACTTTATTGTTATGGATACACAACCTGTCGCTAACCCCCGGAATCAAATTCCGGTGATACTTGGTCGACCATTCCTGGTGACTTCTAACGCTGTGATCAATTGTCGTAACGGTTCAATGAATCTATCTTTTGGTAATATGACAATTGAACTCAACATCTTTAAGTTGGGAAATCAGCCTGCCGAGCCTAATGCTAGTGTACTTGATGTTTGCTCGATCAATGAGATCGCGGAGGAGGACTATGAGTTCGAAAATTTCTTGTTCGATCACAACAATGTTGACGCCACTAGTGCGTTTCTCCTAGAATCCGACACAGCTTTCACTGTGGACAACGATTATGAGTGTTTCACCTTTGTAGACGAATCTGAAGACTCACCACCCGAGCTTGAGTCTTTTGCTTTTCCGGATGAGTTAGTTGAATCATCCGACTCGGTCGCGTACACTCGATTTGAACCTTTGATGGAATCCTTCGAGTTTGAAACAGTTACTCCATTGTTACCGTCTATTGTTTCACCTCCTAAACTCGAACTAAAGTTATTGCCGTCGCACCTAAAATATGCTTATTTATGTGATAATGAGACCTTACCCGTTATCATATCGGCCTCTCTAGCTCTTGAGCAAGAGAAGTCCCTTTTAACGGTCTTAGAAAATAATCGGCAAGCTTTTGGCTGGTCTATGGCGGACATCAAGGGGATTAGTCCCCTCATTGTTGAACATCATATACACTTGATGGATGATGCCAAGCCGGCAAGGGATCCACAAAGACGCCTCAACCCCATTATGAAAGAGGCTATTAAGAAGGAGATTGTTAAATGTCTTGATAGTGGTATCATCTACCCTATCTCGGATAGCCAATGGGTTAGCCCCATTCATGTCGTGCCAAAGAAATCAGGCATCACGGTCATTACCAATGAGGCAAATGAGTTAATTCCCACTCGCACCCAAACGGGGTGGCGAGTTTGTATCGATTATAGAAAACTCAATGCCGCGACAAGAAAGGACCACTTTCCTTTACCATTCATTGACCAAATGCTCGAACGATTGGCGGGGCACGAGTTCTACTGCTTTTTAGATGGCTATTCCGGTTATAACCAAGTCCCCATAGCCAAAGAGGATCAAGACAAGACCACATTTACCTGTCCCTTTGGCACTTTTGCTTATCGTCGCATGCCCTTTGGGTTATGCAATGCTCCCGCTACATTTCAGCGGTGTATGATGGGGATCTTTTCAGACATGGTTGAAAAGTTCTTAGAGATCTTTATGGATGATTTCTCCATTTTTGGTGACTCCTTCGACAAGTGTTTACGACATCTTGACGCTGTTCTTACCCGCTGTAGGGATAAGAACCTGACTTTGAATTGGGAGAAGTGCCATTTTACGGTACGAGAGGGCATTGTCTTAGGACATGTCATCTCGCATAACGGCATAGAGGTTGATAGAGCCAAACTTGAAGTCATCTCTAATCTTCCTCCTCCTAAATGCGTTAAAGACATCCGAGCTTTCCTTGTCTACGCCGGATTTTATAGACGGTTCATCAAGGATTTTAGCAAGATTGCTAGACCCTTGACTCTCTTATTGGCCAAGGACACAGCATTTGACTTTGACTCAACTTGCATGGAAGTATTCGAGTCTTTGAAACTCTCTCTCATTTCTGCGCCCATTCTTTCATCTCCAGACTGGACACAACCTTTCGAAATTATGTGCGACGCATCAGATTTTGCTATTGGTGCTGTTCTTGGACAGCACATTAACAAGATGCCGCACGTGATTTATTACGCTAGCCGTACATTAAATGAGGCCCAACTAAACTACACAACAATAAAAAAGAGTTTTTAGCAGTTGTGTTTGCACTTGAAAAATTTCGGCCTTATTTAATCGGCTCTCCAGTTATTGTGTATACGGATCATTCAGCTCTTCGCCACCTTTTTGCAAATAAGGATGCTAAGTCGAGGCTAATACGTTGGATCCTCCTGCTACAAGAGTTTGATCTTGTCATAAGGGACAAAAAAGGATGTGAAAACGTAGTGTCCGATCACCTCTCACGACTTCCTTCTTCGTCCACACTTGAACTTCCTATCACTGATGCTTTTCCCGATGAGCAACTCTTGACCGTTTCTTGCGAGCCATGGTCCGCTGATATAGTAAACTACTTGGCTACCGGCTTGATACCTAACGATTGGTCGAAACAGGATAAACTTCGATTCTTGTCCCAAATAAAGCATTTTTACTGGGATGAACCTTATCTTTTTAAATACTCTTCCGACCAAATCATTCGTCGGTGTGTACCGAAAAATGAGGTTAAGAGTGTGCTGTCTTTTTGCCACAATCAAGCATGTGGCGGGCACTTTGGCCCAAAGAAGACAGCCGAGAAAGTTTTGCAGTGTGGTTTCTATTGGCCATGACTCTTCAAGGATGCATATGAATACTGCAAGAGTTGCTCCCGGTGCCAACACTTGGGCCAGATATCGCGGAGAAACAAAATGCCGCTCCAACCAATTTTGGTTGTCGATGTTTTTGATGTTTGGGGTATAGACTTCATGGGACCATTTCCCAATTCTTTTGGGAATGTTTATATTCTGTTGGCTGTTGACTACGTTTCAAAGTGGGTAGAGGCCGTGCCTAGCCGAACGAACGACAACAAGGTCGTAGTTCCATTTCTTAAAGAACACATCTTTTCTCGATTTGGGAACTCTCGAGCGATCATAAGTGATAATGGTTCTCACTTTTGCAATAGGACTTTTGAGTCCTTAATGCGCAAATATTCTATAACCCATAAGTTGTCAACGCCATACCATCCCCAAATATGTGGGCAGACTGAGGTTTCAAATCGGCAAATAAAGCAAATCATGGAGAAAACGGTTTCTAAAAACCGTAAGGATTGGTCACTTAAACTGATCGATGTACTATGGGCTTTTCGTACTGCATACAAGACTGATCTGGGTATGTCTCCATACCAGCTTGTTTACAGGAAGGCTTGCCACCTCCCAGTAGAGATTGAGCACAAGGCATTTTAGGCTATCAAAGAGCTAAATTTATCTTTAAGAGATACGGGCAGCAATCGAAAGCTGCAGTTGAATGAACTAGAAGAGCTGCGGGATGAGGCATATGATAATGCCGTCATTGTCAAAAACCGAACTAAGGTGTTCCATGATAAACACCTTTTGTGAAAAACTTTTGAACCTGGTCAACAGGTTTTACTCTATGACACTCGATTACATTATCACCCAGGCAAGTTCCGTTCTAGATGGAAGGGACCATTTGTTGTCCGCGGCGTTTATCCGCACGGTGCGGTCGATCTTGAAAATTCTGAGGACGGTACTTTATTCAAAGTTACTGGACATCGATTGAAACCGTTCCTCATGGTGGACCATTCGGAGGAGCTCCTGTTTTTGCAGGAGCCGATTTACACTGATTGATTTTCCTCAACTTTCACCCCCGATTTTCCAATCAATTTTCCAAAACTTTATTTCAAATAAGTTTGGGGATGTGTATCATTTGTAAATATATTAATAAGCAGGACACTGCCGACATTATCGACCCTCTTGGTGCAGCATGACAGTGAGGACACTGTCCAGTTCAAGTTTGGGGGTATGCTCGGTACGTCTTCTTCATATGTATATTTTTGCATTTGCATATTCATTTTGAAAACCCATAAAAAAATTGAAAAATTGAAAAATTATTGTATTCAATTTTGACCATATTTAACTTGAGTTTGACAGATAGGTTAACTAGCTAGGAACAACTAGATCTTTGACGTAGTAAATTAAAAACCCTAAAAATAACCTTCTTTAAATATTAACGGTAGAAAGTATATGTCTTTGTAGTTTATTTAGAACTAGGCAAATTTTGAGTTCACTTTTTGGGCTAAGTTGAAATAAAGGAAAAATATTGATATTCTTATTAGAGTATAAGTTTGAAAAATAATTCCTAGCTTAAGTCTATATTCTGAAAATGTATACCCTACAAATTGCACAATCACGCACCTTGAAACTTGGAATAGTAGAAGAGACCTTGAAATGCTCTTGTCTAAAGTCCTTTGTACGAAGAAAATAAAAAAAATTGAATAAAGAAAAAATGAACACTGGTCTTTGTAATTACTTGAGGCTGCAAAAATAGAAGAAATATTTAGCGAGGGTGCTTCATCACCTAGTACCTTAGACCAACTGGTTTGGGAGTCACTGCTAAAAGCCCTGGGTGTTGCAAGACTAGGAATTATGCTTTAAAGTGCAAACATATCTTGTAATCGGTTGTTGGTATCTCAAGAAGTATTAACAGTCGCATGAAGGATGTGAATTCACCAGTTAATTAGTGCTTTGGACAACAGACAAGAGTATGATTGCTTGATTTGAATTTCCAAGTGTAGGGGTGATTTATACACACACGTGGGGATATATGATTAGAGTTGAGATAAGAGAAGGGAATGAAGAATATAACTTGTATCTTTAGTAGAGTTGATAGAAAAATTCCCAAGTGGAGACGGAACCTTAGAAAGAAAACTTAAGAAATGCTGAAAGCTGAGTGAGTCTATCGAACATATATAATCTTAAGTTAAATTATGAGGAAGTGTGAAGAATATGGGTGGATAATTTATGAGTCAATGATAATAGAATTCCTTGTTATAAAAGCTAATTGGAGAATTAAAGTCAGTATGCCTAATTGATAGGATTTTATGGGTAGTATCCGCTGAAAACCCTCATGAGACAACACTCCTCCTACTAGGGACACCTAGAGGTTTAACGGCTTGTTGCACGTGCTCAGTGCAATCGCGTTTCCCTGCGAAAGTGCGGTTAGGTTTTATCGAGAATAAAATAATAAGTTTGCTCGAGGACGAGTAAAAGATAAGTTTGGGGGTATTTGTTCAGATCATAATATTGCATTTTACATTCCCCATTCTTATTCGTTTTATAAATAAACAGGTGCTTTTGACGCATGTCTGCTGCATATTACAGGATACAGGTTCTTGGAGCGAAGACAGTGAAAAAGACAAAAGATGATACAAAAGAGGGACTTTTGACCAACAAGTATAAGGACCCTAGTCAAGCCTAGACGAAGAACAATTCACAAGTGTACAAGGCAACGCATGGTCCGAAATGTCAAAGGAAACAGTTAAAAGACCATTACAAGTTTCACTGAAAGAGCTGGAGAAAACCCAGAAGCCAAATGAAGAAAAGAACTATAGAAATAGAAAGACCAAAGCATCAAGAATAAGCCCATAAAATTTCACCAGACAACCTCATCAAAGGGCCGCGGAACCGCGGCTCTACCCACACATATGCCGCGGTTCCGCGGCCTCCTGATGCACGTGTCGGTGCAGACTTTTGGTGACGGTGCGTCAGTGACTTTGTTGGTATTTTTCAGGGTTATTTTTGTAATCGCACATGTGCGAATCCGGTAACCCTAAATTTCCCTGTTTCCCTATAAAATTGTAATCAAAATATTGTAATGGGGATGCCTCTTTTCAATTAATAAAAATTCAGAATCTTTGGAGGATTGAAGAGCATCATTTCTTGTAAGTCATTTAATTTTCTGCCTTAGTTTAAAAGTAATTTCTTTCCCTAGCTTTCTAATTTAATTATTGCCTTAGATTAAATTAATTTTTTGCCTTAGTTAATTCTAGTATAGAATCTCTTAAAATTGCAGTAGGAAATTAATCCAATAAATCTAAAAATGCAAAATCTCAAAATGATGTTTTTAATAAATTCCCTAATGAGCGAGTAATTTCCTCGCTTGTTAGGGTTATGAATAAGGGAGGGAATGAGAGATGAAGATCTCTCATCTCTTTCGTGCCCGATTATTTTTAATAACTAGAACTTCATGCATACATGCATGATCCGCTCCCTACGGCACCCTACCCATGAGGTAACGGTGAAACCGTAGTATAAAGGACCGAACATGCATGTCTTCTATAAAGGTTAGAGCAAATATTAGGAAAGGACGGACAAGGATCTAGAGGAAGAAACTTCGTTTCTTCCCAATCATCCTAATCCCTTTTTCTAATAGTTGCTATAACTTCTAAAAGATTTCATTTAGGGCATTGAAAGAGGTGTGGCATTAAATCTATTCAAACTCCACCTTAGACCTAACCCTAGCAAGTTTCTTAACCATCGCACAACTTAGTTCTTTTTTTTAGATTAAATTAAAAGACCAAACACCCATTTGAATCAGCTCGTAAGAACACTTAGGAAAATTACACATCCCTGTGGACCGACCCGTACTCACCGGCTAGCTTCATGCGACGCCGTTCTTGATTGGGGTAAAATATTTTTGATCTTAAAATCCCTATTAATCACTGCACTAGTTTGTGAAAGATATCGTCTTTCAAGAAAGCCTTTGCTTTAATTTTTTCTTTTGAGTGCGCTTACGCACCTGTTAGGGATAACCCTAGTTTTATGAAAATTCATATATTTCACTGAAAGATATACTTTCAATGGAGCCTATGCTTCTGTTCTTGGTGCGTAGGCTCTGCTTTGGACCTTCGTCCATATTCTTGAAGCCTATACTTTGTTTTCATATGTTTTAACATATTTTGGTAGGAGATTTCTCTCCAAGGTCTTGGATTTTTGGATCGATCTCTTCATAAAAGCCTATGCTTTTGTATAGAAAAGAGAAATCCTAAGATTTTTTGATCTTATGCATGGTGAACCGAAGCTCTATGGAAGCCTATACTTCAAGAAGGTAAAAACTTTTCTCTTTGATGTATTTTCCTTATCTAGTAAAGTCTAGGGTTTCTTGGAGAAGATGGAGGCATAGGCCTTAAGAGCTTTCTCTCGGTTGATGAAAGAGATTCTAATAATTATCGTGATAAGGATTTTTCTCCTTAAGGTCTCCTATTTATTTGAGAGATATTTGTTATGGAAAATCCCTAATAAAAAAATTAAAATTGATACATATCACTTTGGGGTTCATGTGAACCATTGGATCAAAGATCCCAACAACTTCTTGTTAAGAAAGTTATCAAAGTTTCAAGAGAGCAAAGGCTTTGACAGAAGCACATGATTTAGAAGTGTGCTTGCGCATTATCTTGTGCATGCGCATGTGCATTACACGTAGTGCTGTGCTTGTACACGTGCACATGATTTACACGTAGCGCACTGAATAAGTGCGCATCAAAAGCTTTCTCTTTAAGCTTCCATGAGGCTTGTGCTCCAAAGAGAGTGCCCACCATAGATGATGCGCACCAAAAAATCATGCGCCCTAAATGGCAGGGACAAATTCCCCCCGAAATTGCGCGCACATGCATTGCACGTAGGTGAAGTGGTGCGCTTATGAGCACTGTTTGATCTACTTTGAGATTTAGGGAAGTTGAACCGACTTTAAATCCATATAAATAAAGTGCAAGGCTTTGGGAGGCCTGCGTCTCTTTCTTCTTACTCATTTTCTTTGAGAAATGCTCTCTAGAGCGCAATGCTCTCTTGAAGCCTTTACTTCCATCTTGACGAAGGTCAAATCAAGAAATTCTCTTGAAACGTCCAATCAGTGGGTAAGCGAGCATGCACACCCCTTTTGGGATATGCGCTTTTTTTAGAGCACTCCTATCACGTGCGCACCCCTTTGGATTTGAATCCTTTGCTTCACATAAAGAAATCTTTATATTTTCTATTCAGCCTCAGCTTTAGGTCCTAATTTGTAATGGGTCAATCTTTGACCCAATAGGGTCTCTTAGTTTTGAAACTAGAGACCCTACATTGTAAAGTTACAGTGGTTTTTGTATTATTGAGACGGTGTTCCTTTTTTTCCTTTCTTTGCAGATACCATGAACGGTCATTTGTATTCCATCGGGGATATCATCTCCTATGCTGACATTTGCTCTTATGGATCGAACTATACCGATGTCCAATGTGAAGCCGTGTTGCATCGCTTCGAGGATCATTACAGACGATTGCTTCCTCGCCGCTCCTCCATGTTGCAGATGATTTTTAAAATGACCTGGAATACTACGCCTGGTCTTTTTGAGGCGTGGTCACTCCAAGTACTTGATCAGGCCGAGAACAAAGTACACCCAGTCTATCTAATGGGCTTGATTTCTAAGAAAAAGAGGGAGTGCATGACTACTCTACTACACCAGATTTATTAGCAGAAAGCGATAATATCATCATACGAGAGGATGGAGGATATAAGTGGTGACCCCGAGGCTTGTCTTCGTGAACGGGCGCACAAAAAAATGGTAGACGATACTGATGAAGCCTTGCATAATTTACTCTTTGAATTCATAAATCCTTATACCAATGCTAGTATCTTTCCATTATTAGTTTTGAATGATGAAATGAACTTTATTTTGAATGATTGTCCTTTCTAATCCATCTTTTTACTTATGAATGCAAAACACCTTTTGTTTTTGTATATATGCACTATTTTTTTCCTTTTTGGTGCTGAAATGATTAGCTTAGTTTATGCAGAAGCATTCAGCTTATCCTCATTTGATGAATAAACTCAGCCTAATGTTAAACATACATAACCCCTGTTAGTATAGGAATCTGTTAGATTTGTTGTACTGGGTGTAGTTCGTCACACCGTTGTTTTGGCTGATTTCTTCTTGAGTTGTGTTCCTTGGATCGTGGTTTGAGTAGTCGGCACTTGCAGTATCTCCAATCCACTCTAAGGCAGGATACAACGTCTCAAGTAATCTTCCTAAACTGGTATATCCATATTGTCATCAGAAATTCAGCGTTAGGCGCCACCATGGCGCTTTACCTTGAGGTCAGATTGTTATAATTCCCTGAGAAGTCATAACTGCACCCTTCTGAGATGAGATGACATCCATTGGTCCTTAGGCTTGTGTGTTCTGCCATCGAAACCTAGATCTAGGAACACTGAAGTACGTATGCCAGGAACAACTCATCATTTGCCGCTGGGAAACTTTAGGTTTTGGGTTATTTTGGCATCGGCACCGCTAACATTGAAGCGTAGTGGCAGGAACGACTCATCATTTGTCGTTGCCCATTTGGACAATGATGGCTTAGAAGATAAGTTTAGGTCCCTGTCATCTAAGACTTTTTAACCTTCATTAATCGTAAGGGTCCCACAAAAGTATTTTCTCCCTACGAGTCTGGATGATCTTATAGGTGTATTTTCTTCTTAGGAGTCGTGAGGGCTCCTAAGTGGGATTTTTCTTATAAGTCGTAAGGATGTTACAAGGGTGTTTTCTTCTTGCAAGTTAAGAAGATCTCGCAAGTTTCGTTCACCATGTTGAGGGTATTGCTCACCTCTGGTAGGATTTTTTTGAACAACTTTTGTTTGTGCCCGTGGATTGTATACGGTAGTCAATTTGGAGACTAGCCGTAGGGCAACGATGGCTTAAGAAACAGGTTTAAATCCATGTCACCTAAGGCTTTTCAATGTTCATGAGCCGTGAGGGTCTCATAAAAGTATTTTCTCTTTACGAGTCGAAAGGATCTCGTAAGTGTATTTTCTACTTAGGAATCGTGAGGATTACTAAGTGTACTTCCCTTGTAAGTCGTAAGGATCTCACAAAGGTGTTTCCACCTTGTGACTCAAGAAGATCCCGCAAGTGTATTTTTCTTTCTTTTCACGAGTTTGCGTCCTTACGGGTTTTCACAAGATCGCGGGTAGTCCTGTTGTTTTTACTCACAGAGCCCTTTCAGGTTTTCATCTATGCCCCTTTTGCTTATGGACGTACCAGTTTTTTATACGCACCATGAATCATGAGGATACATGAGTGAGTATTCTCCTCATTGGTACCTTGGTTTTCTAACGGAGAAGGTCTTGAGCGCAGCTTCGCTTGCCGGTGGTGGTCCAGCATCGCTTGCCGGTGGGACTTAAGGGGTGATATAACTTATTTATTGCCATGACCCGGAAATGACACATGACCGGTACTTGAATCACGTGAAGCCTATTAGATCCCATCATAACCCAAGTAAACCAAAAACCAGGAATCTAAACCTTTTAAATTAATAATGGAGGTGGAGTATTGAAAAAAGGGTTATTTATGAAATCAATTTCTGCTTTTTAAAGTATAAGAAAAGTTTATAGAAATAAAAGTGGGTTGTAGACTAAACTTTGAAAACATTTTCGTCGTTAAAATTTTGTCAGCATCTCCTTTGTAAATTTTGATAAAAACCAATATATATACATAAATATAATTTGCATCCCCAATCGGGAGCTATCTCATCGTTCAAACGGTGGAATCACAACCATGAAATATATATACGACGCCCAAGGCAAAGATCAACAGAAGAAAAGAATAAAAGAAATACCAAAAATAAAAACTTAACAATATCCAAATCGTTGCAAAAAAGAATAGCATCAAGTCTCATTTCTAAGTCCAAAAGAATATAGAAGTCTGGTTGATGGAGTTTTTAAACTAGATTACAAATGAATATAAATAAACAAGTGGCGGTTACAATCTGTAATCTAACCCATCTACCAAGAAATCACCCAAAAGAAGAAATATGTCAGCAAGCCGCTACTGATCCAAGCGATCGGTCCTGCAAGAAAACTATGGCACAACGGGGGGGTGTTGCTAACTAGTGAGTGGAAGACATTATCAGGTAGAAATCGAATGCATAACGATCTATCTAGGTCATACTATATAATAATATCATACAATATGTTAACGAGTGTGTACATGTCTATATATATATATATATATATATATATATATATATATATATATAATAACGTGTCTGTATCATATGTGGTAACATGTCATCCATAGCATATATATATATATATATATATATATATATATATCATCCAATGAGTGTCCATCAACGACACTCGAAATCATCATAAAATACTGCATGTCCAGTATCGACACTCGAAATGCCCATAAATTCCGTGTCCAAAATCGACACATAAAATTCTCATATCTCAGGAGCCGTCTCTCGGATCAGCCCTCTCTCAGGCGCCATATCATCGGATCGACCCTCATATCCATCTGTATCATATCACTCCGGTCGGTATCCTCCGGATATCTGCCGAGTCCCATACTATCACCGATAGGTAGTATTCTCAGCCAGGCTCAACGCCTTTCTATACGATCTTCTTGCCCCTGGGTACCGTACCGGGTCCACTATATATCTACAGACGGTGAATCCTCACTCCTTGAATCGGATAATACTCATAGCTCAAAAATGAGAAAACTCATGGTGGACGCTGAAATATCATATTAAGAGAAAACCGCATTTTTAAAACATTCACAAGTTAAAAAAATTGTATTCGCAGTTTCTCAAATCTCAAAAATCCTATGAAAACATAATCTCATAAGAACATGGCAATAATGGATCAACATGTAAAGGCACAAAACAATAATATAATGCAGGCTAATGTGAACTGAACAACAATCTAAGTGTAAGTGTACGGCGGCGCCCCGGCCGTCAATCCGACGGCAAAATGCGGAAACGGTGATAAACTTTAATTTTGCGAACTTAGCAAACCGGCACCACGGCGCACTAAACCCCGGATCGTGCCATTAAACTAGATCTAGCTAACTACAAGACGGGTTAGAGATATACCGAATGATCCGAGTCCTTCGGTCTTCGTCTCCACTCCGATCTCCCGCGGATGCTTCGTCCTTCATCTCCTCGTTGTCGCCTCTTTGCCGGAATGGCACCACATCGCCTGCATCTTTTACGGGCTCCCACCTCAATACCGAGGCAACTCGGGCGCGAAGCTGGCGAGTCGACGCGTCCAAGATTTGCTGTAGGAAGTGTAGTGTAGAGGCTATGTCTCATTTGGGTTCGTTGCCATTTGAAGATGATGGAGGAAACAAGATAAGAAAAATGGTGCTTGCATTTTTCTTAACATGAAAAGAGATCAAAATGCTACACTCTCAAAATGAAGCTCTCATCTTCTTTTCTCTCAACCATGAAAAACTTATCACTTTGGAAAATGGTGGAGGAAAGAATATGAAGCATGAAGGGAGGTGATGGTAGAAGCACAAGTGGTGACCACATCCAAAACATCATCATAACCAAAACTCAAATCAACCTCAAATCCTTTCTTATCAACAAAAAGCAAGTGATGAGAATGGTATCAAAAAGATGCTATCATAATTAATACATTTGCAAGAAAATCCTCCACAATGTGTTATTTGCAAACTTGCAAATAACACCCTCCATCGGAAAAGTCCGGCCGGGAAAGAACAAAGAAAAACCGGCCGGAACGGAATGCAAACTGGCAACTCCAGAAAACTGGTCCCGTAATAAATTACAGGAAAACCCCGATACTGTGCATACACACCCGTATCTGTATTCCGTCCGGATACAAATGCAATGAGACAAAATCTACACTGTACTATACTAGGATCCGGCTTAAACCAAAGCCGGCTAGTAATATCCGTCCGATCCTGATCCGTACAATACCGCACGTATCGGATCGAACCCTGCCATATAACCATACGGCCACTAGTACAAACCGTCCGATCCTGATCCGTGCAATACCGCACGTATCTGATCGGACCCTGCCATATCTCCATACGGCCTCTACAGCGTTTCGCCCGAAAGCTTGAGTAACTGTAAGTGTGGTGGACTCTAAAGACTCGTCAATACTATGGCTGTGGATTTAACCACTAGCACGTCAGAGGTATAAGCCATACGTGACGGGCCACCAGCTATTGACCAAAAGGGACGTCGATGAGCGAACTCATCCTGACACCCTACTGAGCCTGTCAGTGACAATATCCGTACAGTCCCGTCCGTTCGTCTATGAGCATCGCATGGCGGGCCTAGGGGGTTGGTAAAAGTCAGACCCCCAAAAGCGGTACAAGTCGTGTCGGAGTGTAGCCCAGAACACCCTGAGATACTACTGGAATACCTACCAGTAAATCTCCTGCCTTGGCCAAGGACTTCGTGTAATGGCTCTCCTAGACACAGCGCGACCTCACCCCCAATACCGGGAGAGACGAACCCCTGAAGATCCGCTCACTGCCTCCATGTGGCTCGGGACTGTACCCAACTAAAACCTGTTTGCACGACTCCTTTGAGCCGTGGTAGGGTAGTAATCAAAGCACAGTGGGAACTCACACGAGACAAATGACGATCCCCAGGTCGATGAACTAACCTGTATACATGTCACCAGGAAACTGCTATCTGACGTGAGGTATAAGACTAACTAGCATGTTCCCGGCGAGTCCTGTCCGGTGTACTCATAACCCAATGAGCACCTGTATACATCTTAGGTGAACCAACTGACACCAGTGGCTTGTGAGACCGGCCACCGCCCCTCGTCGGGGTCTCGACTGTATACACTAGTCTACTCTGGAGAATCGATGCCCTGTCTCGAAACTCCCACGACTAGTGACCTTTTAAGGATGCGCTTATAGACTCCAGCTCTCACTTATATGATCGCCCTCATACTGCTGGCAGTCAAGCAAGAATCTTAGGGGCTCTATCAACGTGTAATAGCGACCTGTCAGGTCACCTAAAGCAGTACACGATGATAAAGGTAAACCAGATAGCATACTATCATCTCGAGTAAGACTGTCCTACCGGGATAGGTCCTCCCTCAATCATTGCAATCACGTGCCTGTGATCCAATAATTGACTCTGAGGGCACTATCTCCAACAATCTCCCACTTGCACTCAAGGCTAATTATTGCGATGTCGCATACTCACAGCCCGTGAGATACCGAACACCCAACTCCTCTACTAGTCAGTCTCACAAATCCCGTTTGTGAAACTATTGCGGTCGAGGAATAGCCTCAGTGAGTGGATCCGCCTTGATGTTTCTTTCTATGTCTCTCTATATCTCAAGTTCGCGGAGAAAGCCATCTCCCGAAATGAGCAATACTTGTCTTAGAATGTCTGGATGTCTGATGGGACCTAGCTCATATATGAACTTCAAATCCAAACTTCTTAGACTGTATCGTCAACTGAATTTAATCAGTATCCTGCGCCATGCCACCCTCAGTATTGCCTTGGACCACCTGTCCAAAATACTGCCCCTCGCCAGAGGGAAAAACTATAACTCTGATAACCTCCTTGTCGTCCACGTCACCTTGGAAGCCTGGAATGATAACTGTCTCCTAAAGGAGGCAGCCGTTATCATATCCTTAGAACATTCACTTATGTTCTAAAACTGCTTCCGACTGTTCCTCCAGGATTGGATCAATATCAACTTATTGCATCTAGTACAAGAACAACATCTGGTGTGGTACTTGACATCTCATGATTGACTCAATTGCCTAAGCAAGTGATCTGCCAATCATGCACATCCCTCTCTACTTTAGTCTATAAGACACCTTTAGAGAGGGTGACTCCATTACCTGCAGGTATACTACCGTGCCAGGAGTCGTCCATTCTAAATACTCTTAGAATGCTGTCTAAGTACCCAGATTGGGAAACCACCCAAATCTAGATCTAAAAACCTTAGATCTAGTAACCAGTATGTCTGATATAATGTCCAAGTCCCTTGTGGAGAAAGCACTGTGTGACGACCAAAGTATAACCGATCGTAGTATAGGAATGTCACTTCCTACTTTGTGTAGGTCATCCAAAAACCAGGATATCACACCCTACTACCTTCTCAACAGATCCATCCCCTATTCTGATGACGTCAAACCCATGACTGTCACATCAGAAATAGATGATCTATCTCCGCTATATCTGCTTTAGTCAATAAATAGACATAAGCCTGATGTCCACCAATGCTTCCGCTGCTCCCACTGACTACGACAACCCTCTGCCAGAGTCATATAGACGTGCACCTCTAAAACTAGTTTAGAACGACGCTATACTCATCCTCCTGCCGGGTCTCGCAGCCTGGAACAACAACAATGGCAAGTGTGGGTAAACAAGAACTTCCCTGTCACCGTCCTTGAGGCTACCGGAGTACCTCTCGGGTCCCTGAAGTTACCCACCTTATCTGCGGAGTGGCCAATGGAATGTCAAATCAGATTGAATCTTTAGGTTCCGTATCAAATCTTCAGTAATCGTTTGCGGTTCTGGAATCACTTCCAGTTCTACCATACTCCCACTACTGTTTTTGAAAAAATCCATTTTTAATAAAACTGTGGCGAGTCTAGAACAATATTTCTATTGATCTTCCAGATGGTAGAAAGTTAACCCTCGTCATAGCCTGGGTCAACCCACAAACAGCCATTACAGAAACGTGCCTTGAGTTATCCAGAGTCTGGTTTTAATCATAAGCCGGACAACTCCCCGTACCTTAACATCGTTAAGATATGAACTGTTCTATATCCAATATAGAACCAGAGGCACTGATTTAATTTAACCAGATTCAAATCATGCAGCTGTCTCCAGTGCATGTCAACTAAATGGAGAGAGGTCGATCAGCGTTACTCAACTTAGGAATGCTTCCAATTATGAGTAACCTGAAAGAGAAGCAATTTCTCTTTATCATTACTATCAACTGAATACCATACACAAGTATCTACATCTTCGATCACTTTGAAGAATCCCGATACTTGCTACACCTGGTTCTCTACTCTATTCAAATACCTATAACTCCTCAAAACTTAGACCCAGTGTTTCAACGAAACACATGTCTAAGAACTAGAGAAGTTAAAAGTAAACAGAATATAGTATGAGGACCAACCCCTCTGTCCTAATGGACACTGGACAACATACAATACTCTGTATAAGTCCGCTGAGTCTAACAACTCTTTCACTGTGTTGTAGGTTGAAAACTGTACTTATGGTTAAGAAGAATTACACCGCTGTTTAATGCTCCTTACCTAACCATCCACTGATATAGGTAAATGTCATCGACATAATATCAAAAGGTATATCTCACTCTATGAAAATAGACGTACAGATATATCAATTTGAAATTGGTGCACTACAGCGGATATTCAAAACCAAATATTTGCCGACCGGCAAACAGCCCAGGTGATCTCCTCAAATATCACCAATTACAATGAATCCCGATATAATGAGGATGATCACCCTATTCCCAATAACTTACTCCCACTCATCATCTGTAAAGCCATACAGATGTGAGAATCAAACCTGGTAAATACATACCCTGGAGCAAGTGTCTAATCAGGAAATCAGTTTTCTTTTAACAGTACACAGTTGAACTGAAATATTGAAATGTTTCGATGGGGTATCCTGGTATTCCTAGTAATGCCTCTACCATTATCCATATTCACAACTATAACCGTATAATTCTTTGCCACCTCTCCAAATCCCTTTATATGTCTTTAGTCGTTACCTTCTGCACACCCCTTAGGCCAAATGGTTTTCTTCCTTCCCTACCGTTCGGCACCAGCCTATGGTTTGGAAGAAGACTATCCAATAAGCATAATGGGTGTACTGTCCTAGTCCTAGGAGCACTCGCAATGCGAGAGAAGGTGAAGATAGAAGACAACCGAATAAAACTTATTCCTATTTCTCCTGGACCAGAACCCATCCCCGAACTGGAACAAGTTCCTTTCGAGTTCGTATATAACCATACGATGGAGTATCCAATAAACTGTGGATCTTCGTAGTGATACGGAGTGTCCTGGAGAAATACAAAGGTGATTTAGGATTGGCGAAGAAATACCTGGTTTGGTCGTGAATATCAGTCGCAATTTACTTTGCCCTCTTACTAATCCCTTGCTTTGTCTTAATCTTAATACCTTCTGCACACCGTTTAGGCTAATTGGTCTTCTTCAATCCACACTGTTCGGCACCAGCCTAAAGTTTGGAAGAAGACTATCCAATTTGTGTAATAGGTGTACTATCTCCTAAACTAAGGAGTACTCGCAACCTGAGAGAAGGTAAAAAGGAAAAGACAACTGAATAATACTATCCGTTTTCTCCAGAACCGGAAACCATCCTCGAATTCCTTCAAGTTCGTATCTAACCATACGATGGTTTTGTCCAATGGAAGTGGACGTTCGTAGTAATACGGGGTGTCCTGGAGAAATGGGTAAAAGTAGGAGTGGCAATGAGGTCTGCAACTCTGACAATCCAAAAGCCAGTGTTAAGAAGGTTCGGTCAACTAGGTCACTGAGTCATAGTCTAGGGTCGGGTCAAAGGTCGCTGCCAGAGAGAGAGAGAAAAGAAACACTCAGCGTGCACTCTATCCTAGATCAGAATGGTTATCACTTTTTCTAATCAGGAAACCTCCCACTGTACCTCAAATTCTCCTCCAAACCTGAAAGAAGAATTAGTCGGGGTCACCCGAGGAGTAAACCAACTCATCAGTGGGAATCGGGATCCAACTATCATTGCATGATAACGTGACGGAATCCGCTCACGGTATCACACTCCAGAAGGTATGCGCATATCTGGCAAGTTTCAGTTCTTTTGAAACTCCCGATGTGATTTTTACCCCATGCTCTTATGACCTTGACTTTGGCCAACAAATCATAAGTCACATGTCAAGTTCTACCCGTCATTCTCCAGGTTAATTTGAGCCCACCCGTACAAGCCCTTGACTTTGGCCAACAAGGCTATACGACTGCCCCAAACCAACGCATCTATCTATGCTGCATATGAATAACCAACAGCTACCAAACACTGTGCCTTGACTTTGGCCAACAAACACAGCTTGAATACTATTGACTACCCATATGAAACGACGGAGGGCTACGAATGGTTTCTGGCGAAAACCTTTAACGTAATGAACTTGATCTCGTTGAAGGAACGGATAGCTTTTTAGAAAATATAGTGACGAAAACCTTTACTAAAGAGGTCACTCCCGGTGAAGGGATCTCGGCTCTTTCCCCGTAGAATGGGGTGCAGGATATCCCAAATGAATACCACGATGCAAAGCAAAATTAATCGGCTATAGTGAAGTTTTTGCCCTGACGCAAACTTCTGTCCAAGGGGTCACTCCCGGTGAAGGGATCTCGGCCCTTGCCTCGTCGACTGAGGAGCAGGATATTCCAAATGAATACCGCGATGCAAAACGAAAGTGAACGTCCTTACAATAACAGCTTTTTGAAAAGTGTTCCAACAACATCAGAATAGGTTTGTTTATCTTGCATTGATCCGAATCAACGCAGTCCCATCAATTGATCACACCACAAAGAATGAAAATATACTGACGTACGTATATGCCATCCGCATTCGCCACTGGGTCCCGTCATCACCCGTTAGGTTAGCTAACTAACGGCAGAGCGGGGACTGGACTAGCGCGGATGTAAAACATATACAACATCTACTAATATATATACCAATATATTATATTTCGCTCAAGGCGTGAAAAGAAATGCAACATCACAGAACAATACAGATATTTGGGATCCCCGGGTTTCACAGAGCCACTACTGAAACCCGACGTTCCCCTGGTCGTGTGGATAGCCTGTGCAATGAAATCCTAGACCCCTACGGGTGCGGAAAGTTACCCGCCAAAACCTGAAGCGAGGCAGCCCCCTTCAGCTCCGAGAATGGACCACCCAGCACTTCACGGAATCCGGTAACTTGGGCACCCTTCCTGGGTCAACCTGTACCCCCTACGAGTGCGGCGAATAGCCCGCCAATTCTAGAGTGAAGCTCCCTCCGTCCCAATGCCATGAGATGCGGGCTTGTTGCCCTTCAGAACCCGGCTATCCGTGCACCCCACCGCGGGGCAATCCTAGTACAGAAAGTAAAATATACATACAACGGGTACATCGATCGCAACCAGGTCGTGCCCCAAAAGAATAATACAATCAGGCAGTGACGGCAGTCCACATGTCGGACGCTCGCCCCGCAATATCAAATGTACATAATACACCAACACTGTACTAGCATTGCATCCAGGCTATCCCCCACGACCGATCCGCAACATCACAGCATAAACACAGAACATTAACGTGAAAATCACGTTCGCAAATCCGTCTAACCGGGCTATAGCAGTTAGACATGATTTACCGATCGAGTGACATTCACGGTCGCAGATATAATGTAAATACTATGAAAAATGTGTTTAAAATTTTCCGATTGACCAAAAATTAACAAGTGGGCCCCATAGCAATACTGTAGCACTCACAGAAATTCTGGGCCCAAAATTAATATTCCAAAACCCCTAATTACAGCCCAGAAGCCCACTGGAGAATTTCGAAGCATTGATCACACCAACCTGCGGCGGAACCGCGGCAAAAGGGGGGGTTTTGCCGCGGTTCCGCGCTCGTGCTGAGGGATCATTGTCTCAAATTTTTCCAGAGTTCTTAGAACTCCCTGCACATCATTCTGAGACCACCTGAAAAATTTTTAGACTTCAAAAAATTTCAACAGAAACTGATGTGAAGGAAAAATACGGTTTTTGGAAATTTTGGTCGATCGGAAATGCAAACACATCAAACGAAGCTAGACTAAGTTAATGTCGAGGCTCTGATACCACTGTAAGTGCACGGCGGCGCCCCGGCCGTCAATCCGACGGCCAAATGCGGAAACGGTGATAAAATTTAATTTTGCGAACTTAGCAAACCGGCACCACCGCGCACTAAACCCCGGATCGTGCCATTAAACTAGATCTAGCTAACTACAAGACGGGTTAGAGATATACCGAATGATCCGAGTCCTTCGGTCTTCGTCTCCACTCCGATCTCCCGCGGATGCTTCGTCCTTCATCTCCTCGTTGTCGCCTCTTTGCCGGAAGGGCACCATATCGCCTGCATCTTTTACGGGCTCCCACCTCAATACCGAGGCAACTCGGGCGCGAAGCTGGCGAGTCGACGCGTCCAAGATTTGCTGTAGGAAGTGTAGTGTAGAGGCTATGTCTCATTTGGGTTCGTTGCCATTTGAAGATGATGGAGGAAACAAGATAAGAAAAATGGTGCTTGCATTTTTCTTAACATGAAAAGAGATCAAAATGCTACACTCTCAAAATGAAGCTCTCATCTTCTGTTCTCTCAACCATGAAAAACTTATCACTTTAGAAAATGGTGGAGGAAAGAATATGAAGCATGAAGGGAGGTGATGGTAGGAGCACAAGTGGTGACCACATCCAAAACATCATCATAACCAAAACTCAAATCAACCTCAAATCCTTTCTTATCAACAAAAAGCAAGTGATGAGAATGGTATCAAAAAGATGCTATCATAATTAATACATTTGCAAGAAAATCCTCCACAATGTGTTATTTGCAAACTTGCAACTAACACCCTCCATCGGAAAAGTCCGGCCGGGAAAGAACAAAGAAAAACCGGCCGGAACGGAATGCAAACTGGCAACTCCAGAAAACTGGTCCCGTAATAAATTACAGGAAAACCCCGATACTGTGCATACACACCTGCATCTGTATTCCGTCCGGATACAAATGCAATGAGACAAAATCTACACTGTACTATACTAGGATCCGGCTTAAACCAAAGCCGGCTAGTAATATCCGTCCGATCCTGATCCGTACAATACCGCACGTATCGGATCGAACCCTGCCATATAACCATACGGCCACTAGTACAAACCGTCCGATCCTGATCCGTGCAATACCGCACGTATCTGATCGGATCCTGCCATATCTCCATACGGCCTCTACAGCGTTTCGCCCGAAAGCTTGAGTAACTGTAAGTGTGGTGGACTGTAAAGACTCATCAATACTATGGCTGTGGATTTAACCACTAGCACGTCAGAGGTATAAGCCATACGTGATGGGCCACCACCTATTGACCAAAAAGGACGTCGATGAGCGAACTCATCCTGACACCCTACTGAGCCTGTCAGTGATAATATCTGTACAGTCCGGTCCGTTCGTCTATGAGCATCGCATGGCGGGCCTAGGGGGTTGGTAAAAGTCAGACCCCCAAAAGCGGTACAAGTCGTGTCGGAGTGTAGCCCAGAACACCCTGAGATACTACTGGAATACCTACCAGTAAATCTCCTGCCTTGGCCAAGGACTTCGTGTAATGGCTCTCCTAGACACAGCGCGACCTCACCCCCAATACCGGGAGAGACGAACCCCTGAAGATCCGCTCACTGCCTCCATGTGGCTCGGGACTGTACCCAACTAAAACCTGTTTGCACGACTCTTTTAAGCCGTGGTAGGGTAGTAATCAAAGCACAGTGGGAACTCACACGAGACAAATGACGATCCCCAGGTCGATGAACTAACCTGTACACATGTCACCAGGGAACTGCTATCTGACGTCAGGTATAAGACCAACTAGCATGTTCCCGGCGAGTCCTGTCCGGTGTACTCATAACCCAATGAGCACCTGTATACATCTTAGGTGAACCAACTGACACCAGTGGCTTGTGAGACCAGCCACCGCCCCTCGTCGGGGTCTCGACTGTATACACTAGTCTACTCTGGAGAATCGATGCCCTGTCTCGAAACTCCCATGACTAGGGACCTTTTAAGGATGCGCTTATAGACTCCAGCTCTCACTTATATGATCGCCCTCATACTGCTGGCAGTCAAGCAAGAATCCTAGGGGCTCTATCAACGTGTAATAGCGACCTGTCAGGTCACCTAAAGCAGTACACGATGATAAAGGTAAACCAGATAGCATACTATCATCTCGAGTAAGACTGTCCTACCGGGATAGGTCCTCCCTCAATCATTGCAATCACGTGCCTGTGATCCAATAATTGACTCCGAGGGCACTATCTCCAACAATAAGGTACTGGCAGAAATATAGTATGGTGTGATATAGCATACCAAGTGTGTTCATATAAGCGTATTCATATAAGAAATGTAAAGAAAGTACAATATCCGGAATAGTACGTGGTGCTGGGTACTAAACAATAATCTATAATGCTAACGGGGTATGGTGCAATACGGGTGACATAGCAAGTTCTATATGTGTACATGGTATGGCAATTACCGATGAGAAGTAGGTGTAACATGCAAGTATGTGCAAGAGCAACATGAATCATCGGTAATGGCGCGTGTGTCCTAGCACATGAAGTTAAGTAGAGTTAAAGGTATGAACGTAGTATATATTGTAAATAATCGAAGCACGAGCGTATGCAACAATAAGTAAAGCGAAATGCAAGCGTATACAAAATAATGAAATCATAACGTAACAAATATTAAAATATCCAACTACGTATGAGCCATATAGTTGTAGTTTAAAATAGCACGAAACGTTGTTTTGGAAATAAGGGACTACGATCTTTTTGAAATAACTATCATTTGAAAATTCATAGCACACCCTTGACGTTATCATTTAAAAGTACGTAACGAATCGTTAGTTTTGAAAGTAAGTATGTCTCTAAACATCTCATGAATTTCCACTTTGAAATATTAACAAGACTCCTCGAATCGAAATAAATATCGACCGTATTCGGCAATCAATCATCATCATATCACGTGCGGAATATCCCTCGTATGATATCATCCAATCAACACTGTACGGATCTATAGTCGCGTACATCAACTCATCTCAACTCATCTCGTATCATCTCATATCATATCATGCCATCTCATATCATATCATGTATACTCATACCGTATCCATTCTCATGTCATATATAAATACTTATATCATAATAAGTACTCATAATATATGTATGTATATATAGCTCAATGGCTATAAAATAGAAACTAGATATACAATCTACTAAGTGTACGAATATCCGCATAAGATATTCTAGTAACACTATAGGCTAGGTATACATTACTAATATATACAATATCCTAATTGCTATAGTTGCGAGGATGTTATACGCTATCCACCCGACTTCCCCAGTAGATATACATCTACTCATCTAAACGCCTCGCCCTAGTCGAAGCCGATGGATGCCTCGCCCTTTTTCGTCGTCTCGGAAGTTCCCACGAATGTACCTACAATCGAAATCATATCGTATCGTATAAAAATCCATACCGAAAGCGAAATCACGAGCGAAACGCACATAGGTTAGAAGCTATGGTCAACGCATGCTAAAACGATAAATTACCCTCAGATGTCGACGTACAAACATCGAACAAATGAGTCAAGACACAAAAATTCAAAATCCAAGTTTCAAATATCGGAAAAAATCGCCAAAATCAAGTCAAAATGCTCCCATATTTTTACTCAGGTGATATGGGATAAAATAGCATATAAAGTGGGCTTAGTTACAGAGTGAGTGAGCTACAGAACAAACCCCAGACCCTGACTCCACAACTTGGCCACAAATTGAGGTCCAAACCATTAAATTTGCGGTTTTTAAATGGAGTTGGGGCTTGGGCTTCTACGGTAGTCTTCTACTGGTCCAAGCATCTCACAGTATTCTCTAAATAATTTTCAGAGATTCCTAATTGTCCCAAATTCCAATTGAAAATAAAAAAAACTCAATGAAAAACCATGTTTGAAACTTCAAAAATCATTAACACCAAGGATACTATCACTTACATGCCCCCATCTATCACTAAAGAGATTGTAATCACTCGCTAAGCCTCTACTACACCCCCATTACAAGTTGTATCCACCAAAACATACTTTTGAATTTCCAAAACTTAGAAAACATAAACCATTTAGCTCTAAACTAGTTGTCAAAGCAAGTGTTATGAAAACTTATCTAAATATGGGGTTTTTATCTCAAGATAGGGATCAAGAAAAGTTCCATACTTGTAAATGGCCTCAAAGTGGAGACTTGATCACATCTTCATGTTTAGGATGAGGGTATGAACAATTTTAGTAAAGGCTCCAAGGTGTTTTGAGGGATTTGTGTTCATGTTTTGGGATTGTAGTGGATGGTGGAGGAGGTGGAGAAGGAGGAGAGGAAGAAGGAGATGAAAATCATACGAGGAAAAATTATGAAGAAGTGCAGGGGCGAAGCAACCATAACCCCTCTTCTCTTGTCTACACTCAATATAATAATAACCAACCATACTCTCATGTCTTCCTCTTTCTCTCATTTCTTTTCTTTTCTTTTTCTTTTGAAAATTATAAAACCATCATTTTAAAACACAAATAAAACATTAACCCCTCATATAAATATGTCATGGCACTTTAAAACAAGTTTAACAAAAAATCAAGTTTGGTTTAGTGCACAAAATAGGAAAACATTAATTAACTTTAATATTAAACTTGTATGAATATAATTATATACTAATTTATGAAAAGCCCAATTAAAGAAATACTTTCATAAATAATAATTCATTTTAATTTGCAATTATTTTCCAAAATAGAGGTATATAATTATACCAATTTATGAAAACTCAAATCCATACTCGATATAATATCCGTAAAACTCATTATTTTATTATTTATATTCTAAAATAATATTTACTGTTTTTCTGAAATGTTACAATCTTCCCCCTTAAATAAATCCAGTCCCTAAATTTAAATTTAAACCCCAATCTTAAAACATTTCAATAAACCAAATCAACGGGGCTTCGAAATCACAGACAAGCTAAAAAAACATAGCGCAACGCGTGCGCATGAAAACAAGTGCAAAACTCGAATAACAGAAACTCCAACAAATATTATGCGAATCATACAAGCTACAATGAAAAATACAATTTGAGAAACCTACCGTTTAAATCAAGCGCAATATAATCAAGGTGACAATATGTATATAGTACGCATCCATGTAAAATCACCTAAGTGGCTGAAAAATGTATGTATGCAAAATCCTTTTTAAAATCGTCGTATGATGCTTATATTATGGCACAGGTAACAGACGTTCATTTATGATGAAATACACACACACACACACACACGTTTCGCTTAAGATATACACCCCACCTTTTTGAAAATAACTTAGAAAGGTTTTCTTTTTGTAAAATCTTGTGTCGCTCACTGAAACATAGGAAAATAATGAGACTATAGCTCCTTTGAAAACATCTTCTATAAATATCAATATATGCAATTCTGCACTTGAAAACCTAGTAAGCATTCTTTAATCATATTAGCTCAAATCTAGAAGTTTAAACCATTATAGTGGCCACAGTCATCACATAATAGCTTGATTAAGCCACACAAACCCTTACTACAATTTTAATCTCACACATATAAGATTTAGTAAAAATTAGTTTGCAATCAAACTTAATTAGACAATTAGGAAAAATAACAATTTACAAACTCACAACTAGGTTAAGTTTTCCAAGTCTAAACTACTCAATTAACCATTACAAACAATCAAAACCCCAACTTGATCTTCAAAACCCTTTTTAGAAATTCCAAAACATGCTAATTAAAGCTATATTTAAATATCTAATAAACTAGATTAAGGTATTTAAACAACAACTAAAACTTAGGGTTAGGATTTTATACCTCAAAACTTTATTTTAAACTTGCAAAAAGATTTCCAAAATAGCCTCCAAAATACTAACTTTCCTCAAGAATCAAGCAAGATTTAGGCGAAAGAATAATGGGTATGGATTTGTTTTAGAGTTTGTAGGAATATTTGTTGATTTTTGATGAATTTTTTAAGCTTTAAGAAGTGGAAATGGAGTGAGGAAAATATTGGGGCAGCCAGGGGGGGTTCGGCTAAATAAGAGGAGGTGGAATGTTGTGGTTGTGTGTGGAAAAATCTAGAATAAAAACACCATTAAAGCTTAATAATAAACTTTACTTTATGCTACCTCTTAATTCTTTTATTTAAAATTCCATTAAACCTTCAAAATATCTAGATATTTCCAAGATATTTTGAAAAGAAGACAAAATGCTTAATCTTGTGATTAAGTTGGCATGGATTGACATTAACATAATTAACCCAATCAAAAATGTAATTACCACTAATTAAGTGTATAATTAAAAGCTTATAATAATATTTTAATTAAGGAAAAATATTTAAGAGAACTCAAAATTTACAAGTGACTTACTAAATACCGCATACTAGTAATTTCCTAGTTAAACTAGGTGCAATTAAGTCTATACTCTAAAAAATAATCACTTCTAAGTTTTTACGGAAAAACACAATTTATTTTACCTAATATCGAAAAATTCGTCTAAACGATTTCTAAAACGTTACAATCTTACCCCCTTAAAGAAATTCGGTCCCCGAATTTAAAATTTTATCTACGCATACCTTCAAAGAGATGAGAGAATATCTTCCGCATCTCGCTCGCAGCCTCCCAAGTGATCTCCTCACTAGAAGGGCTACGCCAAAGAACCTTCACAGATGGCAAGACCTTTGACCGAAGTTTCTCCACCTGCCGATCCAATATAACTATCGTCTCCTTGGTGAACGAAAGATCGCGTTCTAGTTGAATGTTCTGGTTCCGAATCATGTGAGAAGGGTCATGAAGGTATTTGCGAAGTATCGACACAAGGAATACGTGGTGAACATCCGGAAATCTGGGCAGAAATGCCAAATGATAGGCAACGGTACCGACTCGCTCAAGGATCTCAAAAGGACCAAGAATTCTGGGACTAAGTTTCCCCTTTTTCACAAAACTCATCACGCCCTTCATCGGAGAAATCCGTAGGAATATATGATCCCCCACTGCGAACTCAAGTCTGCGACGACGACGGTCGGCATAAGACTTCTTTCTACACTGGGCTGCTCTCATCCTGTCCCGAATTAACTGGATCTTCTCCGTAGTCGCTTGACTAGCTTGGGTCAAAAAAAATCCTGCTCTCGCTGAGTCGATCTAACAGACTGACGATCAACACAATCTACCATACAAAGCCTAAAAAGTTGCCATCTGAATCGTCTCCTAATAACTGTTATTGTAGGAGAACTCAATCAATGGCAAGTGACGATCCCAACTGCCAACAAAATTAAGCATGCACATACGAAGCATATCCTCCACAGTCTGTATAGTCCGCTCTGACTAACTATTGGTCTACGGATGGAAAGCGGTGCTAAAGCTCAACTAGATACCCAAAGATTCCGGAAGCCTCTGCCAAAGACGGCTAGTGGACTGGATGCCTCTTTTGGATACAATGTATGAAGGTACTCCGTGCAAACGCACAAACTTATCTATATACAACTGAGCTTACTGAGCATAACCGAAAGTGGTCTTCACTAGAAGGAAGTGAGCCGCTTTCGTTTACCGGACAACAAAATCACCCAAATAAAGTCATACCCTTGACTAGACCTGGGTAGATCAACAACGAAATTCAAGCAGATTTGCTCCCATTCCCACTCTGAAACGGTTAAAGGTTGCAACTTTCCTGCCGGTCTCAAATGCTCAGCCTTAGCTCGCTGACAAGTCAGGCACCTCGAAACGAAATCCGAAACATCACTCTTCATCCCTGCCCACCCGTAACTATCTCTTAAGTCACGTTACATCTTGGTGGAACTTGGATGAACACTTAAAGCTGACTGATGTGCCTGCTCTAGGATCTCGTATCTCTACCCATCGATATCAGGTACACACAAACGAGTCCCGAAACATAGCAAATCTGGTCATCAATCAAGAACTCCGAATCTCTACCCTGCCGAACATGCTCAAGAATCTCAGAAAAATGGGCATCAGCGGGTTGTGCCTCACGAAAAGGATTAAGTAGAAGTAGACGGGCGTGGACGTGAGCAAGCTGTCCCCTAGTGGAGGTGAACTTAATTGTACTCAGCTGTCGCACAAGAACTGAAAATCTGCAAAAGAATGTCTCTGAACTACGCTCAATTGGGACAAGCTACCCTGGGCCTATGACTCAAACATCAGCTACCACATTCGCCTTGCCCGGGTGATAAAGGATTTCACAATCGTAATCCTTCACAAGCTCCATCCAACGGCGTTGTCTCGAAATCATATCCCGCTGCAGGAAGATGTACATTAAGCTCTGGTGGTCCATGAAAATCTGACACGACTCTCCGTACAAGTAGTGTCTCCAAATCTTAAGCGCAAGACAACCGCGGCCATCTCAAGATCATGAGTAGGACGATTCTTCTCGTGCTCCTTCAACTGTCGGGAAGCATAAGCGATAACTCTATCATGTTGCATCAATACATAATCGAGCCCCACTCGCAAAACATCACAGTAAACAACAAAGCCACCCGATCCAGAAGGCAAAGATAGAACTGGTGTAGTCGTCAACCGATTCTTCAATTGCTGAAAACTCAGCTTGTATGCCTCAGTCCAAAGAAAAGATAACCCCTTCCTGGTTAGTCCGGTCAGCGGTGCAGCGATACACAAGAAATCCTACACAAAACGGTGGTAAAAACTGGCTAAGCCCAAAAGCTACGGACCTCATTCACTGATACAAGTCTGGGCCAAAGCTGTACGGCTTCGATCTTCCTCGGGTATATACGAATACCTTCTTCCGTAACCACATGTCCTAGGAAGTCAACACTATCAAGCCAGAAGGAACACTTCGAGAATTTAGCAAACAGCTGGTGCTCTTTCAATGTCTGCAAAGCCATCCTCAAGTGCTGCACATGTTCCTCTCGACTCTTAGAATAGACCAGAATTTCATCAATAACACAATAATAAACCGGTCGAGGAACGACCTGAAAAATCTGGTTCGTCAAATCTATGAACACTGCTGGGGAATTGGAGAATCTAAATGACACTACCAAAAATTCATAATGCCCGTAGCGCGTACGAAAAACTGTTTTCGGAATGTCATCATTCCGAACCCGCAACTGATGATGACCTGATCAAACAAATCATCAATGCAAGGTATAGGATACCTATTCCGCACCGTAACTCGGTTCAATTGACGAAAATCAATACACAACCTCAACTGCCGTCCTTCTTGACGAACAAAACAGAAGCCCCCCAAGGCGAAACACTTGGACATACAAGTCCCCCATCAAGCAACTCTTGCAGCTGATCCTTAAGCTTCCTAAGCTCCGCCGGCTCATCTGGAACAACGTCGAGAAACTCTCGCAGAATAGGAACCTGGTTCAACAAATCTACTGTGGCTCTGGTATCACGAATGGAAGCTAAGAATCCTCAACATCCTCTCCTCAAAAGCCGACTAGCGAAAAAGGCTGAAATCAAGCTGTGAGGGGTGGCACCACGGTCCCCCTGCACAACAAGAACTGACTTGCAGGGAAAACAAGACTTGACTGTCTATTCACGGCAGTCCACAGATGCATAGCACGTAGCTAACCAGTCCGTGCCCAGGAGAACGTCAAAGTCTAACATATCTATAAGGATCAAATCGACGTACGAACCTCTATCTCCTATCCGATTGGCACTCGACCGAAACACGAGCCGCGCATTAAAAGAATCTCTAACAGGAGTAATCACAACAAACGGCTGATCTAGCAAACACAACTCTCGGCCCAACCTCGGCACGAAGTGTGTAGAAACATACGAGTGCATAGATCCCAGATTAAACAAAACGTGTGCTTCAAAAGAACATACGAAAAAGAATACCTGAAAACTCTGCATTGGACGCCTGTGCGTCCTGATGAGTTAAAGCAAAAGCTCGTGCCTGTCCTCTGCCTGCAACTGGCTGTCCTCCTCCTCTGCCACCCTGTCCTCTCTGAACAAACACTCCGCGATCACGACCTCTCTGAAAATAAGTCTGACGCGGATCAACAATAGGCGTAAAAGGCAACGCTCCCTGAGGTGAAGGTGGTAAGGTAACATATGGTACGGCTGCCTTTCTCTGTTGTACCACGGTACAATTCCTGATGAGGTGATGGAAACTCCCGCACTGGAAACATCCAGACGATGACTGCTAACCCTTCTGGGGATAAGAGCTAAACAGCTAACCTCGTCTCAAGCCTCTGCTACTCCCGCGACCTGAACGAAATCTGTTACGGCATCCAAACTTCTTTCTATGGGCTGATACACCTGTATGAGCCCTCCTTGGTCCTGGAACTTCCTAAGTCTCGGAAAGACGCTCCTCATCTAGTAGAGTGGCATCCACTGCTGCGGTATACATGACACAATGCTGTGTGCTGATAGCAAGGAATAACTGGGTAACATGAGTGGCAACCTCCTGTCGCTGCGCTCGTCTGGCCTCAACCAACGATCCCATCATCTGGCGCAAATCCTGCATCTCTGTCTCTAGCCTAGCGATACGATCAATCAAAGGCGGATCAATCTGCTCCTGTACAACGAGCGTACCGTCCTAGTCAGTCCTCTTCCCAGACGAGCCAACTCTGACATCGGCTCTCGCTGCCACTCCCTGTGCTCTCGTAGTCTTCGGCGGCATAATGGCTAGAATTGCAAATATGATTCGATAAGAACATGGAAATCGAATCACAAGGATATATATAATCATGGAAGGAATTTCAAGCAATAAGTCCTAAGGTCACTTAGGTAGAGTACCGTGTCATAAGTATGCCGCGGACATACACACTCTACGTTACTCTGCTTAAGCTACCTACTCCATCATACCATGGTCATCCTACACTCCGAAAGGGAAAACCTAGCACTCTGATACCAACTTTGTCACGACCCGAAATTTGGCATGTGATGGCACTTAAACCACGTAACTTCTACAGACGTAACGCAATTCAAGTAAACCGAAAACCCAGAAATCTAAACCATCAAAAGTAGTAAGTGATAAGAACATTGTTAAAAGATTTTGGGAATCTCAAGTAAAAATCTTTAACTTAAGTTGTTTTCATAAAATTTTGGCAGCACCTCCTTGTAAAAACTAGCCTCGAAATGGGTACAACATAGAATATAAGTAAAGCATCCCCACACGGGAGCAAATCTCACCCAAAGGCCGAAACAACCACTACAAGAAGATATACGACGCCATAGCAAAGAGATATAAATGAAAACAGCATAAGGAGATAAAACTACATAACAAAGGCCGGCTACCACGAGCATGGCACCCAGAGTCACAAAATAAATATACAATATCGTCCTCGCATCTCGTCTCTAAGTCAAATACATGAAGGTGGTAGATGGAGAGTACTAGATCCAACAAAAAGATATACAATGTACATAAACGGATAACCGTGAACCCACCTATAGAAAAAAGGCCTCACAGCCAACCGTTGCGGTATCCACAAAAGTAAAGATAATATGAAGCCCTACCGTGACTACTCTGAGGGTCAAGCCTGCAAAATACTATGACACAAAGGGGGTGAGTTGCCAACTCGTGAATAGCAAATAACATTATGCAGGTAATCGCAGGTATACATGTACTACGATAATCTATCACATGCAAACTGATAGTATAAATAATAGCAATATGGATATGCAACAATCATGACCAAGGTACTCCATCAGGTACTACAAATACATGAAGCAATGCATATCAAATAAATGCTGAGTATGGGATAAAATATAACATCATCAATGAATCATCATCATGGGAAATCCTGGTGTCCATCAACGACACCCCAAATCCCGATACCTCAGGCGTCGTCACTCTGATCGGCCCTAAATCTGTAAATCTTATGGAACCTGAGTGTCCAACATAGACACTCAAAACATCATGAAATACTCGTGTCCAGCATCGATACGTAAATACTCATCTCTCAGGCGCCGCATACCCAGATCAGCCTTCAATATAACTCATGTCATAACTCCCGCACGGTATCCTCCGGATAACCGTCGGGTTCTATACTATCACCGGTAGGTAGTGCTCCCCTGACAGGCTCAATGCCTAACAATACGAGTCTTCTTGCCCTGAGGTACCTCACCAGGTCCACCATGTACCCGCAGACGGTTCCACCTCGCTCTTCGAATCAGGTATCTAACATAAGTCTCAGAACCGAGAAAACTCATGGTGGACGCATCGAAATATCTTATCAAGAGAAACCGGGTTTTCAAAATAATACATAATTTCTTGAAATATCCCCACGGTTATCAAATCCATAAATCACATGAAATCCATATCTCAATGCATAAATCCATGAAATCTGATATATGCAACATAAAACAGCAATATGAGCATATTAAAGGAAAACCGCTCTTTTAAATGAATCCAGTTTTAAAATATATCATGCAGTTCCCAATTCCTCCGAAATCAAGTGCAGCATTATATGAGGTGTACATGTAGCTGTAGCAAGATATTTGTATCTACATGTAAGCATGTATGTGATGTATATTCTATGCGCAATAGCACAATAATCAACGTCTCAATGTCAATGACAATACAATACCATATAGGGGTATATGTAGTTCTAGCAAGGTATGTGGGTGTACATGTAAGTATGTATGTATGATGTACATGTAGCTAAAGCAAGGTATATGTGTAAGCATATAGGTATAGCATGTATATGTGTAAGCATATAGGTATAGCATGTATACTACATTTCATATGTGCAAGGGAATAAGAATCAATGTCTCAATGTCAATAACCGATACAATATCACATATGTATATATGTTGTGCATGTCATGATAATTACCGATGGTGTGTGTGTAGCATACAATTTGTGCTCGTGCAACATGAGCCGTCAGTAATGGTGTTGTGTCTCATTAATACTATGTCCATATGCAATAGGAAAATGAGATATGCAACAATGGTACACATGCATAATCAATGTCCATATATTTATAACTAATAATTATGTCATTGAATCTAGCCCAGACGCATAACGCCATACGGGCGATTCCCCTGTAGATGTTAAATCTACTCACAATGATCTCGAGCTAAGAAAATCCGACCACCTGCTTCCCTTTCTTCGCAGCGTCCGAAGTCCCCGCTTGCGATCCTAAATTTCAAAAACACAACACATAAGACTAAATATCCTGTGCCGACACAAAGACAATGAAACGCAAGGATACCGTTCACAAGATATACACACTGTGCACCTAGTGCACAAAACGCGTACGACATCGGCACAACCTTAGCTGGGAACACAAAACGACACAACCACCAAGCCTAAACCCTGATCGTACCGATCGCGCATTCATAACACAATACATATCGTGGAAGATAATATATATAACATCGCAACATTAATTGAAACCCATGCCTAATTTAACCGAAAACCTAGTAAGCATCCTTTAATCATATTAGCTCAAATCTAGAAGTTTAAACCATTCTAGTGGTCACATTCATCACATAATAGTTTGATTAAGCCACACAAAACCTTACTATAGTTTTAATCCCACCCATATAAGATTTAGTAAAAGTTAGTTTGCAATCAAGTTTAATTAGACAGTTAGGAAAAATAACAATTTACAAACTCACAATTAGGTTAAGTTTTCCAAGTCTAAACTACTCAATTAAGCATTACAAACAATCAAAACCCTAACTTGATCTTCAAAACCCTTTGTAGAAATTCCAAAACATGTTAATTAAAGCCATATTTAAACAACTAATAAACTAGATTAAGGAATTTAAACAACAACTAAAGCTTAGGATTAGGATTTTATACCTCAAAACTTGATTCTAAACTTGCAAAAAGATTTCCAAAATAGCCTCCAAAATGCTAACTTTCCTTAAGAACCAGGCAAGATTTAGGCGAAAGAATAATGGGTATGGATTTGTTTTAGAGTTTATAGGATTATTTGTTGATTTTTGATGAATTTTTTAAGCTTTAAGTAGTGGAAATGGAGTGAGGAAAATATTGGGGCAGCTAAGGGGGGGGTTCGGCCAAATAGGAGGAGGTGGAATGTTGTGGTTGTGTGTGGAAAAATCTAGAATAAAAACACCATTAAAGCTTAATAATAAACTTTACGTTTTGCCACCTCTTAATTCTTTTATTTAAAATTCCATTAAACCTTCAAAATATCTAGATATTTCCAAGATATTTTAAAAGGAGGAAAAATGCTTAATCTTGTGATTAAGTTGTCATGGATTCACATTAGCATAATTAACTCAATCAAAAATATAATTACCACTAATTAAGTGTATAATTAAAAGCTTATAATAATATTTTAATTAAGGAAAATTATTTAAGTGAACTCAAAATTTACAAGTGACTAACTAAATGCCGCATACTAGCAATTTCCTAGTTAAACTAAGTGTAGTTAAGTCTATACTGAAAAAAATGACCACTTCTAGGTTTTTACGGAAAAACACAATTTATTTTACTTAATATCGGAAAATTCGCCTAAACGATTTCTAAAACGTTACAGAAAATATCGATCATGAAACTCAATCATCAAAACACAAGAGTCAAAATGACGAAAACGTGATACTCGAATCACCAAAACACAAATAAAATATAAATGACATTGAAGTACCTTCAATATCAGAAAGTGCATGTGCACCTGGCAGAGCAAGAATTTCCCCTTGCCTTCTGCCCACTGTATGGTGTCCTCTACCTCTAGGTCCTTATACTTTCTTTAGATTACTAAATCCGCGGCCTCTCGGCTCGACATCTTGGTAAGAAGTAGCGACGAAAATAGTCCCGCTCCGAATCCTCTCTGAATATCCCCTGGCCAATTAACCTGGTCACTCGCAATGTGACACGTTAATGGAGGAGACTCCTGGCCCTTTGAGTATGTGCTATACAACCGATCTTGGGTCTAAATCTCTATCGCTGTAGTATTCCAAAATGATCCTGCCATAGCCTCTTCCAATATCAACTCTGTCGAACTGCCTGGAAACTGGCACTTTTAAACGAACTCGTTTCCGTTCTGGAGTAGCTGCAATGTCATCAAGACATCCCTCTGAAAGTGTGACTATATCCAAGCCTCTGCATACGTATCAAATCTTTAGTATCAACGGAGAGGAACAAAGACTCATTGAGATCTCGCACGAATCTCTTAACCCACTTCTCTTCAATATCAACCAAAACGAAATCATATCTCGACAGCTGCGTAAACTGTAATTCATACTCGGCTATGGTCATATCCGGAGTCTCACGCAAAGACTCGAAGCCACGAATTTAGGAATCTCCAACACTCTGTGGAAGAAATCTGGCTAAATACGTCCTCGAGAACTGGTCCAAGCCATCGGAGGAATACGCACTGCTCGTCCTCTCTCGCTCGACTCACACCAGGTCTGAGCAAGACCCTTCAAATAGAAACTAGTCAACTCAACTGATCTCGCATCAGGGAATCCTAATGAACAAAATGACCTAGTCACTATATCCAGGAATAACTAAGGATCCTCTATCACATCCCAGCCTGTAAACTCATGTGGCTTCAGCTTCATAAACTCCAGGAGCGATACCTCGTCAATCTCAACAACGGCTGGTACATCTGTATGCACGGTCACAACGATCCCCGGAGTAAGCTGTATATCAACAGACCACCCAATCCGACTGGCCTCAAGAAATGACCTGACCATCCGGTGCGGATCCAGAACACTCACCTCAACGAGAAACCCTATCATAAAAGGAGTAATCAACATGTTCCTGTGTCACCGGGATAACACCCTGGTCGGTCCTCGTTGCTGACGAGCTCATCCTGACCTCATCTTTAGCCGCAACCCACTCAGCTCGCGTAGCCATGGTGACATAAACTACAAGAAAGTATCGATGAGGATAGATCACAAGAACAAATAGAAGAAAAGATCTTAAGATATATATATCCTAAGATTACTTAAGCGGAGTATCGTATCGTAAATATGCTGCGGAACATACGCACGGTATGTTACTCTACTTGAGTCACCTACTCCATCAACCAAGCTCAACCTACGTAACGAAAGTTCGGGTCTAATACTCCCAAAGTCAAGTCTAAGTTCCGTAAGTTAAAGCCTAGGTTCCGAAATATACGCCCTAGACTCCGCATAGTTAAACCTAGACTCAAACAAAGGTATAAACCTAACACTCTGATACAACTTTGTCATGACCTGGAAATGGCACGTGACCGACACTTGAATTACGTGAAGTCTATAGGACCCCACCATAACCCAAGTAAGCCAAAAACCAGGAATCTAAACCTTTTAAATAAATAATGGAGGTGGAGTGTTGAAAAAGAGTTATTTATGAAATCAAGTTCTGTTTTTTAAAGTATAAGAAAAGTTTATAGAAATACAAGTGGGTTGTAAACTAAAGTTTGAAAACATTTTCATCGTTTAAAATTTTGGCAGCATCTCCTTTATAAATTTGATAAAAACCAATACATATACATAAATATAATCTGCATCCCCAATCGGGAGCTATCTCATCGTCCAAATGGAGAAATCACAACCATGCAATATATGTATGACGCCCAAGGTGAAGATCAACATAAGAAAAGAATAAAAGAAATACCAAAAACAACAACTCAACAATATCCAAATCGACGCATAAAAGAATAAGATACAAGTCTCGTTTCTAAGTCCGAAAGAATATACAGTCTGGTTGACGGAGTTTTTTAACTGGATTACAAACGAATATAAATATACAAGTGGTGGTTACGATCTGTAATGTAACCCACTTACCAAGCAATCACCCAAAAGAAGAAATATGCCAGCAAGCCGCTACTGATCCGAGCGATCGGTCCTGCAAGAAAACTATGGCACAACGGGGCTAAGTTGCCAAGTAGTGAGTAGAACACATTATCAGGTAGAAATCGAATGCATAACGATCTACCTCGGTCATATTGTATTATAATATCAAAACCTGTCACGCCCCGCTTCCCAGTAGACGGAAACAGTGACTTGGAAAGCCCACAACGTATTTACTATGAAAATATGTTAAGCGTAATTAAGAAATATAACAATGAGAAAGAATAACAAGAGTAATAAAATGAAACAGCAACTTTATTTACATTCAAATTTGCATACAACTGTCTGAAAATAAAAGATACAATGATAAAAGCTAGTAGTCTGGCTGAGTAGCAAACTTCTCCAAGTCCTCTGGGCTCGGCTCTATCTCCTAAGAGTCCGGTCCTCCTGACGAACATTCTAAAGAAAGAACATAGAGGAATGTCATCAGTGAACTAGCGCTCGGTAAGTCCCAAAAGAAGTAAGAGAAGATGGTATATAACGTGAATAGAAACCAAATGAACAGTGGACAGGTAAAGTTGTATATGAGCATTCACAGGTATAAGATAGTTATTCTAACGTGGTAGTTTGTAGTTTGATAAAAAAAGGTATTCATGTATATGATAGGAGTCCATCTTAGCCCGTGGACTATGGTAACATGTAGTACAAAGCCCCGTCATAACCCACGGGGCAACGGCACGTAAATTCATGTAGGCGTCTTTTAATGTGACCTTTCTGCCACGATATACGTTTCGTACAAATCTACCCCTTTATCCCCACGTATTGTATTATATAGATTAAGATTATAGGTCTTGGATGAATCTATGGATATAAAATGTACAGGTTCATGTTCAAGATGTAATCATGTATTCAAGTATTCATGTATAGTTCATGTCAATTTATATCCAAGGTTCAGTCAAGTCGAACCAAGTATTCAAGTTTGAGTTTGATACTTGAATTTGAGTGTTCTGGTTCATGATCAGGTATTCAAGTTCGTGTTTGATTTTGGATTCTGATTTGAGTTTGGATTCAGGTTGAAGTCAAAATCTTATGAAAGGACTTAGTTCTTGAAATTATTAGGTTCGGGAGTAATCGGCAACTGCTGCATATGGACGACAGGATTTGTGTTTTTTTCCAAAACAATTTCCATTGATAACTCCGTTAAGTTGTCTAACCTGAATAGGCAAGCACTCACTTTCTCCAGCTTCCCGGGGCTCAAGAGAATTGATACCGCTTAAACCTATATTAATCTAGAGTCCTTAAAATGTTATTTGCATATCTCGAGAGGGTTTGATGAAAAATACTTTAATATAGTTTAAAAATAAACCTCGAGAGCGATTTATAATATTTAGGGTTTTTATGAACATGTATTTTAAGAGGGGGTTTGATGAAAAATACTTTAATATAGTTTAAAAATAAACCTCGAGGGTGATTTATAATATTTAGGGTTTTTATAAACATGTATTTTAATTGTTGTGGTGTTTTAGTGATAAAACCTATATTTTAAAAGTTTGTGGTATTTTTATAGAAACTAGCCCTTTTGGATACTTGATGGTATTTTATTAAAAATTCTAATCTTTCATTTTAAAAAATATAGTCTCATAATATGCCTTTATTGAAAATACGAATTCATAGTTTTATATAATTTTCCCAAGTTTTAGTTTTATTTAGAAAAGTCGTATTTCTTAAAAACCGTATTTTTATTTCCTTTCGAGACCGAATACTCCGTGAGGAGTTCTGCATTTCGCTCTATTATCCCAAGAATGTGCGATAATTTGCACCATCTATTAGCGGGTCCCCTAACGAGGGTTGCAGAGGCGTAATTGCCTGGGATTTAAAAATCTCGATTAAAAGAAACCCGTTTTTCTTGTAAAAGTGTGGTATTTTAATGTAAAACCTATTTTTTAAATTATCCATATGGTTAGAAGCTCGTGCTATGAAACCATAGTGTGCATGTGGGATAGATCGTTACCACGTGAAGTTTTCCTAAAGGTAGGTAAACTAAATATAGAAAAGGATTATACTAAAGTTCATGGTATTTTAATGAAAAGTTTGTTATATGATTATTTCTCATGAAAACTTATTAAACTAAAATCTAAATTATTGCAAATAAGGTTACGAATAGTGTGAGAAAGTTAGTTGACCTATCTTGCATAATGAGGGGAGTACAAAGGTTAAAATTACATATATCAAAGTTAACTCCACTTTACAGACATATTTTTAGAAAGCGATTTTTGTTGAAAAGAAGGAGAGGAGGAGGGACTTACTCATTGTGTATTGTTAGGAAGAGGTTAAATAAGAGATAAGGGATTTCGTGGCGTCGCGGAGGCTCCGGAAACGACTTCAATTTTCAACGAAAAGAGCTTGGTTGCTAACTCTACTTGACTCCTCTTGCACTTAGAAAATTTTGGGAGAATTTTGATAGAAATTTTCAGAATAGAGGGGAGCTAGAGCATGGGGTGGTATTTATAGTGAAGAATTTAGGGTTTGAGAATAAAAATTTGGATTAAAAGAAATAAAATTGGTGTTAAATAGTGAATTTTATGGTCATTGTTTAATTGCAGAGAAATCAAACAGTGCATGGGAGTTAAGGGGAGTCGAAGGGACTAGTGTGCAAAGCACAGAGTAGTTTGGAGGCATCAGGACCGACGGCGGCGGACATAAGGAAGGAATGCACGGTCTGATTTGGTTGGTTTGTCTCGAGATTCGTGTCACATGTCTAAGTGTGTGTTTACTCCTCTTTGTGCATGTTTGATTTTTCTGAAACTTTTCTTTTCTCCGTGAATTGCACGTGCAACTCTTGGGCCTCCGAAAAATTAAAAAGAAAAATCTTTAAAAATAATTAGGACTGATAGGGATCGAACACACAGGCTATGTCACAGCAGTGTATAGGCTTAACCAGTGAGCTACAAGTTGTTTCTTTGATTTTATTAAACAAATTTAACTTATAACTTTACAGTAGGCTGAAATACCCTTTTTATACAATAAACAAGTAATTTTGTACAGGGATTTCAGAGTCGTTACACATAAAATGCGATAACAAGTGTGTACCTGTATATACATAATATTGTGTCTGTATCAATATGTGGTAACATGTCATCCATACCATGTTTATATATATCATCCAAAGAGTGTCCATCAACGAAACTTGAAATTATCATAAAACACTGAGTGTCTAGTATCGACACTTGAATCCTTATAAATCCCGTGTCCAATATCAACACCTAAAATCCTTATATCTCAGGCGCCGTCTCTCGGATCGGCCCTCTCTCCGGCGTCGTCTCATTGGATCGACCCTCATATCCATCTTTATCATATTACTCCGATCGGGATCCTCCAGATATCCGCCGAGTCTCATTCTATCACCGATAGGTAGTGTTCCCAGCCAGGCTCAATGCCTTTCTATACGATCTTCTTACCCCTGGGTACCATACCGGGTCCACCATGTATCTATAGACGGTGACTCCTCACTCTTCAAATCAGATAATACTCATAGATTGGAACCGAGAAAACTCATGGTGGACGCCGAAATATCATATCAAGAGAAAATCGTATTTTTAAAACATTCACAAGTTTTATAAAATCGTATCCGCGGTTTCTCAAATCTCAAGAAAACATAATCTTATAAGAACATAACAATAATGGAACAACATGTAAAGGCACATAACATTAATATAATGCATGCTGATGTGAATTGAGTAGCAATTTAAGATACTGGAAGAAATATAGTATGGTGTGATATAGCATGGCAAGTGTATTCATATAAGCGTGTTCGTATAAGCAATGTAAAGAAAGTACAATATCCGAAACAGTACGTGGTGTTGGGTATTAAACAGTAATTTATAATGCTAACGGAGTATGGTGCGATATGGGTGACATTGCAAGTTTTATATATGTACGCGGTATGGCAATTACCGATGAGGTGTAGGTGTAACATGCGAGTATGTGCAAGTGCAACATGAATTATCGGTAATGATGCGCCTGTCCTAGCATATGAAGTTAAGTAGAGTTAAAAGTTTGAACATAGTATATATCGTAAATAATTGAAGCGTGAGCGTATGCAAAAATAAGGAAAGCGAAATGCGAGCGTATAAAGATTAATAAAATAGTAAAGTGAACAAATATTAAAATATTAAATTACGAATGAGCCATACAGTTGTAGTTTAAAATAGCATGAAGCATTGTTTTGGAAATAAGAGACTACGATATTTTTGAAATAAATATCATTTGAAAAGTCATAGCGCACCCTTGACGTTATCATTTAAAAGTACATAACGAAATGTTAGTTTTGAAAGTAAGTATGGTTCTAAAAATCTCATGAATTTCCACATTGAAATATTAACAAGACTCCTCGAATCAAAATAAATATCGGCCGTATTCGACAATCAATCCTCATCATATCACGTACGAAATATCCCTCGTACAATATCATCCAATCAATACGGTACAGATCTATAGTCGCGTACATTAACTCATCTCAACTTATCTCGTATCATCCCATATCATCTTATATCATATCTTGCCACCTCAATCATCTCGTATCATATCATGTATACTCATACCGTATCAATTCTCATGTCACACACACATACACACACATAGAAATGTATACCTAGCCTATAGTGTTACTAGAATACCATATGCGGATATTCGTATACTTAGTAGATTATATATCTAGTTTCTATTTCATAACCATTGAGCTATACATACATACATATATTATGAGTACTTATTATGACACACACACACACACACACACACACACAGACAGAGATATGTGTGTGTGTGTGTGTGTGTCATAATAAGTGCTCATAATATATGTATGTATGTATAGCTCAATGGTTATGAAATAGAAACTAGATATATAATCTACTAAGTATACGAATATCCACATATGGTATTGTAGTAACACTATAGGCTAGGTATACATTTCTAATATATAAAATATCCTAATTGCTATAGTTGCAGAGGTGTTATACGTCATCCACCAGACTTCCCCACAAATATACATCTACTCATCTATATGTCTCGCCCATGTCAAAACCGACGGATGTCTCGCCCTTCTTCGTCGTCTCGGAAGTTCCCGCGATTGTACCTACAATCCAAACCATATCGTATCGCATAAAAATCCACACCATAAGAGAAATCACGAACGAAGTGCATATAGGTTAGAACATATGATCAATGAGTACTAAAACGATAAATTACCCCCTGACGTCGACGTACAAATGTCAAACGATCGAGTCAAGACACAAAAATCCAAAATCCAAGTTTCAAATATAGGAAAACATCGCCAAAACCAAGTCAAAATGCACCCAGATTTTTACTCAGGTGATCTGGGACAAAATAGCATATAATGTAGGCTTAGTAATCGAGTGAGTGAGCTACAGAACAAACTCCAGACCCTGACTCCACAACTTGGCCGCAAATTGCGGTCTAAACCCTTAAATTTGCTTTTTTGAAAAGGATTTGGAGGCTCGAGCTTCTATGGTGGTCTTCTACTGGTCCAAGTATCTCACAGTATTCGCTAAATAATTTTCAGAGATTCCTAATTATCCCAGATTCCAATTGAACATCAAAAACTCTCATGTCTCCCTCTTTCTCTCATTTCTTTTCTTTCCTTCTTCTTTTGAAAATTGTAAAACCATCATTTTAAAACACAAGTAAAATGTTAACCCCTCATATAAATATATCATGGCATTTTAAAGCATGTTTAACAAAAATCAAGCTTGGTTTAGTGCACAAAATAGGATAACATTAATTAACTTTAACATTAAATTTGTATGAATATAATTATATACTAATTTATGGAAAGCCCAATTAAAGAAATGCTTTCATAAATAATAATTCATTTTAATTTCCAATTATTTTCCAAAATGGAGGTATATAATTATATCAATTTACGAAAACTTAAATCCATACTCGATATAATATCCATAAAACTCATTATTTTATTATTTACATTCTAAAATAATATTTACTATTTTTTTAAAATTTTACATTTATGCCCGTGAATTGTATACGATAGCCAATTTGGAGACTGGCCATATGGCAGAATGCCAGTTTAGAGACGTAGCGGTCCATATGAGAAACTTTAGATGCAAGCTTTGCCGCAGATAGCCCATGAATTGTATACGATAGTCGATTTGGTGAGATTGTTAGGAATATGTATGCTGTAGAGGCCATTATTGTATGATATAGTGGATACTTGGACATATATATAGAGAACTTTCTCACTCGACATGATAGTATGCTATCTGGCTGCTCTTTATCTTACTATATACACTTGTATTATTATACTGTCTCTCTGATACATGTTAATAAAGCTCTTAGGATGTTTGCTTGACTACCAGTACTATGATGCGGATCATACTACCGGGACTTGTGTAGTCCACAAGCACATCTTTTAACTGTTCCTAGTCGAGAGAGTATTGAAACAGGGCATCGATATTCTAGAGTAGACTAGTGTGTACGTTTTTTGACCCTGTAGAGGGCGATGGTTCATCCCATAACCAGTGGTGTTTGACATCAAAGATTGTACACAAGTGCTCATTAGGGAATGGGTACACCGAACAGGACTCGCCGAGAACTCCTAGATGGTATTATACCTATCGTCAAATAGCAGTTCTATGGTGATTCTGGTACAGGTTAGTCTCTAGACCCGAAATCATCATAGTGTCTTGTGTGGTTCCCAATGTTCTTTGATTTCCTCTCTTCCACGGCTCAAAGGAGTCGTGCAAACAGGTGGATTTTGGATACAGTCCCAAGTTACATGGAGGCGGTGAGCGATAGGAGGGGTTTCGTCTCTCCCGATATTGGGAGTTGATGTTGCACTATACTCGATTGGCTATAACAGTAAGTCCCTGGTCAGGGCTGATGAGCTTTACTGGTAAGTGTTATTAGTAGTTTCTCGAACCGTTATGAGACACACATCGGCATGAGTTATCAAGTTACTGGGGTCTGACGATTCTAGCCCTACACTCGATATGCGACATATCAGACGAAGAGACCGGACTGTATAGTAAGTGTTACTTATAGGCTTCATGGGAGTTTGGACAAGCTTCCTTATTGATCTTCTAATCACTCAATACCTGGGTAGCCATTACGTCCAGCTAGTACCACTGACGGCTTGTGGGTAACTGATGTGATCATTACCTACTGCTAGCGTATTGACGAGTTGTTGGGAATTCACCCGCGCGCGCAAACGCGTATGTTTTGAAAACGGATATAATTTTAAGGAAATGGAATGCGCACGCGGGATCGATCTCGTTTTAATATTTATAAACCGCAAGTGTACGGTGCGTGTAGCAAGCCGGCAAGTATGGGTCGATCCATAGAGAATTGTGTATTAGGTCTTGTGATTTAAAGTTCAACAAATAACGAATTTGTTGGTTTTGTCACAAAAAATATATAAAAATAATACGAAAACAAGAAAGAAAAAAAAGCAAGCAAAGAAGCTAAGAATGAAGTGGTTGCGGCTTTGGCTCGGAAAATAGAATCGCGACGATTCCTTCGACGCTCCCTTGATCATGGGTTGTCCGTGCTTACGTCGATCCCGGCATGTAGCATGATTTGTCAATGCGGTTGCGAAGCACAAATCATCGAATTCCGATATTCTCCGTAAAATACGAATCGAGTCCATTTTGTTCACTTACCGTTTGTATGTCCGAGCTTGGGGGTATAAATACTAAACACAAGGGTTAGCAAGCATACGACAATATCAAAAACACAAAGTAGTGAGTGAGAGCAAATAGTTTTAGTGTTAAATTTGGTAAGGGCATGTGATAGTATAGGGTATATGAAAACCGAGTGTTTTTCAAGCACTCAGTCACAAAATACCGTATCCGAACTTAGCAAATTTAACACCAAATTGATTCTAATTTAAACATTGTGAAATAGGGAAGGGGAGTGAATATGGTATATGAAGAGGTTACAAAGTAACCATGGTTTTAAAATACCATATCACATCAATATATAAAACAATCCTTAAGTTATAATCATGTTAAAACACATTAAACATAAACAGGAGGAGGAGGCAAAGCCTTTTATCTCACTTTCTTACCATTACCACCACCAAGAAGATTAGTTAAGCATGACGAAAAAGATAAGCAATTAAGAACAAGAAGCAAGTAATAAAAGAAACAACAAATTTATTAACACTTGAAGAAGTTAGGTATAAGATATTAGTAACTCATTCAACCTCCATAATAAAGCTCTCCAAAGAAAGCTTCAAGAAGGAAGAAGAAGAAGAAGAGACCAAGTAAATCTCACACAACTCTCAAGCCTAAACCATAAATAAACTAAAACAAAACTATATATTACATGGTCCCCTTTTGCTCCACTATGTTATGGTATTTATAGGCCTAACATCTGAATAAATAAACAATAGAAATAAGGTGATGTGACCTAAAGAAATGACCATGAGAAAAATGGGGATATTTGGAGCTAATGGAGCCGAGCTCGCCGGATTATATGGGGGACCCGCCGGTCAAAATTCGAGCACATGGGCTCGTATTGGCTGTGTGGTCTTGTGTGCTCTCCACAATCATTCTGATGCTATTTGTTTTATTTGTTATAACCTGGTTTGCCTTTAGATATTTGGAGGGAAAACTTGATGCTTTAAATCATATCAAAACTTTAAGCATTCAATCCACATTCAATGCACATCACACCCACTTGCACAAACCATCATTTGTGTGCTATGGGCAGCCCCACCATGGTCCATGCCAAAGAGTTGTGTGCATACTTGCATCGTGTTGGACCAAAAATAGTGTGCACACATTTATTTACAAAAAGAACTATTTGGATATCGATCGGTTCTCTGTTATGTTTACAGTGTCAGCTCCCAAACGTTATATCTGTGATTTTGAGTTTGTTTTCATTGTTGTATCACAAATACCTATAAACTGTAATTACTGAGCAGACACTGGTTAATAGCACCGATACATAACAAAATAGATAATGAATAAGCGGTATTAAAATGCAGTTTTCTGAGATGAAGACGAGTCTTTAGAGTCCCACATAGAGGTTTCCTAGTTCTAGCGAAACGAAGTAGGGCACATATGCTCATATGTGGGAAAGCTTGATTAAATACGAGTATGTGATACCGTATTCTAATCTGGTGACATTTGATATCGGTTAGGTTATATATGATATAACCGGATTATTGAATCAAGTGTTGATTTGATAATGCGATATACAGATAAATGATATTAGTCAGTTATATGTGATATAACCGGATTATTAAATCAAGTGTTGATTTGATAATTTGATATATTTTTATATTTTATATAATTATATATTAACTAATATTATTGCTCACTAATTATTTTCTTCTCTTAATATATATTAATATATATATGTATGAATGTATGTATGTATGTATGGATTTTCTATTTTGAGAAAATAGAAAATGGGATGGAAAATGGGGAGATATTTGAGGAATGGATGAAGTATGGTTCATATATTATTATATTAGTTTGGCTTCACTATTGAAGCATGGCGCATATTTTCTATGTGAAAATATTTCATGCTTCAATAAGTGCTGAAATGTTAGAGCCATTCTTCACTTGAGTTTTTTGCCTTAGCTTATTTTCACTCTAGCTCTCTCCATCTTCTACATCCTCCTCCTCCAAAGTCCTAACCCTCACATGAGTTGTGAACCATAGGACTTGTGAGAATACTCAATGAGCTAAACACCCTACTTCATCAACCTACACTCTATTAGCCATTAAGTATAGGTTGTTTCATTCACTAATAGTGGATTAGTGAAGAGGTAGCTTGATTAGAAAAGCTTCAAGGTGGATCATCTTTGACACGAAGATCGCGAAGCAATTTCGTGCACTTCTTTAAGTGGAGCTACGAGGAGTCGTAGGGACTACTACCCGGAGTTTTATAAGAGAATGACTTGTTCTACAAAGGTTGTAGTCTCTTTCTCTTAGCATAGTTTTTGTGATATCATGTATTAAACCCCAATGATCTAGTTAGATTCTAAGTTAGTGTAGCTTAACACCAAGAAATTTTTAAAATTGCATGTTTGATGCCGGTTAAAATCCAGTGGTGGTGCTAGGAAACACTTTCAGATAGGCCGCAGGGCAGAATGCCAGTTTAGGGACGTAGCAGTCTACAAGAGGAGCTTTAGATGCAACCCTTGCTGCGGGTAACCCATGGATGGTATACGGTAGTTGACTTGGTGACATGTCGCAGGGAAGAATGCCAGTTTAAGGACATAGCGGTCTAGTTTTGGCTTTTAGAGTCTTGATTTGGGAAGATATCGAGCGGAAGTAGGAGTCTTCATTTATCATTGACCCAAGGCAGGACTCTTTAAGCATAATACTTTTTTAGAAAACGGCCGTTTATCGGCCGAAAGAGCCTTTCTCCATACATATTCATTAGCATGTAGGCTCCGCCTTGGTAGACCTTGTTGATCACATATAGACCTTCATAATTCAGCTCGAACTTCTCCCATTTTGCACGGTTGGAGATCATCGGCCTTTTGACGACCACGACGAGTTTGCCATGGCAGAATGTCCCCGGCCTGGTTAATCTTTCATATGCTTAAGTCATCCTTGCCTTATAAACTTCCAGACTCTGTTGCATTGCAAGACGGGTTTCATTGAGAGCATCAGGTTCTTCGAGATGTAGATGAGCATTTTCTTCATCTGTAAGCTCATGTTGGATCGCCATTCTTAGCGATGGGAGTTCAATCTTCAATGAGAGCACTGCTTCTGTGTCGAACATCAATGCATAGGGTGTTGTTTTCATGGCCATCTTGAACGTCGTTTGGTAAGCCCATAGAGCTCTATGCAATCTTTTATGCCGGTCTTTCTTATTCTTGGATACCATCTTCTTTATGAGCTTGTTAAAGGTCTTGTTGAATGCCTCAGTTAGACCGTTGGCTCGAGGATTACAGATGGCGGAGTATCTCCAATTGTCACGCCCCGCTTCCTGGTGTACGGGGAGGGGACGCGGCGAGGTCCGCTATGTATTTACTCCGCAGTAACACGCTAAGCGTATTTAAGCAATATAAAGTAAATGTACACAAGAAAAATGACAATAGATGAAATTGAACAGGAACTTTTATTTATTAACAATTCTTTACAAGTAAAACTGGAAATGTAAATACATGAATAGAAAGCAATGCCTAAACAATGGCATAATGGAAATGAAAAGTATGTATAAGTATCTAAAGCTCCGGGTCAAAGGCTAACTGCTCCAAATCTTCAGTACTGGGCTCGATCTCCAGTGAGTCCGAATCACCTGACAACATTCCAAAGAAAGAAGAAAAGGAATGTCGTTAGCGAACAATCGCTCGGTAAGTTCCAAAGATGAGTAGAGATAGAATAGAAAGAAAGAGAATATAACTAGTAATTTTGGATTATAATGTTAACGCGGTTGTTTGTAGCTTGGTACAGAATATGCCAGTGTATACGAGAGGAGTCCCACCATCCGGAGACTAAGGTATATGGAGCATAAGAAACCGTTCAGCCACGGTACAATGGCAATGGATATTCAGGTTAGGTGTATTATGGTTACAGTCTCGTGCCACTTTAACACATTCCGTACCATTCTACCCCTTACAAAATCCGCAATGTCCTTTGTATTATTTGTATTGTTTTGTTATATAGATGGATGACTTGCCGAAACCATGATATCAGTAAACAGAATGGATATAAATGGATAGTCATGTAAACAGAGTAAATCCATGGTTCGGTTCAGTCAAAATAGATTGATATATATTGAATTATGGTATTCATGGATTCATGTTGTATTGTAGTTTATACTTGAATCATATTCAATTTAGATTGATTAGGTTGAGACTCTGTCTCAGTCAGACACTTTGAAAAGAAATTGAAGTCCTGAATTAGTTTTTATGTTATCGGTAACTGCTGCACATGGACGACAGGATTTGTGTTTTTTCCAAGACAATTACCGTATTGATAACACCGTTGTTAGATTGTCTATCTTAGATAGGCAAGCACCCACATTCTACGGCCCCCTGAGGGACAAGAGAATTGGTTCCGCTTAAACCTATGTTTACTAGGGTCCTTATTAAAAATTAGTATAACTTGAGTGGCTTTTATGTAAAAATAGTTTAATATATTTTTAAAATACACCTCAAGTATTTAATTATTATCTTTTTGGTTTTCATAGATGTATATTTCATAAAAGTGAAACTTACTAGCGAGTAGAACCTAGTTTTTATTGCATATGGTATTTTATTGAAATATTGGAATTTGTATTGAATTTGGTTGGTAGTTTCATATAATGGTGATTCCTTTGATTTAGAAAACTTGGAATATTTGTATAATATATTTAAAATAGATCTTTTGATAATATTCATATATATTTTTATATATTTAATAAAAATAAATTTTATTTATTTTGTAGAAATCTCATTTTCTTAAAAATAGCATTAAAAATTCCATCGAGTCGAATGCTCCTTTCTGAGTTCTGCATATCGCTCTACTAGGCCCGAGGATGTGCGATAACCGGCACCATCCCGATCGGGGTTCCCCAAAATGGGTTGTAGAGGCACAATTGCAAGGAATTAATGAACACTCTTTTTAAAGAAAACGGTTTTGTAATAGTGTAGGGTATTTTATTGTAACTCGTAATGTTCATATAAATATTGTCCAAAAGTAAATCGTGTTATGTCCAATATGCGTGTTATGATGAGGTAGGTCCTTACCTCATGAGTTTTCTAAAAGTAATACGGTAAAAAATGGATAACAATATTGATTGTAAACATGGTGGTATTCTACTGTAAAAAATGAAATAAAGTTGAAGCAATATTTATTTTAAGATGAAACTTATTCTAATGTGTTTATTTATGTTTGTTAAACATTATATGAGAGTATGGTATTTTATGGTTTAAGAAAAATGGAATTTTTAAAGAAAAACGAATCAGAAGTCGGAATAACTCCGCTTCCGACGAGTTTTGAAAAATGAAAGTTTTAGAATAGTAGAAGAGGAGGGGAGATAGGACTTACTAGCTATTAAGGTCGAGTGGAGAAGGGGCTAGAGTAGGGAAGCGTCGGGGCATCGTTTCGTCGCTGCAATCTCCTCGAAACGTTGTCGGAATCTTCCCTTTGCTAACTCCACTTGCACAACTATATGAACTTGAGAATTTTTTAGAGTTTTTGTAATGAAATTCTGAGTGAGGAGGGGTGAAATGGAGTGTGGTATTTATAGGGAAAATTAGGATTTTGAGGGTTAAAGAATGCATTAAAAATTGGATTAAAGGGTGATTTAATATTCTCTGGATGAATTCAGAGTAAACAAACAACATGGGGGCAGTAGGATAGGCGAAGAGGTGTTGGGGGGGTGAAAAAATGGGGACCATTCCCTACGGGCGGCCCGGCGGTGCCGGCCCCTTCAATGAATCTCGTCGGTCCGATCCAGTGAGATAGGCTCTGGATTGGGGCTACGTGTCTCTGTCGCCTCATATACCCCAGTGCACATGTTTGTTTATTCTGTAACTCTTCATCTTACGTGTAGTGCACGTGTAAACCCTTGGGCTTGTAAAAGATTAAAAGAAAAAATTAATAAAAAGATAATGTAGCTGGGGGGATTCAATCATCGGGGCTACGTCACAGCAGTGCAAAACTTTACCAATGAGCTACAGGTTATTTTTTGCTATTCAAAAGAAAATCAAATACTTATAGTATACACAGGATTGCAAATACTCCATTTGTACATTAACTTTTAAATAATTTTCTGTATAGTGAAATTGGAGTTGTTACGTTCTACCCTCCTTACAAAAATTTCGTCCTCGAAATTTACAATTATTTTAAGAACTAGTTTACAAAAAAATGAGGGTATCTTGCATGTATGTCGTCCTCACATTCCCATGTTGATTCTCCCGGTGCATCTTTTCTCCACATCACTCGAACCAAGTTGACTTCCTTGTTCCGAAGTGACTTCACCTTTCTATCCAGGATTTCAATAGGTTGTTGCTCATAAGATAAGTCCGGCTGTACAGTGAGCTCAGAGTAATCAAGAATATGGCTGGGGTCACTCACATACCTTCTAAGTTGGGATATGTGGAATACATTGTGCACTCCTTCCAATGAAGGTGGAAGTGTCAAGCGATAAGCCACTTCACCGACTCGTTCGAGTATGTCAAACGGTCCAATATATCTCGGACTAATCTTACCCCCTTCTTCCAAAAAGAATCACTCCATGGTTCGGTGATATCTTCAAAAATACATGTTCTCCCGGTTGAGACTCCAAGTGACGGCGCTTTGCATCAGCCCAGTTCTTCTGTCGATCTTGTGCTATGCGCAATCTTTCCCTGATAGTATGAACTACATCGACTATTTCTACTATCATCTCAGGTCCAAGGAGTTCTCTATCTCCGATGTCGTCCCAACTTAATGGCAATCGACACTTCCTTCCATATAAAGCTGTAAATGGTGTCATTCCGATACTTGCTTGGTAGCTGTTGTTGTATGAAAACTCCACAAGATGTAGGTGATCTTTCCACGATCCTCTGAAGTATAGCATACACGCTCTTAGCATATCTTCTAAGATCCGAATTGTTCGCTCAGACCGACCATCTGTTTGTGGATGATAAGCTGTGCTGAAGTTCAAACTTGTTCCCAAGCTAACTTGCAGACTCTGCCAAAATTGCGATCGAAATCTGGTGTCATGATCGGAGACAATGCAAACCGGTACTCCATGTAATCTCACGATTTCCTGCATGAGTTCATAGGTATCAGAGATAGTACATATTTGAAGACTTAAATCTTACTTAGATTCATACTTACTTCCATGTATTTCTTTGCTAGTGTCTCAGTAGATTGGCCAACTCGAAATGGGATGAAGTGAGCCGATTTGGTGAGTCGATCCACAATAACCCATACCGCACCGTTACCCTTCGTGCTGCGAAGAAGTGCAGTCACGAAATCCATTTTGATGTGTTACCACTTCCATTCTGGGATAGGTAACGGTTGAAGTAAACCAGCAGTCCTGTGATATTCAGATTTTACTTGCTGACACACCAAGCATTTAGCGACGCTTCCGGCTACTTCACTCTTCATTCCATGCCACCAGTAATTTTGACGCAGATCTTTGTATATCTTGGTACCTCCAGAGTGTACTGAATAAGGAGAGCGGTGAGCTTCTTTCATCAACTCTTCTCGCACAGAACCTTTTGGTACATACAGTCTACTGCCGTATCTCAAAGATCCGTCTTTGTGGATAATGAAGTCTGTTCGAAGTCCATTTTCTACTTGTTCTCTGATCTTTTGCAACGTAATATCACTTGCTAGAGCTGTTTTGATCTGATTGACAATGGTAAATTGAACTTGTAAGTTCATCAAACTTGAAGCGTTACCTGGCATGGCTACTTCAATCTCCATTTGATACAAGTCTTGTTGAATCTTCCACTGTGCGGTGAGATTCAATGCTAATGGTTGGCGACTAAGGGCATTAGGAACTACATTCACCTTCCCAGGATGATATTGTAGGTTGATGTCGAAGTTCGCCATGAGTTCTAACCATCTTCTATGCCACATATTGAACTCATTCTGAGTAAACACATAGACTCTTGTGGTCTATGTATATATTCACTCGTTCACCAAGAAGATAATGGCGCCAAATTTTGAGAGCAAAGATTACGGCTGCCAACTCTAAATCATTCATCGAATAGTTGCGCTCATGAATTTTCAGCTGACTTAAAGCATAAGCTACAAATTTACTGTGTTGATGTAGAACACATCATAATCCCTTATCGGATGCATCATAATGCACTTCGAAACCTCCAGATTGGTCCAGTATGATGAGAATAGGTGCTGATATCAATCTTGATTTGAGTTCTACGAAAGCTCATTCGTATTCTTCTGACGACACGAATTCTTCATCTTTACTTGTGAGCTTGGTCAGGGGTGTTGCAATCTTCGAAAATCCTTCGATAAACCTTCTGTAATATCCTGCTAGACCTAAGAAACTTCGAATGTCCTTCACTGACTTCAGTGTCGGCCATTCGCTTAGTGCTGATACTTTAGCTGGATCTACAGAGATTCCATCGCTTGATACAATATGTTCGAGAAAACCGACTTGATCTAGCCAAAACTCAAACTTGTTATACTTGGCATAGAGTTGATGCCGTCGTAGAGTCTCCAGGAAAATTCGTAGGTGTTCGGCATGTTCTTTCCAACTCTTAAAATACACCAGAATGTCGTCGATAAAGATGACAACAAACCTGTCTAGGTACTCTCGGAAATATTGATTCATTAGGTTCTTGAATATAGCCGGTGCATTGGTCACTCCAAATGGCATCACAAGAAATTCGTAATGTCCATAGCGAGTTCTGAATGTCGTTTTATGGATATCAGATTCTTTGACCTTCACATGATGATAACCCAAACGAAGATCTAACTTAGAAAAAACGCAAGATGCACTTAGCTGATCGAACAGATCGTCGATGCGCGGGAGTGGATACTTATTCTTTATAGTTACATCATTCAGAGCTCTATAATAAATGCACATTCAATATGAACCTTCCTTCTTGTTCACAAGTATAACTTGAAGTGCTGGGACGAATCCATCTTTTCATCAATAAATTGTCCAACTGAGTTCGGACTTCCTTCAAACCTTCAGGGCTTAACCGATACGGTTCTTTAATCACCGGTTATGCTCTAGGTACTAAATCAATACTGAATTCAAGAGCTAGATCGGGAGGCGAACCTGATATGTCTTCAGGAAATACATCATCGAACTCTCGAACTATCTCTGACTTCAATCATTCCTCCGCTTGAAGTGTTGCAATCACCGCCTTCTTCGGTTTTGCCTTGTATGTGCTTGGCTCTAGGGTACAGTCTCCACTTTTGAAATAAAAGGCCGGATGGTCTGGAATCTCTAACACTACCCTCTTTTGACGATAGTCGATGGTAGCATAAAAAGTTCCGAGCCAATCCATACCCAAAACAACATCAAAATTTGGTATGTCCAGCACCTCGAAGTCTGCATAGAATTCTCTGCTTTAGATGACTACTGGACACAAGTTGAATCCCATTATTGCCTTTAGAACGTCATTCCCTGAACTAACATCCCAGGTGGATACGAGAGGTTTGACTGGAATCGCATGAGTTCGGACGAACCATTGTGACATAAAGCAATGAGATGCTCCAGTATCGAAGAGTGCTAGTGCAGGAAGTGAAGCTACTAAGATCGTACCTAAATTATGTGGGATAGGTTTTAGGTATAAGGTAAAATATATGGGTATGTATATAGACTGAAAGAATGTTTGAAAGAAAAGTGTTACCAGTTATGACTTGGCCGGTGGCTTCAGCTTCTTCTACAGTCATTGTGAAAGCCTGTCGTCTCAATACATTCCTCCTTCCTGGAGGAGCATTCTTTTGCCCGTTCCTTTTTACTTGAGGTACTCTCCTTTGAGCTTGATGGAACTGATGATGAGGAAGTGCAGTCGGTCTATGAGGAGGTGGAGCAGGTGCCTGGATGGATGGACGCTGCTGATAAGTAATTGCTGGTCTGGGTGCACCATTTAGGTTGTGTCTACGAGGATAAGACCCAATGTCATGAGTGGCTGAGCCGCAAACTAAGCAAAAGAAATTTGCATGCCGACAGTCTTTCGCCAAATGTCCATCTCTCCTGCAGTAGATACAAAAGGCTGGGTTGGGCCGGTTATTCGGTACTCCCGGTCTCCTGGATACAATTTGTGGCCTTGAAGAGGCTCCTCCTTCCATCTGAGTTGCAGGGTATTTCATCCCGGCAGATTGGGGTCTGCCCTTCATCTTTACTACTGCCTCATATCAGCGGGTAGCTTCCAGGTCCAACTCGTGGGTTGGGAAATCCCCTATAGCTAAACAGCTTGGATTTCCTGATCTAACCCTTGCTGAAACAGTCTGGATCTGATCTCAGCAGTTGGTATTAAATGTGCCGCGAACCTGTTAAGGTCTTGTGTTAGCTGTGTAATATATGATATTTGAAAATTGAATATTAAGACATATCTTACCAACTGAGCATGGTAAACTCAGTGTCATATTCATCCACTGATTTGGTCTACATAGAACCCTGTTGTAGGTGAATGAACTGCTGCTCTATGTCAAATCGAGCAGTCTTTGGGAAGTATTTCGCGTCGAACATGTCGCGAAAAGGCCTCCATTCAATAGGTTGGTCAAGACGGCTTTCTTCCACCTTCTACCAAACTCGTGCATTGTCAGTGAGTTGCAACTTTGTAACTCGAACCCAAGCGATATCTGGCACTTGTGCCACTTCCAGATCATCCTCAATACATTGAGCCCATTCATCAGCTTCCAAAGGGCTCTCTTTTCCCGAAAACTGTTTTGGGTGCAATGTCCGGAATTGCTTTACTCCGGGCGCTTCCACTACTGGACGGTTCATCAGAATAGCAATCTGCTGCTGCTGTCCTTCCATGAGGCTGCAGATCGCCTCAAGCAGTACTGTCTACTCATTGATCGGAGCAGTGACGGTAGGCGTAAGAGGTAGAGGTGGTGGTGTGTTGTTGAAGTTAGTGTTGGTGTTGTTTGGAGAATCCATAACCTTGAAAGAAAAATAGGGTTAGGACAGATTCAAATATATGAAATTGTAAGATTCAAGGAATATGAAATGTAAAGAATGTTTTTAGTTGCTGATTCTTGTGTTATATTGCTTAGGACTTCATGCAGAGTTGACCCGCATGTCTATGCAGAACTGACCTGCATGTCCATACAGAGCTAACCTGCATGGGCCGCCAACAAAACCTGTCACGCCTCGCTTCCCGGTGTACGGGAAGGGGACGCGGCGAGGCCCGCTACATATTTACTCTGAAGTAAACACGCTAAGCATATTTAAGCAATATAAAGTAAATGTACACAAGAAAAATGACAATAGATGAAACTGAACAAGAACTTTTATTTATTAACAATTCTTTATAAGTACAACTGGAAATGTAAATACATGAATAGAAAGCAATGCCTAAACAATGGCATAACTAAAATGAAAAGTATGTGCAAGTATCTAAAGCTCTGGGTCAAAGGCTAACTGCTCCAAATCTTCAATACTGGGCTCGATCTCCAGTGAGTCCGAATCACCTGACAACATTCCAAAGAAAGAAGAAAAGGAATGTCGTCAGCGAACAATCGCTCGGTAAGTTCCAAAGATGAGTAGAGATAAAATAGACAGAAAGAGAATATAACTAGTAATTTTGGATTATAATGTTAACGCGGTTGTTTGTAGCTTGGTACAGAATATGTTAGTGTATACGAGAGGAGTCCCACTATCCGGAGACTAAAGTATACGGAGCACAAGAAACCGTTCAGCCACGGTACAGCGGCAATGGATATTCAGGTTAGGTATATTATAGTTACAGTCTCGTGCCACTTCTAACACATTCCGTACCTACCCCTTAAAAAAACCCGCAATGTCCTTTGTATTGTTTGTATTGTTTTGTTATATAGATGGATGACTTGCCGAAACCATGATATCAGTAAACAGAATGGATATAAATGGATAGTCATGTTAACAGGGTATATCCATGGTTCGGTTCGGTCAAAATAGATTGATATATATTGAATTATGGTATTCATGGATTCATGTTGTATTGTACTTTATATTTGAATCATATTCAAATCAGATTGATTAGGTTGAGATTCTGTCTGAGTCGGACACTTTGAAAAGAAATTGAAGTCCTGAATTAGTTTTGATGTTATCGGTAACTGCTGCACATGGACGGCAGGATTTGTGTTTTTTCTAAGACAATTACCGTATTGATAACACTGTTGTTATATTGTATACCTTAGATAGTCAAGCACCCACATTCTACGGCTCCCTGAGGCTCAAGAGAATTGTACCCGCTTAAACCAATGTTTACTATGGTCCTTATTGTAAATTAGTATAACTTGAGCGGGTTTTATGTAAAAATAGTTTGATATATTTTCAAAATACACCTCAAGTATTTAATTATCGTCTTTTGGGTTTTCATAGATGTATATTTTATAAAAGTGAAACTTACTAGTGAGTAGAACCTAGTTTTCATTGCATATGGTATTTTATTGAAATATTGGAATTTGTATTGAATTTGGTTGGTAGTTTCATGTAATGGTGATTCCTTTGATTTAGAAAACTTGGAATATTTGTATAATATATTTAAAATAGATCTTTTGATAATATTCATATATATATATATATCTATATATTTAATAAAAATAAATTTTATTTATTTTGTAGAAATCACATTTTCTTAAAAATAGCATTAAAAATTCCATCGAGATAGAATGCTCCTTACGGAGGTCTGCATCTCGCTCTACTAGACCCGAGGATGTGTGATAACCCGCACCATCCCGATTGGTGTTCTTCAAAATGGGTTATAGAGGCACAATTGCAAGGAATTAATGAACACTCTTTTTAAAGAAAACGGTTTTGTAATAGTTTAGGGTATTTTATTGTAACTCGTAATGTTTCCACAAATATTGTCCAAAAGTAAATCGTGCTATGTCCAATATGTGTGTTGTGATGAGGTAGGTCCTTACCTCGTGAGTTTTCTAAAGGTAATATAGTAAAAAGCGGATAACAGTATTGTTTGTAAACATGGTGGTATTTTACTATAAAATGAAATAAAGATTGCAACATGATTTATTTTGAGATGAAACTTATTCTAATGTGTTTATTTATGTTTGTTAAACATTATATGAGAGTATGGTATTTTATGGTTTAAGAAAAAGCGCTTGAGTATCGACCACCCTTACCGAAGATAATCCACCCGAGGAACGCGGAGGAGGCTCTAACCGACGGTCCAAAATTACTAGGTCTGGATGGTCGGTGATGTAGGAATACTTCACTATATTTTTCTCTCTAGAATCTTGCTTGAAAATGGAAGCAAGAAGAAGAAGGAGATGAGCTAGAGGAAGGGCATGAACCATCCATGGAGGAGATGAAGAAAATCATCAAGTCAACAAAATGGAGAAGAGAATGGCTGCTAAAAAATCAACCATGATGCAATAGTGCATCCAAATGAAAAATCATTTAAAAATGCCAAACCATGCCTCTTTACCATGCTCATGCCATCTCATTTCCAATTTAATTTTCCATAAAATAAAATCAAATATGAGGTGTCCTGCTTCTAGAAGTATTCCCGTATCAATACGGAATACTTCACCTGGTATATGTATCGCTACATATACGCGTATCGGTATAAAAATACGGATAATACCAAAGAGAGAAAATGATTAGTGAACAATAATACTAAAATACATGTATCAAAATACATATATAAATTATTAAATCAAAACCTGATTTAATAATCCGTCTTAACTCTAAGCCGGCTAGTATTATCAACCGGCTGATTAAAATCTGTGTACTGCGTACACGCGGACCCCTGCACGTACCACCGTACGGCTCCTACATCTGTCGCCTGAACTGGGAAAACCCTCTATGTGGGACTCTGAAGACTCGACAATACACTGGCAGTGAGTTTAACCACAAGCATACCAGGGGCACTAGCTGTACGTAACGGCTACCCATGTACTTATCGAAAGGGGGTCGACAATCAAGTACGTCCTTACCCTACCGAGCCTGAATGTGACAATCTCCGTATAATCTGGTCTCTTCGTCAAAAAGTATCACATATCGGATCTAGAGGGTGGACAACGTCAGACCCCTACTAACCCGATTAGTCTTGTCTGAGTCTAGCTCATCACCAACTAAGATACTGCTGATCAACTATCAGCAACACCCCCACCGTGGCCACGGATTTCTGATGATTGCCAACCGAACACAGCGCAATATCGACTCCTAATACCAGGAGAGACAAATCCCTGACAGTCGACCACTGCCTCCATGTGGCTCGGGACTGTACCCAACTAAAACATGTTTGCACGACTCCTTTGAGCCATGGTAGTGTAGTAATCAAAGTATAGTGGAAACTCACGCGAGAAAAATAACGAATTCAGGTCAAAGGAATAACCTGTACTCATGCCACCTGAGAACTTCTATCTGACGATAGGTATAATACCATCTAGAAGTTCTCGGCGAGTCCGTCCAGTGTACTCACCTCCAGTGATCACCTATATACTATCTTTGGTGACACAACACCAATGACTTGTGAGACCGACCACCGCCCCTTATTGGGGTCTTGAAGCGTATACACCGGTATACTCCAGAATATCGATGCCCAGTCTCGATACTCACACGACTAGGGTCATTTAAGGATGTGCTTATAGACCACCCAGCTCTCACGTATATGATCGCAATCATAATACTAGTAGTCAAGCAAGAATCCTATGGGCTCTATCAATATGTAATAGTGATCTATAATACCATATAATGCATGTACATGATAAAAGACAAACCAGATAGCATAGTATCATTTTGAGTAAGACTGTCCTACCCGTATAGGTTCTCCCTCAATCATCACAATCGCGTACCTGCGATTACAATAATTGACTTGAGGGCACTGTATCCAACAATCTCCCACTTGCACTTAAGGCTAATTATTGCGGTATCGTGTACCCACAGCTCATGTGCTACAGAATACCCAACTTCTTTACTAATCAGTTTCTCAAATCTAGTTTGAGGAACATCCGTGTTCAAGAAATAGCCTCAGTGTGTGGATCTACTATAATATTTCAACTTCTTCTCTCTATATCTCAACTTTACACAGATCAACAATCTCCCAAACTGAGTGATACCCCGCCACAAGAATTTGTCTGGATACCTGATGGGATCAAGTTCATCAATGAACAACTTCTATCTAACAAACTTCTTGGGTTGTATCCCTTTTGAGTTATAACCGGCATCTTGCACCGTGATTACCTAAGTATCCTTATTGGAATACTATCCAATATACTGATCCTCAGAAGGGGATAAACTCATAACTCCGACAGCATCTCTGTCAACCAGGTCATCTTGGAAGCCATAACCGATAACCGCCTCCCGGAGGAAGCTGCCGTTACCAAATACCAAGAACATCCTGTTCCCCTCCGAACGGCGGCCTAGACTTTGCGTCTCGCCTGAGATTCGGGGCAGATGCTATTTGGTTTTATCCGTCTACCTCTCCGAAAATGCCAAGTTGATTTATGGCACCTTGTATCGGAGGTTTAGACGGATGCGGCCGATGTAGCAGACTTCGTCAGATTCCCCCTCGCTTGAGGGGTTTTTGATTGTGGGGACGCTCTTCCCTGCAGGCGCAAGCCCCTGCAGTTAATTATGCTACCGCATTGCGGTAACAATTTTCTCCTTCTCCAGAATTTCACTTCATGTCGTGTGTGTTTGTTTTGTTTGTGGTTGCCCGTGGATTGTATACGGAGACTGAGTAATGCCGTCGCCCGTAGGACGTGGATTAGTCCAAATCCGTATTTACTTAGATTTGGGTTTGGTGTTTTTAGTTTAAGGATGCATTAGCCATGTTACGGCTAAGATCAACTTAAACGTTCATTAAGGATACGTCAGTCTTGTTTGGGACTGAGATCAACTTAACGTAGTGATCCATTTAATATATGGCCGTCAGGACTCGTCACCTTTCTGACGTCGTTGAAGGATTACAACGATATGTGTCAGAGGAGTTCGGAGATGTACCCTTGAGCTAAAACTAATTTAGGGTTTTATAGTCCATTTGAATGTTTAAGGATACGTTAGCCGTGTTTGGGGCTAAGATCGACTTAAACGGGATCATTTAGATCCGGCAAAAGAGCATTTGGGAGCTCAATTGTTCCAGTTTAGGGACGTAATGGTCCATAGGTAGTTTAAAGACGTTGTGGTCCATTGCCAGTTTAGGGACGTGGTGGTCTATCGCCAGTTTAGGGACGTGGTGGTCCATCATTAGTTTAAGGACGTTTCGGTCCAATATTAGTTTAAGGATATTTCGGTCCAATATTCCAGTTTAGGGACGTGGTGGTCCGTGTTCCAGTTTGTGGACGTGGTGGTCTATCATTAGTTTAAGGACGTTCCGGTCCAATATTAGTTTAAGGACGTTCCGGTCCAATATTAGTTTAAGGACGTTCCGGTCCACGAGTTTAAGGACCCCGCAGTCCGTATTGATGTGCGGTCGTCGGGACCCGTCACCTCTCTGACGTCGTTGAAGGATTACAATGATGGGTGTCAGAGGAGTTCGGAGATGTACCTTCGAACCGGAGGTAAATTAATTTAAGAGAGCAATCTTGCTCAGTCAATTTGATTTTAAGGACTTACGGCCAAAATTGGGCTAAGTCCAGTTGAAAATGTTCAACATTTTATTTGCTTTTGCATTGCATTTCTTTTTATTTTGTTTGAGCTCTGCCCTTTTATAAATGATGCAGAGGATCAATTTTATTTGTGTTAGTGTATATGCCCTAGAGGCCATTACTGTATCATATTAGTTTGTATATTACTTAATGGAAGCTTGGGATATTCACCTTGTATATACAATCTTGCTCAAAATAGTAGTATGCTACTTGGTTTGTTTCTACTTCAATGTGTACATGTGTTTATTTTTGTATATCGCCTATACACATTAGTGGAGCCCTTAGGATCTTTGCTTGATTACCAGCGATGTGATGGCCGTCACACTAGTGGGGCTGGGTAATCTATAAGCACATCCTTATGCAGGTCCCTGATCGCAGGACTATCGAGACAGGGCATCGATACTCCGGTCTGTCCCACAGCCGTCAGTACGTCGTACTTGAGATAGTATGAGGGTGCTCGTTAGGTTATGGGTACACTGGACAGGACTCGTCGGGAACTGACTAGTTGGTATTATGCCTATCGTCAGTTATCAGTTCCCAGATGACATGAGTACAGCTTAGTCCGCTGACTTGACACTGTCACTTCGCCTCGAGTGTATTCCTACTGCACTTTGATTACTACCCTACCACGGCTCAAAGGAGTCGTGCAAACAGGTATTAGTTGGGTGCAGTCCCGACGCACTTGGAGGCAGTGACGGTTAGACAGGATTCGTCTCTCCCGGTATTGGGGGTTGACATCGCGCTGTGTCTAGGAGAGCCATTACACGAGTAGTCCCTGGCCTGGGCAAACGAGATATACTGGTAGCCTTCCAGTGTTATCTCAGGGTGTTTTGGGCTTCGCTCCGGCACGACTTGTACCGCTATTGGGGGACTGACGTTTACCGCCCCCTAGGCCCGCCATACGATGTATCAGACGAACAGACCGGACTGTACGGAGAATGTCACATTCAGGCTCAGCAGGAGTTCAGATGGGTTTCGCCTCGTCGGTCTTCTTGTCGGCATTACCTGGGGACCGTTACGCACAGCTAGTGCCGCTTGCGGTCTGTGGTTAAACCCACTGCCAGCGTAGTGCGAGTCTTTAGAGTCCCACACAGAAAGCTTTTCGCCTTTAGGCAAAAGAGTAGAGGTCGCATGGTTTTGCGACATATCGCATGGTTTTGCGACAGGGTTCGGTCACATCCGTGCACTTGTGCACGTATAGTGTCCGGACAGTTTACACTAGCGGGTTTTGGTTTAAGCCAGATCCTAGTGTACCTTTTGGGATTGGATTTATCCAGTATGCATTCGTGTTCCTCGGAACACGGATGCGGGTGTGTATGCACAGTTGACGGGGAAACAGAGGCAGAGAATTCTCATTAGGGTTGTTGACCGTTGACAGTTGACTATTGATTTTTTGCTCAACCCTAATGAGAATAAGATATGTGATTAACAATTATATTAATTAAGTATTATGGTGACATGGTTGTGGAGGGATTGACTTTGTTGACTTGTTGACTTTGTGTTGACTTGTTGACTTTTGTTGACTTATTGACTTTGTTGACCGGTTGACTAGGCTTGACTAGTTGACCATCATGATAACTATAGCCATCATTTCATGGCAAAGAGTTTTGCTTGCTTGCTCATTTGTGCAAAATGAGTGCATGAAATGATATGGTTATAGTTGCTTCAACCATCACATAACACTTGATTGGTATGATGAGTTATCATTGTTTTGGATTATGAGAGAGTGAAAGACAAAAGAGAGGCTCATTCTTACTTGCTCATTCTCTCTCTTTGTTTTTGAGCTCTCTTGTTTTTGCTCTCACCCTCTTCCTCTTGCTCCCTCTCTTGATTCTATGGTTTACTTGTCTCATGAGTTGAGAACCAAGAACCATAGATAAAATCCCATACAAACTCTTCTCTACTCACTCTAGTTCACAAGGTTTAGCAAACCGAGTGAACTAGTTTCTTCAAAGTTCGAAGAAGGAGCCAAAGGTTGGAGCTTTCAGGTGGATCTATCTTCGGCGTACGGAGACGACGGGAAGAAGCCGATCCGGACCACCATCGGAGTTTGAAGACGAAGGAGTTCAAGACAAGCAAGGTATAACCCCCTAACCGAGTAGTTAGCAACTCGTAGTTAGGTTGTTAGTTAGAAGTTTAACAAAGATCCGGGTTATAAGTCCATGTTACCACCTCTATAAAAATCGTTTTTTTATCAAATTCCGCATGCCCGAAAGTACCGGGAGAAGTAGCATGGACTTACAGTGGTATCAGAGACAGGTTAAACTCTATCTAACATGTTAGCAAAGTAGCTAGAAGATCGATCAAAGAAAAAGTCCCGAAATGAACCCCGTTTTCAAAGTTGCTGTCGATTTTTTATGTTCTGTAAAAGTGATAAATCATACATGAAAAATCGACTCAGGGTTTTTAAAAGATACTGTAGAAAAATCACCCAGAGATCCCCCTAAACGACCGCGGAAACGTGGTAATAGCTTGCTATTGCCGCGGTTCTGCGGCCTCCTTGGCCCCTCTCTGGTGTTTCTTTGCTGCAGTGTGGTTGTAAGGGTATTTTGGGAATTTTGGAATATGTGTTTTCTGCCCAGATTTTCCAGAACGAAAATTTTATTTTTGGGGTCCCAAAAATCCGTATTTTTGATCGAACTTCTAAAAGACTTAAGCTAACGGGTTTTTCTGTAATGTGATATTTGTATTGAACGTCTGCTAATCGTTATATGTCGATTAGTGGGGGTTATACAAATCTGTGATCTGTAATGTTGCTGGAATGTGTATATGAATATGTTGGATTGTCGTGGGTGAATAGCCGGGGCTTGTGAGACGAGAGTTTTTCTTTTCTTTCAATTCATGTAAATTTGTAAATTGATGTAATAATTATTTGTATGGCCGCACAACCGGGTCGGGGTTGTAGCCGTCATTGTATAATTTCTTTTTACTGTTTTTGCTCCTAGGATAGACCCATGGAGGGCGTGCACAAACTACCGGGTATGCCGAAGTGCCGAGTGGCCTACTCATGGAGATGAGGGAGGTTGCTTCGCTTCGGGTACTTGGCGGGTAGTTTACCGCACCCGTAGGGGTCTTGGGTGGGGTATTGGCTATTCACCGCGACCGTGTAATCTGTTTTTTGTTACAGGCTCGTACGAATTACAGATTCCTAGTATATCCAATGTATTCATCTGTGATCTGAAATGGCTATCATTGCAATATATATCTATATATGATATTATTTAGGCGTTGCTTATGTTTTACAGCCGCGCTAGCCCAGCCCCCACTCTGTCGTTAGTTAAGTAACCTAACGGGTAATGACGGGGCCCAGTGGCGAATGGGAATGGCATAAGCGTACATCATATTTTGGTTGTTTTCTGCAATGGTAGGATTAAATGATGGGACGCATTAAAAGAACTAATGCTAGAATATCACGCATTAAATGAACTAATGCAAGATAATAAACCAAGTTAAAGTCGTTGGAACACTTTCGAAAAACCACTCGGTTCTTTTCAAAACCAACTTTTAAATACGGAGCTTGAGCCACTCCTTTTAAAAGCTATCTCGTTCCATCGACTATATCAAGTTCACTACGTTCACGGTTTTGCCAAAACCATTCGTAGCCCTCCGTCGTTTCACATGAATAGTCAATAGTATTCAAGCTGTGTATGTTGGCCAAAGTCAAGGCATAGTGATTGGTAGCTATTGGGTGTTCATGTGTAGCATAGATAGATGCGTTGGTTTGGGACATTCGTACTGCCATTTTGGCCAAAGTCAAGGGTAGGTACGGATGGATCCAAATTAACCTGGATAATGACGGGTAGAACTTGACATGTGACTTATGATATTTTGGCCAAAGTCAAGGTCATAAGAGCATGGGGCAAAAATCCACATCGGGAGTTTCATAAGTACTGAAACTTGCTAGATTTGCATACCATTTGGAGTGTGATGATTCTGGTAGGATTCCTTCAGTTTCGTCACGCAATGATATTTGGATCCCGATCCTACTGTGAGTATATGCTACTCCTCGGGAAATTTCTCACTAAACGATCAATGCTATAAACCTAGTAGGTGCCTAGAAAGGTGTTAGCGGGGCTACGCCCCCAGGAAAAAGAGGTTCTTTAATTAAGGAACTTCGCGAAAGCGTTGGAAAACCTCCCTCGAAGTACCGACACTGGCCTGGCTGAACGGTTAAGCAAGTATTGTACGGTGAGATTGATCCTGACTAATTCTTCCTTTATGGTTTGAGGAGGGATTCGAGAAACAGTGGGAGCCATCCTGTTTAGACAAACTAAAAACCACTCTAAACTTGCAAGAGCATCATGCTGAGTGTTTCTTCTTCTCTCTCCTAATTGCAGTGACCAATCGACATGACTGGACTTAAGTTACTTCTAGATAAAAACATACTGACAGGGCCAAACTACAAAGATTGGCTCAGGAATGTCAAAATGGCAATCACTTACGACAAGCTGGGGTATCTTCTTACCACCAAAGCTCCCCCTATCCCTGGTCCCACTTCCAGCGTCGCGGATAAGGAAATCCGCAAGACTTGGGAGATTGATAGCGCGAAGGCCAAGTGCCTCGTACTTGTCTCGATGGACAACGAACATCAGAGGAGGCACGAGAATATGGACCTTGAATCCATATTTCTCCATACAAAAGAACTGTATGGAGAGCAATCTCGTATCGCAAGATACGAAGCGTCGAAAAAGTTATTTTCGGCAAGGATGGCCGTCGGATCATCAGTAGCAGAGCACGTGCTTAAGATGATCGGCTACATTGAAGAGCTCGCGGACCTAGGAACCACATTGGAGAGTGAGCTCTATACGGACTTAGTTCTCCAGTCCCTTCCTTCCACTTACGCCCAGTTTATACTGAACTTCAACTTACAAGAAAAAGAGGTTGAACTTTCAGAGCTCCTCAACATGCTGAGGAGCGCAGAGGGCACCCTACAGAAAAGTAGGGAAACATCCACTTTGTTTGTAGGAGGATCATCTTCTTCTAGGTCCAAGGCGAAAGCCAAGGGAAAGAAGAGGAAAGCCCCCGCAAAACCAAGGGGCGGTGTTAGTAAAGTGGATACGAAGGGAAAAGCAAAAGCAACAAAGAAAGCGGGGAAGCTTGTGGATAAGGAAGAATGCTTCTATTGTCATAAGAAAGGTCACTGGAAGAATGATTGCAGGGCTTGGAAAGCCAGGACACAGGAATTGAAGCAGGTTGCAGCTTCAGCTTCAGGTGTGTATGTTATTGAAAACTGTCTTTCAATAAACTCTATTTCCTGGGTATTGGATACCGGATCAGGATCTCATATCTGTAATTCTTTGCAGGCGTTGAGAAACCGTAGGGTTTTGAAGGCAGGTGACATGACCCTCAGAGTTGCGAACGGAGCTAGCATGGATGCTAAAGCCGTAGGGGACTATCACCTGGGAATGTCAGATGGACATGTTTTGGTTTTGCGTAATTGCTTTTTTGTACCCAACGCAACTTGTAATATCATTTCTGTATCTTTAGTTTCTAAAGAAGGTTATGAATTTGCGTTTGTAAGCAATGTTATAAACATTCACCTTAATCAAGTTCTGATTGGGTCAGGTACATTGAGTAATGGTATATACGTATTAAACCAACCACAGATTTTCAATGTCCAGAATACACACAGAAGAAAGTCTCCAGAAATCAATCAGGCTTTCTTATGGCATTGTAGACTGGGTCACATCAATGAGAGAAGGTTGACGAAGTTACATACAGAAGGATATTTGAATGCGTTCGAATATCAATCGTATGCCACTTGTCAATCCTGTCTCAAAGGAAAGATGACAAAGACTCCGTTTACTGGACATGGAGTAAGAGCGAGCGAGCTCTTGGGACTCGTACACAGTGACGTGTGCGGTCCAATGTCTACACATGCGCGAAGCGGTTATTCTTACTTCATTACTTTTACGGATGACTTCTCAAGGTACGGTTATGTCTTCTTAATGAAACATAAGTCCGAAGCCTTTGGAAAATTCCAGGAGTATAAGAATGAAGTAGAAAAACAAACCGGCAAAAGTATCAAGATTCTATGATCGGATCGAGGTGGAGAATACTTAAGTGCCGAGTTCCTGGACTATTTAAAAGAGAACGGAATTCTCTCTCAGCTTACTCCTCCATACACCCTGCAACATAACGGTGTATCGGAGAGACGGAACCGGACCCTATTGGATATGGTACGGTCCATAATGAGTAACGCTGAGTTACCGCGATCATTCTGGGGGTATGCGCTAGAATCAGCTGCATACCTTTTGAACCGAGTTCCCACTAAGACTGTGCCTACCACACCATTTGAGATGTGGTGTGGGAAGAGGCCCCATCTTAATCACATTAAGACATGGGGAAGTCTAACTTTTGTCAAAAAGCAGCATGCGGACAAGCTCGAGGCACGCTCAGTACAGTGCAAGTTTGTAGGATATCCAAAGAATTCCAAGGGATATTTCTTCTACTGCGAAGAGGAATAAAAAGTTCTTGTTTCTCGAACACCAGTTCTTAGAAAAGGAAATTAGTGGGAGCGCAGTAGAACTGGAAGAAATTCCAGAACCACGAACTATTACTGAAAGTTTAGTGGAACCAGAGGGTTCGAAAGAACAGGACATTCCTACGCCGCTCCGCAGGAGTAGTAGGCAGACTCATCCGCCCGAGAGATACTACTGTTTTCTCATAGACGGGGATAGAGAGGATTGCATCATAGATTATGATGAGCCTACTAGCTTCCAGCAGGCCGTTTAGAGCGTTGACTCAGTGAAATGGCTGGATGCAATGCGGACCGAAATGGAGTCCATGTACACCAACAAAGTATGGACGTTGAACATTGCTCCAGACGGGGTAAAACTCGTAGGATGCAAGTGGATCTTCAAAAGGAAGATTGGTGTAGATGGACAGGTTGAGACCTATAAAGCTAGGCTGGTAGCAAAGGGTTTTCGTCAAAGACCTGGCTTGGACTATGACGAAACCTTTTCTCCAGTAGCCATGCTGAAATCCATTCGGATCCTTCTTGCCATTGCTGCCTTCCACGATTATGAGATCTGGCAAATGGACGTAAAGACCACTTTTCTAAATGGAAATTTAGAGGAGTGTGTCTATATGGACCAACCAGAGGGTTTCATTCAGAGTGGGAGCAGCGGAAAGGTGTGCAAGTTGCTTAAGTCCATCTATGGACTAAAGCAGGCATCGCGGAGCTGGAACATCTGCTTTGATGAGACGGTCAAAGAATTTGGCTTCATCAAAAATCCAGATGAACCATGCATCTATAGTAGATTTGTAGCGAGAACTGTAGTATTCCTCGTTTTATACGTGGATGACATTCTCTTAATAGGAAATGACATTCCTATGCTACAATCTGTCAAGGGGTTCTTGTCACACAGGTTCTCCATGAAAGACCTGGGTGATGCCTCATACATCCTGGGGATCCGGATCCATCGTGATAGATCCAAGAGGATATTAGGACTTTCTCAGTCCAGGTACATCGACACCGTACTGAAAAGATTCAGTATGGAAGATTCCAAGCGCGGTAACCTACCGGCTTGTCATGGGATCACCCTCTCTAAAGAGATGTCTCCCAAGACTGATTTGGAGAGGGATCGCATGTCTATTATACCCTACGCTTCTGCGGTGGGCTCTATAATGTATGCGATGTTGTGTACCAGACCGGATGTAGCTTATGCACTGAGTGTGGTAAGCCGGTATCAGTCAAACCCTGGGGAGAAACACTGGATAGAGGTAAAGAACATTCTCAAGTACCTGAGAAGGACTAAGGAGATGTTCTTGGTGTATGGCGGAAAAGACCTCCAGATCGAGGCCTTTGCTGACTCCAGCTTCCAGAGTGACAAGGATGATTCCAAGTCCATGTCGGGTTTTGTCTTTACCCTCAATGGAGGGGCGGTGTGTTGGAAGAGTTCCAAACAGGAAACCGTTGCAGACTCGACGATGGAAGCGGAATAGATCGCTGCATCTGATGCCGCAAAAGAAGCTGTCTGGATGAGGAAGTTCTTGAAAGAACTTCAGGTGGTTCCGTCCATTGTTGATCCAATACCTCTGTATTGCGACAACAACGGGGCTATAGCTTTAGCGAAGGAACCCAGGTCCCATCAGAGATCCCGACACATCTTGAGGCGGTATCACCTGATCAGGGAGATCGTAGATCGCCAGGAGATCGAGGTTCGGAGAGTCGCTTCAGAAGATAACACTGCAGATCCATTCACCAAGGCCATGCCCCAGACTCAGTTCGAGCGGCTGATCGAGATGATAGGTCTTCGATACGCCAGTACATGGCCTTAGTGCAAGTGGGAGATTGTTAGTGTATATGCCCTAGAGGCCATTACTGTATCATACTAGTTTGTATATTACTTAATGGAAGCTTGGGATATTCACCTTGTATATACAATCTTGCTCAAAATAGTAGTATGCTACTTGGTTTGTTTCTACTTCAATGTGTACATGTGTTTATTTTTGTATATCGCCTATACACATTAGTGGATCCCTATCTTTGCTTGATTACCAGCGATGTGATGGCCGTCACACTAGTGGGGCTGGGTAATCTATAAGCACATCCTTATGCAGGTCCCTGGTCGCAGGACTATCGAGACAGGGCATCGATACTCCGGAGTAGACTAGCGCATGCGCTTCTCATCCCAGTGTGGGTGACGGTCTGTCCCACAGCCGTCAGTACGTCGTACTTGAGATAGTATGCGGGTGCTCGTTAGGTTACGGGTACACTGGACAGGACTCGTCGGGAACTGACTAGTTGGTATTATGCCTATCGTCAGTTATCAGTTCCCAGGTGACATGAGTACAGCTTAGTCCGCTGACTTGACATTGTCACTTCGCCTCGAGTGTGTTCCCACTGCACTTTGATTACTACCCTACCATAGCTCAAAGGAGTCATGCAAACAGGTAGTAGTTGGGTGCAGTCCCGAAGCACTTGGAGGCAGTGACGGTTAGACAGGATTCGTCTCTCCTGGTATTAGGGGTTGACATTGCGCTGTGTCTAGGAGATCCATTACACGAGTAGTCCCTGGCCAGGGCAAACGAGATATACTGGTAGCCTTCCAGTGTTATCTCAGGGTGTTTTGGGCTTCGCTCCGGCACGACTTGTACCGCTATTGGGGGACTGACGTTTACCGCCCCCTATGCCCGCCATGCGATGTATCAGACGAACAGACCGGACTGTACGGAGAATGTCACATTCAGGCTCAGCAAGAGTTCAGATGTGTTTCGCCTCGTCGGTCTTCTTGTCGGCATTACCTGGGGACCGTTACGCACAGCTAGTGCTGCTTGCGGTCTGTGGTTAAACCCACTGCCAGCGTAGTGTCGAGTCTTTAGAGTCCCACACAGAAAGCTCTTCGCCTTTAGGCAAAAGAGTAGAGGTTGCATGGTTTTGCGACATGTCGCTTGGTTTTGCGACAGGGTTCGGTCACATCCGTGCACTTGTGCACGTACAGTATCCGGACAGTTTACACTAGCGGGCTTTGGTTTAAGCCAGATCCTAGTGTACCTTTTGGGATTGGATTTATCCAGTATGCATTCGTGTTCCTCGGAACACGGATGCGGGTGTGTATGCACAGTTGACGGGGAAACAGAGGTAGAGAATTCTCATTAGGGTTGTTGACCGTTGACAGTTGACTATTGACTTTTTGCTCAACCCTAATGATAATATGATATGTGATTAACAATTATATTAATTAAGTATTATGGTGACATGGTTGTGGAGGGATTGACTTTGTTGACTTGTTGACTTTGTTGACTTGTTGACTTTTTGTTGACTTGTTGACTTTGTTGACCGGTTGACTAGGCTTGACTAGTTGACCATCATGATAACCATAGCCATCATTTCATTGCAAAGACTTTTGCTTGCTTGCTCATTTATGCAAAATGAGTGCATGAAATGATATGGTTATGGTTGCTTCAACCATTACATAACACTTGATTGGTATGATGAGTTATCATTGTTTTGGATTATGAGAGGGTGAAAGAAAAAAGAGAGGCTCATTCTTACTTGCTCATTCTCTCTCTTTGTTTTTGAGCTCTCTTGTTTTTGCTCTCACCCTCTTCCTCTTGCTCCCTCTCTTGATTCTATGGTTCACTTGTCTCATGAGTTGAGAACCAAGAACCATAGATAAAATCCCATACAAACTCTTCTCTACTCACTCTAGTTCACAAGGTTTAGCAAACCGAGTGAACTAGTTTCTTCAAAGTTCGAAGAAGGAGCCAAAGGTTGGAGCTTTCAGGTGGATCTATCTTCGGCGTACGGAGACGACGGGAAGAAGCCGATCCGGACCACCATCGGAGTTTGAAGACGAAGGAGTTCAAGACAAGCAAGGTATAACCCCCTAACCGAGTAGTTAGCAACTCGTAGTTAGGTTGTTAGTTAGATGTTTAACAAAGATCCGGGGTATAAGTCCATGTTACCACCTCTATAAAAATCGTTTTTTATCAAATTCCGCATGCCCGAAAGTACCGGGAGAGGTAGCATGGACTTACAATTTGGGCTCTGCCTTTTTATTGCATTGCAATTTATTTTGGCCTACTAGGCCTTTTTGATTTGGGCCTGGCCCTTTAGTAAACAATGCTTTGCATTTGTCAGGCGCTTTGCGCCAATCACTGATCGCAAGCGCTTGTGGTGAGGACACGTGTCATGCTCTGGTGAGCGCAAGCGCAACAGCGCAATGCGCTGCGCTGTTGCGCTGCGCTGTTGCGCTGCTGACACGTGGCTCGCTCTGGTGAGTTGCGCCAATTCCAGAGAGCAAAGCTCTATTTCACGAGCGCGCAGCGCAAGTGGTTCTATAGCTGACACGTGGCGTTCTCTTAAGAGCGCAACAGCGCAGTTAGCAAGTGCAAAGCACTAAGAATCTTTTAGATTCAAGAACAGAAGTGCAAAGAACTATTTGATTTCTTGATCTAATTTAGATCAAAGAAAAATAAGTTTTTTCTTGTTTTTCTTATCTCAGAGAACCAAAGGTTCATGAAAAGTGCAAAACACTATTTTATTTTATTTTATTTTTATTAAAGATCATTGATCTTGTTTTTATATCTATGATCTGTTCATAAGAGAACTTTCTCTTTTTCTGAAGGTTTTTACCTTTTTTATTCTTGAGGAGTTTCTCAGAGTTCTCTCTCTCTCTTTTTTTTAGAAAAATGTTTATGCCTTTGAATTGAGGCCTAGGGTCCTTTTTATAGTGCCCATAAATTAGTTAAATTTGTTAAAGAGATCTTTCTCTGAGTGATTTGGGGAATTTTCCCCACCGTTGGATCTTTGATCCAAGGGCTTCTGCTTTGCAAAAGAAAATCTTCTTGTTTTAACAAGAACAGAAAAGATTTCTTAAAATTTTAATTCTGTTTGGCGCAGATGCCCCAGCGCGTGATACGTGTCGCGCAGCGCACAGCGCAGCGCAATTGCGCTTACGCATCTGCGCTGACCGTGTCGCGCAGCGCACAGCGCAGCGCATCTGCGCTGACACGTGTCGCGCAGCGCACAGTGCAGCACAACTGCGCTCGCACAACTGCGCTAGCGCATCTGCGCTGACACGTGTCGCGCAGCGCAACTGCGCTAGCGCATATATGCTGACACGTGTCGCGCAGCGTACAGCGCAGCGCAACTGCGCTAGCGCATCTGCGCTGACACGTGTCGCGCAGCGCAGCACCAGCGCAACTGAAGCGTTGCTTCTTTTAATAGAGCTTTGCTCTGATTGGGCCACCTTCTTGGGCGCTGTGCCGACGTATCAGCGCCTGACATGTGGCGCGTTGTGCCCGAGATTTGAAGCGTTGCTTCAAAATTTTGAATTTTGAATTTCAACAGAGCTTTGCTCTGATTAGGAGAAACACATCCTCTTATGTTCTTTACAGCTTCCCATTGTTTCTTGAGGATTGGATTAATATATTCTTGTTGCAACTAGTGAAAAAGCAATATCTGATGTTGTACAAGACTTTGCATGATTAACTCAATTGCGTAAGCAAATGATATGTCATTCATGTTAGTCCCTCTCTTCATCAGTCTAAAAGACATCCCTTTAGAGAGGGTGACTCTATCACTTGCGGATACACCACCATGCCAGGAGTCGTCCTTTCTAAAATACTTTTAGAATGCTGTCTAAGTACCCGATTTGGAAAACTTCCCAAATCTATATCTAAAACCATAGATATAGTCACAAGAACTCCTGATATACTATCCATATCCAACATGGAGAAAACACTGTATGACTACCAAAATTTGACCGATTGTAGTATAGGAACATCACTTCTTATCCGGAGTATGTTATTTAAAACATGGACAGTACTCCCTACATCCTTCTTACTTGGTTCATCTTTTTTGTTTTGATGAAGTCAATCACCTTGACTGTCACATCAATAATAGATGTTCCGTCTCCGCTATCCTTTCTTTAGTCTACGAATAGACATAAGCATCTTGCACACCTTCCGCTGCTCCCACTGACTGCGATAACCCTCTGGCAGAGTCATATACACGTGCACTTCAAAAATCCCATTTGGAAAGACGTTATAGTCACCCACCTGCCAGATATCATAGCCATGAACTGCATCAAAGCCAAAACATATCCATATGGACTTCAGCATAAACACTGAAGTAAAAGTCACATCACGATCCACAATGGGTATTTGATGAAAACTCTTTAAAACAAGTCTAGCCTTACTAGGTAAGCACCTTTCCACCTGCACATATCTCGAAAGATCTACTTGCTCTTAATGGGGTTTACCCCTTCAGGAGCACCCAGCAAAGTCAAAAATCCATGATTTGGTGAAGTGCGTGGAGTCCATCTTGGGTATGAAATACCTAGTCATCTGGAAGTTACCACTTCCTATGACCTGCTGATAACAAGTAGGGGAATAGCAGTGTCAAGTCATATCCATATAGACTTCAGCATAGTACATTTCCACCAGCATTGATCTCGAAATATCTATCTGCTCCTAATGGGTTTTACCCCTTAAGGAGCACCCAGCAAAATCCAAAATCCATAATTTGCTGAAGTGCGTGGAGTCCTTCTTAGATATGAAGCATATGGTCATCTGGAAGTTTCCACTTCCTATGACCTACTGATAACTAGTAGGCCCATCATCTCCATGATTTTGACCTTCCTATCACCGTCTATGAGAAAACCGGAGCATCTCTCGGGTGTCAAAGGTCGCCCACTAAAATCTGCAGAGTGGCTAACGGTTTGTCAAGTCCAATTGAATTCTTAGGTTCTACTAAATTTTTGGTAACCGTTTGTGGTCCTGGAATCACTTCCAATTCTTCCATACTCCCACTAGTTTCTTTTGTAAAAATATCCTTTTATAAAAATATGGCGATTCAAGAACAATATAACTATTGATCTTGAAAATGGTAGAAACAAAATCCTAACGAATGCTTGGGATAATCCACAAACTGCCATTACCGAAGCGTGTCTCGAGTTTGTCTGGATTCTGCTTTTAGACAGAAACCGGATAACTTCATATCTTAACAACCTAAAGATATGCAACCATTCTATGTCCATATAGAATCAAGGCACTAATTTTGATGGACCGGATTCAAAAATCATGCAACTGTTTCCAGTACATATCATCTAATAGAAAAAGGTCAATACAACATTACCCGTCATAGAACATGTCCACGGATGAGTAACCTGTAAGAGAAACAAGTTCTCGATATTACTATAATGGAATACTTTGCATAAGTATCTACATTTTCGATCACCTCGAAGAATTCCAATACTTCCAACGTATTGTTCTCTACTTTATTCTTATACCTACAAACTTCTCAAAATCTTTGACCTTGCATTACTACGAATGCATGTCTAAAACCAGAGAACTCATAGATAATCCAGAATGAAGTAAGAGTACCAACTCGTTGTCTCGAAGAACACTGGACAACATACATCTCCATGTATAAGTCCCAAGAGTATACCGACTCAAATTTTGTGTTTTGTAAGTTGAAAACTATATCTTGGTTAAGAATCTCTTACACCGTTATTCAATATACCTTACCTTATCCTGAACTGATAAAGGTAAATGTTTACTACACAATTTTCAAAATGTATATCTCACTTTATAAAAATAAAGGTATGGATATTTCATTTTAAAATCGGGTGCATAACAACGGTTATTCGAAACCAAATATTTGCCGTCAGGCAAAACCAGGCGATCTAATCCAATATCACCAATTACAACGAATTCTGATATTGAGGATCAAATTGCCCATTTCCCAATATTATGTTCCTACTCATCATCTGTAACACCATATAGATGTGAGATCCAAATCTGATAAATACATATCCTGGAGTAAGAATTAATTGGGAAAATAGTTCTCTATTACATATACACAGAATTACTAAAACATAAAAATGTTTCATAGGGGATGGTCAGGTATTCCTAGTAATGTCTTTTCCATTATCTAGATTTACGACAGTAGTCGCAATTTCCTTTGCCCTCACTTCATTCCCTTTTATGTGTCTTTACTTCTTACCTTCTGCACACTGTTCCTGCGCTAACTGATTTTCTTCCTTCCCTACCCTTCGGCACCAGCCTAAGGTTTGGAAGAAGACTATCCAATAATCGTAACAGTTGTACTCTCCTAATCAAGGAGCTCTCGCAACCTGAGAGAAGGTAAAGGAAAGAGACAACCGAATAATCATATTCAATTTCTTTAGAACCTGTGTCCATTCTCGAATGAAGTAACTTCTTTGAGTTCGTATGTAACTATACGATAGTCGTTCCAAGCAATACGGATCATCGTAGTAAAACGACGTGTTATGAAGAAATTCAAAGGTTAAAGTACGAGTGGAAGGCATACATACAACTTTTTCGCGAATCAAGACAAGCCAAAGCCAAAGGGTGTAAGAAGGTTCGGTCAAATTGGTTTATGAGTTTTTAAGGTAAGTCATGGGTCGCCGTACCATAGAGAGAAAAGAAACACTCAGCGTGCACTCTAACAAGATCATATTGGTTATCACTTTATCTGATCAGGATGGCTCCCACTGTTTCCTTGAATTCTCATTCAAACCCTAAAAGGAGAACTAATCGGGATCATTTAAGTGAAAAATCTCTCGAGTAGTAATACGTATTCATCAATGAGAATCGGGACCCAACTATCATCATATGATAACCTGATGGAATCCACTCAAGTCACCACACTCCAGAAGGTATGCGCATTCCTGGCAAGTTTCCCGTATGTTTGAAACTCCCGATATGGTTTTTGCCCCTAACGACTTATGACCTTGACTAGGTCAACATATCATAAGTCGCAAGTCAAGTTCAATCCGTCATTATCCTGGATTAATTAGACCCACCCGTACGAGACCTTGACTAGGTCAACATGACCGTACGACTGTCCTAACCAATCACATAACCATGCAGCAGAAAAGTATTACAGAGCTACCGAACATTACGCCTTGACTTGGTCAACATACGTAGCACGAATACTAAAAAATACTCATCTGAAATGACGGAGGGCTAGGCTGGTTTTTGGCAAAAACCGTTTAACGTAATGAACTTGATATCGTTGAAGGAACTCGAGTGGCTTTGAAATGGAGTGGCTTAAGCTCCACTTTTTAAAACTAGTAACATAAACTTTTTCTTAAGAGTGAACTCCCAATGAAGGGATCAAGGCTCTTCCCTCATAGAATGAGGTGCGGGATATTCCTAACTGAATACCTCTATACAAAGAAAAAGAATACGACTAAAAGTTTTGAAGAAAACCGAGTAGTTTTAAAATTGGTTTCGACAACATCATTTAGGTTTATTTTTCCTTGCATTATTCAGATAATGTGTTCCCATCATTTTATGTTTCCAAGCAACAAAAGAAACAACCAAAATAGCATGCTTTTTATATGCCATCCGCATTCGCCACGGGCCCCCGTCATGAACCGTTAGGTTATTTAACTAAAGGCAGAGCGGGGGATGGATTAGCGCGGATGCAAAACATATAGAAGCATCTACTAAATATATATCTTATATCTTATATATATATATATCAACAATGCAGGCAAATAATAGTCAACACAGCATATAAAATATTCACAAGCATGCGAACAACAATATGGAATAACAGATAATCTAGGAGCCCCACGTTTCATTTAAGACATAAATGAGATGCGACGTTCCCTGGTCGTATGGATAGCTGGTGCAATGAAGATCCTAGACCCCTACGAGTGCGGCAAGTTACCCGCCAATCCCCAAAGTGAGGCACTTCCAATCAACAAAGTGAGTGGGCCACCGAGCACTTCACGGAATCCGGTGACTTGACCACCCTCCGTGGGTCAATCTATACCCCTTACAGGTGCAGCGAATAGCTCGCCAATTCTAGAGTAAGGCCCCCCGGTCTCAACACAATAAGATGCGGGCCCGTTGCCCTCTAGAACCCGGCTATTCGAGCACTCCTCCACGGGGTAATCCTAGTACAGAAAAGAAAATATATATACAATGGCGATATCAACCACAACTCAGTCATGCCACAATAAAAGAATATACAAACTGGCAATGACGACAATCCACATGTCGGACGCTCGCTCCGCAAAAATTTTTTGTTTTCTCTTTTGCATCGCCCGTGGCCTCTGCGGTGCGGGTGCCAGATCATTGTATGTCTCTATCTAGTCTAGAGTAAGCATCTGCTCTTGTTTAAAAAAATTTTAGAGACCAAAAATATTTCGAACAGAAACAGGGTTTTCAAAAATGGTGTTTTCGGTTTTGAAACTTGAAGAATCGTCAAACAATAGTTTATGGTACATGGGTGGCTCTGATACCATCTTGGAATCCGGCGCCCACACCGCGGAGGCCACGGGCGATGCGGAAACGAAAACAAAAACTTTTTGCGGGCACCGGACGCTCACACCCGAGTGAAACGAACCAAACACCCTAAACTAGAAAACTAGAACATGCAAGGTTTGAGAAATAAAACCTTTGTCGTGTGTCCACCCAATTATGGAAGACCCCTTCAAGCTCATAACCGTCGGGAACGTGCTTGAGCATCGACCATCCTTGCCGAAGATGATCCACCTGAGGAACGTGGAGGAGGCTCTAACCGACGGTCCAAAGTTGCTAGGTTTGGATGGTCGGTGATATAGGAATACTTCACTATATTTTTCTCTCTAGAATCTTGCTTGAAAATGGAAGCAAGAAGAAGAAGGAGATGAGCTAGAGGAAGAGCATGAACCATCCATGGAGGAGATGAAGAAAATCCTCAAGTCAACAAAATGGAAAAGAGAATGGCTACTAAAATATCTACCATGATGCAATTGTGCATCCAAATGAAAAATCATTTAAAAATTCCAAGCCATGCCACTTGACCATGCTCATGCCACCTCATTTCCAATTTAATTTTCCATAAAAGAAAATCAAATATGAGGTGTTCTTCTTCTAGAAGCATTCCCGTATAAATACGGAATACTTCACCTGGTATATGTATCGCTACATATACGCGTATCCGTATAAAAATACGAAGAGCACCAAAGAGACAAAATGAATAGTGGACAATAATACTAAACTACATGTATCAAAATACATATATAAATTATTAAATCAAAATATGATTTAATAATCCGGCTAAATCCTAAGCCGGCTAGTATTATCAACAGTCCGATTAAAGTTCGTGTACTGCGTACACGTATTTAATCGGACCCCTGCACGTACCACCGTACGGATCCTACATCTGTCGCCAGAACTAGGAAAACCCTCTGTGTGGGACTCTAAACACTCGATAATATGCTGGCAGTGGGTTTAACCACAAGCACGTCAGCGGCACTACCTGTACGTAACGGCTACCCAGGTACTTGTCGAAAGGGGGTTCGAAAATCGAGTACATCCTTACCCTACTGATCCTGAATATGACAATCTCCGTACAGTCCAGTCACTTTGTCAAAGAGTATCCTATATCGGATCTGTGGGTGGATAACGTCAGACCCCTACTAACCCGAGAAGTCGTGTCTGAGTCTAGCTCATCACCAACTGAGATACTACTGATCAACTATCAGTAAATCTCCCCCACCGTGGCCACGGATTTCTGGTGATAGCCAACCGAACTCAGCGCGACATCAACTCCTAATACCAGGAGAGACAAGTCCCTGACAGTCGACCACTACCTCCATGTGGCTCGGGACTGTACCTAACTAAAACCTGTTTGCACGACACCTTTGAGCCGTGGTGGGGTAGTAATCAAAGTACAGTGGGAACTCACACAAGACAAATGACAACTTCAGGTCAAAAGACTAACATGTACTCATACTACCTGAGAACTTCCATCTGACGATAAGTATAATACCATCTATAAGTTCTCGGCGAGTCCGTCCAGTGTACTCACCTCCAGTGAGCACTTGTATACTATCTTAGGTGACACAACACCAAAGGCTTGTGAGACCGGCCACAGCTCCTTGTCGGGGTCTCGAAGCGAATACACTAGTCTAATCCTGTCATGCCCCGCTTCTCGGTGTATGGGGAGGGGACGCGGCGAGGCCTGCTACGTATTTACTCCGAAATAAACACGCTAAGCGTATCTAAGCAATATAAAGTGAATGTACACAAGAAAAATGATAATAGGTGTAATTGAACAGCAACTTTTATTTATTAACAATTCTTTACAAGTACAACAGGAAATGTAAATACATGGATGGAAATCAATGCCTAAACGATGCCATAACTGAAATGAAAATATGTACAAGTAAAGTCAATGCTCAGGATCTTCTGTGAACTACTCCAAATGCTCTGACTGGTCTCGAGCTCCTCAGAGTCGGGTCCTCCTGACAACATTCCAAAGAAAGAAGAGAAATAGGAACGTCGTCAGTGAACAATCGCTCGGTAATTTCCAAAGAAAGAGAGAAGTAGAATAAACAGAAAGAAAATATAATTAGTAATGTTTAATTATAATATTAACGCAGTTGTTTGTAGCTTGGTACAGAATATGCCAGTGTATACGAGAGGAGTCCAACTTACACCGTAGACTTTGGTAATCCGTAGTATAAGGCTCCGTCGAAAATACCACGGAACAACGGCATGGATGTAATTACGTCTTAATTGACCACCTTAGATAGGCAAACACCCACATTCTCCGGCTCCCCGAGGCTCAAGAGAATTGGTCCCGCTTAAACCTATGTTTACTATCTTGAGGGGGTTTTATGTAAAAAATTGTTTGATATATTTTCAGAATACACCTCAAGTATTTTATTACCATCTTTATGGTTTTTCATAGATGCATATTTTATAAAAGTGAAATTTCTAGTGAATAGAACCTACTTTCCATTGCATATGGTATTTTATTGAAATACTGGAATTTATATTGAATCTGGATGGTAGTTTCATGTAATGGTGATTCCTTTGATTTAGAAAACTTGGAATATTTGTATAATATATTTAAAATAGATCTTTTGATAATATTCATATATATCTATATATTTAATAAAAATAAATTTTATTTATTCTCTAGAAATCTCATTTTCTTAAAAATAGCATTAAAAATTCCATCGAGATCGAATGCTCCTTGCGGAGGTCTGCATCTCACTCTACTAGGCCCGAGAACGTGTGATAACCCACACCATCCCGATCGGGGTTCCCCAAAATGGGTTATAGAGGCGTAATTGCAAGGAATTAGATAACACTCTTTTTAAAGAAAACGATTTTGTAAGTTTAGGGTATTTATTCGTAAAAGCGTATTTTCCCATAATCTAGAATTTCAAAGTTCATCGTGCTATGTCCAATATGTGTGTTGTGATGAGGTGGGTCCTTACCTCATGAATTTTCTAAAGTTAATACGGTAAAAAGTGGATAACAATATCGTTTGTAAACATGGTGATATTTTACTGTAAAAATAAGATAAAGATTGCAACATGATTTATTTTGAGATGAAACTTGTTCTAATATATTTATTTATGTTTGTTAAAAGTTATATGAGAGTTTGATATTTTATGGTTTAAGAAAAATGGATTTTTTAAAGAAAAACGAATCGGAAGTCGGATTAACTCCGCTTCCGACGGGTTTTGGAAAATGAAAGTTTTAAAATAGTAGAAGAGGATGGGAGAAGGGACTTACTAGCTAGAGAACAAGAGAAGAGAGAAGGGAAGCTATTGGAACCGTCGGGGCGTCATTTCGTCGCCGGAATCTCCTCAAAACTTCGTCGGAACTTCGCCCTTTGCTAACTCCACTTGCACATCTTAGGACTTGGAATTTTTTTTAGAGTTTTTGTAATGAAATTCTGAGTGAGGAGAGGTAAAATGTGGTGTGGTATTTATAGGGAAAATTAGGGTTTAGGATAATGAAGAATAGAATTAAAATATGCATTAAATATGGATTAAAGAGGGGATTTATTATTCTCTGGATAAATGCAGAGAAATCAAACAACATGGGGGTAGTGGGGTAGGCCAAGGTGTGCTAGGGTTAAATTTTAGGAGCATTTGGTACGGTTTGGACTGATGGTGCCGGCCAAAATCGCGATCTCACCGGTCATCTTGGAGGGGATGAGGCTTGGATTGGAGCCACATATCCTAGGCTGTATAAATAGCATTTTCCACATGTTTTTTTATTGTGACTTTTCATTTTACGTGCGGTCAACTTGTAAACCTTTAAGCTTCTAAAAATTTAAAAGAAAAATCAATAAAAATAATATATGGCTGATGGGATTTGAACTCAGGTGCTACATCACAGCAGTCCAAGGCTTTACCAATGAATTACAAGTGCTTTCTTGCTGTTCAAAAAAAATTTAATTTATAACTTGTGCTCAGGCTTAGGTGTTCCTTCAATATTTTTTGAAAAAAATTCATACAGAAAATTTAGGGTTGTTACATTCTACCCTCCTTATAAAAATTTCTTCCTCGAAATTTATAGAAGGAAAGTGTAACAGATACAAAACAATTTGGTGATAGAACTAGTGATAATGCATAAAAATATTTGGAAGAAAGAACGAATGCAAAAGTTTTGGTAAGATTGAAAAAAAATGTAAGGGAAATACAAGGGTTACCTTGGTCTACAGTCTCGACTTCTACGGCTGCTAAAGTGAAAGCCTAATGCCGGGGTACATTCCTCCTTGCTGAAGGCACATTCCTCTGTCCTTGGGGCATGTTTCTCTGCCCTCGAGGCATATTCCTCAGGGCCTGATGGAATTGGTGATTAGGCTGTGCAGGAAGTCCACGTGGAGGTGGAGCTGGGAGAGAAAGAAGAGGTGCAGGTGCCTGGATAGCTGGCCGCTGCAGATAAATGTTGTGAGTTGAAACTGGGTTGAGTCTATAAGGACATGTTCCAATTCCAAGATTGGATGCGCTACAAACTAAGCACAGGACTTTTGCGCGCCTACAGTCCTTCCACAAGTGTCCATCCCTTTTGCAGTAGAAGCAAAAATCTGGACTTGACCGGTTATCTGTTACCTCCAGTCCCCTGGGTACAAGCGATGGCCTTGAAGAGGCTCTTCCTGCCGTCTGGGTGGCAGGGCGCTTCACACCGGCAGATTGAGATTTGCCCTTCCTCTTCACCACTGCCTCATATCGACGAGTAGCTTTCAAAGCGAGGTCATGGGTTTGGAAATCCCCTGTAGCTAAGGCATCTTAGCTTTCCTGGTCCAACCCTTGCTGAAATCGTCTGGACCTAATCTCAGCAGTCGGTATGAGATGGGCCGCAAATCTGTTACAGTCTTGTGATAGATGTGTAGTATATGATATTTGAAATCAAATATTGAGATATATCTTACCTACTGAGCATGGTAAACTCAGCATCATACTCATCCACAGATTTGGTCACCATCGAACCCTGTTGTAGATGGATGAATTTTTGTTCCATATCAAATCGGGCAGTCTCTGGAAAGTACTTCGCGTTGAACATGTCGCGAAAAGTCCTCGATTCGATAAGTTGGTCTAGACGGCTTTCTTCCGCCTTCCACCAAACTCGGGCGTTGTCATTGAGTTGCAGCTTCGCAACTCGAACCCAAGCGATTTCTGGCACTTATGCCGCTGCCAGATCATCCTCAATACTCTGAGCCCATTCTTCAGCTTCCAGGGGGCTCTCTTTTCCCGAAAACTATTTTGGGTGCAATACCCGGAATTGCTTCACTCCGGGCGCTTCCGCTTTTGAACGGTTCATTATAATAGCAGTCTGTTGCTGCCGTCCTTCCAGGAGGCTGAGGATTGCCTCAAGCAGTACTGTCTGCTCGTTGATCAGAGCAGCGACGGTAGGCGTAAACCGTAGAGGTGGTGGAGTGTTGTTGAAGTTGTTGCTGGTGTTGTTTGGAGAATCCATAACCTTGAAAGAAAAATAGGGTTAGGATAGATTCAAAGCATATGAAATTGTAAGATTCAAGGAATATGAATTGTAGAGAATGTTTTTAGTTGTTGATTCTTGTTTTATATTGCTTAAGACTTCATACAGAATTGGTCCGCATGTCCATGCAGAACTGACCTGCACGGTCGGGTTGCATACGGCACTGACCTGCATGGGCCACGAACAAAACCTGTCACGCCCCACTTCCGAGTGTACGGGGAGGGGACACGGCAAGGCCCGCTACGTATTTACTCCGAAGTAAACACGCTAAGCGTATCTAAGCAATATAAAGTAAATGTACACAAGAAAAATGACAATAGGTGTAATTGAACAGCAACTTTTATTTATTAACAATTCTTTACAAGTACAACTGGAAATGTAAATACATGGATAAAAAGCAATGCATAAACAATGGTATAACTGAAATGAAAATATGTACAAGTAAAGTCAATGCTCAGGATCTTCTGTGAACTACTCCAAATGCTCCTGACTGGTCTCGAGCTCCTCAGAGTCGGGTCCATCTGACAACATTCCAAAGAAAGAAGAGAAATATGAATGTCGTCAGCGAACAATCGCTCGGTAAGTCCCAAAGAAAGAGAGAAGTGGAATAGACAGAAAGAGAATATAACTAGTAATGTTTAATTATAATGTTAACGCAGTTGTTTGTATCTTGGTACAGAATATGCCAGTGTATACGAGAGGAGTCCAACTTACACCTTGGGCTTTGGTAACCCGTAGTACAAGGCTCCGTCGAAAATACCACGGAACAACGGCATGGATGTAATTACGTCTTAAGTGACCATCTCGTGCCACCTTTAACATGTTTCATACCAGTCTACCCCTTTATAAACCCCGTAATGTATTTTGTGTTGATTATATTGATTGTACTAATTGTATTGTCTTGCAGTAAATGGAAGACCTGCCAAAACCATGATATCGGTAAACGGAATGGATATAAATGGATAGACAAGTAATTAGGGTATATCCACGGTTCGGTTCAGTCATGTTCATATTGTTATAAATTGTATTCTGGCATTCATGGATTCATGTCGTATTGTAGTTTTACTTGAATCGAATTCAAGTCAGATGGATTTCAGATTAGGCTTTGACTCGAACTGAGTCAGACTTTAAACAGAATTGAAGTCTTGATTTAGTTTTGATGTTATCGATAACTGCTGCACATGGACGGCGGGATTTGTGTCTTTTTCAAAAACAATTACCGTGTTGATAACACCGTTTGTTAGATTGTCTACCTTAGATAGGCAAGCACCCACATTCTCCGGCTCCCCGAGTCTCAAGAGATTTGGGCCCGCTTAAACCTATATTTACTAGAGTCATTATTTTAAATTAGTATAACTTGAGGAGGTTTTATGCAAAAAATAGTTTGATATATTTTGAAAATACATCTAAAGTATTGTATTACCGTCTTTATGGTTTTTCATAGATGTATATTTTATAAAAGTGAAATTTCTAGTGAGTAGAACCTAGTTTCTATTGCATATGGTATTTTATTGAAATACTGGAATTTGTATTGAATTTGGATGGTAGTTTCATGTAATGGTGATTCATTTGATTTAGAAAACATGGAATATTTGTATAATATATTTAAAATAAATCTTTTGATAATATTCATATATATCTAAATATTTAATAAAAATAAATTTTATTTATTTTCTAGAAATCTCATTTTCTTAAAAATAGCATTAAAAATTCCATCGAGATCGAATGCTCCTTGTAGAGGTATGCATCTCGCTCTACTAGGTCCGAGAATGTGCAATAACCCATACCATCCCGATCGGTGTTCTCCAAAATAGGTTGTATAAGCGTAATTGCAAGAAATTAGATAACACTCTTTTTAAAGAAAACAGTTTTTTAAGCTTAGGGTATTTATTCGTAAAAGCGTACTTTTCCATAATCTAAAATTTCAAAGTTCATCGTGATATGTCCAATAGGTGTGTTGTGATGAGGTAGGTCCTTACCTCGTGAGTTTACTAAAGTTAATAGGGTAAAAAGTAGATAACAATATCGTTTGTAAACATGGTGGTATTTTACTGTAAAAATGAGATAAAGATTGCAATATGATTTATTTTAAGATGAAACTTGTTCTAATGTGTTTATTTATGTTTGTTAAACATTATATGAGAGTATGGTATTTTATGATTTAAGAAAAATGGAATTTTTAAAGAAAAATGAATCGGAAGTTGGATTAGCTCCGCTTCCGATGGGTTTTGGAAAATGAAAGTTTTAAAATAGTAGAAGAGGAGGGGAGAGGGGACTTACTAGCTAGAGAACAAGAGAAGAGAGAGGGTAAGCTATTGGAACCATCGGGACGTCGTTTCGACGCCAGAATCTCCTCGAAACTTCGTCGAAACTTTGCCCTTTGCTCACTCCACTTGCACAACTTGGGACTTGAACATTTTTTGAGAGTTTTTGTAATGAAATTCTGAGTTAGGAGAGGTGAAATGTGGTAAGGTATTTATATGGAAAATTAGGGTTTAGGGTAATGAAGAATAGAATTAAAATGTGCATTAAAATGGATTAAAGAGGGTATTTATCATTCTCTGGATAAATGCAGAGAAATCAAACAACATGATGGTAGTGGGGTATGGCAAAGAGTGCTAGGGTTAAATTTTAGGAGCATTTGGTACGGTTTGAACCGATGGTGCCGGCCCAAACCACGTCTCACCGGTCATCTTGGAGGAACAAATAGTCAATTTTGAAAGAACTTATTATCAACCTGGATAGGGCTTGGAGTGGGGCCACGTGTCTTAGGTTGTATAAATAGCATTTTCTACATGTTTGTTTTTATTGTGACTTTTTATTTTACGTGCGGTGCACATGCAATCCTTTGAGCTTCTAAAAATTTAAAATAAAAATAATATGTGGCTGATGGGATTTGATCTCAGTTGCTACGTAACAGCAGTACAAGGCATTACCAATGAGCTAAAAGTGTTTTCTTGCTATTCAAAAGCAAATTTAATTTATAACTTGTTCTCAGTCTTAGGTGTTCCTTCTGTATTTTTTGAAAAAAAATTCGTTCAGAAAGTTTAGGGTTGTTACAACTCTGGAATATCGATGCCCAGTCTCGATACTTTCACGACTAGGGACATTTAAGGATGTGCTTATAGACCACCCAGCTCTCACGTATATGATCGCCATTCATAATGCTGGTAGTCAAGAAAGAAACCTATAGGCTCTATCAACATGTAACAGTGATCTGCAATACCACATAATGCATGTACATGATGATAAAGGCAAACCAGATAGCATACTATCATTTTGAGTAAGACCGTCCTAACCGTATAGGTCCACCCTCAATCATCACAATCGCGTACCTGCGATTACAATAATTGACTTGAAGGCACTATATCCTACACGCTGGTCCATTTTCCGAGATTATTCTTCTTGGGACTCCAAACCTGTAGATCATATTCATCTTGAAGAAGTGTAGGATGTTCTCTATCTTCACTTCTCTTGGTGGTACTGCTTCTACCCATTTGTAGAAGTAGTCAGTGGTAGTTAGGATGAACCGATGCCCTTTAGATGATGCCAGTTCGATGGGACCAATGATATATGTCCCGCACAGCTCGAACGGCTAGCTGGCTATTGTCGGATGCAGCAGATTGGGTTGTCGGTAGATAAATTCCCCATGTATTTGGCACGAGTGACATCGTTTTGCATATTCGATATAGTCTTGAATCATTATGGGCCAATATTAGCCCATTTTTTTAATCTTCGTCTTCATTTTTGGACCGGCTTGATGGGATCCGAAAAGTCTATTGTGAATTTCATGGACGACTTTCTTCACTTCATTTGGCTCTAGACATCTTAGCCATATATGATCGAAGGATCTCCTATATAGGGTTCATCGATAAAGGAAAATGATAGAGCTCATTTTATGAGCTGATGTTTTTGTGACGCGTCTTTGGGCGCTCGTTGGGACCCTTGAAGTAGTCGACAAAGAATTCCCGCCATTCTTGTTCTTCCTCTTCCTCTGCTTGGAGAGCATTTTCTTCAAAGATATCTTTCTCTTGAGATGTTTCCTTTTCTTCGGATGTTTCTGTTGAAAATTCCGAAGGGAACTCTGTTAGTGCTAGGATCTTGCAGCTTTGGACAATAATCCTCATGTCGTCGAGACTTCAACTGCTATCTCTTTGGAAAGTTTAGCTAACGCATCCGCTTTGCTGTTTTCCGCTCGCGGCACATTCTCTAGCGTATATGATGGAATCTGTGTTAGCAGCTACTGTACATTTTCTCCATACCTTATCAGTTCTGGTTTGTATGTCTTATAATCTCCATTGACTTGACTGACGATTAGTTGAGAGCCTCCGTATATAAGAAGATCCTTGATGCCTATATCGATCGCGATTTCGAGACCGGCTATGAGGGCTTCATATTCTGACTCGTTGTTGGTTCTTGATTCCGTCAACAAGATAACATAGTGAAGTATCCCACTTTGCGGAGTCATGAAGAGGAGACCCACCCAGGCTTTGGTGATTAGGATGTGTTTCTTTCGCACTTTCAATGAGCTCGCTTCGTTGAAATAGAGCTCCCATTTATGCTTTTCTTTCTCTTCTTTTGCACTGACAGTAGCATTGAATGCATACCCATCTGGCAATTCGCAATTTAGTAGAGCATCGGCGGAGATAGGATGCTCCGTGAGAAAATCGAAGATGGTATGTCCCTTTATTGTCTTGAGAGGGCGATATATGATTGAGAACTCCATTAATAGAGGTGTCCATTTGGCGAGCTTGACTGTCAGTATGGCCTTAGTTATTAGATACTTGAGAGGATCCACCCTTGATATATGGTGTACTTCATGTGCTAATGCATAGTGTCTGAGCTTCATGACTGCAAAAATCAGCGCCAAGCAGTGCTTCTCGATGGGGGTGTAGTTGCTCTTTTCTCCTGGCATAACTCAACTTAAATAGTAGAGAGCTCTTTCTTTCCCTTGGTTGTTCTCTTGAGGATATTACTTGATATGACCTAGGATAGCGTTGTGCATGCAATTTCTACTCGTAGATCTTTTCTACTCACGAATTGTCAACTCACCCCCGTTGTGCCACAGTTCTTGCAGGTTTTGCCATACAGGTTTCGTTACGGCTTTGCTGGCACACTGCTTCCTTTCTGGGTGATTGCTTTGGTAGGTGGGTTCTTTTGGATCAGGACCACCATTGTATATATGTTATTCAGTTGTATCTAGTAAACTCCATCAGCCAGACATGTATATTTTATTGACTTAGAAGACCAGTGTATATTCTTTCGACCTTAGAGTCACGCGTTGTATTATTATGGATTTCATGTTGTTTAGAGTTTCCTTTCAGTTTTGATCCTCGCCCTTAGGCGTTGTATATTATATTGCTTGCGTGGTTGTGGCCGTCGATTGACGAAGAGCTCCCTTTTATCATTGATGCATATATTTATCATGTTGTACCCCGTTCGGGGCCAGTATTTACAAAGGAAACTCTGCCGAAATTTTCAGAAAAGACTTGTGATTTTAAAAATACATATTTCAGCACATGTTGCTAACTACTTGATTTAAATTGGTTTTCCCTTCACTCTACTGCTTTACTTGGTTTTGATTTCTGGGTTTTGGCTTATTTAGATTACGTACACCTCGAGACGTTTCGTAATTTAAGTGCCAGTCATGTTCCGTACTTTTTGGGTCGTGACATGGGTGACATATCCTTGCCTCCATTTCTCGAACGCATTGCATTCGTCAATGGAGTGTGAAATTCGCCGATGATAGAGACGATACTTCGGATGTTCTTCCCACCTTCAAAGTATGGGAATTCAGGAGTGTATATCATGAGAGGCGGTAGCTTCATCCCCTTCGATAGAGCCTTGGCAAAATGCTTCTCAGGCTTAATCTTGCTTCTGCACTTTATGGCTAGAACTTGCTGTTCCCTTATGGGAACTAAATAAAATACAAATAAAGCAGCAAGAAAAACCCCCAAATGGGGCATCACGTGCTCACACATGACCAGGCCTCACGTGCAAACACGTGACCTTTTTATGGGCAGATTCTATCTACGCCTGAATGCCTAATTGATAAAATCGCGTGCCTACTCGTGATGGGCTCTTGAACCCACTGAATTAATAGAATTAAATTCTAATTAAAATGAATTAAAAGAATTTGTTCCCTCATGGGAACTGAATAAAATATATAAATAAAGTAGCAAGGAAAACCCCCCAAGGGGGCATCACGTGCCCACACGTGACCGGGTCTCATGTGCAGACACGTGACCTTTTACAGGCAAAGCCTATATGCGCTGAATAAAATAAACAATTGGAAATGCTTAATCAGTGGGTCACGTGCCAACACGTGATGGGTTCCTGAGCCCTCTAAACTAATAGAATTAAATTCTAATTAAATGTTGTATCGGTGGGGTCACGTGCCAACACGTGATGGGTTTCTGAGCCCTCTGAACTAATAGAATTAAATTCAAATTAAATGATTAATCGGTGGGGTCACGTGCCAACACGTGATGGGTTCCTGAGTCCTCTGAGCCAATAGAATTAAATTCTAATTAATTGCTTAATCAGTAAGGTCATGTGCCAACACATGATAGACCCCTAAACTCTCTGAACCAATAGAATTAAATTCTAATTAATTGCTTAATCAGTGAGGTCACGTGCCAACACGTGATGGACTCCTAAACCCTCTGAACTAATAGAATTAAATTCTAATTAAAGGGAATCAAAAGCCCTAATTGGAAAAATATTTCCCAAGATCTTTCCAAACAAAAAAGATTGCACTCTGTAAAGTGGAGCACCGTTGGATTGAAAATCCAATGGTGACTAAAAATCACCTATTTATAGAAAGATTCTGTACAAAGAAATATTTTCCTAAAACTTTCCTGGAACAACAAATAAAATAACTTTTGGATTAAAAATCCAATGGCGAATAAAATTCATCGAAAGATCTAAAAGATCATGTTGGTTATAAAATCAATCAAAATCTTTCAATTAAAAATTGACTAAACAAACTGATTCTTTTCTTTCTCCTATAAATAGGAGCCAAAAAGGAAGAAAAAGAAAGAGACGGAAGAGAGGATAGAACAGAAAAAGAGAAAAACCTCTCCCTAAAAAACAAAAGAAAAAGAGAATTTAATTCTCCAGAAAGAAGAAGATCTCTTCAGAGAAGAAAGAAACTCTAGGTAAGAGAAGGAAGGAGATCATTCCATAAAACAAAGAGAATTTAATTCTCAATACCAAGAGTTTAACTCTTCTAAATAAGAGCTTAGTTCTTCCTTTGGTTAAAGATCTGCAGAAGTAGATCTCCCCATAAGTTGAGAATTTAATTCTCATCAGGGAGATTCTGCCATGCAGATCTAAAACCTAAGGGAAGACCTAAGTTCAGAGGATTCTATTTTCCCACAAAAACATATAGGAATTTAATTTCTCGAACAAGGATAGGGTTTAACCCCTAATATAAGAACTTAGTTCTTCCTCATGGTGATAGATCTGCAGAAGCAGATCTCCCATAAAATTGAAAAGTTAATTCTCATTGTGGAGATTCTGCCATGAAAATTTCCGAGGAATTAAATTCCTATAAAAAAAGAGAAGAGAAGTTAGTAAAGGACTTGAAACTCAGAATTATATGCATGTTGACGATCATGTGGTAACACGTGACCCCCTTTCTTTGAACCAGAAAAAGAGATTTCCCAATGTGTTTAACACTTATTTAAAAGGGAAAAGGGAAAACAATAAAGACAGTTTCTCTGTTAGGGTGTATCACGTGCACCCACGTGACCCTTAAAAAGCTCCTCAAAATAAAAGGGAGTAAAGCCAGGACAGTTTCTCTTTTAGAGTGTATCACGTGCTCCCATGTGACCCCTAACAAATACTTTAATATCCAACGCATGGATACCCATCACGTGCCCACACGTGATGGTCATAAAGGTCAAATGTTTAACACTTATATGCATATTCTGAGAGTAAAATAAAAGAAACAAGGCCCAATTTTCAGGCGCCTCACGTGACCCTACGTGAGCGCTTCAGTTTTAGTGTTTAACACTACTTTAAACGCCTCACGTGGGAGCACGTAAGCGCTGAATGCACTCTAGTATTTAACACTATATTTGAGCCAATCTTAGCCCAAATTAGCTAAATCTTCAAAAGGCAAGATCCCCTGAAACTGAACCCCAACTATACTCTTGTCTTCCAAAATTGATCATCCCATATGACATTCAAAGTAATTCCCAGAGCCTTTCAATCAACCTTGGTACAAGGGTACATCTCTTGATACCTCTGATATATGTCGTTGTAATTCTTCAACGTCTTCATAGAGGTGGAGGGTCCCAATAACCGATAACTTTTGGTGCATCCCTAAATGGTTGAACCAAAACCAAACAGACTATGACGTCTTTAAACTGGACTAAGATGTCCTTAAAATTTATGGACTATAGGGTCCTTAAACTCATGGACTATGATGTCCTTAAATTTTATGGACTGTGAGGTCCTTAAACTCATAGACTATGATGTCTTTAAACTGGACTAAGATGTCCTTAAACTTTATGGACTGTGAGGTCCTTAAACTCACGGACTATGATGTCCTTAAACTTTACAGATTATGATGTCTCTAAACTACCATGGACTATGAGGTCCTTAAACTCATAAACTATGATGTATTTAAACTTTATAGACTATGACGTCTTTAAACTGGACTGCAATGTCCCTAACCTAAAACAATAGAGTCCAAATACTCTTTTGTTGGATCTAAATGATCCTGTTAAGTTGATCTTAGTCTAAAATTAGACTAACGTGTCCTTAACAAACGTTAAGTTGATCTTAATCTAAAAACTAGACTAACGTATCCTTAAAAAACGTTTAATTTGATCTTAGTCTCAAATGAGATTAACGTTCCTTAAACCCAACCCAAACCCAAATCTAAGAAAATACGGATTTGGACTAATCCACGCCCTACGGGCGACAACATAAATTAGTCTCTGTATACAATTCAAGGGCAACCAAAAATAAAACAAACACACACGACACGAAGTGACCATCTGGAGAAGGGGAAAGTTGTTACCGTGATGCGGTAGCGTAATTAACTGCAGGGGCTTGCGCCTGCAGGGAAGAGCGTCCCCACAATCAAAAACCCCTTACAATGAGGGGGAATCTGACGAAGTCTGCTACATCGGCCGCATCTGTCTAAACCTCTATACACGATGCTATAAATCAACTTGGCATCTTCGGAGTGGTGGACGGATAAATCCAAATAGCATCTGCCCCCAAAATTCAGGCCAAACGTCCTAACATCTCGGTCACGTCTTTTCGGCGAAGAACAGATTCTGGCACGCCCGGTGGGACCTTTTCCTCTTTCCACTCCACACTTCGTGTGTCGTGTTTCACGAACAAATCGCGGTTTGACATGGTTACATTTGGATGTGAAGTACTAAGATTTGGTATCTTGTTCCGTGCAGAAAAACAGAAGATCAATGGCTTCAAACTGCACTAATTGCAACAACTCATACTCCGTCCTCGCCGGAGGAGTGACCTACGGGCCTCAAGCGGCCTCCTTTTTTACGCTGCCGGTGGACCAGGTGATGCAAGCCACCACAGGGCTATTCTTTGGGACCATACTCCCACCAATGAGCTTCAACGCCCCATTGTCGTCGCAAGAAACTCCAAAGAAGTCGGTCTTTGATCGGCTTACAACTACCGCGACCCCTCTCAACGGGTCGCCCAAGTCCAGTGCCTCAGTTTTCAACAGACTGGGCCAAAGCTCAAGTGGGCCCGTGAAGAAGCCCGCGATACCTGAAACGGCCATCCCAAAGCGGATAGTCATTCCTGTTCCTGAAGTCATCAGAGCGACTTCCTCTGGTAAGGAGTCGATCTTTGCAAGACTAACCGGTTTAGCTCCCGTTCCAGGCGAAGTCATCAAAACTGCTCCCCCTGCGCGAAAGTCTGCCTTCGATAGATTGGCCATTCCCACTCAACGGACGTCAATTTTCAAGAGGCTAACACCGGCAGCAACCCTCCGCCAGAACAAGGGGCATGACGAAGCCACGCCTATAACTGAGCCGGTCCCGTCAGCACGACATGCTCGCCGTCGTCACTAGCGCCGAGTAAGGAAGGCTGGGGGTAGCTCTCCTTCTGAACTAACTTTGCCAGCTCCGATGGTGGAAATTGATGTTGTTGTTCCAACTGGGAACAGCTTTGAACCACTTAGGAGGGTACGCAAGAACTCTCCGAAGGCCGTGCTAAAAAGATATCCTCCACCTATGGAGAACACTACAAAGGTGAAGCCAGAGCAGCCCCCTCAGTGGCTGTCCTCTAAAATTCATAAAGTTTGGTGATAGGTCCAAGACTCGGTGATCAACCAAGACTACTCCTGCCAACCGAAGAAGATGAAAGTTCAGCAAGAGAAGGACCACACTGTCATACCACAGGAGATGTAATTTATCTGGGTGCCCGCTGCAACGGTTCTCTCAACTTCGACCACCCACAAAAGAAGGAGGCTGGAGATAGTCTCCATGTCCGCGACGAATCTTAAGAACACTGAATCTAAATGCCCTAAGTCTGGGGGCATGGTGGTGCACACTTTTTATATGGCATCCGGGAAAGAGGATAGTTGTATCTCCACAGGTCACCGACCACTCACCCGATCGGTAACAAAAGCTCAGGAGTAACAACAGAAGCTCCAAGAGATGCTAACACAGATAGCCGCACTCACTGGGCCAAAAGAAATCCCGGAGACATCGTCAGAGCAGCGTTATGAACAAGAAACCGATGCTAAGTTCCTCCGCAAAATCCTCGAGAAGAAGGACAAAGAGGCAGCGGAACAAGCTGCCAACATAAACGAATGGCGCTTTTATTCCAAGACATGGTCGGGATGATGTTACAGCCGGATCCTTAAGCTGAAGACCTTCCGATTATCCTTGAAGACGATAGGGGAGAGACATCGAACCCTCTTCCAGCTTGTTCAGCAGCCAAGGAAGAGACCATTTCCAAAGCCGCCCGGGATGACTATATCGCTCAACAGATACGAGCTCATCAGGAGAACGAAGCAGCCGGCGAAATTGTTAAGACTAAACGACCATATCCGGGTTGGTACGACCAAATAAAGTACCCTCCGGGATATACGATCCCTAAATTCCATGTATATAAGGGGACGGGGAATCCACACCAGCACGTTGCTCAATTCAGAGCCTTGTGCGGTAATACTGGGAGTGACGAAAAACTGCTGCTTCGCCAGTTTGTTGGCAGCTTATCGGAGACGGCATTTGAATGGTACTCCGAGCTCCCGAACGACTCCGTTAAGACATTTGCAGAAATGGAGTTACTGTTTACACAAAGGTTCGCAAGCGCTAGCGAACGCACCCCCATCACAGCATTAATTAACGCCAGGGTGAAGCCGAGCGAAACATGGGTGCAGTACGCGATACGGTGGCGGAATCTATAGTCAAAGTGCGAGCAGCGCATCGAAGAAGCGCCTGCGGTAGGCATGTTCATGTGTACTCTTAATCCGCAGGCGACCATATCCCAGTTCATGATGTTCTTCAATCCAGCTACTTTCCAGGCCTTGATTGACAAGCTGGATCAGATGGGTCATAGACCATCTTCTTCAAAGTTAGAATCTCGAAACGAAAAAGGGAAAGGGAAATCAACCTTCATCGCCAATGCTCAGCAGCAGCCCAGTGGTCCAAAACCAACTGATTGCCAAGATGATAGACGGCGATTCTTCAATGAGAAACTGAAGCGCCCTTATTCGTTTACCTGGTATAAAACGAGGAGACTGTTCAAGCTGGCGGTGCGCAACAGGCTCATCACCTTGCCGGATCCAAAACGCCCATTGCAACCCGGTAAGGCCAATAATCCTAATTACTGCCCTTACCACCGAGCAGTAAGCCATCCAATCAAAGATTGTTTCGTCTTCAAAGGCTGGATTGAGGACCAATACCAACAGGGAAAATTCACACTGTCCGAGAATTGGAAAGTAAGCCTGCCTCAGCTGCACACTCTTAAAAGGGGGGACACACCGGGGGCATCATGCTCTTTTATAGAAGAAGCTCCATGGGAGGTCGCACTTTCAGCCAAGACGAAAAAAATGCTGAAGGATCTCCAAACATGCCCGGCAATCAGGTGGAAAAGTCCGCTGGAACCCGAGATCATTGAGGGAATGCTGAAGTGGCGCCTAACTCCAAGAATTAGTAGCGATAATCAAAACGCTCAGGCCCAGCCATCAAAGTCTTCGAAGAAGAAGAAGAAGAAGGTCAAGAAGCCCGCACAGCCTGATGACAAGCGCACGGACCTACAAAAGCATATTGACGTGATGGAGGAATATAACCAGAAGGCACGAACCCGGTCACACTCCAAGAGTTTCTCAACCACATCCTTAAAGATAGAGATGGCGATGAAGATGAGGGAGAAGACTCGTTATACAAACCTGAAGATTATGTGGCAAGCTGCCACGCGATCTCTCACTCATCAGTAGATGGTGAAGAAGCTCCTGATACAGAGAAACTAGGGGCAGATCCCGAACCGGAACTCCGAGGACCGTCAGACGAGATGATTGACGTATTCCTAAACGAAACTCTTCTGAAAAGCAAAGCTGATCGGGAGCGTGAAATTGCCGTATACGAAAATGCCAAACGTCGGCGACTGAACGAAAAGATTGAAATACCCCAATCGGATAGGAGCACTTCGGCCGCCAGCAAAAGAAGGTTCAAGATAAGGAAAAGGTTCACCAAAGCCATATCGATGGGAATGAAGCTGCCACCCTCCAAAGGAAACACTCCTGATAGGATACACCTTAACGAAGAGGATGCACATCCAAACTACTGCTTGTACCATCGGAGGACCACACACCCTACTGAATAATGCAACGCCTTTATAAATTGGTGGCAGGGATACGTTGCTCACCGGCAGCATTTCAAGCGGATGAAGCGCAAAACTCGTCGGGAACAAAGAAGCACGACAAAAAAGCATAAAAGTACAGCCGGTGAATGTCACATGGTTAATTCTGCGGGATCGCAAGTTCTCACCTTCGGGAGTAATTCTAATGAAGAAATAGCCTTCGGCCCTCTCTTCAAGGAATCCATCTCTGAAACAGAAAAGATGAAGACCTGCGAGAACATTCAGCTGCGCAATCGCACGCTACCTGAAAAGAATCTCAGACCCGTGATCGCACGCTTTTGGCGTGTCGAGTTTTAAGTGTTCTAAAGTTTAACCGCGATCAGGACGGTGTCGCTTTGCAGCTATCCGCGATGAGCACGGGTCGATCCACAGGAAGACGGAGCGTTTTATGGACTTGTTCTCATGAGTTAATGCCCGTGGCGGATTGTTCGTATCTATCCTAAGTGTTATATTCAAGTATAAAGCTTGTTAGGAAACGATAGGATAGTGTAAGTTAATTGATTTCGTATTCAAGTACTTTGAGCCGAACTCAACCAATGAAGCTAGAGCAATCGGCAACAATGTGGATTAGGGTATTTAAGCACGGTATTCGTGGAATCCGGCTTATTGACCCTTGTCCGTCCGTTCTTGTCTTTTGCTTTTGCCTCCGGCCAAACTGAACGCAACCGGTCGCGGTTAGGAATCACCGATACCTTGGTAGGGTGAGATGCCTAACGGAGCGCTTGCGTAAGGTTTGGGCGGAGTTTCAAATGGAAAAGACGGAAAAAGGAAATGATAAACGAAACGTTAACATACAATATCGGTTTCTTTTCCTAACAACATATATTCATAAACATCAAAACAATAAACCAAAAAGAGCAAAGAAAAGAGAAACAAAGAAAAGAAAAGTGCAACACAAGAAAGTAAAGGGCATGGAATTTAAAGTGCAAGAATGTAAAGCATGGAATGTAAATGACATGAATGTAAAGAAAGTAAAAAGATCAAGAAAGTAAAAGAGCAAGAATATAATACTAAGAACCATAGAACTCAAGACAAGCCATGGGTTCAATAACCAAATCTTAAACTTGCAAGCTCAATGAAGAGGTTGCAAGATCAAGAAGAGGAAAAGAACTCATGTGAAAATGAAGGCACAAAAGAGAGCTTTATTGATTCCTTAAGTAATGATACAACCCATTGAGATCAATGACGAAAGCTTAAACTTGCAAGTTCAATGAAGAGGTGGCAAGATCAAATTAAGGTAGAGAGCTCAAGGGGGATTAGCTATGTACAAGAATAAAATGAAAACAAAAAAGTATGAAGTGTTTAACAAAACTTAGACCCTTGACCTCTTGCCCACTGCCTGCTTTTATAGGCTCAAAAACTAAATAAACTGTAACAACCCTAAATTTTCTGTACATTTTTTCAAAAATCCAGAAAGGGGTATTTTAGCTTAAGCACAAAATATAAGTAATTATTTTGTTTTTTTAATTACAAGTTAAAAGAATGTAACAACTCCATTTTTAGTGTACAAAAATTTGCTTTAAAATTAATGTATACTTAGGGTATTTACATTTACTATTATTAGATTAAGTAATTAATTAGCTCCATAATTACAAGAAGGAGCTTGTAGCTCATTGGTAATACCTTGTACTGCTGAACCAAGCCACCAGAGTTCAAATCCCATACCCCACATTATTTTTAAAATTATTTTGTTTTTAATTTTTTTAGAATACCAACAGTTACACGTGCATTTCTCACAAAAACCCCCACCATACCCAAAATTATAAATATACCAGTGTGATCACCTGAAGACTCCCCACCTCCCCACCTCTTGACTCGGCCGGACGGTCGAGTCTCCAACTGCAAAGTTGGGACTCTTGGGCTTCTAAACCCCCCTGCACACTTCTTTTTCCCAGATCGGTTCCAGAGAAGTCATAAAGCCCTATTTACTCCATTTTATTACAATTTAACACATTTTATTACATTTTTTATTATTTAACTCATCATCTACCCTAATCCTAGCCTAACCCTATAAATACCACCCCTACACTCTACCTCATCGCCTCAAAACTCTGAGCCAACTCTCAAGGAATGTCTAAAAACCCTAGTGTGCAATCGAAGTGAGCGAAAAGCGAAGCTCCGGCGGATTTTTCCGGCGACAACCGTAGGAACTCCCGACGACGAAACGACGCACCGGCGACTCCTCCCTATCCATCTATCACTTGTCTTTGATTGAAACCTATAAGTCCCAATTCTATATTCGCTATTCTTATTCTAAAATACGGAATTACAAAACACGAAGGAATCAGAACAAATCCGATTTCCGATTCGGTTTTCTTATAAAACTTCACTTTTCTTTAATACAATCATGCTACAACCACTACATGTTGACTATTAAATACTAAACAACCATATTGATCAAGTTTCATATCATAAACTAATTACTATTTTATTTTACCATATTTTTCATTTAAATACCACATAGTTTCAATTCTACATATAACATCACAAAACTTGTTATACTTTTAAGTAGATCACGAGGTAATGACCTACCTCCTCATACACTCATATAAAACATAGAACAATACTCTTGGGAATAAAGAATACGGGAAAACGACATCATTGCAAATAAAAACCATTTACTTAATAAAACCGTGTTCTAAAGGATTTAGTATTTATACAATCTTTGCAAAGCGCCGCTACAACCCATTTTGGGGAACCCGTTCGGGATGGTGCGGATTATCGCACATCCTTGAGCTTAGTAGTGAGAGATTCAGACCTCTGCAAGGAGCATTCAGTTTCCAAAGATTTAAAATACGACATCTTAAGAAAACGAGATTTCTAAAATATTATAGATATATACAAAAATTATTTTCATATAAATATATGTATATGTAATATAAAAATATCTATTTTGAATTATTACAAATATTCCACTTTTTCTAAAAATTTCACAAGAATCATTTTACACTAAAATACCATGAGTTCCATATAAATCAATATTACAAGTAAATACCTTTATTATGAAATTAGGATATTTTCACTAGAAATATCATAATATAAAATCTACATTCATTACAACTCTAAAGACGAATAATAAATACTTGGGGTGTATTTTGAAAAGTATATAAAAGTATTTTTACATAAAACCCCCTCAAGTTATATAAATTACCGTAAGGACCCTAGTAAACATAGATTTAAGCGGGACCAATCTCTTGAGCCTCAAGGAGCCGGAGAAATGGGTGCTTGCTTATTTAAGATAGACAACTTAACAACGGTGTTATCACCACGGTAATCATCTTTGAAAAAGACACAAATCCTGCCGCCCATGTGCAGCGGTTACCGATAATATCAAAACAATCAGGACTTCAATTTACTTTTCTAATTGTCTGACACAGAGTGAGTCTCATTATAATCTGACTTGAATATGATTCAAGTACAATCTACAATCTACAATCTACAATCCACAATCTACAATTTACAATATTACAATTCAACATGAATTCATGAATTTATTATTCCATATATTCAATCTATCAACTTGATTAAACCGAACCATGGATATACATTCTATTTACATGATTATACAGTTACATCCATGATTCTACAGTTACATACATGATTCTACGGTTACATCCGTTTACTGATATCATGGTTTCGGTTAGTCATCCAATTATACAATCAATACAATTTACAATACAATACAATACAAACAAGACATGTCGGGGTTTAAGGGGTAGATTGGTACGGAAGGTGTTAGAAGTGGCATGAGACGGTAAGACTTAATACACCAAACATGAATCCAATTGTCGTTGTTCCGGGTTGTATAACGGAGCCTTGTACTTACATTTACCCCAAGTCTCTGGCATATAGAGACTCTTTTCGTATACACTGGCATTCTTCTGTACCAAGCTACAAACAACAGTGTTAATACTAAATACAACATTATAACAATATAATACAATTTTAAAATCTATCTTCTTATTCAGTCTATTCTACTTCTCCCTTATCTTTGGGACTTACCGAGCGATCTGTTCGCTGACGACATTCTCTTTCTTTCTTCTTTGAATGTCGTCAGGTGATCTGGACCCGTCAGAGATCGAGCCCAATGCTGAAGACTTGGACGAGTTCAGGGAAGACCCCGAGCTCTAGTCATTGTACACTTTCAATTTTGGTACTTTTCTTTTTCTGTTATGACATTGTTTAGGCATTGCTTTTTATTTCAGTTGTATTTACTTTCCATGTATTGTACAGAAAGAATGTGAATAAATAAAGTTGTTGTTTTAATTATATCTTGTCTCTTATGCTTTACTTTTATATTGCTTAGATACGCTTAGCGTATTTACTTCACAGTAAATACGTAGTGGCCTCGTCACGTCCTCTGCCCGTATACCGGGAAGCGGGGCGTGACAGGTTTTGTTGGTGGCCCATGGAGGTCAGAGCTTTATAGAACCATACTATGCAGTTCTATTTTGCGTGAACAACCTAAGCAATATAACACAAGAGCCGGCAACTAAAACATTCTTTACAATCCATATTCCTTGAATCTTATCAATTTCATATTCCTTGAATCATATACTTTGAATCTGTCCTAACCTAAATTTTTCATTCAAGGTTATGTATTCCCCAACCAACACAAGCGCCAACTTCAACAACACTCTACCTCCACTACCAATCGTTCCTACTGTTCCTGCTCCACCCACCGAGCAAACAGTTCTGCTTGAGGCGATCCGCAGCCTCCTTGAGGGACAGCAGCAGCTTTTGAACCGTCCCGAGACTGACACACCTGGGATAAAGCAATTCAGAGCTTTGCATCCCAAACAGTTCTCCAGAAAGGGAAGCCCACTTGAAGCTGAAGATTGGGCACAAAGTATAGAGGATGATCTGGCAGCAGCACTAGTGCCAGAAATAGCCTGGGTCCAAGTTGCAAAGATGCAACTCACGGACAATGCACGGGTTTGGTGGAAGGCGGAAGAAAGTCGTCTTCATCAGCCTATTGAATGGAAGACTTTCCGCGATAAGTTCGACGCGAAGTACTTCCCTGTGACTGCCAGGTTCGACATGGAACAACGGTTCATTCATCTACAACAAGGTTCAATGTGGATCAAATCGGAAGATGAGTATGACGCTGAGTTCACCATACTCAGTCGATAAGATATGTCATGGTATTTCAAATTTTTAATATCACATACTACACAGCTAACACAAGACCATAACAGATTCGCGGCATACTTCATACCGACGGACGAGATCAGAGCCCGTCGATTTCAACAGGGTTTGGACACGGAAATCCAGGCTGCAGTAGCCACAGGAAAATTTCCGACTCATGAAGATGCTTTGGAAGCTGCCCACAGTTATGAGGCAGTAATAAATGCGAGGGGCAGACCCCAAGCTGCCGGTTTGAAATGCCTTACCACTCAAATGGCAGGAGGAGCCTCTTCCAGGCCATCGTTTGAACCCAGGAGAACTAAAGAAATTTGCCACTACTACCATAGAAAGGGACACTTATAGAAGAACTGTATGCGCGCAAAACGACTGTGTCAAATTTGTGGCGCATCGAACCACGGAATTGGGAATTGTCCTTATAATAGCAATCCAGCTCACACACCCACCAACTACCCGCATCGGCCAAATATCCAGGCTCCTACCCCTCGTTTTGCACTCACTGCTCCACCACCTGCACAGCTTACTTGCCAATTCCATCAGGCAATGAAGAACATGCCTCGTGGGCAGAGAAACAAGCACCAAGGACAGAATGTGCCTCCAACTAGAAGGAAGGTACCACGGCGACAGACTTTCACATTAGCAGCCGTAGAAGCCGAGAATGTAGGTCAAGGTAACATCGGTAAGCCTTTTTCACATTTTTAAAAACCCTTGCACCACCTTGTTATTTTTCTCACACACTGACAATACTCTAGTCACCAAATTTCCTAAAATCTTCTACACTTTCCTTTTACGAATTTCGAGGACGAAATTTTTATAAGGAGGGTAGAATGTAACAACCCTAAATTTCCGGTACAATTTTTTCAAAAATCCAGAAAGGGGTATTTTAACCTAAGCACAAAATATAAGTAATTATTTTATTTTTTTAATTACAAGTTAAAAGAATGTAACAACTCCATTTTTAGTGTACAAAAATTTGCTTTAAAATTAATGTATACTTGGGGTATTTACATTTACTGCTATTATTTTAAGTAATTAATTAGCTTCATAATTACAAGAAGGAGCTTGTAGATCATTGGTAATACCTTGCACTGCTGAACCAAGCCACCAGAGTTCAAATCCCATACCACACATTATTTTTAATATTATTTTGTTTTGAATTTTTTTGATTACCAACAGTTACACGTGCATTTCTCAGAAAAACCCCACTACACCCAAAATTATAAATATACCAGGGTGATCACCTGAAGACTCCCCACCTCCCCACCTCCTGACTCAGCCCGACTCAGCTAAGTCGGCCGGCGGAACGGCCGACTCGGGCCGGCGCCGCCGGCAGGACTCGGCCGGACGGCCGAGTCTACAACTTCAAAGTTGGGACTCTTAGGCTTCTGAACCCCCCTGCACACTTATTTTCCTAGATCGGTTCCAGAGAAGTCATAAAGCCCTATTTACTCCATTTTATTACAATTTATCATATTTTATTACATTTTTTATTATTTAACTCTTCATCTATCCTAACCCTAGCCTAACCCTATAAATACCACCCCTACACTCTACCCCCTCACCCCAAAACTCTGAGCCAACTCTCAAGAAATCTCTAAAAACCCTAGTGTGCAATCGAACTGAGCAAAAGGCGAAGCTCCGGCGGATTTTTCCGGCGACAACCGTAGGAACTCCCGATGACGAAACGACACACCGGCGACTCCTCCCGATCCATCTTTCTCTTGTTTTTGATCGAAACTTGTAAGTCCCAATTCTATCTTCGCTATTCTTGTTCTAAAATACGGAATTACAAAACCCGACGGAATCGGAACAAATCCGATTTCCAATTCGGTTTCCTTATAAAACTTCACTTTTTTTTAATACAATCATGCTACAACCACTACATGTTGACTATTAAACACTAAACAACCATATTGATCAAGTTTCATATCATAAAGTAATTGCTATTTCATTTTACCGTATTTTTCATTTAAATACCACATAGTTTCAATTCTACATATAACATCACAAAACTTGTTATACCTTTAAGTAGATCATGAGGTAATGACCTACCTCCTCACACACTCATATACAACATAGCACAATACTCTTGGGAATATAGAATACGAGAAAACGACATCATTGCAAATAAATACCATTTACTTAATAAAACCGTTTTCTAATGGATTTAGTATTTATACAATCTTTGCAAAGCGCCGCTACAATCCATTTTGGGGAACCCGTTCAGGATGGTGCGGATTATCGCACATCCTCGGGCTTAGTAGTGCAAGATTCAGACCTCTGCAAGGAGCATTCGATCTCGAAAGATTTAAAATACGACATCTTAAGAAAACGAGATTTCTAGAATATTATAGATATGTACAAAAATTATTTTCATATAAATATATGTATATGTAACATAAAAATATCTATTTTGAATTATTACAAATATTCCACTTTTTCTAAAAATTTCACAAGAATCATTTTACACTAAAATACCATGAATTCCATATAAATCAATATTACAAATAAATACCTTTTATTATGAAATTAGGATATTTTCACTAGAAATATCACAATATAAAATCTACATTCATTATAACTCTAAAGACGAATAATAAATACTTGTGGTGTATTTTGAAAAGTATATAAAAGTATTTTTACATAAAACCCCTCAAGTTCTATAAATTATCCTAAGGACTCTAGTAAACATTGGTTTAAGCGAGACCAATCTCTTGAGCCTCAGAGAGCCGGAGAAGCGGGTGCTTGCCTATTTAAGGTAGACAACTTAACAACGGTGTTATCAACACGGTAATCGTCTTTGAAAAAGGCACAAATCCTACCGCCCATTTGCAGCGGTTACCGATAACATCAAAACAATCAAGACTTCAATTTACTTTTCTATTTGTTTGACTCAGAGTGAGTCTCATTATAATCTGACTTGAATATGATTCAAGTACAATCTACAATCTATAATCCACAATTTACAATTTACAATATTACAATTCAACATGAATTCATGAATCCATTATTCCATATATTCAATCTATCAACTTGATTGAACCGAACCATGGATATACATTCCATTTACATGATTATACAGTTACATCCATGATTCTACAGTTACATACATGATTCTACGGTTACTTCCGTTTATTGATATTATGGTTTCGGTCAGTCATCCAATTATACAATCAATACAATTTACAATACAATACAAATAAGACATCTCGGGGTTTAAGGGGTAGATTGGTACGGAAGGTGTTAGAAGTGGCATGAGACAGTAAGCCTTAATACACCTAACATGAATCCAATTGCCGTTGTTCCGGGTTGTATAACGGAGCCTTGTACTTACATTTGCCTCTAGTCTCTATCATATAGAGACTCCTCTCGTATACACTGGCATTCTTCTGTACCAAGATACAAACAACAGCGTTAATACTAAATACAACATTATAACAGTATAATACACTTTAAAATCTACCTTCTTATTCTGTATATTCTACTTCTCCCTTATCCTCGGGACTTACCGAGCGATCTGTCCGCTGATGACATTCTCTTTCTTTCTTCTTTGAATGTCGTAAGGTAATCTGGACCCGTCAGAGATCGAGCCCACTGCTGAAGACTTGGACCAGCTCAGTGATGACCCTGAGCTCTAGTCATTGTACACTTTCCATTTCAGTACTTTTCTTTTTCTGTTATGCCATTGTTTAGGCATTGCTTTTTATTTCGGTTGTATTTGCTTTCCATGTATTGTACAGAAAGAATGTGAATAAATAAAGTTGTTGTTTTAATTATATCTTGTCTCTTGTGCTTTACTTTTATATTGCTTAGATACGCTTAGCGTATTTACTTCACAGTAAATACGTAGCGGCCTCGTCGCGTCTTCTGCCCGAATACCGGGAAGCGGGGCGTGACAGGTTTTGTTGGTGGCCCATGCAGGTCAGAGCTATATAGAACCATACTCTGCAGTTCCGATCTGCATGAACAACCTAAGAAATATAACATAGGAACCAGCAACTAAAACATTCTTTACAATCCATGTTCCTTGAATATTATCAATTTCATATTCATTGAATCATATACTTTGAATCTGTCCTAACCTAAATTTTTCATTCAAGGTTATGGATTCCTCTACCAACAAAAGCGCCAACTTCAACAACACTCCACCTCCACTACCAATCGTTCCTACTGTTTCGGCTCCACCCACCGAGCAAACAGTTCTGCTTGAGGCGATCCGCAGCCTCCTTGAGGGACAGCAGCAGCTTTTGAACTGTCCCGAGACTGACGCACCTGGGATAAAGCAATTCAGAGCTTTGCATCCCAAATAGTTCTCCGGAAAGGGTAGCCCACTTGAAGATGAAGAATGGGCACAAAGTATAGAGGATGATCTGGCAGCAACACAAGTGCCAGAAATAGCTTAGGTCCGAGTTGCAAAGCTGCAACTCACGGACAATGCACGGGTTTGGTGGAAAGCGGAAGAAAGCCGTCTTCATCAGCCTATTGAATGAAAGACTTTCCGCGATAAGTTCGACGCGAAGTACTTCCCTGTGACTGCAAGGTTCGACATGGAACAACAGTTCATTCATCTACAACAAGGTTCGATAAAGATCAAATCGGTAGATAAGTATGACGCTGAGTTCACCATACTCAGTCGGTAAGATATGTCACAGTATTTCAAATTTTTAATATCACATTCTACACGGCTAACACAATACCATAACAGATTCGTGGAACACTTGATACCGACGGATGAGATCAGAGCCCGTCGATTTCAACAGGGTTTGGACACAGAAATCCAGGCTGCACTAGCCACAGGGAAATTTCCGACTCATGAAGATGCTTTAGAAGCTGCCCGCAGTTATGAGGCAGTGATAAAGGCGAGAGGCAGACCCCAAGCTGCCGGTTTGAAACGCCCTGCCACTCTAATGGCAGGAGAAGCCTCTTCCAGGCCATCGTTTGAACCCAGGAGAACTGAAGAAATTTGCCACTACTGGCATAGAATGAGACACTTGTGGAAGGACTGTAGGCGCGCAAAAAGACTGTGTCTAATTTGTGGCGCATCCAACCATGGAATTGGGAATTGTCCTTATAATAGCAATCCAGCTCGCTCACCCATCAACTACCCGCAGCGGCCAGATATCCAGGCTCCTACACCTCATTTTGCACTCCATGCTCCACCACCTGCACAGCCTACTCTCCAATTCCATCAGGCAATGAGGAACATGCTTCGATAGCAGAGAAACAAGCCCCATGAACAGAATGTGCCTCCTGCTAGAAGGAAAGTACCACGGCGACAGACTTTCACATTAGCAACCATAGAAGCCGAGACTGTTGGTCAAGGTAATATCGGTAAGCCTTTTTCACATTTTTAAAAACCCGTGCACCACCTTATTATTTTTTTCACACACTGTCAGTACTCCAGTCACTAAATTTCCTAAAATCTGTTACATTTTCCTTTTACAAATTTCGAGGACAAAATTTTTATAAGGAGGGTAGAATGTAACAACCCTAAATTTCATGTACAATTTTTAATACAATTTTTTCAAAAATCCAGAAAGGGGTATTTTAGCCTGAGCACAAGATATAAGTAATTATTTTATTTTTTTAATTACAAGTTAAAAGAATGTAGCAACTCCATTTTTAGTGTACAAAAATTTGCTTTAGAATTAATTTATACTTGGGGTATTTATATTTACTGTTATTGCTTTAAATAATTAATTAGCTCCATAATTACAAGAAAGAGCTTGTAGCACATTGGTAATACCTTGCACTGCTGAACCAAGCCACCAGAGTTCAAATCCTATACCCCCACATTATTTTTAATATTATTTTGTTTTCAATTTTTTAAAATACCAAGAGTTACACGTGCATTTCTCACAAAAACCCCACTACACCCAAAATTATAAATATACCAGTGTGATCACCTAAAGACTCCCTACCTCCCTACCTCCTGACTCGGCCCAATTCGGGCAGGCTCCGCCGGCCAGACTCGGCCGGCCGGCCAGACTCGGCCGGACGGCCGAGTCTCCAACTGCAAAGTTGGGACTCTTGGGCTTCTGAACCCCCCTGCAAACTTCTTTTTCCCAGATAGGTTCCAGAGAAGTCATAAAGCCCTATTTACTCCATTTAATTACAATTTATCATATTTTATTACATTTTTTATTATTTAACTCTTCATCTACCCTAACCCTAGCCTAACCCTATAAATACCACCCCTACACTCTACCCCCTCACCCTAAAACTCTGAGCCAACTCTCAAGAAATCTCTAAAAATCCTAGTGTGCAATCGAAGTGAGCGAAAGGTGAAGCTCCGGCGGATTTTTTCGGCGACAACCGTAGGAACTCCCAACGACGAAACGACGCACCGGCGACTCCTCCCGATCCATCTTTCTCTTTTCTTTGATCGAAACTTGTAAGTCCCAATTCTATCTTCGCTATTCTTATTCTAAAATACTGAATTACAAAACCCGATGGAATCGGAACAAATCCGATTTCCGATTCAATTTTCTTATAAAACTTCACTTTTCTTTAATGAAATCATGCTACAACGACTACATGTTGACTATTAAACACTAAACAACCATATTGATCAAGTTTCATATCATAAAGTAATTTCTATTTCATTTTACCGTATTTTTCATTTAAATACCACATAGTTTCAATTCTACATATAACATCTCAAAACTTGCTATACATTTAAGTAGATCACGAGGTAATGACCTACCTCCTCACACACTCATATACAACATAGCATAATACCTTTGGGAATATAGAATACGGGAAAACGAAATCATTGCAAATAAATACCATTTATTTAATAAAATCGTTTTCTAAAGGATTTAGTATTTATACAATCTTTGCAAAGCGCGGCTACAACCCATTTTGGGGAACCCGTTTGGGATGGTGCGGATTATCACACATCCTCGGGCCTAGTAGTGCGAGATTCAGACCTCTGCAAGGAGCATGCGGTCTCGAAAGATTTAAAATACGACATCTTAAGAAAATGAGATTTCTAGAATATTATAGATATATACAAAAATTATTTTCATATAAATATATGTATATGTAACATAAAAATATCTATTTTGAATTATTATAAATATTCCACTTTTACTAAAAATGTCACAAGAATCATTTTACACTAAAATACCATGAATTCCATATAAATCAATATTACAAATAAATACCTTTTATTATGAAATTAGGATATTTTCACTAGAAATATCACAATATAAAATCCACATTCATTACAACTCTAAAGATGAATAATAAATACTTGGGGTGTATTTTGAAAAGTATATAAAAGTATTTTTACATAAAACCCCCTCAAGTTCTATAAATTACCCTAAGGACCCTAGTAAACATAGGTTTAAGCGGGACCAATCTCTTGAGCCTCAGGGAGCCGGAGAAGAGGGTGCTTTCCTATTTAAGGTAGACAACTTAACAACGGTGTTATCAACGCGGTAATCGTCTTTGAAAAAGACACAAATCCTGCCACCCATGTGCAGTGGTTACCGATAATATCAAAACAATCAGGACTTCAATTTACTTTTTTAATTGTCTGACTCAGAGTGAGTCTCATTATAATCTAACTTGAATATGATTCAAGTACAATCTACAATCCACAATCTACAATTTACAATATTACAATTCAACATGAATCCATTATTCCATATATTCAATCTATCTACTTGAATGAACCGAACCATGGATATACATTCCATTTACATGATTATACAGTTACATCCATGATTCTACAGTTACATACATGATTCTACTGTTACATCTGTTTACTGATATCATGGTTTCGGTCAGTCATCCAATTATACAATCAATTCAATTTACAATACAATACAATACAAATAAGACATCTCAGGGTTTAAGGGGTAGATTGATACGGAAGGTGTTAGTAGTGGCACGAGACAGTAAAACTTAATACACCTAACATGAATCCAATTGCCGTTGTTCCGGGTTGTATAATGGAGCCTTGTACTTACATTTGCCTTTAGTCTCTAGCATATAGAGACTCCTCTCGTATAAACTGGCATTCTTCTGTACCAAGCTACAAACAACAGCGTTAATACTAAATACAACATTATAACAATATAATACAACTTTGAAAGCTACCTTCTTATTCTGTCTATTCTACTTCTCCCTTATCTTTGGGACTTACCGAGCGATCTGTTCGCTGACGACATTCTCTTTCTTTCTTCTTTGAATGTCGTCAGGTGATCTGGACCCGTCAGAGATCGAGCCCACTGCTAAAGACTTGGACCAGTTCAGTGAAGACCCCGAGCTCTAGTCATTGTACACTTTCTATTTCAGTAATTTTCTTTTTCTGTTATGCCATTGTTTAAGCATTGCTTTTTATTTCAGTTGTATTTACTTTCCATGTATTATACAGAAAGAATGTGAATAAATAAAGTTGTTGTTTTAATTATATCTTGTCTCTTGTGCTTTACTTTTATATTGCTTAGATACGCTTAGCGTATTAACTTCACAGTAATTACGTAGCGGCCTCGTCGCATATACCGGAAAGCGGGGCGTGACATAAACAAACAATAAAAATGAGCTGATGTGGTGGCAAGGGGGCCCACAGAAAGATGGAAGCATTTGGGAGCAAAGGGGTCGGCGAGCTCGGTCAAAGAGCCAATGTGCTCGGCCAAATTCCGAGGCCCTAGGCTCGTGTTTGCAGTGGTGTCTTGTGTGCTCCCATATATCACATTGGTGCAACTTGATTTCTCTAATTTAACCTGGTCTGCATACTTAGATTTGGAGGGGAACTTGAAGATACAAATCACATCACTACTTTATGCAATAAATGCACATCACACCATATTTGCCCACTTGCTCAAGCCATCATGCCATGGCTTCCCCCCTAGGTCCTAATGAAACTTGTGTACAACCTGTATTGTGTTGGTCCATTTAGATAGAAAAGTGTGTACACAAGCATGTTGCACAAAGAAACCTAAGAATTATTGGTCGGCTTGCGGTTCTGGTTGCAGTGTCAGCTCACAACTGTAATATCCGTGATTTTAAGTGTATTTTCAGTATTTTGTCACGGATACCTGTAATCTGTAATACTGAGCAGACACTGGTTAATAGTACCGATATATACAAAAAATAGATAATGAATGAGCGGTATTAAAATGCAGTTTTCTGATATGAACAACCCGCAAACAAGGGATCAAACAAAAAGGATAAGAGGAAAGAAAAGGTCCCTGAGGATATCACCCTCGATGACCGAGTCGTCGAAGAGCTGACAGCCAAGGACCCGCCCAAGAAAAACAAGGTGAATTACAACGTTCTAGCACACCTGAGGAAGATACCCTCGCAACTAAGCATTCTCGATGCCCTTCAGCTATCCAAAGAGGCGAGAGATTCTCTGATCAACGTATTACAAGAGCCTAACCAGTGTCAAGCTTTCCTTGCCGAAGAAAAGATGAAGGACGAGCTGGAAGAAGTTCACACTGCTGACGTTACTTTCGGTGATGAAGACCTCCTCCTCGGGACGTGCGAGCACAACCGTCCCCTATATGTCTCCGGGTATTGCCATGACATTAAGATAGGGAAGATCCTAGTAGACAATGGGTCCTCTGTCAATCTCCTAAATATGAGGGTGCTAAAAGAAATCTGCATGAGCGTTCAACACCTCGCTCAGGATAAAATCACTATCTTCGGGTTCGACTCCCAATCATCACGAACGCTCGGGTCTGTGATACTGACGTTACACTTTGGGCTGCTCGTCACTGATATCAAGTTCCCCGTCATTGACGCCAAGACTTGCTACAACGCTTCGCTCGGCAGGCCTTGGTTACACGAGTACAATATCATCTCTTCCACACAACATCAGTGTATGAAGTATTTCAAGGATGGTCTCGAGTATACCGTGTCAGGAGAGCTAAACCCATTCTCTGTGAATAAAGTCTGAAAGTATGAGGATGCAAAGTATTTCCTGCCAGACTTTGAAGACACGAAAAGATGCCTTAAGCCGGAGAATAAGCAGAAGGCTATCACACTATTCCGGTCTTTGGGAGCGATACCGAGGAGGAAGAAGAGATAGTCTATTCGGGGCCATCCCAATGCAACAAGCCCAGACCGTCTACCCCTATGTTGTTCTTCGGTAGCGACTCTAAAGATGAGATCAATGCAGTATTTTCTGTTCGGGCATCAATACAAGCCTTCGCTAGCGATGAACGGAGTTTGCAAATCGCCATGGTTCCGCAAGAGCATTACAAAGAGCTCGACGCACTGGATACCTATAGTGTGCAGGAACTGCAGACATTCTACGTCCCTCCCAGGCGTAGAGATGAAAAGGCGATCCTTTTTTATCGATCCACAGAAACCAAAGTGGAGAAAGAAATCTGGCATGGCGCTGATTCTACGCTTGACAGGCTCCAACCCATCCGTATGCACAAATACTACACAGAATAATTAAAAAGGCTGTTGAGGCGCCAAGGCATACCCTTCAAACGGACTGCTCGACAATCTCAGTTCTACAACAGGATCTGGAACGTCCCTGGAACTCAGCGAAAATTGCCCAATGGGAGAATGGAAACGATTGGGCTTGGATATGTTCAAACCAAGAAATGGGAGCGATTCCATGGTTGCTACGTTATACATGATTTCGATGAAGAAGGAGATGCTCTATTAGAAGACGCTCTATTAGAAGACGCTAACCCTGAACCAAAACGAGGTCCCGCCATGAAAATGCCAAGTCTGTCGTTCGAAGAACAGATGGACAAGCTAATAAGAGAAGAGGGTCAACAGCCCGGGATGACCATAGCCGCAAAATGGCCATCTACAAGAAAGCCAGGACGCATCGCCTCCTTCACCAAGCACGAGAGACTGCATGAAGCTCTCTGGGCGTATCGAACCACATTCAAAACGGCCACAAACACAACGCCGTATGCAATGGTATTCGGCGCTGAAGCAATACTCCTCTTGGAGATAGAGCTACCCTCCATACGAGTGGCAGTTCATTACGAGCTAACGGACGAAGAGAATGCTCATCTTCGGCTTGAGAAACTTGATGCCCTCGATGAAACCCGGCTCATGGCGCAACAAAACTTGGAAGCTTACAAAGCAAAAATGACGCACTCATACGAGAGATTGACTAGGCCGAGAACATTCCGCCAAGGCAAACTCGTGCTAGTGGTCAAGAGACCTATGATCCCCAATCGTGTCAAACGGGGGAAATTTAAGCCGAACTATGAAGGCCCGTACATCATAGACAAAGTCTACCAGGGTAGGACTTACATGCTCATGGATATGCATGACAAAAGACCCTTCGGGCCAATAAACGGCCGTTTCGTGTAGAAATACTATGCCTAACCGAGACATCTATAAACTACTACGGACCACAGCATCCCAAGGCTGACGCAAAAAATATTTAAAAATATATAAAAAAAAGGAAAAAAAAAACGGTACGTCTATAAGCGAGATGGGCACGGATGAAAACCCGAAAGGGCTCCGTGAGTAAAAACAGCAGGACTACCGGCGAGTTTGTGAAAACCCGAAAGGGCGCTATCTCGTTAAAAGACACTTGCAAGGCCCTCTCGACCCTGTAAGAAGAAAATACTTGCGTGAGATCCTTACGACTCACAAGGGAGCAGCACACTTAGGAATCCCCATGATTCCTAAGGAGAAAACACACTTACGAGATCCTCATGACTCATAAGGAGAATTCCCCATTGAGACCCTCACGGCTCATAGGATTCAAAAATCTTAAGTTACAGGGATCTGAACATGTTCTTAAGCCGTCATACACCCCGATTTTGCCCTATAAGTGTTTCAATATTGACCCTTGTATACAATCCACGGGCATGAATAAACATTTCCCTAACAAAGTCCCACCAGCGACTAGAGATATGCTCACACGGTGAACGACCCTTGTAAGTCCTCTCGACTTAAAAGGAGAAAACACTCTTGTAAGATCCTTACAACTTATAAGAGAACATACACTTAAGAATCCTCATGATTTTTAAGGAGAAAACGCACTTACGAGATCCTCACGACTCGTAGGGAGAAACACCTTTATGAGACCCTTACGGCTCATGAAGTTAAAAGCCTTAGTCGACAGGATCCTAACCCTGATTGCTAGGCCACCTTTGCTCGAACCGACAAAGGCAAATGATGATTCGCTCCTGACAATATCTCAGTTGTAGCGATGCTGATGCCTAAATTGGTATCGGATCCCGAGTTCCTTACTCGCGGCAAAAGTCAGCGAGCCATAAATGCATATGAAATAAACGAAATGACAGAGCAACTTGCAACAAAATCAGCAAGTAAAATATACGCATACAAAATAGCCGAAATGATTGGGCAACTCGCAATAAAAAACAGCGAGTAAAAAGAAAAAATAGCCGAAATGATTGGGCACCGTGAAAAAAAGCCGAAAAAATTGGGCAATCGCGACTTTCGCAATACAAAAAGCTAAAATGATAAAGCATCGTGGAAAGAAAACAAAAAAATAATACATATAAAATGAAACTTTTCCCCTACAGATGAGATCACATCGATCCATGTATACAATCCAGAGGCACAAACAAAGAGGGAATCATATCATCCCACCAGGCTCCATCAGAAAGAGAGCCAAGTCTCGATGGCAACATCTACAACCTACATATCAACAACGGCGTTCCTTCTCATTCCAATCAGAAGCAGATATGACGTCAACAAACGGGGCCATGGCAAAGTTCCCTCGTTCCAAATCTCGAAGGGTCACAGACGGCCTAGAGACTATCTCAGAGCCATAGCAGAGTCCCTAGTTCCAAGTCTCGACGGCCACATCTACAGCCTGGAAACCCACAACAGCGTTCCTCCTCATTCCAATAGGATTCAGACGCGACAATCAACCTCAGAGCCATGGCAAAGTCCCTAGTTCCAAATCTCGATGGTTCACAGACAACCTAGAGACCACCTCGACATTCGTCTCGTTACAGCAGATGCAACGTCGGCAAAGCAGAGCCATGGCAAAGCCCCTAGTTCCAAATCCCGAAGGTTCACAGAAAGCCTAGAGACTATCTCGGAGCCGCGGCAAAGTTCCCAGTTCCATGACTTAGCGGTGCACAGACAACCGAGAGTCCACTCCTGACCCCGTATGGCTAAAGTCAATCCTGACCCCGTATGGCTAAAATCAATCCGGACCCCGTATGGCTAAAGTCAATCCTGACCTCGTATGGCTAAAGTCAATCTTGACCCCATATGGACAAAGTCAACCCCTGACCCCGTGGAACACGGCTAAAGTCAATCCTGGACCCGTGGAAAACGGCCAAAGTCAACCCTTGACCTCCCCGTCAAAGCAATACTTTGATTTAGGAATAGGTCAACTCATCAATCACTTACGAGTCCTCTCGACTTGTAAGGAAGAAAATTCTCTTGGGAGATCCTTACGACTCTCAAGAGAAAACACACTTAGGAATCCTCACGATTCCTAAGGAGAAAATACACCTACGAGATCCTCTCGACCCGTAGGGAGAAAAATCTTTATGAGACCCGCACGACTCATAAAGTTGGAAAGCCTTAGGAGGTAGATCTGAACCTGACTCCTAAGCCATCGCTGTCCTACAAAGATATCAAAAGAGATTATCCAGAAAATGCATTTGCTAAAAGGGACACACCACCATGAAACAAAAAATTTCTTTTATTCATGAATCAAAATGAATACAAAGTACAATCTATAAAAGAATCAAAAAATACTCTCATTCAGGAGTAAGTACAAAAAGAGAATAAAAAAAACATATACATTTGTTTAAGCCGGCGGACGGTTTAATAGTTTCATCAGTTCATCCTTCTTCCGCTGGGTCTCGGCTTCATAATTTTTTATTGCTATGAGACGGGCCTCCGCTTGAGACTGTTGGGCCTATTATGAGGCGAGCTGACTTTCAACCTCCTTTTCGGTAACTTTATGATCTTCAACCATCTCGCAAGTAAAAATGACGGCTTTATCAATAGCTACCACCTCCCTGATAACTTCTTGAAACACCCGCCAAAGTTCACACGCACGAGTGGTCTTGGCCGTGAGTTCAGTTTGAAGTTCCCCCAACACATTGGAAGCCAGCTCCCTCTCCGAAAACTTTCGGTTGAGCCTCTTCTTACATGACTGCAGATTTGCGGCGCACTGTTCAACCAGCCCCCGCAAGCTTGCCTTTGCAGCCACGACCTCTGAAGGAAGGCATGTGCACTCAAGACTATGTAAGAAAGCCTCAACCCGACGACAAAACACAACCCAAACATGCACCAATGTTTCATCATGGTAAGCAGCAAGAAATGGAAGAGAAATGTTGGCTTCAGCAGCAAATTTTTCGGCCGTGATCGAGCTACCAGCACGAAGATTTTCGATGAGAGCCGACAAAGAGTGAAGGCTTTGCTTCGCCATCCGTTTAGATGCGCGTAGGGCATAAAGGCCAGGTGGCATAAGGATGCGAGATTCCAGCAGGATAGGAACAGGCAAAGCTATCAAGATTCATAAATAATCAGCGAGATTTACAAACAAAGAGTATATGGAACAACATCAAAACTTTACTTACCCACAGTCATGCAAGAAGGGTTTGAAAGATCTCAAGGCCCGTCAAGGATCTCAACTTCGTCGGCAGCTTCCAGAACTACGGAAGATATTAGTATCGTTATACGAAATAATAATAATGCCATTAGGAGGGGCAAATAACACTAACCTTGCCCGGAAGAGAGGACGATGCGTTGCGGGGATATTGCTTGCGGAGCGGCCATCTCGAGCAAATGCTGGAAAGACTTTCTGGATGATAGATCCGCGATAGACGCCGCCAATCCCTGTAATTCTGAAAAGATGGAAGGATTCAGATAATAAAGAGATCATTGAAACAAAAGATAGAAGAATACCTTCGATACTGTCACGCCCCGCTTCCCAGTGTACGGCAAAAAAGACGCGACGAGGTCTGCTACGTATATACTCAGAAGTACATACGCTAAGCGTATCTAAGCAATATAAAATAAGTACAAAAGAGACAAGAAATAAAAAGAACAACAACTTTTATTTATTAACATTCTTTGTACAATACATGAAGGAAATACAACTGAAATAAAAAGATGCCTAAACAGTGGCATAACAGGAAATGTAAAATACTAAATGGAAAAGTTTACAATGAACTAAAGTGCAAGGTCTTCGGCAAACTGCTCCAAGTCTTCTTGAGATGGCTCGATCTCCGCCGGGTCCAAACCACCTGACGACATTCAAAGAAGAAATAAATAAAATGTCGTCAGCGAACAGGTCGCTCGGTAAGTCCCAAAGATAGGGGAGAATAGACAAAGAGTAGGAGAGAGAGAGAGTAGCTTTTAATGTTGTATTGCATTATTGTAATGTTGTATTAATGCTGTTGTTTGTAGCTTGGTACAGAAGAATACCAGTGTATACAAGAGGAGTCTCTATATGCCAGAGACTAGAGGCAAACGGAATATAGAGTACAAGGCTCCGTTAGAAGGCCCGTAACAACGACAATTGGATTCATGTTAGGTGTCTTAAATCTGACCGTCTCGTGCCACTTTTAACATCTTCCGTACCAATCTACCCCTTAAACCCCGTAGTGTTTTATTTGTATTGTTTTGTACTGTAAATTGCATTGATTGACTGACTGACCGAAACCATGATATCAGGAAACGGTTATAACCGTAGAGTCATGTAAATGGAATACTGAGAATCATGTAAAAGGAATATATATCCATGGTTCGGTTCGGTCAGGTGTATAAATTGATAATTGTATTCATGGATTCATGTGTTCATTTTGAATTGGAAACTTGTAGATTATAGATTGACTTGAATCATATTCAAGTCAGATTAATCAGACTCAAACCCGAGTCAGACAATCAGGGATGTGAATCGAAGTCTTATAATTGCTAGGGTCCTTAGGGTAATTTATAAAACATGAGGGGGTTTTATTTAAAAATACTTTTATATACTTTCCAAAATACACCTCAAGTATTTATTGTTCGTCTTTAGAGTTGTAATGAGAGTGGATTTTATGTTGTGACATTTCTAGTGAAAATATCCTAGTTTCATAAATAAGAGTATTTATCTGTAATATTGATTATTTGAAGTTCATGGTATTTTAGTGTAAACTTTATTCTTGTGATTTTTAGAAAAAGGTAGAAAATTTATATTATAATAAAATAGGTATTTAAATGATAAATATACATATGTTTATACAAAAATAATTTTAATAAATATTTTATATTCCAAAAATTTCATTTTTCTTAAGATGTCGTATTTTAAACCTTTCGAGACCGAATGCTCCTTGCGGAGGTCTGAATCTCGCACTACTAAGCCCGATGGTGCACGATAAACTGTACTATCTCTAACGGGTTCCCCAAAGATGGGTTGTAGCGGCGCTTTGCAAAGATTGTAAAATACTAATCCTTTAGAAAACGGTTTTATAAAGTAAAAGGTATTTATTTGCAAAGTGTAATTTCCCGTATTTTAGATTCTAGAGTTTCCTAAGCTAAGTAGCCTATTTCTAAATGTTCTAAACGACAAGTCGTTAGAAGCCTCAAATCGCCTCTTCACCGCCAATTGTGGCCAGGTAAGTACAAGTGAGGAAGGAGGGATCCGCTCACGAATCGTGAGACGGGCCTTTTAAAGTTACCTAAGCTCACTTGCCTAGCCTAGACACCACAAAGTCAGGTTTAGATAAACGATCGATATGCACAACTTATCGTATTTCCTAATGAGAGGTATTTTTTTAAAAGCGTATCAAATCTAAAACTTTTAAGAATGGTTTTATTTAGAATATGGTATTTAAATGAAAGTTTTGTTTTATCGTATTCTAAGTTCTTGATGATTTCGTTTAGGTTTGTATTTGCGTGTGTGTGGAGGTAGGTCATTATCTCGTGCTCTACTTTAAATGTATAGCAAGTTAAGGGGTTAAATGTGAAATTGAAACATTGTGGTATTAAAGTTTAAAAAAATACGATAAATTGGAAAGGCTATCATTTCATGTGAGAAAACTTGTTCAAATTGATATTTAAAAGTTTAATAGTCAATATTAAGATGCTTAAGCATGAATGTATTGGTTAGAAGTGAAATTTTATAGAAAACCGAGTCGGAAATCGGATTTGTTCCGATTCCGTCGGGTTTCGTAATTTCATATTTTAAAGAAATAGAAAGAGGGATAGAATGGGACTTACGGGTTTCGATCTATACTAAGGAGTGTAGGGGAACTAAAGGAGTTGCCTTGGCATTGCTTCTTCGTCGGTTGTTTCTAAAAACGTCGCCGGAATTCCTGCCGGAATTTCGTCGGAGCTTCGCCGCGAGCTTGTTTTCAAAGTACACAACTCTTGGAAAATTTTGAGAGAGTGAGCTTAGGATTTTGGGGCTGAGAGGGTAGTGTGTAGGGTTGGTATTTATAGGGTTAGGCTAGGGTTAGGGTAGATGAAAAGTTAAAAATAAAAATGTGATAAAATGTAATAAAAATGTATTAAAAGTATAGTAATTGGGGTTTTTTAAGAGCTCTGGAAGTGTTCTGAGGCTGAAATTTTGCAGGTGCATAGGGACTATGAAAAGACACAACTTTGATGTTGGGGCCGTCGCCGAAATCGGCCGACTCGGGGGTGACTCGGCCGTGACTCGGTCGGAGCACTTAGTCGGCCGTGTCAAGGCCGAGTTGGCCGATTCCCGGCCGAGTCCGGCGGCCAGGGATCCCCCCCCCGACGGTTCATCTAACTCCTGGAAGTGTTACATCTTTGGGTGTAGTGGGGTTTTTGTGAGATATGCACGTGTAAACTCTTGGTATTCTAAAGGATTTTTAAAAAAAATCAATATTAAAAATTATGTGGGGTATTGGATTTGAACTCTGGTGGCTTAGTTCAGCAGTGCAAGGTGATACCAATGAGCTACAAGCTCCTTCTTGTAATTATGGTGTGAAATAATTACTTAAAGTGGTAACAGAAACATTAAATACCCCAAGTATACTTTAATTTTAAAACAATTTTATGTACACTAAAAAAATGGAATTATTTAAAAACAAAATAATTTCATATATATTGTGCTCTGGTTAAAATACTCTTTTATGGATTTTGAAAAAAAATTGTATAGAAAAGTGTATAGGAAAATTAGGGTTGTTACATTCTACCCTCCTTATAAAAATTTCGTCCTCGAAATTTGTAAAAGGAAAGTGTAACAGTTTCAAGGAAAGTCTGGTGACTGTAGTATTGATAGTGTATAAAAATAACAAAGTGATACAAGAGTGAAAAAGGTTTATCGGTGTTACCTTGACATACAGACTTGGCTTCTACGGCTTCTAATGTGAATGTCTGTCGCCGTGGTACATTCATTCTAGCTGGAGGCACATTCTGCCTTTGGGTCATGTTTCTCTGCCCTGTAAGCATGTTCCTCATTGCTTGTTGGAATTGGCGAGTAGGCTGTGCAGGTGGTGGAGCAGGTAGTGCATAACGAGGTGCATGTGCCTGGATAGCTGGCCGCTGGGGGTAGTTGGTGGGTGTGTGAGTTGAGTTGCTATTGTAAGGACAGTTCCCAATTCCGTGGTTGGATGCGCCACAAATTAGACACAAGCCTTTTGCGCGCCTGCAGTCCTTCCACAAGTGTCCCTTTCTTCTGCAGTAGTAGAAGAAATCTGGACTTGACTGGTTATTGGTTTCTTCTGATCTCCTGGGTTCAAACGATGGCCTTGGAGAGGCTCCTCCTGCTATTTGAGTGGCAGGGCGTTTCACTCCTGCAGAGTGAGGTCTGCCCCTTGCCTTTATCACTGCCTCATAACTGCGGGCAGCTTCCAAAGCATCTTCATGTGTCAGAAATTTCCCTATGGCTAGGGCAGCCTGAATTTCTGTGTCCAAACCTTGTTGAAATCGACGGGCTCTGATCTCGTCCGTCGGTATCAAGTGTGCCGCGAATCTGTTTAAGGATTGTGTTAGCTGTGTAGTATATGATATTTAAAATTGAACTATTGTGACATATCTTACCGGCTTAACATGGTGAATTCAGCGTCGTATTCATCTACTGTTTTGTCCCACATCGATCCTTATTGTAGACGATTGAACTGCTGCTCCATAGCAAACCTGGAAGTCACAGGGAAGTATTTCGCATCGAACTTCTTGCGAAAATTCTTCCATTCAATAGGCTGTGCAAGACGGCTTTCTTCCGCCTTCCACCAGTTGCGAGCATTATCCATGAGCTATAGTTTCACCACACGGACCCAAGCTATGTCTAGCACTTGTGCTGCTGCCAGATCATCTTCTATGCTTTGTGCCCATTCTTCAGCTTCTAGAGGGCTTCCTTTTCCGGAGAACTGCTTCTTAAGTAAAGCCCTGAAATGCTTTACCCTAGGAGCATCAGTCTCGGGACGGTTCAGGAGTTGTTGATGTCCCTCGAGAAGGCTGCGGATCGCCTCAAGTAGCACTGTTTGCTCGGTAGGTGGAGCAGGAACGGCAGGTGTGAGAGGTAGTGCTGGAGGTGTGTTGTTGACATTGGTGCTGGTGTTGTTCGGGGAATCCATAACCCTGAAGAAAAATTTAGGTTAGGACAGATTCAAGGAATATGAAATTGAAAGATTCAAGGAACATGAATTGTAAAGAATGTTTTAGTTGCTGGTTCTTGTGTTTTATATTTCTTAGGTTGTTCACGCAGAACAGAACTGCATGATAGGGATTCATACAGCTCTGACCTGCATGGGTCACCAACAAAACCTGTCACGCCCTGCTCCCCAGTGTACGGCGAAGGAGACGCGACGAGGTCCGCTACGTATATACTCAGAAGTACATACGCTAAGCGTATCTAAGCAATATAAAATAAGTACACAAGAGACAAGAAATAAAAAGAACAGCAACTTTTATTTATTAACATTCTTTGTACAATACATGAAGGAAATACAACTGAGATAAAAAGATGCCTAAACAGTGGCATAACAAGAAATGTAAAATACTGAATGGAAAAGTGTACAATGAACTAAAGTGCAGGGTCTTCGGCAAACTGCTCCAAGTCTTCTTGAGATGGCTCGATCTCCGCCGGGTCCAAACCACCTGACGACATTCAAAGAAGAAAGAAATAGAATGTCGTCAGCGAACAAGTCGCTCGGTAAGTCCCAAAGATAGGGGAGAATAGACAAAGAGTAGGAGAGAGAGAGAGGGTAGCTTTTAATGTTGTATTGCATTGTTGTAATGTTGTATTAACGCTGTTGTTTGTAGCTTGGTACAGAAGAATGCCAGTGTATACGAGAGGAGTCTCTATATGCCAAAGACTATAAGCAAACGGAATATAGAGTACAAGGCTCCGTTAGAAGGCCCGGAACAACGGCAATTGAATTCATGTTGGGTGTCTTAAATCTGACCGTCTCGTGCCACTTTTAACATCTTCCGTACCAATCTACCCCTTAAACCCCGTAGTGTTTTATTTGTATTGTTTTGTACTGTAAATTGCATTGATTGTAAGATTGATTGACTGACTGACCGAAACCATGATATCAGGAAACGGTTATAACCGTAGAGTCATGTAAATAGAATACTGAGAATCATGTAAAAGGAATATATATCCATGGTTTGGTTCAGTCAGGTATATAAATTGATAATTGTATTCATGGATTCATGTGTTCATTTTGAAATGGAAACTTGTAGATTATAGGTTGACTTGAATCATATTCAAGTCAGATTAATCAGACTCAAACCGAGTCAGACAATCAGGGATGTGAATCGAAGTCTTATAATTGCTAGGGTCCTTAGGGTAATTTATAAAACTTGAGGGGGTTTTATTTAAAAATACTTTTACATACTTTTCAAAATACACCTCAATGATTTATTGTTCGTCTTTAGAGTTGTAATGAGAGTGTATTTTATGTTGTGACATTTCTAGTGAAAATATCCTAGTTTCATAAATAAGGGTATTTATCTGTAATATTGATTATTTGAAGTTCATGGTAATTTAGTGTAAACTTTATTCTTGTGATTTTTAGAAAAAGGTGGAAAATTTATATTATAATAAAATAGGTATTTAAATGATAAATATACATATGTTTATACAAAAATAATTTTAATAAATATTTTATATTCCAAAAATTTCATTTTTCTTAAGATGTCGTATTTTAAACCTTTCGAGACCGAATGCTCCTTGCGGAGGTCTGAATCTCGCACTACTAAGCCCGAGGGTGCACGATAAGCCGTACTATCCCTAACGGGTTCTCCAAAGGTGGGTTGTAGCGGCGCTTTGCAAAGATTGTAAAATACTAAACCTTTAGAAAACGGTTTTATAAAGTAAAAAGTATTTATTTGCAAAGTGTAATTTCCCGTATTTTAGATTCTAGGGTTTCCTAAACTAACTATCCTATTTCTAAATGGTCTAAACGACAAGTCGTTAGAAGTCTCAAATCGCCTCTTCACCGCCAATTATGGCCAGGTAAGTATAAGAGAGGAAGGAGGGATCCGCTCACGAATTGTGAGACGGGCCTTTTAAAGTTACCTAAGCTCACTTGCCTAGCCTAGACACCACAAAGTCAGGTTTAGATAAATGATCGATATCCACAAGTTATCGTATTTCATAATGATAGGTATTTTTTTAAAAGCGTATCAAATCTAAAACTTTTAAGAATGGTTTTATTAAGAATATGGTATTTAAATCAAAGTTTTGTTTTATCGTATTCTAAGTTCTTGATGATTTCGTTTAGGTTTGTATTTGCGTGTGTGTGGAGGTAGGTCATTACCTCGTGCTCTAGTTTAAATATATAGCAAGTTAAGGGGTTAAATGTGAAATTGAAACATTGTGGTATTAAAGCGAAAAAATACGATAAATTGGAAAGGTTATCATTTCATGTGAGAAAACTTGTTCAAATTGATGTTTAAAAGTTTAATAGTTAATATTAAGATGTTTAGGCAGGAATGTATTGGTTAGAAGTGAAATTTTATAGAAAACCGGGTCGGAAATCGGATTTGTTCTGATTCCGTCGGGTTTCGTAATTTCGTATTTTAAAGAAATAGAAAGAGAGATAGTATCACGACCCAAGTTTGGATGTGACCGGCACTTAGATTAGTATTATATCTAAAGATATGTACAAGTCCAAGTAAGCCGAAAACCAAGATCAATTACCTTATTGCGGAATTATTTATGAAAATTTAGTTTTTAAGTAAAAATCTCAATTTGTGAAGTTAATTTATTAAGCAAATAATAAAAGTTAAGTTTAGTTGTATTCCTAGTTGGAATCAACAATATCAAAATGAACATGAATATACATATAATGAACATCACTGAATCTCATAAAGAAAAGACTATAATACTGATCAACAGATCTCAACTGTACATATATATACCATCTCTCATTTCTAAGTCAAATACAAGTCTGATGGAGTCTTTCTAGATAAAAAATACAAAATGGAAGGTTACTACACATGTAACCTACCTATTAAAAGATGGAAAACAGCTGCAAAAGTATCTCTGCCTCGCAGCTACCCGTCCACTCTATCCCTGCAAGGAACTGTGGCACAACGGGGATGAGTTGCCAACTCAGTGAATACGACTAACATATAACGGCGAATAAAGTAAATATGACAATCATGCTACTGAATATGAATCAATATGATATATGAGTATATGTGAAGTTCAACAATAAATCTCATTATACTTCTGAAATCACAACTCAAGTAAATCATTTCTTGGTGTCCATCAACGACACAAAACTTTCATTTCTTATAGGTACCATTCCCCGAATGATCCTATACCCATAATATCGGTCGTTATCCTCTAGATACACGCCGTATTTCTATAACCAACTCCGGTATCGAGTAACCTCGCTAGGCTCCCCCGTCTTAATACGGCTATCCTGCCTCTCGGTCTCGACCGGGTCCACCATGTATCCAACTGTATATCTCCCCCACTCAGTATGGATAACGTAAATCCGCGACCGTATATCTCCCCCACTCGGTCCGGAATAAAACCAAAACAGAAATCATCTCATGGTGGACATGACACATCAATCATGAAAATACTGGATTTATGTCATAGTAAAAACTCAAAACCATAAATCCTCAATTCTACATTTACTTCATATATAACACCAAAATACGCATAAGGTAACATGATGTCAATGATGCAATCTACCACTACATTAGATATGTGAAATACGATATCATCTATTTTAACAAGTATGATATTTAAGTGTATGTGACATGGCAATATCGACGAGGTGTGTGTAGCATATAAGATGTGCACGTGGCATGACTCGTCGATAATTGTGAAGTGTTCTAACAACTAAGCAATTTACAAGTAATTTAATGAATGAAATTCTAACATTTAAACATGATGATATAAATATCACATTAAGTAAAACCACGGGCGAAACACGCCATCTTTACAAAATTCCCCGGTAGATGTTTAGTCTACTCACCGGAACAGTCGAATTTACTCCGGAATCGCTAATCCTTTCCCTTTCCTCGCTGTTTCCGTACTTCTCGTATTAGAGTCTAATCATGCAAAATAACTTATATAAGCAAAACGGCTATTCCGATATAACGGAAATAGAAACACGTTATCCTACTTACTAGTTATCTACTATTTGATTATATCAAATTATTAAACACCTAATCTTGCTGGATTTTAACCCTAATCTGTACTGGTTCAGAAATTAAAACGCGACATGATTTAGTCGTGTCGTATTTAGTGTTTTACGATACCCTTTCCGATATATCTTCCCAGATTTTAACTACAGTAAAACTAATTTAAATAAACAGTACCAAAACATCCTAAATTGTATACTGTAGACTACCCAAAAACCCAAACCCACAAAGCTTCCAACATGGCCGGCGACGCCGGCCAATTCCCTTCTGTCGCCGGCCCAAAACCGGCCCCTGGGTGTCGTCTTCCTGTGGTTTGTTCTAGTTGTTTCCTACATCATTTTGACCCTGTTTAATTTATTTAGTTGTCTTCCAGATTGCAGCAGATTCTAACAGACACTAAATTTAACTAGAATACGATATCATGTGACATATTCACTCAATTTTAACAAATCTACAGAGCCTAATTAACCTACTGTGATTAAGAATTTTACCTTCATATTTGTTGTAGGAATAACCCTCCATGATTAACCAACTCCTCCTAGCTTGATGATGAACTATCTCCATGAACAAGCTCCTCTCTCACCTTCTTCTTCTTGTTCTTTCTTTTCTCTCTTAATTTTTCCTTTCCTTTTGATTTTCTTTTCAGTTTTAATTAGGTTTCAGAACTGAAAATGAGTTATATATGTGAGAGGAGGAAGGGATAAGGGAAGGTGGTGGTGTCATGAGCTAAAGTGTGCATGATTCATGCAAGAAGGAGGTGTAAAGAATTTGCAACCATGCAAGCATGAGGTGTTTTGATTTATCTTCACATTTTCCCTTTTAATTTCATTAAAATTCTGAACTAAATTTAACTTTTCCAACATTTTCAATTAAAACCTTAACTATCTTATAATTTCATAAAACCTAAACTTTACAATTTAACCCCTCACAACTAAACTTATTATAAAACACCTATTTTGTTAAAATGAAGCTAAATTTATCATTAAAACCCTTATAACTTATTTAAATTACATTCAAAAATTCTAATTTAATTTGTATTACATATAACTTATGAAGATTGACATATTTGATTTTAACCATTTTGTGATTTATCACCTTATTCTTAATTTAATTAAATTTATTTATTTCTAGCGTTTTCCTAATTGTTACAATATTCCCCCCTTAAGAAAATTCGGTCCCCGAATTTAAAATAATTACTAAACATACCTATGAAAAGATGTGGAAATTTCTTTCGCATTGCGTCCTCCGTCTCCCAAGTAATCTCCTCGCGATCCTTTCCTTGCCAGAGAACCTTTACGGATGGCAGTGTCCTCGATCGTAGTTGCTTTGCCTTCCTGTCCAGAATGGCGACTGGCTGCACTGTGTAGGATACATTTGGCTCAAGCTGAAGAGTCTGATGATGGATCGCATGAGATGGATCGTGAAGATATCTGCGAAGCATCGAAACGTGGAACACCGGATGCACGTCGGGAAAATTAGGTGGAAGTGCTAACCGATAAGCCACAACGCCCACTCTTTCTAAAATCTCGTATGGTCCAATATATCTGGGGCTGAGCTTCCCTTTCTTCCAGAAACGCATCACACCTTTCATTGGAGATACTCGAAGGAACACATGATCTCCCACATCAAACTCAAGTTTACGTCGTCGTCGATCTGCGTATGACTTCTGTCTGCTTTGAGCCGCTTTCATTCTATCTCGTATCAATTGAATCTTCTCTGTAGTTTCCTGTACTATCAGCGGTCCCAATATACAACTCTCACTAAGTTCCGTCCAGCAAACAGGTGATCGACATTTCCTTCCATACAAGGCTTCAAAGGGTGCCATCTGGATCGTCTCTTGAAAACTGTTGTTATACGAGAATTCTACCAAAGGTAGGTGACGATCCCAACTACCACCGAAATCTAGGCTACAAGCCCGAAGCATATCTTCTAGTATCTGAATGGTCCGCTCCGACTGACCGTCTGTCTGTGGGTGGAAAGCTGTACTAAAACTCAGTCGTGTACCAAGAGCATCCTGAAGTTTCTGCCATAGCCTGCTCGTGAACTGGGTACCTCGATCTGATACTATGCATGTCGGCACTCCATGTAGACGTACAATCTCGTCGATATAAACCTGTGCATACTGAGCAAATCCATATGTCGTCTTTACTGGAAGAAAATGAGCGACTTTTGTCAATCTATCAACAATCACCCAAATGGAATCATACCCTCTGCTAGTCCTGGGTAGACCCACCACAAAATCCATGGAAATCTGTTCCCATTTCCACTCTGGAATGGGTAAGGGTTGCAGCTCTCCGGCTGGCCTCTGGTATTCTGCTTTGACTTACTGACAAGTCAAGCATCGTGAAACATACTCCGTAACATCCTTCTTCATTCCTTCCCACCAATAATTATCCTTTAAATCACGATACATTTTGGTGGAACCAGGATGAATACTGTATACTGATCTGTGGGCATCCTCCAAAATCTCATGCCTCAATCCGTCAGAATCTGGCACACAGAGACGAGTCCTAAAACGTAATACTCCATGATCATCAATCACGAACTCCGTCTCCTTGCCCTGCCTAACATGATCCATAATCTCCATCATGCGAGTATCTGTAGACTGCGCATCTCGAATACGATCCAATAGCTGAGGTCTGGTGCGAACATGGGCTAACTGACCTCCTGCCGACGTAAACTCAAACTGTATATGACTATCACATAAAATCTGCCAGTCTGTAGAAGACTGTCTCTGCAAAATGGTCAAATGAGATAAATTACCTCCAGGCCTCCGACTCAAGGCGTCTGCTACCACATTTGCTTTGCCTGGATGGTACAAAATCTCACAGTCGTAATCTTTCACCAACTCCATCCATCTACGTTGCCTGAGGTTCAGATCTTTCTGCTGAAAGATATACTTTAAACTTTTATGATCTGTGAAGATTTGACACGTTTCTCCATACAAGTAATGTCTCCAAATATTCAATGCGAATACCACAGCAGCCATCTCTAGATCATGAGTGGGATAATTTTGTTCATGCCTCTTTAACTGTCGAGAAGCATATGCTATAACCTTGCCGTGTTGCATCAACACACAGCCTAAGCCCACTCTAGAAGCATCGCAATACACAACGAAACCCCCTGACCCGGAAGGTAAGGATAATACAGGTGCAGTCGTCAAACGCGTCTTCAACTGTTGGAAACTCTGCTCACACGCATCTGTCCACTGAAATGGAACTTCCTTCGTAGTCAATCCTGTCAAAAGTGCCGCTATCCGTGAGAAATCCTGTACGAAGCGTCTGTAATAACCTTCCAGACCTAAGAAACTCCGAACCTCCGTAACTGACATAGGCCTGGGCCAGTGTTGTACCGCTTCAATCTTCTTTGGGTCAACGCATATACCTTCTCTCGTAACTATGTGACCCAAGAACTCCACACTATCGAGCCAAAAAGCACATTTAGAAAACTTTGCATACAACTGATGCTCTTTCAAGGTCTGCAACGTGATACGTAAATGCTGCTCGTGTTCCGTCTGACTCCGAGAATATACCAGAATATCATCTATGAATACTATAATAAACCGATCTATAAATGGTCTAAAGATACGGTTCATCATATCCATAAAAGCTGCTGGAGCATTGGTGAGTCCGAACGACATCACTAGAAATTCATAATGCCCATATCTCGTACGAAACGTCGTCTTCGGAATATCATCCTTCCGAACCCTCAACTGATGATATCCTGACCTCAAGTCAATCTTTGAGAAGAATCCAGCTCCTTGCAACTGATCGAACAAGTCATCTATTTGTGGTAATGGATACCTGTTTCGCACAGTGACGCGATTCAGCTGTCGGTAGTCGATGCACATTCTCATACTACCGTCCTTCTTCTTTACAAATAAGACAGGAGCTCCCCACGGTGAAACACTAGGACGAACAAGTCCTCTATCTAACAATTCTTGTAACTGACTCTTGAGTTCTTTCAATTCCGTCGGTGCCATTCGATAGGGTGGTATAGAAATAGGCCCTGCACCCGGAATCAAGTCAATGCAAAATTCAATATCTCGATCAGGTGGCAATCCTGGTAACTCAGCTGGGAATACCTCAGGAAATTCTCGTATGATCGGGATTTGGTCCAATGGAACTTCAGCGACCCCTATGTCCTGAATAAAAGCCAAGAACCCATGACAACCCTTCTTCAAGAGCCGCCTCGCACCAAAAGCAGAAATCATGTTGACAGGGGTTAACTTGCAATCCCCCTGCACAACAAACACCGGTTCACCAGGAAAACAAAACTTACCGCTTTTCCTCTGCAATCTACATAAGCATGACAAGCGGCTAACCAGTCCATCCCAAGAAGTATGTCAAAATCCAACATATCTAGGAGAATCAGATCAACAAGCGAATCTCTATTACCAATACGCACCGAACACGATCTGAATACGTACCGAGCTATAAAGGAATCTCCAACTGGAGTAATCACTACCAAGGGTAACTCTAATAATGACGACTTCTTTCCCAACAAAAGTGCGAATCGTGAAGATACATAAGAATGTGTAGAACCGGGATCAAATAAAACATGTGCCTCTACTGAGCATACTGTAAGAGTACCTGTCACGACTGCATTTGATGCCTGGGCATCCTGTGGAGTCAGCGCAAAAACCCGTGCCTGGCCCCTGCCCGCATCCTGTCGTCCTCTACCTCTATCTCCTCTACCTCTCTGAGCACGTCCTGCATAGCCTCGACCTCGCGGTGCAACTGCCTGGCGTGTAGCGCCAACTGGGGGAGAAAGTAAAGCCATCGGTGTAGGAGGTGGAAGGGGTAAAGCAGCCTGTGGAGTAACGGTCCCGCCCTGAGATCTACAATCTCGCGCAAAGTGTCCGGGAAGTCCACAACTATAACAGGTAGATGGTGATCTCTGATCATCAGGATAAGAACTGAACATCTGGCCCTGTGTCCAACCTCGTCCGACACTGCGGCCTGGAGTATATCTGCCTGGATATGACCCTCTACCTCTGCCAAACTGTCTATTTGTCGGCACTACTGGTCTACTCCTCTTTGGCTCTGGAACGACCCCTGACTCGCTCAAACGCTCCTCTACTCGTATCGCCGCATCCATGGCCTGTGCATATGTATCAAAATGCTGGGAGCCTATCGCCAGATACAACTGTGTGTCCAAACTCCTTAGGAACCTTTTCACCCGAAGTTCCTCTGTAGGTACTAAGTATGGGGCATATCGCGATAGCTGGGTGAATCGTAAATCATAATCTGCTACTGACATACTCGCTGATTTCCTCAACGCTTCAAAACTGCTAGCTCTAGCATCCCTCACACTCTGGGGAAGAAATCTGGCAAGAGAGACTGTAGAAAACTCGGTCCACGTCATCGGAGGAAGATTCGTAGCTCGCCCTCTCTCCATCGATTCACACCACTCCTGTGCAAGTCCCTCCAAACGAAAGCTAGTCAGCTCACCTCGCATCAGAACATCGCAATGATCTGCCGATCCTCGCCATCCTATCAAGAAAAGACTGAGGATCTTCCGCCACATCGGTCCCTGTAAATACCGGGGGTCTCAATCTCATAAACTCTGCAAGTGATACCTCCATCACTCTCGTATCTTCTGGCGCTACCGTCTGTGTAGGCTGTACCTCGGACTCTGCTACGGTCGGTGCTGGATCTGATCTCAATGCTCGAGTGGTCTCAGCTAACTGTCCTACCACTCGCTGTAATCCCAACATACCCTCCTCAATCCTAGTCATGCGATCTGGAGGAGGAGGATCAACATGCTCATGCACCGCCGGAACGTCCGGTGTACCAGTCGTCATCACAGGTGGACTCGCCCTAGCTGCATCTCTGGCTGCGGCTCGCCTAGCCCGCGTAGCCATAGCAACTGGAACAAGAACGAGAGTTGATAAGGTGTGGGAACAGAAGAAATCAATAACGGAGAATCAATGGAAGAATAACTCAAGATAAAACATCCTAAGGTTAGTTAGGCTGAATACGATAACGTAAATATGCCGCGGAACATACGTACGGTACTGCATTCGTCCTAATTCACCTACTCCATCAAACCCAAGGTCATCCTAACTCTCAGACTTACCTCAACCTATTGAAATCCCTTACTGAATTCCGTAAGGTTACTCATAAGCTCTGATACCAACTTTGTCACGACCCAAGTTTGGATGTGACCGGCACTTAGATTAGTATTATATCTAAAGATATATACAAGTCCAAGTAAGCCGAAAACCAAGATCAATTACCTTATTGCGGAATTATTTATGAAAATTTAGTTTTTAAGTAAAAATCTCAATTTGTGAAGTTAATTTATTAAGCAAATAATAAAGGTTAAGTTTAGTTGTATTCCTAGTTGGAATCAACAATATCAAAATGAACATGAATATACATATAATGAACATCACTGAATCTCATAAAGAAAAGACTATAATACTGATCAACAGATCTCAACTGTACATATATATACCATCTCTCATTTCTAAGTCAAATACAAGTCTGATGGAGTCTTTCTAGATAAAAAATACAAAATGGAAGGTTACTACACATGTAACCTACCTATCAAAAGATGGAAAACAGCTGCAAAAGTATCTCTGCCTCGCAGCTACCCGTCCACTCTATCCCTGCAAGGAACTGTGGCACAACGGGGATGAGTTGCCAACTCAGTGAATACGACTAACATATAACGGCGAATAAAGTAAATATGACAATCATGCTACTGAATATGAATCAATATGATATATGAGTATATGTGAAGTTCAACAATAAATCTCATTATACTTCTGAAATCACAACTCAAGTAAATCATTTCTTGGTGTCCATCAACGACACAAAACTTTCATTTCTTATAGGTACCATTCCCCGAATGATCCTATACCCATAATATCGGTCGTTATCCTCTAGATACACGCCGTATTTCTATAACCAATTCCGGTATCGAGTAACCTCGCTAGGCTCCCCCGTCTCAATACGGCTATCCTGCCCCTCGGTCTCGACCGGGTCCACCATGTATCCAACTGTATATCTCCCCCACTCAGTATGGATAACGTAAATCCGCGACCGTATATCTCCCCCACTCGGTCCGGAATAAAACCAAAACAGAAATCATCTCATGGTGGACATGACACATTAATCATGAAAATACTGGATTTATGTAATAGTAAAAACTCAAAACCATAAATCCTCAATTCTACATTTACTTCATATATAACACCAAAATACGCATAAGGTAACAGGATGTCAATGATGCAATCTACCACTACATTAGATATGTGAAATACGATATCATCTATTTTAACAAGTATGATATTTAAGTGTATGTGACATGGCAATATCGACGAGGTGTGTGTAGCATATAAGATGTGCACGTGGCATGACTCGTCGATAATTGTGAAGTGTTCTAACAACTAAGCAATTTACAAGTAATTTAATGAATGAAATTCTAACATTTAAACATGATGATATAAATATCACATTAAGTAAAACCACGGGCGAAACACGCCATCTTTACAAAATTCCCCGGTATATGTTTAGTCTACTCACCGGAAAAGTCGAATCTACTCCGGAATCGCTAATCCTTTCCCTTTCCTCGCGGTTTCCGTACTTCTCGTATTAGAGTCTAATCATGCAAAATAACTTATATAAGCAAAACGGCTATTCCGATATAACGGAAATAGAAACACGTTATCCTACTAGTTATCTACTATTTGATTATATCAAGTTATTAAACACCTAATCTTGCTGGATTTTAACCCTAATCTGTACTGGTTCAGAAATTAAAACGCGACATGATTTAGTCGTGTCGTATTTAGTGTTTTATGATACCCTTTCCGATATATCTTCCCAGATTTTAACTACAGTAAAACTAATTTAAATAAACAGTACCAAAACATCCTAAATTGTATACTGTAGACTACCCAAAAACCCAAACCCACAAAGCTTCCAACATGGCCGGCGACGCCGGCCAATTCCCTTCTGTCGCCGGCCCAAAACCGGCCCCTGGGTGTCGTCTTCCTGTGGTTTGTTCTAGTTGTTTCCTACATCATTTTGACCCTGTTTAATTTATTTAGTTGTCTTCCAGATTGCAGCAGATTCTAACAGACACTAAATTTAACTAGAATACGATATCATGTGACATATTCACTCAATTTTAACAAATCTACAGAGCCTAATTAACCTACTGTGATTAAGAATTTTACCTTCCTATTTGTTGTAGGAATAACCCTCCATGATTAACCAACTCCTCCTAGCTTGATGATGAACTATCTCCATGAACAAGCTCCTCTCTCACCTTCTTCTTCTTGTTCTTTCTTTTCTCTCTTAATTTTTCCTTTCCTTTTGATTTTCTTTTCAGTTTTAATTAGGTTTCAGAACTGAAAATGAGTTATATATGTGAGAGGAGGAAGGGATAAGGGAAGGTGGTGGTGTCATGAGCTAAAGTGTGCATGATTCATGCAAGAAGGAGGTGTAAAGAATTTGCAACCATGCAAGCATGAGGTGTTTTGATTTATCTTCACATTTTCCCTTTTAATTTCATTAAAATTCTGAACTAAATTTAACTTTTCCAACATTTTCAATTAAAACCTTAACTATCTTATAATTTCATAAAACCTAAACTTTACAATTTAACCCCTCACAACTAAACTTATTATAAAACACCTATTTTGTTAAAATGAAGCTAAATTTATCATTAAAACCCTTATAACTTATTTAAATTACATTCAAAAATTCTAATTTAATTTGTATTACATATAACTTATGAAGATTGACATATTTGATTTTAACCATTTTGTGATTTATCACCTTATTCTTAATTTAATTAAATTTATTTATTTCTAGCGTTTTCCTAATTGTTACAGATAGAATGAGACTTACGGGTTTCGATCTATACTAAGGAGTGTAGGGGAACTAAAGGAGTTGCTGAGGCGTTGCTTCTTCGCCGGTTGTTTCTAAAAACGTCGCCGGAATTCCCGCCGGAATTTCGTCGGAGCTTCGTCGCGAGCTTGTTTTCAAAGTACACAACTCTTGGAAAATTTTAAGAGAGTGAGCTTAGGATTTTGGGGGTGAGAAGGCAGTGTGTAGGGTTGGTATTTATAGGGTTGGGGTAGATGAAAAGTTAAAAAAAATGCGATAAAATGTAAAAAAAATGTATTAAAAGTGGAGTAATTGAGCTTTTTAAAGAGTTCTGGAAGTGGTCTGAGGCTGAAATTTTGCAGGTACATAGGGAATATGAAAAGACACAACTTTGATGTTGTGGCCGTCGCCGGAATCGTCCGACTCGGGGGTGACTCAGTCGTGACTCGGTCGGAGCACTGAGTCGGCCGAGTCAAGGCCGAGTTGGCCGATTCCCGGCCGAGTCCGGCGGCAAGGATCCCCCTCCGACGGTTCATCTAACTCCTGGAAGTGTTACATATTTGGGTGTAGTGGGGTTTTTGTAAGATATGCACGTGCAAACTCTTGGTATTCTAATGGGTTTTTTTAAAAAAATCAATATTAAAAATAATGTAGGGTATGGGATTTGAACTCTGGGGGCTTTGTTCAGCAGTGCAAGGTCATACCAATGAGCTACAAGCTCCTTCTTGTAATTATAGTGTGAAATAATTACTTAAAGTGGTAACAGCAACATTAAATACCCCAAGTATACTTTAATTTTAAAACAATTTTATGTATACTAAAAAAATGGAGTTATTAAAAAACAAAATAATTACATATATATTATGCTCAGGTTAAAATACTCTTTTATGGATTTTGAAAAAAAAATTGTATAGAAAAGTATGTAGGAAAATTATGGTTGTTACAGATACTCCTCCCACTTTGAACAGTAGGGATAGCAGGCAGCCTCCTCCATACCCTCAAGCACATCATCGGAGACATTTGCTGGTGTGATGGCTGTCAGTCAAGGGGCAGCGGCCACCACTTCAGAGACGCCATTCTTAGTATCATGTTCCACCATCTCTAGGACATCACCAGAAAGGTCCATTAAATCCACGGCCGGAAGGGACACCTCTTCAGGGTGAACGGGCACAAGGGAAACAGAAGCCCCCAATGGAAGCTCTTTAGCAGGAATTGCAACTGTAGAGATCCCCACCACACCTACTGGTGTCTCATCGGGGATATTTATAGAGTCCACGGTCAAGACGCTACTCGAAATAAGATTTTCTGCCATGGCCGAAGTCCCTGCAAAGTTTTACGAAGATAAGAAGACATAGAAAGCAAAACAAATTACTTGCCAAATGAAAAATACAGAAAACGTGCATACCGATACGCCAAGATGCCTCGAGTATAGCTTTTTCAAGCCGACGTTCCTTCCTAAGAAGGTATGCTCGCCGGGGTTCTAGGGTAGATTCATGGCCGCCGGTCCACAATGACAACTCATCTTCAGAAGCGGCTGAGATAGACTTTTTGAGGGCTATCTCATCCCCTGCTCCAGAGGACCTATAAATACTCGCCGTATAGATGGAGGATCTTCGTAGAATATTACGGCAGGATATGAACTCTTCGAGACGCGTACGTTCTCGGTCTCATCCTGGGAACGCCTTATAGCCTCAGCCAATTGTGCGGCTTCCTCGGAAGATGAAGCTGAAAAAAGAAGACCATCATCCGGCTCTTGCATAGATATTGGTTCGTCTTGAACGATAGGCTCAGATTCCATTAAAAATTCAAGCAGACCGGCGACTGTCTTCTTCCTCTGCTTCGACCGGGAACTAGCGCTGGAAGATGATCGCTTCCTTCCCTTCGGCACTTTGGTGCGATGTTGCCCAAACTCACCTCCAGTATCCTCTTTTAGCGGTGCTACCGATGATGACACTGCCATCGATGACGCCGCAACTGATGGAACTGCTACCGACGCCTCATTAGAAGCCCTTGCCTGAGCTCTAGTGTGCATCGACATATCAACTGTGGGTGGAGTCAGGCCCGCATCCACCGCCTCTGGAATAATTAAAGCACCAGTACCCCTTCCCTGAGCTCTAGTGCGCATCGGCATAGCAACTGTGGGTGGAGTCAGGCCCGCATCCACCGCCTCAGGAATAAGTAAGGCACCAGTACCCCTCAAGGGAGGGCAAACCATTGTCCATGGTCGATGCGGGACTCCCATAGCCTGGATCGGGGCGGGAGCTCTATATCCAAAAAGTATCCTCTTTTCCTAAGAAATGATGGGACCAACTCGATGGCGGTACCAACCCGTAAAAGCCCCCACACACCTTGGAATGTAGTCGGCCTCAGGGATAATGAAGCGAGAGCCGGTGTTCAGCCGCATGAAGTGATGAGTGGCGTCACGAACAACTTCCAAAGACGAGCTGGGCTCCACTATGAATGCCTCGAAGGGAACACCCTGGTTATAACCCAATTGCCGGGCAAAGCGGTGTGGATTATACCGCATAAAAAGAACCGCATCGTTTTGACGGAACACCAAATAACTCGGTCTGAACGAATACAAGTGCATGGCTTCCCTAGGCTTCAAGGATGGTGCTCCCTCTTTCGATAAATCAAATAGCTGCTGAATAGGTCCCGAAGGAGCAGAGAGGACTCGATCATTGAATATCATCCCGCCTTCGTTGGCATAAGGATTAAGCAGCACACGAAGACCCCATAACTGAGCCGGATCAGGAGCATAAGCGTCCACCAACCTCATGAGCCACGGGAAGGTATAAGAATCATAAAAACCCGGTCTTTGGTGCGCAGCGAATGCCCCTAACACGTGCATCTCAATCCACGACATAAAATAATGAAGAGAGAAACTCACCACATCCACACCCGGGGTCGAGGTATTGGCCGCAGTACTCAGCCCATGGTACAAGTGCGATAACCCTGCAATGCCCATGGCTAGTCATGTTCCTTCAGCAATGCGATGAGCAGGATAAATGACCGAGGCTCTCATAAAGCGATGATGCGTTGGAACGACAAACCAACTGAGCCAAAGGCTGATAAAACCGACGAAGAAAGTTTCTCCATCCATACCAGGAGCCGCAATCGACTCAAAAAGTACGGCCGACAAGATTGGGATGTAAAACTGTGGAAAATCTTCTTCTCTGGCCAGTAGCTTATTTAGCCCAAACCCGAAGGGGTCGTTAATATTCGCGAATTTCGGAGCCTCCTTTGATAGGACGTCTCCACGAAGGAAGCAAGTTATAAAACTCTTAAAAGTGACACCCTGCTCCTCTGACTCTGCGAACAGCTTCTCAAAAATACTCAGAGTCTTGATTAGACTTAGATACTTGTGACGGACGACATTTTTGGTCGACAAGCCGTCAAGCATAGCAGGCACAGTTGCGAATGCATACTCATTAGGAGGCAGCAATTCTTTATAGGGCGCTCCCCTCATAGGCAATCCGGAGATCTCGCGAAACTCTTTCAAAGAAATTGAAACTTCGTGATCCCCTAACAAGAAAGTGTTGGTGGGAAAATTCCATTGATTTAGGAAAGCTTTAACCCACCAGACATGGGGAAACTAATAATGAAAGAGAGACGCGTACACCGCCTGATAAAGCTCGACCTTCTGCAGTCGCGCAAAATGGGAAGACAAGATATAATGAGCCCAGAGAAGATAGCCCGTTGGATGGCGAGGGGTAAGCCCTATCTTATAGACTTGTCCCCAGGGCTGGGCATGACCTTGGAAAATACGACGCCCCAAGATGTCTATGGCTGGAAAAGGGTGGTTTGATATCCCAGTTGTCGATGGCTCAAGCCGGCCCATAGGAGTCCAAACCAGCACCTCCACGGCAAAGGCAGTCTGCGGACGCTCCATCGGCAAGAATGAGTGGAGAGGATCTGTCTACAGACTAACCTGTACCATTGTCACCAGAGAACTACTACTTGACGATAGGTATAATACCAGCTAGGAGTTCTCGACGAGTCCGTTCAGTGTACCCAGTCTCCACTGAGCACCCGTACACCATCTTTGATGTCAAACACCGATGGATATGGGATCATCCATCGTCCATCATATAGGTCAAGATGCGTATACACTAGTCTACTCTGGAGTATCAATGCCCTGTCTCGATACACCCTCAACTAGGAATAGTTATAGGATGTACTCTTGGACTACCCTGGCCCCACTAGTATAATCCGCATCATAGTCCTAGTAGACGAGTACATATCCTAAGGGCTTTATCAACATGTGAGAGCAAGCCAGTAAACCAATACAAGTCAAAATGTTAAGACAAAGTAAAACCAGATAGCATACTATTATATCGAGCAAGAAAGTCTTCTCTATATATATCCAAGCATCCACTATAATATACATCATATGTACAACAATGGCCTCTAGGGCATATATATAACTAACAATCTCCCACTTGCACTAAGGCCAGCTGTTGTAGTATCTCATACCCAACATCCCGAAGAGTCTCTCAAATTGTATCTGGGGTATATCCTTCATGAGTGGATCCGCAGTGTTGTTCTTTGTGTCAACTCTCCTGACCTCGATCTCTCGGCGATCAACTATCTCCCGGATTAGGTGATACCGCCTCAGAATATGCCTGGATCTCTGATGGGATCTGGGTTCCTTGGACAAAACCACGGCTCACTTGTTATCATAATACAAAGGTATTGGATGCACAATGGTCGGAACCACACCAAGTTCAGTGATGAACTTCTTGATCCAGACAGCCTCTTTGGCAGGGATGTACTCAGCCTCCATCGTCGAGTCTACTACGGTTTCTTGCTTGGAACTCTTCCAATCAACCGCCCCTCCATTTAGGGTAAAGAAAAATCCTGAGTGCGACTTAGAGTCGTCATTATCACTTTGAAAGCTCGAATCGGTAAAGGACTCCTCTTCCTGCCAAAATCTTGGCTCGAAATCCGCTCTTTATAAAATAATAACAATAAAAGAAAAAATAAATAAACAAATAAATAAATAAATAAATAATCATAATAAAGGAGAAAATCTCCCTTTCAGAGCAAAGCTCTGTTCAAATCCCAAGGTGGGAAATGAAGCAATGCTTCTGTTTCCTCCAATCAGAGCAAGGCTCTGTTTTAAAATAAATTCAAATAATAATAAAGGAAGCAACGCTTCATTTGCGCTGCGCTCTGCGCTGCGCTACACGTGGCAGCGCAGTTGCGCTAGCAAAGTTCGCTGCGCGACACGTGTCAAGCGCAGGTGCGTCTGCGCCAAACAGAATTAAAATTCAAGTAAGATCTTTCTGTTCTTGTTAAAACAAGAAGATTGTCTTCTGTAAAACAGAAGCCCTTGGATCAAAGATCCAACGGTGGGGAAAATTTCCTAAATCACTCAGAGAAGGATCTCTTTAACAAATTTAACAAATTAATGGGCACTATATAAAGGCCCTTAGACCCCAATTCAAAAAAGGAGATAAACATCAAGATCAAAAACAACAGCACAGAGAATAGAGAGAACTCTGAAGAATTTTGAGAAAAAAACTCAAGAAGAGAAAAAAGGTAAAAACCTTTATAAAAGAAGAACTTCTTCTGAATAGGTCATTGATCTAAGAACAAGATCAATGATCTTCAATAAAAATATAAATAATAACAGTGCCTTGCACTTTTTTTTTATGAACCATTGGTTCTGGAATCTTAAAGATTCTTTTCATGAATCCAAAATTGGATCAAGTTATTGAAATAGTGCCTTGCACTTGCAAAAACTGCACTGTTGCGCTCCTGGGTTGGCGCAAGACACCAGATAGCGCCACGTGTCAGCACCATAACCACTTGCGCTATCCGCTTTTAAAAATAGAGTATTGCTCTTTAAAGTTGGCGCAACTCCACCAGAGCGCGCCACGTGTCAGCAGTGCGACAGCGCAGCGCACTGGCGCAGCGCACTGCGCTAGCATGACACGTATCACCTCCATATGCGCTTGCGCTCAATAATTGGCGCAAAGCGCCTGACAAGCCAATGTCAGACAATTAATGTACTGCATTATTTACAGAAGGACCAAGCCCAATTAAAAAAGGCCTAACAGGCCAAATAAAATGCTATGCATTACTCTAAAAAGGGCAGAGCCCAAAACAGATGCTCTGCATCATTTACAAAGGGACTGAGCCCAAATCAAAAAGGCCTAGCAGGCCAGAATAAAATGCAGTGCATTATTAAACAGGGGCAGAGCCCTAGTAAAGGCCTAACAGGCCAAATGCAGATAAAACGTTGAACATTTTCAACTGGACATAGCTCAATTCTGGCCGTAAGTCCTCAAATTAAATTGAACCGAGCACGACTGCTCTCCCAAATCAATTTACACCCGGTTCAAGGGTACATATCTGAACTCCTCTGATATTTGCCGTTGTAATCCTTCAACGTCGTCAGAGAGGTGACGGGTCCCGACAACCACACATAATACGGACTGTGGGGTCCTTAAACTCATGGACCTATGCGTCCTTAAACCAACATTCATCCCCAAAATAGGAATGTTGGACCACTTTGTCCCTAAACTGGCAATGGACCATTATATCCCTAAACTGGTAATGGACCGCAATGTCCCCAAACTACCTATGGACCACTATGTCCCTAAACTGGAACAACAGAGCCCAGCCCCTAAACGTTCTTTTGTAGGATCTAAACGCTCCCGTTTAAGTTGATCTTAGTCTCAAATATGGTTAACGTATCCTTAAACATTCAAACAGACTTTAGTCCCAAACCGGACTACATATTCCCTAATCATTTGGTTCAAGGGTACATCTCCGAACTCCGCCGACACCTGTCGTTGTAATCCTTCAACGTCGTCAGAGAGGTGACGGGTCTCGACGGCCATACATTAAATGGACCACCATGTCCCTAAACTGGAACAATAGAGCCCTCAAATGCTCTTTTGTCGGATCTAAACGACCCCGTTAAGTCGATCTTAGTCTCAAATCAGACTAACGTGTCCTTAACAAACGTTTAAGTTGATCTTAGCCTCAAAAATGGCTAACGCATCCTTAAACCAAAATCCCAAACCCAAATCTAAGAAAATACGGATTTGGACTAATCCACGTCTTACGGGAGACGACATAAATTAGTCTCCGTATACAATCCACTGGCAACCACAAACAAAACAAACACCCACGACATGAAGTGAAATTCTGGAGAAGGAGAAAGTTGTTACCGCGATGCGGTAACGTAATTAACTGCAGGGGCTTGCGCCTGCAGGTAAGAGCATCCCCACAATCAAAAACCCCTCAAGCGAGGGGGAATCTGACGAAGTCTGCTACATCGGCCGCATTCGTCTAAACCTCCGATACACGGTGCCATAAATCAACTTGGCATCTTCGGAGAGGTGGACGGATAAAACCAAATAGCATCTGCCCCCAGATTCAGGCAAGACGTCAGTCTTTCCCGGTTTCCGGCGGTAAAAAGATTCCGGCACGCCCGGTGAGACCTTTTCCTCTTTCCACTCCACATTTCATGTGTCGTGTTCGCGAACAAATCGCGGTTTGCTGTGGTTACCTGTGGATTCGAGGTACTAAGATTTGGTGTCTTGCTCCGTGCAGAAAACAGAAGATTGATGGCTTCAAACTGCACTGTCTGCAACTGCAACTCTCGCTCCGTTCTTGCCGGACCTGACGCCAGAACTCCGTAGCCGACAGAAAAAGATGAAGGTTCGGCAAGAGAATGATTACTCCATCAAGCCACAAAAAGCAACAGCTACTTGGGTGCCCACTACAACAGCCCCCTCAATTCCAGCCACTCAAAAGAAAAGGAGGCCGCAAAAAGCCCCTGTGAACATAGCGAATCGTAAAAGCACTGAGCACAAACGCCCCAAGTCTGGGGGTATGGTATTGCACACTGTTTATATGGCTTCTGGAAAAGAGGAAAGCTGTGCTTCGACGGGTCATCGACCGCTCACCCGATCCGTGAAGAAAGCCCAGGAGCAGCAACAGAAGCTCCAAGAAATGATGACTGTGATGGCCGCGCTCACTGGGCCAAAAGAAATCCCAGAAGCAACCTCGGATCAGCGACAGGAGCAAGAAACCGACGCCGAATTCCTTCGCATGATACTTGAAAAGAAGGACAAAGAGGCTGCGGAACAAGCAGCCAATATAAAGCGAATGGCCCTCCTGTTCTAGGACATGGTGGGAATGATGATCCAACAAGATCCTCCTACTGAAGAAGATCCTCCGATCGTCCTTGAAGACGATAGAAGGGAGACATCTAATCCTTCGTCGGCTCTTTTAGCAGCCAAGGATGAAACTGTCTCCAAAGCCGCCCTAGATGATTATATTGCTCAACAGATATGAGCTCATCAGGCGAATGAGGCGGCTGGGCAAATTGCTAGAACCGGACAACCCTACCCGGGCTGGTATGACCAAATCAGCTACCCGCCGGGATATACGATCCCTAAATTCCATGTGTACAAGGGGACGGGGAATCCACATCAGCATGTCACTCAATTTAGGGCCTTATGCGGCAATACTGGAGGCGATGACAAATTGTTGCTTCGACAATTCGTCGGCAGCTTAGCAGAAACAGCCTTTGAATGGTATTCAAAGCTACCTAACGATTCTGTCAAAACATTTGCGGAGATGGAGCTACTATTTACACAAAGATTCGCGAGTGCTAGTGGACGCACCCCGATAACATCACTGAACAATGCCAGAATAAGGCCAGGCGAAACGTAGGTCCAATATGCAACACGATGGCGGAACCTATGGTCGAAATGCGAACAACGTATCGAAGAAGCGCCATCGATGGGCATGTTCGTGGGCACTCTCGATCCGCAGGCAACTATATCCCAATTCATGATGTTCTTCAGGCCGACCACTTTCCAGGCCTTGATCGACAAATTAGCCCAAATGGACCAGATGGTGTAGGTGAGTGTTGCATGCTCCCACAACTCTTGTGGCGCGGCGAAAGCGACGAACAAAAAATTTCTTTGCATACAACACGCACTTAACCGAAGATCTTGTCTAAACCACAACTAGTATACCCTAACTAGAGATCTTATCTACTATGTTAGGGATTATACCTTGATGATACGGTCCTTCGGGTCTTCTCTTTGATGCAACTCCTTTGCTCCTTTCTCCTCTTTTGTGGACTCCTTGGCTCGTTAAGATGTTGCCGATGTTTTCGATCTCCGGCCACCGAAGACAAAGATGATCCACCCGAGAGTTTTCGTGCAAGCTTGAAACTCTTTTCAAGAATTTAACCGAGAGACCAAATTTGCTAGAAGAGGTCACTAGGATGATGTAGAGATAACTGTATTAGATTAACTTGAAATCCTAAGCTTTGGATTCACATCTCATGTGAGGGTTAAAGCTAGGAAGAATGATCACCATCATTTTTCTTTCTCTCTTCTTATGAACTTGTTATGATACACTTATCATAATTTTGTGTAGGAATTGAATGCCTTCATTTCACATCTCATGTGAAGGTATTTATAAGAAGAAGAATAAGTGCATTTCATGATTAAAAAGTTTAAGTATGATAAAAAGAAAAATAGCACTAATTAAAGCATGTATTATGAAAGAAGTATTATGCTTTAATAGTACATCCACTTCAACAACCACATTATCATGCTTATACCTTTTAATTTACACCTCACTAATTTATTTTCACAAAATAAATGATGACATAATTATGTCATTATGAGGTGGCACCTTCTAGAAGGTATTTTGTAACAATTACAAAAATACCCCTCCTCCGTATACCGTATACCGTATACTGTATACCCGCATCCGAATTCCGAAAAATACGAATACAATTAATCCAATAATATAATACCGGTATCCGGCCAGTATTATTCTTTCGATTATTATTTCTGTAACAATTACACGAACATAATCGAAAACCTGCCGCAACACCTTACGGCTGCCGTAACAACTTACGGTCTCTACATCTTTTGCCTGAACGAGGGAACCCTCTGTGTGGGACTCTAAAGACTCGTCAGTACGCTGGCAATGGGTTTAACCACAAGCACGTCAGCGGCACTTGCTGTGCGTAACGGCTATCCAGGTACATGACGAAAAGGTGGCCGACGAGCGAACTCATCACAACCCTTACGAGCCTGTAAGCAACACTTACCGTACAGTCCGGTCTCTTCGTCTGATACGTCGCATATGAAGTCTAGGGGTGGTAAATGTCAGACCCCGGTAACTTTATAAGTCATGTTGATTTATGGCTCATAACAGGTCGAGGAACTACTGATAACACTTATCAGTAAACCTCGAGAACCCTGGCCAGGGATTTAGGTGTTATAGCCGATCAAACATAGCGCGACATCAACTCCCTATACCGGGAGAGACGAAACCCCTCCTATCGCTCACTGTCTCCATATGATTCGGGACTGTACCCAAAATCCACCTGTTTGCACAACTCAGTAGAGCCGTGGTAGGGAGGAAATCAAAGTACAGTGGGAATCACACAAGACTCTATGACGATCTCGGGTCTACAGACTAACTTGTACAAGTGTCACCAGAGAACTGCTATCTGACAATAGGTATATATACCATCTAGGAGTTCTCGGCGAGTCCGTTCAGTGTACCCAGTCTCCACTGAGCACACGTACACCATCCTTGATGTCAAACACCGATGGATATGGGATCATCCATCGCCCATCATATGGGTCAAGATACGTATACGCTAGTCTACTCTGGTGTATCGATGCCCTGTCTCGACACACCCTCGACTAGGAACAGTTATAGGATGTACTCATAGACTACCGTGGCCCCACTAGTATGATCTCATCATAGTCCCAGTAGTCGAGTACAAATCCTAAGGGCTTTATCAACATGTAACAAAAGAGACAATCAGAGTACATGTTAAGATAAAGTACAACCAGATAGCGTACTATCATGTCGAGCAAGAAAGTCCTCCCTATATATGTCCAAGCAACCACTACAATATACATCGCATGTACAGTAATGGCCTCTAGGGCACACATATAACTAACAATCTCCCACTTGCACTAGGGCCATCTGTTGTGGTATCACATACCAAACAATCAGTTGTGGTTTAAGTATCTCATACTCAACCATCCCATAAAAGTCTCTACTGGGAAAAAGCCTTAATGAGTGGATCCGCTCTGTTGTCCTCTGTATCTACTCTCCTAACCACGATCTCCCTGGAGATCAACCATCTCCATGATCAGGTGGTGCTGCCTAAGAATTATATCTGGATTTCTGATGGGACGGTAGTTCCTTGGCTAAAGCCACAACTCCATTGTCACACAATGGTAGGAACGAAGTTCATCTTATGAACTTATATATATCCAGACTTTATCTTTGGTAGCATTTTAAATAATGACGTATCTTGCCTTTCTAGTATGTCACGGTATCTAGCTTGGAACTCTTCCAATATACCGTCCCTCTACTAAGGGTAAAGACAATGACTGCGACTGACATTCAGTCGTCTTTATCACCCTGGAACCTTTCCAGTGATTCTCCCTAGGATCGATTGATACTATCTCACTACAACTAGTGAGTATCCTATCATCCATTTAGATCTATCTCATAGATCAAAAAACTCAGGATTTAGGAGGTATTACCTTGATCTTATATGGAGAATCCTTGTGATAAGAGGAGATTGACCGAGTGTATCATAGGAAACTCTTTCCTATCAAGAGTATGTCATCCACGTACTCTACGAGGATCACCACCATACTCCATACCACGAGGTTCTACCATTTTTGATGAAGTCAAACTCTTTGACTACCACATCAAAACAAATGTTCCAACTCTGCTGTGATTCTCCCCAGGATCAATTGATACTATCTCACTATAACTAGTGAGTATCCTAATATCCATTTAGATCTATCTCATAGATCCAAAACCCTGGATTTAGGAGGTATCACCTTTGATCCTATATGGAGAATCTTTATAATAAGAGGAGATTGACTGAGCGTAGCATAGGAAACTCCTTCCCTATCAAGAGTATGTCATCCACGTACTCTACGAGGATCACCACCATACTCCCTACTACCTTTTATGTATATACAAGGTTCATCTTTTATTTTGATGAAGTCAAACTCTTTGATTACCACATCAAAACAGATGTTCCAACTCCGCGATGCCTGTTTTATCGCATAAAACATCTTGCACACTTTTCCGCTGCTCCCACTGTCTATGAAGCCCTCTGGCTGTGTACTTATAGACGCTCTTTTCTAAAACTTCATTTAGAAAAGTAGTCATGGCACCCAACCACCAGATATCGTAGTCAAGGTATGTAGCAGTGGCAAGTAGGATCTGGATGGACTTAAGCATAGCTTTGAAAGTCTCAACTTTTCCATGTACACCAAGTAATCTTCTCAAGATATACTTGCTCCTGATGGGGATTTAACCCTTCAGATAAAGCAACCAAAGTCCATACTTTGTTGGTGTATAAGGATTCCATCTCAGATCGCTAATCATCCAGCCATTCTTACAGAGTCCCACTCCTGATGGCCTGCTCGAAACTAGTTAGGTCATACCATTTTGGTCAGGCAACAACCCTATCCCATAGGGTCGCCATGGCACCAAAAGGTCCCTCAGCAGCTATTTTCTACGCATGCCCCCTTGCGAGGACTACAACCCGTCGGAACACCTTCCGATCTCGGGATACGCTGGGGTAATATGAAATCCTCGCTCCCACTGTCATAGAGAAACCGAAGTATCTCTTAGGTGGGTGAGAAAATTAACTAAATCGGCGGAGAGGCTGAGGTTCGTTAGAGTCTATTGAATCCTTTGGTTCAACCAAATCATTTGCTGTAGCTGGAACTCCTTCCAGTTCTACCTCATGACCACTAATTTCTTCACAAGAAATTCCCTTTCACAAAGGTGGCATGCTGAGAAACAAAACAACTTTTGTTCTTCGGTTAGGTCATCTGTTGTAGTTTGTATAGCTGGAACGCCTTCCAGTTCTACCTTATGACCACTAATTTCTTCACAAGAAATTCCCTTTCACAAAGGTGGCATGCTGAGAAACAAAACAACTTTTGTTCCTCGGTTAGGTAGTCTGTTGTAGTTTGTATAGCTGGAACGCCTTCCAGTTCTACCTTATGACCACTAATTTCTTCACAAGAAATTCCCTTTCACAAAGGTGGCATGCTGAGAAACAAAACAACTTTTGTTCCTCGGTTAGGTAGAAGATATTCCCTTGCTAATGCTTGGGATATCCAACAAACTTCTACAGTTTTGTCTTTGCCTCGAGCTTGTCTGGATTTAGGTTTTTAGACATAGGCCAGACAACCCTAAATCTTAACATCTTTAAGAGATGGGCTCTTCCCATACCATTTCACATATGGAGTAGTAGGAACCTAATTTGATTAGAACCCTATTCAATAGGTATGCAGCTTCACAAGTGCATAACTCCCAAAAGGAAAATAGGAAACTCAGTAGTGCTCATCATGGAGCACACCATATCACATAGGGTGCAATTTCTCCGCCCCGATATACCATCGTGCTATGGTGTATACGGAGGAGTAATACTGAGAGAGAATCTCATTCTCTTTTAGAATAGTCCAGGATTTCCATGCTCAAGTATTCTCCTCCTTGATCTCATCAAAAGACATAATACTTATACCCGTTTTTGGTTCTCTACTTCTAATTTATATTCTGTGAATATCTCAAAAGCTTTGGACCTATGTTTCAACAGGAACATATGTCTGAATCTTGAGAGATTATCAGAGAATGTAACGAAGTACAAGGAACCGGTCATGGCATATGTAGATAGGGGACCTTTCATACATCATCATGTATCAATCCCAAGAGTTCACCAACTCTCTCTGTTTCCAATAAACAGAGCTATGGTCATTCAATCTTTGTGACATGACTGGAAAGTTTCACAAGATGTAAATTCAAACTGGTTTAAATATACATCTAAAATGTAACTTCAGCCAGCCGGGTCGCATTGATCTGACCTAGTCTATAATGCTTCAAGAAGGATCTGTTCATTTCTGAACTCTTCCTCTTGTGTGTGTTCTGTATACTGAGAACTGTAGTTTGATTTAGAACGTCTATGCTTTTAGATAACGTGCCTGAACCGATCAACACTTGATATAGGAAATGTTCAAAACATTATCCATCAATACAAAATTTTATCATTTCTTTACTAATAAAGAGATTGATATGATTTTGTATATCAGGTTCGGTATCTAATAGCATTTGTTCAGAATCAATGTATTCTTAATACAGGGTGACAGTGACCAACAGACTTGGCTGCAACACTTGCCCCGTTTTCTGTCTCATGAAACTTATCACCCGTTCTCAGTTTTTCTACTTTTTTGTAGCCCTATGTAACAGATTACATATCTGGGATCCTGATCGAGTATCAAATACCCAGGATGCAGAGGATACTGAGAAACAGTTCTTTGTAATGAGCACACCCGAAGGAGATGCATTATATGCACTTTCTTCATTTGGGCGGCATAGGAATTCTGGTATTTCCCTATTTCCTGCTCTGTCTTATAACAATTATAAGTTGGAGCGGGACCAACGTTCCCCAGCTCAATATAACAAGCAGGTTCAGTCAATATATCCGTATTTATTATCTTGATTAAGGCATGATATGGTCACTATATGGAGAGAGAGAAGAAAACACTTTAGCGTATGCTCTTGCAAGATTAGATTGGTTATTATCTAATCCAGATGTCTCCCACTGTTTTTATCAAATCCTCCTTCAAACCCTAAAAGGTAAGATTAGCCGGGAATAATTACACCCTATAATTTCATCAAATTGTCTTGTGTAAAACTTTCCCAGGAGTAACTCTTACTCGCAGCGGGTATCGAGATCCAACTATCTCATAGGAGGTATGCAATCTTATTGCAAATTTCAACACTTGAAATTCCCGATAATATTTTGCCCCTAACGTGCTATGACCTTGACGAATGCCAACAAATCATAGTCCGCTAGTCAAGTTCAATCCGTACATTTCTTGATTGAATTAAACCCAGCCGTACGTCCCTTGATGAAAGCCAACAAAGACGCACGACTACCCTAACCCAATCTCATCATATGTTACAGATAAGCAATAGTTAGCTACCGCACACTACGCCTTGACGAAAGCCAACAAACGCAGCACGAATACTAAGTATTACCTATCTGAAATGTCGGAGGGCTACGCAGGTTTTTAAGAAAACCATGAGCGTAATGAACTTGATATCGTTGTAGAAACAAGTGGGAAGGAGTGGTTTAAGCTCCAGTTTTTAAAAATCGAATGGTTTTGTAGTATCTTTCTAATTTTGCTAAAGAGGTCACTCCCGGCGAAGGGATCTCGGCTCTTTCCTTATCGAATAAGGTGCTGGATATGTATATACCACGATGCAAAGCAAAGTTAGGTCAACTATAAAATCAAATCGAGTTCTTTGTAACATTTTCCAGTTTCGCTAAAGGGGTCACTCCCGATGAAGGGATCTCGGCCCTTTCCTCATCGAATGAGGTGCAGGATATTCAAGAATACCACTATGCAAAACAAAAGCTAGAGTCACCCTTTTTCAAAAAGTTTGATTCTACAACATCTTTAGGTTTCTTTCTATTAACATTAATCACGTTAATGTTGTCCCATCATTTACGTTATCCCATCTTTTACGTTTCCTAAACATCACAGAAAAGAAACGCAAATAGAACGTACGCTTATGCCATCCGCATTTGCCACTGGGCCCCGTCATGCACCGTTAGGTTACTTAACTAACGGCAGAACGGGGGCTGGACTAGCGCGGGTGCAAAACATAAGCAACGTTTATTATATATATCTCATATATAAATATAGCCATTTCAGATCACAGATGAATGCATTGGATATACTAGGAATTCCGTGTTTCATTTAAGCCCTTAATAAAAACGGGTTCCACGGTCGTGATGAATAGCCAAAACCCCCTCTAGACCCCTACGGGTGCGGCAAACTACCCGCCAAATTCCCGAAGTGTAGCAACCTCCCTCAACAATTGAGTAGGCCACTCGGCACTTGGAGAACCCGGTAGTTTGTGCACCCCTCCTTGGGTCTATCGTAGGAGCAAAAATAGTAAAAAGAAATTATACAATATAACATCGCTTTTTACAAATTACATGGAATGATAGAAAAGGAAAAACACTCTTCTCACACCCCCCGGCCATTCATCACAACGATCCAACACATTCATATACACATACCATCTCATGATATCCATATGTGCAACCCCCACGAATCGTCATATAGCAATTAGCGGACGTTTCAAACACATATAACAAAAAAGAAAACCCGATTAGCCAAGCACTTTAGAATTTCGATCGATGATTTTTAAAACCATGCCAACACTTGACATGTCCTAGTACAAACAACTTTGTACTAATCAAAATATCCCAGAAAACCTATTTTTTTATTCTAAGAATACTGTAGCAAAAACCGAGTTGACTCACCATGAATCGGCGGCGGTTCCGCGGCCAAACCATGGGTTTGGCCGCGGAACCGCGGCTCTATAGTAGAATTAGGACTCCAGATTTTTACACTATTCTTAGAAAACCCTGCATGTATTTTTAAGATATGTCAAATTTATTTTGGAACACTTTCAAAAACTGACAGCAGCAGGGGCAGAATACGAGTTTTCGGGAGAAAAAACTGTCGATCGAGCTTCTAAATTTTGGCTAACATATAATTGTGGTTTAGTTATGCTCTGATACCACTGTAGGTGAGTGTTGCATGCTCCCACAACTCTTGTGGCGCGGCGGAAGCGATGAAAAAAAAATTTCTTTGCATACAACACGCACTTAACCGAAGATCTTGTCTAAACCACAACTAGTATACCCTAACTAGAGATCTTATCTACTATGTTAGGGATTATACCTTGATGATACGGTCCTTCGGGTCTTCTCTTTGATGCAACTCCTTTGCTCCTTTCTCCTCTTTTGTGGACTCCTTGGCTCGTTAAGATGTTGCCGATGTTTTCGATCTCCGGCCACCGAAGACAAAGATGATCCACCCGAGAGTTTTCGTGCAAGCTTGAAACTCTTTTCAAGAATTTAACCGAGAGACCAAATTTGCTAGAAGAGGTCACTAGGATGATGTAGAGATAATTGTATTGGATTAACTTGAAATCCTAAGCTTTGGATTCACATCTCATGTGAGGGTTAAAGCTAGGAAGAATGATTACCATCATTTTTCTTTCTCTCTTCTTATGAACTTGTTATGATACACTTATCATAATTTTGTGTAGGAATTGAATGCCTTCATTTCACATCTCATGTGAAGGTATTTATAAGAAGAAGAATAAGTGCATTTCATGATTAAAAAGTTTAAGCATGATAAAAAGAAAAATAGCACTAATTAAAGCATGTATTATGAAAGAAGTATTATACTTTAATAGTACATCCACTTCAACAACCACATTATCATGCTTATACCTTTTAATTTACACCTCACTAATTTATTTTCACAAAATAAATGATGTCATAATTATGTCATTATGAGGTGGCACCTTCTAGAAGGTATTTTGTAACAATTACAAAAATACCCCTCCTCCGTATACCGTATACTGTATACCCGCATCCGAATTCCGAAAAATACGAATACAATTAATCCAATAATATAATACCGGTATCCGGCCAGTATTATTCTTTCGATTATTATTTCTGTAACAATTACACGAACATAATCGAAAACCTGCCGCAACACCTTACGGCTGCCGTAACAACTTACGGTCTCTACATCTTTTGCCTGAACGAGGGAACCCTCTGTGTGGGACTCTAAAGACTCGTCAGTACGCTGGCAATGGGTTTAACCACAAGCACGTCAGCGGCACTAGCTGTGCGTAACGGCTACCCAGGTACATGACGAAAAGGTGGCCGACGAGCGAACTCATCACAACCCTTACGAGCCTGTAAGCAACACTTACCGTACAGTCCGGTCTCTTCGTCTGATACGTCGCATATGAAGTCTAGGGGTGGTAAATGTCAGACCCCAGTAACTTTATAAGTCATGTTGATTTATGGCTCATAACAGGTCGAGGAACTACTGATAACACTTATCAGTAAACCTCGAGAACCCTGGCCAGGGATTTAGGTGTTATAGCCGATCAAACATAGCGCGACATCAACTCCCTATACCGGGAGATACGAAACCCCTCCTATCGCTCACTGTCTCCATATGATTCGGGACTGTACCCAAAATCCACCTGTTTGCACAACTCAGTAGAGCCGTGGTAGGGAGGAAATCAAAGTACAGTGGGAATCACACAAGACTCTATGACGATCTCGGGTCTACAGACTAACCTGTACAAGTGTCACCAGAGAACTGCTATCTGACAATAGGTATATATACCATCTAGGAGTTCTCGGCGAGTCCGTTCAGTGTACCCAGTCTCCACTGAGCACCCGTACACCATCCTTGATGTCAAACACCGATGGATATGGGATCATCCATCGCCCATCATATGGGTCAAGATACGTATACGCTAGTCTACTCTGGTGTATCGATGCCCTGTCTCGACACACCCTCGACTAGGAACAGTTATAGGATGTACTCATAGACTACCGTGGCCCCACTAGTATGATCTCATCATAGTCCCAGTAGTCGAGTACAAATCCTAAGGGCTTTATCAACATGTAACAAAAGAGACAATCAGAGTACATGTTAAGATAAAGTACAACCAGATAGCGTACTATCATGTCGAGCAAGAAAGTCCTCCCTATATATGTCCAAGCAACCACTACAATATACATCGCATGTACAGTAATGGCCTCTAGGGCTCACATATAACTAACAGATGGGCCATGGACCGTCTCCTCCAAAACCGGACTCTCGAAATGAGAAGGGGAAAGGAAAAGCGATCGTCGTCACCAATACTTAACAACAGCCGAGCAAATCAAAGCCGGTTGCTCGCCAAAACAACGTGCGTCCACGCCCATCCCTCGAGGAGAGATTGGGACGTCCTTACTCGTTTCCTCAGAATAAAACGAGAAGACTGTTTGAGCTGGCAGTGCGCAACAGACTCATCAATCTGCCGAGTCCAAAACGTCTGTCGCAGCCAGGCGATCTCAATAATCCCAATTATTTCCCTTACCACCAAACGGTAAGTCACCCGATCGAGGACTGTTTCGTCTTTAAGGGATGGATCGAGGATCAGTACCTACAAGGCAAGTTCGCGCTGTCTGAAATCTGGAAGGTAAACCCACCACAGCTGCACACTCCAAAGAAGACGGACACGATAGGGGCAGCTTGTTCTTTTGTCGAGGACGAAAACGATGGAGAAGACTCATCAGATGAATCCGAAGACTACGTAGCGAGTTGTCATGTGATCTCTCACTTATTGATAGATGATAAAGAGGCTCCTTACGCCGAGAAACCGAGGGCGGACCCTGAACCAGAAATTCTGCGGCCATCAGACGAGATGATTAATGCCTTCCTGAATGAGATTCGGCTGAAAGTTAAAGCCAATCAAGAGCGTGAGATGGCCATCATGGAAGGAGCCAAACACCGTCGACTAGACGAAAGAGTCAAGGCACTCCCGTCAAATCAAAAGTCATCCGCTGCGGATAAAAACAAATTCAAGACGAGGAAAAGGTTTGCTAAAGCCCTGTCAGTGCGAATGAAGCTACCACCCTCTGAAGAAAATACTCTCGGTGGAGTAGAGATGCATCCTAACTTCTGCTTATATCATCAAAAGATAATACATCCTACCGAAGACTACGACTCCTTTAAGTGTTGGTGGCAAGGGTATGTCGCTCAAAAGCAACACTTCGACAGGACAAAGCGTGAAGCTCGTAGACATCAGAAAAATGCGATAGATGAGCGCAAAAGAGCCGCCGACGACTGTCACATAGCCGACTCCAAGGGATCGCAAATTATCACCTTCGGAAGCGACTCTGACGAAGAAGCTGCCCTCAACCCTCTCCTCAAGGAATCCATTTCAAAAATGAAAGAATTGAGGAGTTTCGAGAACGTTCAACCGTGAAATCACACGCTACTCGAAAAAAATCTCGGCCTCGCAAACAAAGGATCGAGCAAAAAGGATAAAGAGAAGGGAAAAACAGCCCTTATAGCCAATACTCAACAGCAATCGAGTGGCCCTAGACCGGTTGTTTGCCGAAACAACAAGCGGCAACCCCTCCAGGAAAAGTTGAAACGTCCTTACTCGTTTCCTCAAGATAAAACAAGGAAACTGTTCGAGCTGGCTGTGCGCAACAGACTCATCAATCTGCCGAGTCCAAAACGTCCGTTGTGACCAGGTGATGTTAACAATCTCGATTATTGCCCTTACCACCAAACGGTAGGTCACCTGATCGAGTATTGCTACGTCTTCAAAAACTGGGTTGAAGATCAATACCAACAAGGCAAGTTCGTCATCTCTGAAAACTGGAAGGTGAGCCCGCCACAACCGCACGCGCCGAGAAAGATGGAGACGCCGGAGGCATCATGCTCATTCATAAGGACAGCCCCATAGACCGAAAGATCAGTAAACTAGAGGTTCTCCTCAAATACGGCGATGACGGACCGAAACGTCCTTAAACTAATGATGGACCGCGATGTCCTAAAACTTGCAAACGACCGAAACGTCTTTAAACTACTACCGCAGCATCCTCAGGCGGACGAGATTAAAAAAAAGAATAAAGAATAAAATTAAAAAAATAGAAAAACGGTATGTTGGGGTAAAAATTTACACCCCCGTTGACCGAGTCAAAGTCAAGGTCAACCCCAAGCCCAGCTCAAGCGGGCCCATGCCCAAGTCGAGCCCGCGGCCAGCCTCCGCCATGCTAAATATAAATCATGTAATAAATAATTTTTATGTAATTTTTTATACATGAATGTATGCAAAATGGGCATAAAGCCAATATTTTGTAAGCCCGTGGTTTATGTGCAAAAAATGAAATGGCACATGAGCCATGGGATGGGTAAAATGCCATTTTGTAAAGCCCAAGGGGCTATATGTAAATGTGTAAGCCTATATAAGGCAACATGATGATGAATAAAGTATAAACTTTTCATTCCCCTCGAAAAAAATCAAAGGCTTGTGCCTCTTTCTCCTTCTTCAAGGTTCTAAAAACCTTCTTCTTTCTTTTGAATTAAATCAAGAGTTTAACTCTTCTTTTTCTCAAAATAAATAGTTTTTCACCACAAAACCCACAAAGGGGAACTCAGATCTCCCACCAGATCTCGAAAAAGAAGAGCTTTTTAAAATCTAACATCTCTTGATTTTCAAGATCCGGCCAAAAGACAAGAAGAAGAAGGAGACTCATCTCCAAGAATCTAACTTTGGACAGATCCAAGGCTCAGAAGAAGGGCCAAAGATTCCTAGGAGTTTAACTCCTTTCAGATCTGTTGGAGTTTAACTCCATAAATTAATTTTCTATCTGGAGTTTAACTCCAAAAATCCCTTGGGAGTTCAACTCCCCAACCTAGGGGCTAGGCCCCCCTTTCAGCGGGTGTTTTCCCGTGGTCACGTGCGCCCACGTGACCCCGGGCGCTGAGGCGCCCAAAGGTCACGTGCGCGCCACGTGACCCTGGGACGCTGAAGCTCCCAACGGTCACGTGCGCCCACGTGACCCCGGGCGCTGAGGCAGCCAAAGGTCATGTGTGCGCCACGTGACCCTGGGGTGCTGAGGCGCCCAACGGTCACGTGCGCCCACGTGACCCCGGGCGCTGAGGCGCCCAAACGGTCACTTGTGCGCCATGTGACCCCGCGCGCTGAGGCGCCCAACGGTCACGTGCGCCTACGTGACCCCGGGCGCTGAGGCGCCCAAACGGTCATGTGTGCGCCATGTGACCCCGGGCGCTGAAGCGCCCATCGGTCACGTGTGCGCTACGTTAAAACTCTGCGGGGCTCCCGATACATCCAACCCCCCCTTTAAAATACAACACGGCATATTGAATTCGCATGACCAGTTTAACCCGTCAATCGGAGGTTCCTTCGCTCCAAATGCGAGGGGTAATTAACGACAGCTTAGTTCGCGGCTGTCGGAGATTCGGATCCCCACAATCAATAAACCCCAGCCTATCCTAGGCAGGGGGAATCTGTAATGCGCCTAACAAGCGCGCGCGTATTCCCATCTCAATGGGGTGACGAAAAACACTCTACAGATTCTGGCACGCCCGGTGGGACCAATCTCCCCTCCCATATTTCGGGTTAAGCATTCATGCGAACCCAGTCAATATATATACCTATATTTATACTGAAATAATGCTCTTTCAAGCAGATTTTCAAACAATCACCTTCCGACGATGTCTTCGATGATGAACTCGGCTCCCGTCTCCTACACGATGAAGATAGACTCCAGGACGGTCCTTCCGGCCAGTCTCGGGCGACAATGGGAGGAGCCGCTGCTACCATTCGGCTCTATTATGTTCATGCCAGTTGGCGCCATCCCAGCTCCTCAGGCCCCGGTGGCAGACAAACCGGTCTCGAAAGGCAGGAGACCAAATGTAGTGGTCACAAGGGCACCTCAGCCTAAGCGCAAGTCCGTTCCCGAACGACTCTCCATGGCCCCAGCTGGGGGCAAGGCCATCGACACCAACAAAGCTACAATGCGTCCCGCGCAAGCTCCAGCGGTGCCCTTGACCACTGCTCGATTGGGTGTCTTCTCTAAGCTCCCCGCTAATCGACTCACGGTGGCTTCCCAGGAAATGGATGCCCTCCGACCCCTTAAAATTGAAAAGTTAAGGCAGAAAAGGCTCAGATATATAGCCAACAAAATGGCTAGGGCTCCTGCTAGGCTGAACCTCATGAGGTTCGAAGAACAGGGTTACCCCGACGAAGATGGAGAAATGGCTGGGTATGTGGTCCACACTGTCTACATGGTGGGCGTGCACACCAAGAGCAAGAACGGGGCCACTACATCTCAAACCCAATCTGGCTTGAATATGGTGACCGCTTCCCAAGAACAGTCGCCTCTGCTGGGTGATGAAGACCCTCTCGATGAGGATGATAGGCAGAAAGACCCTTCGGTCCATGAGGAGTCAGGCTCGAAAAGAGAAGAAGAGCCGGCTTTCTGCCCCAGGACCGCGGAGCAAGAGCTGCTTCAAGAGCTCCGAAAGCAACTCAGTAACAAAGACAAGGAGATGGCTAAACTCTACTCCAAAATCGATGACTTGACGAATGTCGTGATGCAGCTCACGGCCCGACTTGCCTCTCAGCCGCCCAATCAAGCGGAGGGCTCTGCTCGTAAACCGGGAAGTGGTGTGCCAAAACAGCCGACGCATATTCCCTCAAATCCAAAAGTGGGCGAACTACATGAAAATCAGTCGCATCCTATCTCGGGAAATGTCTTGGCTACCGATGACAGTAGCCCGCTAACTCAAGATCAAATCATGGATTTGGTTGCCAGCAAAGTCAAAACATTGGTGGCCGAAGCCGAAGCGCAAAAAGATATCAGCAGTAGTGGGAGACCATATCCTGCTCAGTATGATCTGATGGAATTCCCTAGCGGCTATGTCATCCCCAAATTCGAAAGATTCGATGGGACGGGAAACGCGAATCAGCACATCGCCCACTTCAAAGCCTCATGCGGGAATACTGGGGGCAATGATGCACTTCTCCTCCGCCAGTTCGTTAATAGCCTGACCGATGTTGCTTTCGACTGGTACGCGAGCATACCGGATTGCTCTGTCACAACTTTTGTCTAAATGGAGTCTCTGTTTCGGCAGAGGTTCATGAGCGTCAGCGATAAGATTACCATTGCCGAGCTTGTAAGGACCAAGCCCAAGAGCGACGAAAGCAGCACGAATTTTATAACCCGATGGCGTAATCTCTCCGTCAAATGCGAATCGCCGATAGAGCAGGACCAATCTGTTAGTCTCCTCGTCGGAAATCTCAACAATTGGATGGCCCCGTTTTTATGCACCGCGGGTCTCAAAACATTCCAAGAGCTGACCAGGAGAGTCCAGATGTTGGAGCGCTCAAAGCAGGAGTCCTCCTCGGATTCCCAAAATAACAATAAGTCCTGGAGAAACCGAAAGGACGATAATCGCAAAGGCGGAAACTCCGATGATTCTGGATCTTTCAACATTTCGGCTAACCGAAATAAGCAAGCGATGAGCGGGCCTAGCGCTAACCAGCCTCGGAAGCCAATGTTCGGAGGGGGGAGAATCTCCACTGAAAGAGAAGCTGGATAAGGTCTATTCCTTCATAAGGGACAAAATCCGTAAAATATTCAAAGACGCCCTGAAGAACGGTCTACAACTGCCAGAGTCAAAAAGACCGCAGGAGGCAAATAGGACCGACGACCCCAAATACTGCCCCTATCACAGAGTAATAGGTCATGCCATTGAGGACTGCTTCGTCTTCAAAGATTGGGTCGAAAAACGATACAAGGCGGGAGAGATAGAACTGTCCAAAAGCGTTTTAGTAAACAGTCAAGATGCGACCGCCAATTTCATACAAACGGAGACCGAAGTTCTTCGTGAAACCGATTCTCTCAGACATCTGCCTTTCTCTGAAAACAATCGACCACCACGTCATTAAACTGGGAACAATCGACCTCTAAGTCGTTAAAACTGGGAATGTAAAAAAATGTAAATAAAAAAATGTGTAAATAAAAGAAAAATAAAGAAAAGCCGAAATGATGGTGCAACTCGCAATAAAAATCAGCGAGTAAAAATGAAAATGAAAATAAAGCCGAAATTATGGGGCAACCGCGAATAAATACCCGAAATGATAAGGTAATCACGACCTTCGCGATAAGGAAAGCTGAAATGATGGAGCAATCGCAGTAAAAAAAAAGCGACGAATGATGAGTCGCTCCTGGTACCATATTCCAGTGCAGCGATGCAGACGCCAACCAAAATCCAATTTCCCAAAATTCTTCCGGCCCTACGGTTAGTCCCCAAATTGACTACCGTATACAATCCATGGGCTCAAATAATTCCTATCATACCTATGCCTTACCGCAATCACCAGTTACGCGACCGGTCTCCGCCTTTGGAATTATGCTCCATTGAGAAGACCCACTCATGTGTCCTCACGATATATGAGGAGAACAAACCTTTGTGGGATCTTTACGACTCACGAAGGAAAAACACACTTGGGAGTCCTCACGACTCCTAGGGAGAAAATGCACCTACGGGATCCTTACGACTCGTAGGGAGAAAATGCTTTTATGGGACCCTCACGGCCCATAAAATTGAAAAGCCTTAGGTGATAGGGATCTAAACCTGTCTCCTAAGCCATCGCTCCCCAATCCCCAAGTGGCGAATGATGAGTCGCTCCTGGTACCATATTCCAGTGCAGCGATGCAGACGCCAACCAAATTCCAAACTCAAATCCCAAACGGCGAATGATGAGTCGCTCCTGGTACCATATTCCAGTGCAGCGATGCAGACGCCAACCAAATTCCAAATCCCATACCCCAAGTGGTGAATGATGAGTCGCTCCTGGTACCATATTCCAGTGCCGCGATGCAGACGCCAACAAAGTCCCTAAATTTTTACGGCCCTACGATTTGGATCATACATCCTGCAAAATCGTATACAATCCACGGGCGTAAAACAATCCTAATCTCTCCAAAAATAATAAAATAAAAATAAAAAAAAGGTATGTCCACAAGCAAAATGGGCACGGATGAAAACCCGAAAGGGCTCCGTGAGTAAAAACAGCAGGACTGCCGGCGAGTTTATGAAAACCCGAAAGGGCGCAAACTCGTGAGAAAGAGATGAAATGCACTCACAAGGTCCTCTCGAGTTTGTAAGGAGAAAATTCCCGCGTGAGATCCTTACGACTCACAAAGGAGCGACACACTTGGGAGTCCCCACGACTCCCAAGGAGAAAATACACTTACGGGATCCTTACGACCTGTAGGGAGAAAATGCTTTGTGAGACCCTTACGGCTCACAAAGTTGAAAAGTCTTAGGTGGTAGGGACCTAAAACCTGTCTCCTGAGCCATCGTTTCCTAATAAGCAAACGCAAATGATGATTCGCTCCTGGCACAGATGCCAAAAAAAAAAACCATTTCCCAAATCCTCTCATGGCAAATGATGATTCGCTCCTCGTACCATATTCCAGTGTAGCGATGCTGATGCCAACCCAGATCAAATCAAACCAACTACGGCGGAATCATGCTCCATCCTAGAATTTACCCCGTGTCGAAATGATGCTTCGCCTCGGTGTATCTGCCTTCCCTGTCGGAATTATGCTTCGGCTCGGAATCAACCAACGACCTCCTCGTCGGAATTATGCTCCACCTCGGAATCAAGTCAACCAGCAAGCTCTGCGTCGGAATTATGCTTCGTCTCAGAATGCACCCCGTGTCGAAATGATGCTTCGCCTCGGTGTACCTGCCTTCCCTGTTGAAATTATGCTTCGTCTCGGAATCAAGTCAACCAACAAGCTCTGCGCCGGAATCATGCTCCGTCTCAGAATGTATCCCGTGTCGAAATCAATGCTTCGCCTCGGAGTATATGCCTTCCCCGTCGGAATTATGCTTCGCCTGGGAATCAACCTCTGCATCGAAATTATGCTTCGGTCAGAATATCTTCCGCGCTTCGGAATGATGCTCCGAATCCTGGAATTATGCTCCGCCCATCGGAATGATGCTCTGATCCCTGGAATCATGCTCCGCCCATCGGAATGATGCTCCGATCCCTGGAATCATGCTCCGCCCATCGGAATGATGCTCCGATCCTCTGGTATCATGCTCCGTCCATCGGAATGATGCTCCGATCCCCTGGAATCATGCTCCGCCCATCGGAATGATGCTCCGATCCCCTGGAATCATGCTCCGCCCATCGGAATGATGCTCCGATCCATGGAATCATGCTCCGCCTATCGGAATGATGCTCCGATCCCCTGGAATCATGCTCCGCCCATCGGAATGATGCTCCGATCCCTGGAATCATGCTCCGCCCATCGGAATGATGCTCCGATCCCCTAGAATCATGCTCCGCCCATCGGAATCATGCTCCGATCCCTGGAATCATGCTCCGCCCATCGGAATGATGCTCCGATCCCCTGGAATCATGCTCCGCCCATCGGAATCATGCTCCGATCCCTGGAATCATGCTCCGCCCATCGGAATGATGCTCCGATCCCCTGGAATCATGCTCCGCCCATCGGAATGATGCTCCGATCCCCTGGAATCAAGCTCCGCCCATCGGAATGATGCTCCGATCCCCTGGAATCATGCTCCGCCCATCGGAATGATGCTCCGATCCCTGGAATGATGCTTCGCCCATCGGAATGATGCTCCGATCCCTAGAATGATGCTCCTCTCTTCGGAATGATGCTCCGAACTCGAGAATCATGCTCCGCTCTTCGGAATGATGCTCTGAACCCTGGAATCATGCTCCGCTCATCGGAATGAAGCTCCGATCCCTGGAATTGTGCTCCACAAATCGAAATGATGCTCCGATCCCCGGGAATCACGCTTCCCGAGGGATACTCCGACCTTGGAATTATGCTCCGCGAGTCAGAATGATGCTCCGATCCCCGGGAATCATGCTCCCTGGGATGATGCATCGCCTTCGGAATGATGTTCCACCTCGAAGTTCAGCTTCAAGATCCATCAATTTCATGCACACAACTCAAATGTGCGGTGTGCATTTATTGATGGGGGGACTTTGTTGGGGTAAAAATTTACACCCCCGTTGACCGAGTCAAAGTCAAGGTCAACCCCAAGCCCAGGTCAAGCGGGCCCATGCCCAAGTCGAGCCCGCGCACAGCCTCCTCCATGCTAAAATATAAATCATGTAATAAATAATTTTTATGTAATTTTTTATACATGAATGTATGAAAAATGGGCATAAAGCCAATATTTTGTAAGCCCATGGTTTATGTGCAAAAAATGAAATGGCACATGAGCCATGGGATGGGTAAAATGCCATTTTGTAAAGCCCAAGGGGCTATATGTAAATATGTAAGCCTATATAAGGCAACATGATGATGAATAAAGTATAAACTTTTCATTCCCCTCGAAAAAAATCATGGGCTTGTGCCTCTTTCTCCTTCTTCAAGGTTCTAAAACCCTTCTTCTTTCTTTTGACTTAAATCAAGAGTTTAACTCTTCTTTTTTCTCAAAATAAATAGTTTTTCACCACAAAACCCACAAAGGGGAACTCAGATCTCCCACCAGATCTCGAAAAAGAAGAGATTTTTAAAATCTCACATCTCTTGATTTTCAAGATCCGGCCAAAAGACAAGCAGAAGAAGGAGACCCATCTCCAAGAATCTAACTTTGGACAGATCCAAGGCTCAGAAGAAGGGCCAAAGATTCCTAGAAATTTAACTCCTTTCTAGATCTGTTGGAGTTTAACTCCATAAATTAATTTTCTATCAGGACTTTAACTCCAAAAATCCCTTGGGAGTTCAACTCCCCAACCTAGGGGAAAAGGCCCCCTTTCAACGGGTGTTTTCTTGTGGTCACGTGCGCCCATGTGACCCCGGGCGCTGAGGCGCCCAATGGTCACGTGTGCCCACGTGACCCCGGGAGCTGAGGCGCCCAAAGGACACGTGTGCGCCACATGACCCCGGGACGCTGAGGCGCCCAACGGTTACGTGCGCCCACGTGACCCCGGGCGCTGAGGCAGCCAAAGGTCACGGGTGTGCCACGTGACCCTGGGGCGCTGAGGCGCCCAACGGTTACGTGCGCCCACGTGACCCCGGGCGCTGAGGCGCCCAAACGGTCACGTGTGCGCCATGTGACCCCGGGCGCTGAGGCGCCCATCGGTCACGTGTGCGCCACGTGACCCCGGGCGCTGAGGCGCCCAATGGTCACGTGTGCGCCACGTGACCCCGGGCACCATGCGCCCACATGCTGTGCACGCGTCTTTAAGACGCTTTCCCCCCTTTTTTTATGCACTCCACACTAAATATGCCTCCCCCGTAAAAACTCTGTGAAGCTCCCGGTACATCCAACCCCCGTTTAAAACACAACACGGCATATTGAGTTCGCATGACCAGTTTAACCCGTCAATCAGAGGTTCCTTCGCTCCAAATGCAAGGGGTAATTAACGACAGCTTAGTTCGCGGCTGTCGGAGATTCGGATCCCCACAATCCATAAACCCCAGCCTACCCTAGGCAGGGGGAATCTGTAATGCGCCTGACAAGCACGCGCGTATTCCCATCTCAATGGGGTGATGAAAAACACTCTACACGGTATGTCCATAAACAAAACGGACATGGATGAAAACCCGAAAGGGCTCCGTGAGTAAAAACAGCAGGGCTACCGGCGAGTGTTTGTGAAAACCTGAAAGGGAGCAACCTCGTTAGAAAAAAATGAAAAGAATAAAAAAAGGGGGGAAGAAAAACGGTATGTCCATAAGCAAAACGGGCACGGATGAAAACCCGAAAGGGCTCCGTGAGTAAAAACAGCAGGACTATCGGCGAGTGTTTGTGAAAACCCGAAAGGGCTCAACCTCGTTAAAAGACACTTACAGGGTCCTCTCGACCTTGTAAGGAGAAACCACCCGCGTGAGATCCTTACGACTTACAAGGGAGTAACACACTTAGGGATCCCCACGATTCCTAAGGAGAAAATACACTTGCGAGATCCTCACGACTCCTAAGGAGAACTCTCTTATGGGACCCTCACGGCTCATAAGATTTGAAAGTCTTAAGTTACAGGGACCTGAACCTGTTCTTAAGCAACTCCCACAATCTTCGATATTGCCCTACGAGCGGCTCAATACTGACCCTTGTATACAATCCGGGAGCGAATAAACATTTCCCTAACCAAGTCCCACCCATGTCTAGGGATATGTCCATATGGTGAACAACCCTTATAAGTCATCTCGACTGATAAGGAGAAAACCCCTTTGTAAGATCCTTGCGACTTACAGGGGAACATACACTTAGGAATCCTCACGATCCCTAAGGAGAAAACACACCTACGAGATCCTCACGACTTGTAGGGAGAAATACCTTTGTGAGACCCGGCTCATGAAGTCAAAATCCTTAGTCGACGGGATCCTAACCCTGTTCGCTAAGCCACCTTTGTTCGACATCGACAGAGGCAAATGATGATTCGCTCCTGGCAATATCCCAGTTGTAGTGATGTTGATGCCTAAACCGGTATCAAATTTCAATTCCTTTTATGGCAAATGATGATTCGCTCCTGGCAATAATCCAGTTGTAGCGATGCTGATGCTAAGATTGGCACCAGATTCCAAGTTCCGCACTCGTGCTAAAAAAATCGGCAAGCCAAAAATGCATATGAAATAGCCGAAATGATAGGGCAACTTGCAAAAAAATCAGCAAGTAAAAATGTATGCATACAAAATAGCCGAAATGATTGAGCAACTCGCAATAAAAAGCAGCGAGTAAAAATAAAAAAAATTAGCCGAAATGATTGGGCACCGCGAAAAATAGCCGAAATGATTGGGCAATCGCGATTTTCGCGATATAAAAAGCTGAAATGATAGAGCATCGCGGAAAGAACAAAAAAAAAGAAAGAGAATGAATTGAAAGAATGAAACTTTTTGCCCTACAGGCGATATCACAACAACCCCTGTATACAATCCAGGGGCACAAACAAAGAAAAACCATTCCTTCCCAACAGGCTCCACCAGAAAGCGAAGCCAAATCTCGACGGTTCATAGACAATCTAGAGACAACCTCGATATTTGTCGCAATCTTGCAGACACGATGTCAACAAACGGAGCAAAAGAAGATCCCTAGCTTCAGGGTTTCGACGTCAATATCGAAAACTTAGAAATCACCAATGGTGTGCCTCCTCATTCCAGCAGGACATAGACGCTACACCATCGAACGGAGCCACGGCATAGTCCCTAGTTCCAAATCTCAATGGCAACATCTACAGCCTGGAGACCAACAACGGTGTGCCTCCTCATTCCAGAAGGACATAGATGCTACACCAACAAATAAAGCCACGGCAAAATCCCTAGTTCCAAACCTCGATGGTTCACCGGCAACCTAGAGACAACCGCGACGTTCGTCTCGATACAGCAGACGAGATGTCACCCCAGCGTTCTTCCTCCAGCAGGGTTCAGACGCGACAATCAAACAAATGGAGCCACGGCAAAATCCCTAGTTCCAAACCTCGACGGTTCACCAGCAACCTAGAGACAACCGTGACGTTCATCTCGATACAGCAGACGAGATGTCACCCCAGCGTTCTTCCTCCAGCAGGGTTCAGATGCGATAATCAAACTAACGGAGCCACGGCAAAATCCCTAGTTCCAAACCTCGACGGTTCACCAGCAACTTAGAGACAACCGCGACATTCGTCTCGATACAGCAGACGCGATGCCAGCAAATGAAGCAAAGGCCAAATTCCTAGCTTCAGGGTCTTGATGGCAACTCACATAAAACCTGAAAGACTATCGGAGATCATCCCACACCAGCGCGGAGTGGTTATGACTCATCGGGGCTCTCCAAAATGAGCCTAACCTCAAGTAAAAAGCGGAACGACAAAATTCCTAACGCTTGCTCTTCCGACGGTTAAACTTCCAAGGAGGATTGCTTGAAGACGTCTTGTCCAGCCCCCGAAGGGATCAGAGACACGGCAGTCGCAGGGCTACTCGAACAGCACGATTGCCTATCGAGGAATATATCAGCTGATGCGACGGTACGACGGCCAAAACTCTAAGTACCACAGACCCTAACGGACTTCTGTCGTAAAGAGCAGAGGTTAATTATGACGTTAGGATATTCTTGCGAGAAATGCTCGATTCGTCTCGACTTATGAGGAAATTGATGTCTTTGCAAGAACTTCTCGATGCGGCTCAACTCATAAGACAAAACCTTAGGCGGCGGGGATTAAAAAACTTGCTTCCTAGGCACTGGGATCCTGCAAGTCGTCCCAAAACGGTCTCTTGCATACTATCCACGGGTCTCACTCTCCAAAGTCGAATCTCGACAAGGAGAAAAACGACCGCTCACGAGTCCTCTCGACTCGTAAGAAGGAAAATTCTCTTATAAGATCCTTACGACTTATAAAAGAAAACACACTTAGGAATCCTCACGATTCCCAAGGAGAAAATACACCTACGAGATCCTCTCGATCCGTAGGAAGAAAAGTTTTTGTGAGACCCTCACGGCTTATAAAGTTGAGAAATCTTAGGCTACAAGGACCCTAAACTTGTCTCCTAAGCCCTAGGTTCCATGGCTACTCATAACTTTGCACTACTTCACCCACGTACATACTTACGTGGGCAAAGTAGTGGGGGGCATTTGTTCCCGCCAAAATCTTGGCTCGAAATCCGCTCCTTATAAAATAATAACAATAAAAGAAAAATAAACAAACAAACAAATAAATAAATAATAACCATAATAAAGGAGAAAATCTCCCTTTCAGAGCAAAGCTCTGTTCAAATCCCAAGGCGGGAAATGAAGCAATGCTTCTGTTTCCCCCAATCAGAGCAAGGCTCTGTTTTAAAAGAAATTCAAATAATAATAAAGGAAGCAACGCATCAGTTGCGCTGCGCTCTGCGCTGCGCGCCATGTGGCAGCGCAGTCGCGCTGCGCGACACGTGGCAGCGCAGTTGCGCTAGCGCACTCGCACTACGCGACACGTGTCAAGCGCGGGTGCGTCTACGCCAAATAGAATTAAAATTCCAGTAAGATCTTTCTGTTCTTGTTAAAACAAGAAGATTGTCTTCTGTAAACCAGAAGCCCTTGGATCAAAGATCCAACGGTGGGGAAAATTCCCCAAATCACTCAGAGAAGGATCTCTTTAACAAATTTAACAAATTAATGGGCACTATATAAAGGCCCCTAGACCCCAATTCAAAAAAAGAGATCAACATCAAGATCAAAAACAACAGCACAGAGAATAGAGAGAACTCTGAAGAATTTTGAGAAAAATACTCAAGAAGAGAAAAAAGGTAAAAACCTTTATAAAAGAAGAACTTCTTCTGAATAGATCATTGATCTAAGAACAAGATCAATGATCTTCAATAAATAAATAAATAATAACAGTGCCTTGCATTTTTTTTATGAACCATTGGTTCTGGAATCTTAAAGATTCTTTTCTTGAATCCAAAATTGGATCAAGTTATTGAAACAGTGCCTTGCACTTGCAAAAACTGCACTGTTGCGCTCCTGGGTTGGCGCAAGCCACCAGAGAGCGCCACGTGTCAGCACCATAATCACTTACGCTATGCGCTTTTAAAAATAGAGAATTGCTCTTTAAAGTTAGCGCAACTCCACCAGAGCGTGCCACGTGTCATCGGCGCGACAGCGCAGTACACTGGCGCAGCGCACTGCGCTAGCGTGACACGTGTCACCTCCACATGCGCTTGCGCTCAATAATTGGCGCAAAGCGCCTGACAATCCAATGTCAGACAATTAATGCACTGCATTATTTACAGAAGGGCCAAGCCCAATTAAAAAAGGCCTAACAGGACAAATAAAATGCAATACATTACTCTAAAAAGGGCAGAGCCCAAAACAGATGCTCTGCATCATTTACAAAGGGACTGAGCCCAAATCAAAAAGGCCTAGCAGGCCAGAATAAAATGCAGTGCATTATTAAACAGGGGCAGAGCCCTAGTAAAGGCCTAACAGGCCAAATGCAGATAAAACGTTGAACATTTTCAACTGGACTTAGCTCAATTCTGGCCGTAAGTCCTCAAATTAAATTGAACCGAGCACGACTACTCTCCCAAATCAATTTACACCCGGTTCAAGGGTACATCTCTGAACTCCTCTGATGTTTGTCGTTGTAATCCTTCAACGTCGTCAGAGAGGTGACGGGTCCCGACAACCACACATAATACGGATTGTGGGATCCTTAAACTCATGGACTTATGCGTCCTTAAACCAACTTTCATCCCCAAAATGGGAATGTTGGACCACTATGTCCCTAAACTGGCAATAGACCACTATGTCCCTAAACTGGCAATGGACCGCAATGTCCCTAAACTATCTATGGACCACTACGTCCCTAAACTGGAACAACAGAGCCCCTAAACTCTCTTTTGTCGGATCTAAATGGTCCCGTTTAAGTTGATCTTAGCCTCAAATATGGTTAACGTATCCTTAAACATTCAAATAGACTTTAGTCCCAAACCGGACTGCATATTCCCTAATCAACTTTGGTTCAAGGGTACATCTCCGAACTCCTCCGACACCTGTCGTTGTAATCCTTCAACGTCGTCAGAGAGGTGACGGGTCCCGACGGCCATACATTAAATAGACCACCATGTCCCTAAACTGGAACAATAGAGCCCTCAAATGCTCTTTTGTCGGATCTAAACGATCCCGTTAAGTCGATCTTAGTCTCAAATCAGACTAACGTGTCCTTAACAAACGTTAAGTTGATCTTAGCCTCAAAAATGGCTAACGGATCCTTAAACCAAAACCCCAAACTCAAATCTAAGAAAATACGGATTTGAACTAATCCACGTCCTACGGGCGACGACATAAATTAGTCTCCGTATACAATCCACGGGCAACCACAAACAAAACAAACACCCACGACATGAAGTGAAATTTTGGAGAAGGAGAAAGTTGTTACCGCGATGCGGTAACGTAATTAACTGCAGGGGCTTGCGCCTGCAGGGAAGAGCGTCCCCACAATCAAAAACCCCTCAAGCGAGGGAGAATCTGATGAAGTCTGCTACATCGGCCGCATCCGTCTAAACCTCCAATACACGGTGCCATAAATCAACTTGGCATCTTCGGAGAGGTGGACGGATAAAACCAAATAGCATCTGCACCCAGATTCAGGCAAGACGTCAGTCTTTCCCGATCTCCGGCGGTAAACAACTCCACCTGGAGTTCTCCGTTACCATACACCAAGAACATCTTCTTAGTCCTTCTCAAGTACTTGAGAATGTTCTTCACAGCTGTCCAGTGACTCTCTCTTGGATCTGCTTGATACCTACTCACTACACTTAGTGAGTATACTACATCGGGTCTGGTACACAACATCACGTACATGATAGAGCCTACTGCCGAAGCATAGGGTATCCCTTGCATGCGAGTTCTCTCCAAATCAGTCTTGGGAGACATCTCTTTGGAGAGAGTGAGTCCAGAGATCGTGGGTTGGTTCCCATGCTAGGATTCATCCATACTAAACCTCTTTAGTATGGTGTCAATGTACCTAGATTGGGACAATCCCAGTATCCTTTTAGATCTATATCTATAGATCCTAATCCCCAAAATGCAGGAGGCATCACCTAGATCTTTCATTGAGAATCTATGTGATAAGAAGAGCTTGACCGGGTGCAACATAGGAACATCATTTTCTATCAAGAGTATGTCATCTACGTACAATACGAGAAAGACAACCTTACTCTCTGCTACCTTGTTATATACACAAGGTTCATCTACGTTCTTGATGAAGTCAAACTCTTTGACTACCACATCAAAGTAGATGTTCCAACTCCGCGATACTTACTTTAACCCATAGATGGATTTAAGCAGCTTGCACACCTTTCCGCTGCTCCCACTGTCCACGAAGCCCTCTGAATGAGTCATGTACACGCACTCCTCTAAATCACCATTTAGAAAGGCGGTCTTAACATCCATTTGCCAGATTTCATAGTCATGGTATCCAGCAATGGCAAGTAGGATCCGGATGGAATTAAGCATAGCCACTGGAGAAAAGATTTCCTCATAATCCACACCTGGTCGTTGACGAAAACCCTTTGCAACAAGTCTAGCTTTGAAAGTCTCAACTTTTCCATCTACACCAAGTTTCTTCTTAAAGATCCATTTGCTTCCAATGGGTTTTACCCCTTCAGGAGCAACTTCCAAAGTTCATACGTTGTTGGTGTACATGGATTCCATCTCAGATCGCATTGCATCCAGCCACTTCACAGAGTCTCCACTTGTGATGGCCTACTCGAAGCTAGTCGGGTCATCTGTTAGTTATATGTATGCCCTAGAGGCCATTACTGTACATACGATGTATATTGTAGTGGATGCTTGGACATATATAGGGAGGACTTTCTTGCTCGACATGATAGTATGCTATCTGGTTGCTCTTTATCTTAACATGTACGCTAATTATCTCTATGTTACATGTTGATAAAACCCTTGGAATGAGTACTTAACTACCAGGACTATGATGCAGATCATATTAGTGGGGACAGAGTAGTCGTTAAGTACATCCTTCAAATGTTCCTAGTCGTGGGTGTATCGAGACAGGGCATCGATATACCAAAGTAGACTAGCGTATAGCTTCTCGACCCATATAGATAGGCGATGGATGATCCCATATCCATTGGTGTTTGACATCAGAGACAGTATACAGGTGCTCAGAGGAGATTGGGTACACTGAACGCCGAGAACTCCTAGATGGTATTATACCTAATGTCAGATGGCAGTTCTCTGGTGACACTGGTACGAGTTAGTCTGTAGACCCGAGATCGTCATAGAGTCTTGTATGATTCCCACTGTGCCTTGATTTTCATCTTACCACGTTTAAGAGAACGTGCAAAATGGTGGCTTTTGGGTACAGTCCCGAGTCACATGGAGGCAATGAGCGATTGGAGGGGTATCGTCTCTCCCGGTATTGGGAGTTGATGTTGTGCTGTGCTCGATTGACTATAACAGGAAGTCCTTGGCCAAGGCTGCTTCAGAGATATACTGGTGAGTGTTATCAATAGTTTCTCGACCCGTTATGAGCCTCATATTGACACGACTTATTGAGTTACTGGGGTCTGACGTTTACCACCCCTAGACGAGATATGCGACATATCAGACGAAGAGATCGGAATGTACGGTAGTGTTACTGATTGGATACGCAGAAGGGTGAGCAGGCTTGCTTGTTGATCTTCTGATCGCTCAATACCCGGGTGGCCGTTACGTTTAGCAGACCGCTTGCGGCTTGTGGGTGTTTGATATGATCATCACCTACTACCGGCGTATTGATGAGTCTTTAAAGTCCTACACAGGGGTTTCCTGGCTCAAGCGAAATGGAGTAGGAGCACATATGTGTTATGTGCGGGACCGACATTGATACGACATGAGATACCGTATTCTATTCTCGCGATATGAGATATCGGTCGGTTATATATGATATAGCCGGGTTATCAGATCAAGTGTTGATTCGATAAGTTTATTCATATGATATTAGTCGGTTATAGGTGATATAGCCGGATTATTAAATCAAGGGTTGATTTGATAATCTAATGTATAATTATATATTTGATATATTACATTATATTAACTAGTATTAGCTCACTTATGATTTCTTTTCTCACTTTGGATACATTAATATATATGTGATATATGTTAAATGTATCATACTAGGTCACAAATGCAACTAGGGTTTATGAGACTTGAACCATGCTAGGGTTAGATTAGGGTTTATGTTTATTATTAAGGATATTCAAAAATTTTGGAATTAGTCATGGTTGATATTTTGCAAGAAGCTTGTAGGCTTCTTTGACTTTGTCCACCCTTTTTGTCTACCTTAAGATATTTGTTAACCTAGCTTTAACCATAGCTCATGGTTAAGTTTCTACAAGGGTTAAGCATGACATGCTTAACCCTTGGTTGCATTTCTAACCTCATACAAATAATTCATTCTCTCTTGATAATTCTTCATCTTCTTCATGTGAGCTTAAAGAGAAAAGAGTTTTCTACGGTTTGAGTTTGTGATGAAAACTTGTGAGAATATGAAATCTAATGTGAGCAAAATTCTTACTTCATCATCCTCTGCTACTTGTTATTTAGTATAGGGTGTTTGCTTCATTAATTCCATGATTAGTGAAGAGATAGCTTCGGTTAGTGTCTCCTCGACGTAGATTATCTTCGGCCTCGAAGACTTCGAAGCAAGCATGTTCGTTTCTTCATCGGAGTCTCTCTAGAGTCCGAGACTTCTTGATCGCAGTGAAGGGACTACTACACGGAGCTAATGAAGTGAAGGACTGGTCTACAAAGGTTGTATTCTTTGTTCACTTTACTTGTAAAGTCGTTTGCATTTTTTTTCCGTCGATTTCCAGTAAACGATTCTATGTTAGGGTTAGCTAGAACGGCAAAATTTTGAAAATGGCATAGACGATACCTCCCGAAACCTTGCTGCCATGCTAGGTAACCCTTCAGTGGTATCAAAGCCATGCTAGAAATTTAGACGGATTTTGTTAAGATTACGAAACCGAAATACTCCGAAACTTGAAACAGAAAATTGAAGTTTCTGTCGATTTTAAAAGTTGTTCAAAAAAAGTTTTAAACAAGTACAGAGTGTTGTATGTGATATAATATGAACACTGTGAAAATTTCAGGGGGTTTCAAGAATTTTTGGCCGGCCACATATACCCCCATCTCAGCTAAAACCGAGCCCCTCCCCCAGAAAATTTTTGTGTGTTCTAGTTACTTGGTTTTGATGTTTCAGGTGTTGTTTGTTTTTGCTAATTTTGCATGTGATGTAATCTTACACTATAAACAATTCGGAGTGTTTCGTATTCGTAGTTTTAACAATTTTTCGGGTTATTCACATATTGTCTAGGCGAAATTAAAAAGTTCAATCGAATGTTAAAAACCCATTTTTCCAAGTTTAACGTATTCGGAAAAACATGTAAGTGATTCTATGAACCCTCTAGAAGAATGAAACCCTAACTCGACTTTTTTGGATCGCGGAACCGCGGTCAAACCCTAGGGTTTGTCGTAGTTCCGTGGCAACATGAGTGAGTGTTCCCCTCCGAACGGCGGCCTAGACTTGGACGTCTTGCCTGAGATTCGGGGCAGATGCTATTTGGTTTTATCCGTCTACCTCTCCAAAGATGCCAAGTTGATTTATGACACCATGTATCAGAGGTTTAGACGGATGCAGCCGATGTAGCAGACTTCGTCAGATTCCCCCTCAGGGTGAAGGGTTTTTGATTGTGGGGACGCTCTTCCCTGCAGGCGCAAGCCCCTGCAGTTAATTACGCTACCGCATTGCAGTAACTTTCTCCTTCTCCAGAATTTCACTTCGTGTCGTGTGTGTTTGTTTTATTTGTGGTTGCCCGTGGATTGTATACGGAGACTGAGTAATACCGTCGCTCGTATGACGTGGATTAGTCCAAATCCGTATTTACTTAGATTTGGGTTTGGTGTTTTTAGTTTAAGGATACGTTAGTCGTATTGAGACTAAGATCGACTTAAACGTTCATCAAGGATACATTAGTCCTGTTTTGGACTAAGATCAACTTGACGTGGTGATCCATTTAATATATGGTCGTCGGGACTCATCACCTCTCTAACGTCGTTGAAGGATTACAACGATAGGTGTCAGAGGAGTTCAGAGACGTACCCTTGAACCAAAGTTAATTTGGAGTTTTATAGTCCATTTGAATGTTTAAGGATACGTTAGCCGTGTTTGGGGGCTAAGATCAACTTAAACGGGATCGTTTAGATCCGGCAAAAGAGCATTTGGAGGCTCTATTGTTCCAGTTTAGGGATGTAGTGGTCCATAGGTAGTTTAGGGACGTTGCGGCCCATGCTCCAGTTTAGGGACGTTGTGGTCCATGTTCCAGTTTAGGGACGTGGTGGTCCGACATTAGTTTAAGGACGTCTCGGTCCAACATTAGTTTAGGGACGTCTCGGTCCAATATTAGTTTAGGGATGTCTCGGTCCAATATTAATGTATGGTCGTCGGGACTCGTCACCTCTCTGACGACGTTGAATGATTACAACGACAAATGTCAGAGGAGTTCGGAGATGTACCCTCGAACCGAAATGAATTGATTTAAAAGAGCAATCTTGCTCAGTCAATTTAATTTAAAGACTTATGGCCAAAATTGGGCTATGTCCAGTTTCAACATTTTTTGTCTTTGGCCTGTGTTGGGGCTTCACCCCTTTTTAGTAATGCACTGCATTATTCTTGTTTTGGTTGGGCTTTGCCCTTTTACAAATGATGCAGAGCATCTATTTTTTTGTTTGGGCTTTGCCCCCCTTTTTAAAATGCATAGCATTTTTTATTAGGCCTGTTAGGCCTTTTAATTGGGCTCTGTCCCTCTTCTTTAACAATGCAGAGCATTAGATACTCTGACAGTGCCCCACGTGGCTTGTCAGGAGCTTTGCGCTAAATATTGAGCGCAAACTCGTATGGTGGTGACACGTGTCACGCTCTGGTGAGCGCCCTAGCGCAGTGCGCTACGCTGTTGCGCTGCTGACACGTGGCGCGCTCTGGTGAGTTGCGCCAATTCCAGAGAACAGAGCTCTGTTTCAAGAGCGCGTAGCGCAAGTGGTTCTATGGCTGACACGTATCGCGCTCTGGTGAGCGCAAGCGCGATAGCGTAGTGCGCTGCGCTAGCGCGCTACTGACACGTGGCGTGCTCTGGTGAGCGCAAGCGCAATAGCGCAGTGCGCTGCGCTGTTGCGCTACTGACACGTGGCGCGCTCTGGTGAGTTGCGCCAATTCCAGAGAGCAAAGCTCTATTTTAAGAGCGCATAGCGCAAATTGTTCTGTAGCTGACACGTGGCGCTCTCTCAAGAGCGCAACAGCGCAGTTTGCAAGTGCAAAGCACTATTTGATTTCTTGATCTAATTTAGATCAAAGAAAAATAAGTCTTTTCTTGTTTTTCTTATCTCAGAGAACCAAAGGTTCATGAAAAGTGCAAAGCACCATTTTATTTTATTTTATTTTTATTAAAGATCATTGATCTTGTTTTTAGATCTATGATCTGTTCATAAGAGAACTTTCTCTTTAAAGGTTTTTACCTTTTTTTATTCTTGAGGAGTTTCTCAGAGTTCCCTCTCTCTCTCTCTTTTTAGAAAAATGTTGATACCTTTGAATTGAGGCCTAGGGTCCTTTTTATAGTACCCATAAATTAGTTAAATTTGTTTAAAAAAAAATTTTGAGTGATTTGGGGAATTTTCCCCACTGTTGGATCTTTGATCCAAGGGCTTCTGCTTTGCAGTAGAAAATCTTCTTGTTTTAATAAGAACAGAAAAGATTTCTTAGAAATTTAATTCTGTTCGGCGCAGATGCCCCAGCGCGCGACACGTGTCGCGCAGCGCACAGCGCAGCGCAACTGCGCTAGCGAATCTGCGCGGACACGTGTCGCGCAGCGCGTAGCGCAGCGCAACTGCGCTAGCGCAGTCTGCGCGGACACGTGTCGCGCAGCGCACAGCGCAGCGCAACTGCTCTAGCGCATCTGCGCTGACACGTGTCGCGCAGCGCACAGCGCAGCGCAACTGCTCTAGCGCATCTGCGCTGACACGTGTCGCGCAGCGCACAGCGCAGCGCAACTGCTCTAGCGCATCTGCGCTGACACGTGTCGCGCAGCGCAACACTAGCGCAAATGAAGCGTTGCTTCCTTTAACAGAGCTTTGCTCTGATTCGGCGCGCCTTCTTGGGCGCTGCGCTGACGTATCAGCGCCGAACACGTGGCGCGTTGCGCCCGGGATTTGAAGCGTTGCTTCAAAATTTGAATTTTGAATTTCAACAGATCTTTGCTCTGATTGGGCGAAACAAATGCCTCCCCACCATTGCGCTCACGTGGCGCACACGTGAGTGCAACAGTGGCAAACTCCTGATCGTTGGATCAAGGGGTGAGCTCAAGGGGCGCAAGGGCCTTATAAATAGGGCCTCTGGCCCTTAGAAAAATCTTACCGTTTTAAGATTTTTTATTTCAACAGAGCTTTGCTCTTTCTTAATAACTTCAGAGCTTTGCTCCTTCCCAAAGTTAGAAACTTTAGGTAAAAATTAACTTAAATCAAATTAATTTAAATTAATCTTAACCAAAGAGCTTTGCTCTCACAAATCTTTTGATCTAAAGAAATCCCCATTGGGGCTTCATAAACAGAGCTTTGCTCTCAAAATTTATAGATCTACAGGGATCTTGTTCATGGGTTTTAACCCATGAACAGAGCTTTGCTCATAGATCTAAAAAAAACAGCTCTTTTAGATTTGAAAAATGAAGAGTCTTTTTTATAAATTTTTTAATGAATCTTTCAAGGTTCCAAAAATTTTCTGATGGGCTTTTTCCATCATTACCACAGAGCCATGCTCTTATAAGGAATCTTATTTCCCCTGAGACCAGAGTTTGACAAGTGTCACTCTGTGATAGAGCTTTGCTCTGAAAGAGGAGATTTTCTCCTTGTCTTTAGGGATTCTCCCCCCTTTTTTTATAAATGGGAATGTTTTCCTGGGGACCAACCGACAATCTCATCCAATGATGAGGTTGTCCTATTAACTGACGTACCGTCATCCAGATTTTGTGGGTCCCCCTTTGGTCCCTTACTCACTGCACTGCTGTGTGGCGCAATTAATTAATTTTAATTTTAATATAATTAATGCATTTTCTTCTTTAAACGCCAAACGTTGGAATTACAACACTAACGGCTAAATTGTTCTTTTGCCGCGATCATGTCTCTAGACACTTCATTCCCGTTTGTCCACTCGGAGGAAGGATTTCCCGAGGCGCCCTTGGACCGTGAAGTCCTAGCCATGATTAAGGAGTATGACCCGGAATACAAGAGTCTCCATCTTTGGGGGTCGTGGTACAATCAAATCATCATGGGCCGACGGAGTTTCACATGCGCGGTGCCGTCAGAACCCATAACGGCGATTCATTACGCCATCCCACCCCCGGTGCAGTACGCCGTGGAGATGGTGGATTGGACCGCAAACAGCTTTCTTCATCCTGCTATGGATGCGGTTCCGGTCCAACGTCATATGGTCTTGGATATCCTAGGACGTCGTATTTGTCAAGGCGAGGCGAGACCCTGGGGGCAATCATATAACATTGGTCTGATCCCCCGTCATCCGATTGGCTACCTTCCATGGGCCCGGTACATCCTGTCGACGAAGAAGTCGCAGTTGATAAGATTAGGATTGTACACCATGGTCTATGTCTCTCTCTTCCAGTATCCCTCGCTCCCCACCTGGTGGTTCAAGGCTTTCTTGGAGCAATGGAATATTCCCACCTACACTTTCCTTGCCATGGATCGGGAAGTGTCCATTTCTTTGGAGGAATTCGCGGAGGTATCCGGCCTACCGGTCATGGGGGAACACTATGAAGAGCTGCTCCCGACAGATGAGTACGTCTTCGGTGCTAAGCCGATGGTAAGGGGGATCACGCCGGAAAATGCCGTTCAACACCAATTCTTGAGCCTGATCAAGGTGTTGAACATCTACGAGTCCCTTTTTATCGAACACGGGAGTCGGGGGGTTAACTTTGAGGACTTCATTGCTCGTTTCCTTCGTCCAAGCGTCATTTCATCGGGATCTGCCAAGTTTGCCACCCTGGATGACCCTTTCGGTCTAGGTTTGGATAACCTGCCAGTGAAAGACATAGACCAAAAGGACTTTTTTCTTCCTAACTCCCCAACCATGTCTTTTGCAGAAATTGCGGCCCCTGGAATGGATGAGGAGGCTTTCTTTTTAAGATTTCTCGAACTGTGGCTGAGTTGGTTCGCGATCCTAATGCACTCTCATCACATGCGGCCTTCCATCTTCTACCCAGCCCACCGAATGGTCATCGGGATAAAGGTGGCTGTGGGGATCGCTGGCTTGGCGCACCTATATCATGGCCTCAGCCGAGCAGCGGATGCCAATGAGCCCGGGGTACTGCACGTGGTCTTCCCGATGCACTACTTTGCATCGTGGCTCGAGCTACACACGGCGGGTGTCTTTGGCATGCAAAATAAGCCGTGATTCTTTGACAAGTACGGTTTTCCTCGCATTATACAGTTGATTGGCTCATCAATCGTGGCCCCCTCACCACGGAACGCCAGGGGTTTACTGCTTCTCCCTCACACCATTGGAGTCGGGATGTCCTTTATTGATAAGGTATTAACCATTGGAAAAGCGTCCACCACTGCGGTGCGACCATTACAGGACTCCTTCAAGGATGGAGCTTCAGTGTTAACGGCCCGGGAAACCCTCCACTTGTATTCTATTAGACCTCGTTTCCTAGTCTTCAGGCAGGGCGGTGCAGCAGTCTTCATGAGATATAACCCGCATCGTTTTGCCCAACAACTGGGTTACGATCAAGGGGTACCCTTGGAAGCTTTCTTACTGGAACCTGCTGCCAATGAAGAAGGGATGGAGAACGCGTTACATCACTTCATGCGCCTGAACATGGGTTCTCGTTTTTTCATCAGCACGCCGGCCTGTGCTCCACGACTCCTTAATGTATATAAAGAGTGGTACAATCATGCGACGGGGGCTGTTATAAAGGAAGAGAGGCGAGTGTTGATCGACCGTAAAGAAGTACCCCCCGGCACCAACCGTAACGCTCCCTTAGCGCCAAGGATCCTGGTGGCTCCTCCTCTAAAAGATGCCGGGGGCAGACCATCACGTGCGCAAAGTCCTCCACGTGAGCTGCCGCTCCCTGATATCACAGATGCACCTCCCGCACCCTGTGCTCCAGTGGAGACAGTGGTTGTACCCTCGCCGGAGTCTGGCATGGGTGCGGACATCGGGACCCGTCGTCCTAAAGGGGCTGCTAAACGGAAGTCGATCCCCCGTGAGCCTAGGGTCGTAGGGCAAAAGAAAAACAAGTCGCTCTTCGCTGTGAACGTCGTGTTCGGTCAGGAACCCCATGCTCCCTATGCCGAGGGTCTGCTCGAATATGGGACTAACGCAGGATTAGTGATGCCGCCGCCGGACGATACAGACTTGGAGGCTGCTTTCAAAGCTTCAGCATGGTTGGCGAAGCGTGACGCGTGGTTAGCTAAGCTTGCGCAGTCAGGTAACTACTAGTCGCCTTTCTTTATTGCAATATATATCTTCTCCATTGCCTTTGACTAACGCTTTTCTTTCCTTTCTTTCAACAAGCATCACTGATGAAGAAGCCATTGCCGCTTCTCTGAAGACTTTCCAGGAGGAGGAACGTCTTAGAGCATCTATGGGCCTTAGTAAGTTTAGATTCATCAAGCTTTCATTTTCCTTGTGTTATGGTCGATCTAACCTTCCCCTTTCAATCACAGGAACCTCGATGCCGTTCCCTCCAAGTGACGCAGATGCTCTACCGGCTGCCGATGTTCCTGCCGCCTCTGGGCCACCGCAGGGGGTTCGTCTTGAAGAGCCGATGAGAGATGCCTTAAAGGCTCTGGAGGCATCCCTAAACGAGGACGACGACGCCTTGAAAGAGGCGTCACTAAGATCCATCGCGACAGCCCGGGAAGAAAGGAAGCGGCTGAGGCGTGAGGCGAAGGCACGCAGGGCTGCCTTGGGTATGGGAGCGGGTCCCAGCACTGCCCCTCGTGCTGATACTCCATCTGAAGAGGCCCCTGTCCCTCTATCCACTGCCCGCAGAGAGGTGGCGTGCGCAGTTCGGAGCGCAAACGGTAAATCCGCTTCAGGTAATGTTTCTCTCAGATTTTTTTTTGTTATAAGGATTTTAATGTCGTTGGTCCTTATATCTCTTATCTTGCAGGGCCAAGTCCGATCGAGGGGGAGGCGGAAACCGTTGATCCTAAACAAACAGAGGAGGCGGTACCTGCCGAAATTGAGCCGACGGTGGGCAACGTCGTTGTGGCTTTGGAGCCTGAGGTGGAGGTCGAGGGGCCTACCGCCGAGAAGGTCATTGATGCCGAACCTGAAGTGGTGGCAGATGATATGATCATTATAACTGAGTCCAGGATGGTGGCGGATGAGGCGCTCGAGGCCGACGATCCCCCGGTGACGGCGGACGATACAACCGCGACTACTGAACCTGAGAGATTAGTGGGTGAGGTGGCCATGATTCCCGAGGACGAGCCAACCGCTCCTTCTTTGGAATCTGGCAATACCCCAATCATAGACCTCCCCATCTATGGTCCTCCGTCGTCTCCAGGTCTCGCGAGCACCACAACGGCCCCCATCGAGTCGGGTGATGAGGTCACGGGCGGTGGTCTCATGTCGATAGAGGAGGGAGTTGCCTCCGTTTCAGCCGGGAGCTCCTCAGGTAAACCCCAAGTTGCTGCTTTTCTTTACTTTTCTGTCTTTTCTGACAAGTTCACCTTTTCGTAACGCAGGTGCAGCCAGTGCCGATGCCCCACTGCTCGAGGGGACGCCTTCAACGACTGCCTTGGCGGTGGTCACCTCTCAACCCTCTCTCATACCCTCTACGATGTTGGAAGTTATGGGTTTGCAATTCATTAATCCTGTACTTCAGACGTACAATTTGTGTATTAAAGTCATGCTGTTGTGTCTTTTCAGGCGTACTCTTCGATCATGTACATCAGATGTTGCTCCCACACTTCTCCTTCCCATCCGAACTCGCTTCTTCCTCTGGTGGTGCTGGTGAGTATGATTTCCATTGATATCTTTCTTTTTATTGATGGAATTACTTCTAACCCTTTCTCTCATCCCGACTGCAGCGCTACAGATTGAAGGAGGGGATACAAGATCGGCTGTGCCACCGGTCCTTCCGGCCTTGCCACCTGCCTCGGCTGGTATGGCGACTATCGTATAAATGACTTCCCCCTCTTTTAGTTCCTGAACTGTTATCTGATCACATCTTGCTTCTTTTCAGCTGTTGTTCCGGTCTTGGCGCCTTTTGAGTCCTATATTACAATGCCAGCCGGCCCTTCTCAGAGACGTCTGTCCTCAAAAGGTGCGACGAATAGTCTGCGCATGTTGAGCGACTACATTGAGGAACTCGACGTCGAGAATCCTACGTCTGCTGCGGACTTTGCTACGACGGTTAACCAGATTTTGGTAATATTTTCCAACTTCCATGACGAGGGCATAGTCGCCTCCTGGGTTAATCGCTGTCAGGAGATTGAGGCTCGCCTTCATAAACTGGAGTCGTTGCGTCCCGCTCCTGAGACTTTGGCGGCCAACATTCAAAGAGCAGCATGGATTGAGCGGAGTGCTTCTTACTTCCGCCATCTTGAACAAGAAGTTATTTCGAGGCGTAAGGAACGCGGTGAGACCTCGAGCAAGTCTGTCCAGCTGCGTGTTCGGGTAGAGGCCAATGCTGTACGGCTGAAGGTTGCCTTTGAGGGTCTTCTGCAATGTCTTTCTGAAGGATTATGCTTGAGGCAACAGCTTGACGTTGTTGAGCGGGATGCACCCAGCCAAGAAGCAGCCCAGAAGGCGGCCGAGGAGCAACTTTCATCCTTTTTACAGCAGCGGGCCCAGGTGGAAGCGGAGGTGGCCGCGGCAGCCGCTCAGGAGGAGGCGCTGAAGGAAGTGCGAGAGCAACTTGTGGATTTACTAAAGACACTTCCTCCTAAGTAGCTATCCCTCTTTGTATCGTTTGTGCTTGTAGATGAAAGAATGTGTATATATATATATATATTTTATTCTTTAACACAATGTATTCTGTACCCAATCAAGTTTATGAATAAAAGATGCACATTTTTTTGTAATGTCTTGTGTCATTTCTCCGCCTTTTCTTTCTTTTATCATCAGCATGCCACCTTAGTAAACATGGTCAACAGATAATAGAGCACGCATCTTGACTTTCTTAAGAAATAGCGTTGGCTTAGGCCGCAGGTTCAGATCTGCTGCCTAAGACTTTTCAACTCTATGAGCCATGAGGTTCTCGTAGAGATTTCTTTTCCCTACGGATCGAGAGGATCTTGTAGGTGGGTTTTCTCCTTAGGAATCGTGAGGATTCCTAAGTGTGGTTTTCTCTTATAAGTCGTAAGGATCCTATAAGAGAATTTTTCCCTCTTACGAGTCGAGAGGACTCGTAAGCGGTTGTTTCCCTCCTCGTCGAAACTCGACTTTGGAGAGTGAAACCCGTGAATAGTATGCAAGAGACCGTTTAGATCGACTTGCAGGGTCCCCTTTTTTAGGAAGCAAGTTTTCCAGTCCCCACCGCCTGAGGTTTCATCTTGCAAACTGAGAAGCAAGCTAAATTTGTTAAAAAATCTCTTTCCGAGTGATTTGGGGAATTTCCCCCACCGTTGGATCTTTTGATCCAAGGGCTTCTGTTTTATGGAAGAATCTTCTTGTTTTAACAAGAATAGAAAAGATTTCTTTAGAACTTTAATTTTGTTTGGCGCAAATGTTTCAGAGCGTGGCACGTGTCAAGCAGCGCACAGCGCAGCGCAACTGTGGTAGCGCATATGCGCTGACACGTGTCGCGCAAAGCGCAACGCAACTGTGTGAGCGCATCTGCGCTGACACGTGGCGTGCAGCGCACGGTGCAGCGCAAATAATCTGAAGCGTTGCTTCATTTAATTTTTCTTGAAATAGAGCTTTGCTCTAATTGGGTGCGCTGCGTTAGGCGCCGCGCTGATGTGTCTGCGCCAGATACGTGGCGCGTTGCGCAGCGCAAATAATCTGAATCGTTGCTTCATTTATTAAATTTTAAATTTTTCAAGGCAGAGCTTTGCTCTGACTGGGGGAAGATGAAGCGTTGCTTCATCTCCCGCCTCGGAATTTGGACCGTCGTGACAACTTTTAGAAGTCGAAGAGGCACTTGATGCCTATAAATAGGACCTTTGGTCCCCCACAGATGCTTGTCATCTTTCAGACTTTTATTTTCAAAAAAAACTTCAGAGCTTTGCTTTTGCCTTCGAGAACTCCAAAGCTTTGCTCTCTTTTCCAACGTTCTTAGAAAAACTTCAGGTAAAATCACTTCTTGGATTAATGTAACTCTAATTAATCCTAATCAGCAGAGCTTTAGGAAAAGCTTGGCCCTCTGTGTATATTATTTTTCTTCTATCGCTAATCTTCCTGTAGTATTTCCTCCAGGCATAATGGCGGTGCATTTATACAGTTTGCACGAGTTCATCACCTATGACGACATCTGCGCACAGGGTTGTCAACAAAACCAGGAGTTTACAGACATTCAATGTGCAGAGGTCATGGATCGTCTGAACGCAAGCGGTGGCTGGCTTCTACCTCGTCGTTCGGCTCTCTTGAAAGTCGTGCTGGGGGCAATATGGAGAGCACTTCCAGGTCTTCACGAGGCCCTACCGTTCAATGCGCTGGATGATGCCGAAGACAAGGTGCATTCAGTGTACCTGACGGGGCTGATTTCGAAGAAACGGCGAAACAATCTCATTGACATCCTACATCAAATCTTTCAGCAGACGACGATAGTTGCTGCTTATCGAAGGCCGGAAGCACTAGCCGAGGATATCGACACAGAGGAGCGCGAGAGGCTGTGCATAAGAATAATTAGAAAGGCCAGAAGAACTTTGGACAGTCTTACTTTTGAATTCCTCAATCTGTGCCCCGGATCTGAAGTTATTCCATTGTAATAATATTTTTCTTTTATTGCTTTTCATGATTGTAAGAATTTTTGGCAATATGAATAGAAACTTTTTATTTCAGCTTGTCTTATTTCTCGTCCTGAGTCTTCTGCCCACACATAAACGAGTATGTCTCGAACGTTTGATCAAATGTAAATTGGATGTTCTTTCTGTAGCTTTCTTCTTTCTCTTATTATCGGTCTGCTATCTTAATAAACATAGTCGACGGATAATAGTGCATGCGTCTTGGCTTCCTTAAGAAATAGCGATGGCTCAGGCCGCAGGTTCAGATCTGCCACCTAAGACTTTTCAACTCTATGAGCCGTGAGGGTCTTATAGAGACTTTTCTCCCTACGGATCGAGAGGATCTCATAGGTGGATTTTCTCCTTAGGAATTGTGAGGATTCCCAAGTGTGGTTTTCTCTTATAAGTCGTAAGGATCCTATAGGAGAATTTTCCCTCTTACGAGTCGAGAGGATTCGTAAGCGGTTCTTTCCCTCCTTGTCGAAAATCGACTTTGGAGAGTGAGACCCGTGAATAGTATGCAAAGGACCATTTTGGATTGACTTGCAGGGCCCCATTGTTCAGGAAGCAAGCTTTTCAATCCTTGCTGCCTGAGACTTCATCTTGCAAGTTGAGGCGAACCGGGAATTCTCCCGCAGAGACAGTGGTGGCTCTGTGTGGGTCAAGAGGTTCTCGTCACGGAGTGTTTATATCCGTGAGTCAAGGAGTTTGCTAGGGATTATTTGTTTCCCAAGCGCCAAGGATTATTTGTTTCCTTGGGGTTTGAAACGAGTCGAGGATTTCCCACGGAGGCACTGGTGGCTCTGCAGGTCGACGCGAATCAGGAAGCTCTCGTCACGGAGTGTTTGTATCCGTGAGTTGAGGAGTTTTGCTAGGGATTATTTGTTTCCCAAGCGCCAAGGATTATTTGTTTCCTTGGGGTTTGAAACGAGTCGAGGATTTCCCATAGAGGCACTGGTGGCTCTGCAGGTCGACGCGGATCAGGAAGCTTTCGTCAAGGAGTGTTTGTATCCGTGAGTCGAGGAGTTTTGCTAGGGATTATTTGTTTCCTAAGCGCCAGGATTATTTGTTTCCTTGGGGTTTGAAACGAGTCGAGGATTTCCCACGGAGGCACTGGTGGCTCTGCAGGTCGACGCGGATCAGGAAGCTCTCGTCAAGGAGTATTTGTATCCGTGAGTCGAGGAGTTTTGCTAGGGATTATTTGTTTCCCAAGCGCCAAGGATTATTTGTTTCCTTGGGGTTTGAAACGAGTCGAAGATTTCCCACGGAGGCACTGGTGGCTCTGCAGGTCGACGCGGATCAGGAAGCTCTCGTCAAGGAGTGTTTGTATCCGTGAGTCGATGAGTTTTGCTATGAATTATTTGTTTCCCAAGCGCCAAGGACTATTTGTTTCCTTAGGGTTTGAAACGAGTCGAGGATTTCCCACGGAGGCACTGATGGCTCTACAGGTCGACGCGGATCAGGAAGCTCTCGTCAAGAAGTGTTTGTATCCGTGAGTCGAGGAGTTTTGCTAGGGATTATTTGTTTCCCAAGCGCCAAGGATTATTTGTTTCCTTAGGGTTTGAAACGAGTCGAGGATTCCCACGGAAGCGCTGGTGGCTCTGCGAGTCGACGTGAATCAGGAGGCTCTCGTCAAGGAGTGTCTGTATCCGTGAGTCGAGGAATTTGATGAAGATACTGGTTTCTTCGGAGTTGGACTGAACCGTCGAGATTTGGCTTCGTCTTCTGGCGGAGCCTGTTGGGCAAGTACGGTTCCCTCTTTGTTTACGCCCTTGGATTGTATACAGGGATCGACGTGATCTTAACTGTAGGGCCAAAGTTTTATCATCATTTTTTTTATCTCCGTGATGCTCTATCATTTCAGCTTTTATATCGTGAAGGTCGCGATTGCCCAATCATTTCGGCTATTTTTCGCGGTGCCCAATCATTTCGGCTATTTATCTTATTTTTACCCGCTGCTTTTTATTGCGAGTTGCCCAATCATTTCGGCTATTTATTTTATTTTTACTCGCTGATTTTTTATTGCGAGTTGCCCAATCATTTCGGCTATTTATCTTATTTTTACCCGCTGCTTTTTTTTGCGAGTTGCCCAATCATTTCGGCTATTTATTTTATTTTTATCCGCTGTTTTTTTATTGCGAGTTGCCCTATCATTTCGGCTATTTCGTATGCATGTGCGGCCTATTAGCTTTTCGCTGTAAACCGATTTTGGCATCAGCACCGCTACAACTGGGATATTACCAGGAGCGAATCATCATCTGCTTCCGTCGATGTCGAACGAAGGTCGCTTAGCGAACAGGGTTAGGGTCCTGTCAACTAAGGCTTTGACTTCATGAGCCGTAAGGGTCTCACAAAGTTATTTCTCCCTACAAGTCATGAGGATCTTATAGGTGTATTTTCTCCTTAGGACTCATGAGAATTCCTAAGTGTTCGTTTCCTCTGTAAGTCGTAAGGATCCTACAGGAGGGTTTTCTCCTCATAAATCGAGAGGATTTACAAGGGTTGTTTACCATGCGAACATATCCCCAGTCACGGATAAGACTTGGTTAGGGAAATGTTTATTCGCGCCCGTGGATTGTATACAAGAGTCAGTATTGGGCCACTTGTAGGGCAGTATCGAAGGTTGTGGGGGTTTCTTAAGCACAGGTTTAGGTCTCTGTAACTTAAGACTTTCAAATCTTATGATCCGTGAGGGTCCCATAAGAGAGTTCTCCTTACGAGTCGTGAGGATCTCGCAAGTGTATTTTCTCCCTAGGAATCGTGAGGATCCCTAAGTGTGTTGCTCCCTTGTGAGTCGTAAGGGTCTCACGCGGGTGGTTTCTCCTTACAAGGTCGAGAGGACCCTATAAGTGTCCTTTTAACGAGGTTGCGCCCTTTCAGGTTTTCACAAACACTCGCTGGTAGCCCTGCTGTTTTTACTCACGGGGCCCTTTCGGGTTTTCATCCGTGCCCATTTTGCTTATGGACATACCGTTTTTTTTTGTTTTTTTTTATTCTTTTTATTTTTATATATATTTTTTTACGAGGTCGCACCCTTTCTGGTTTTCACAAACACTCTCCGGTAGCCCTGCTGTTTTTACTCACGGAGCCCTTTCGGGTTTTCATCCGTGCCCTTTTTGCTTATGGACCTACCCTTTTTTTATCTTATTATTTTTATGTGTTTTCTTTTTTTTTTATATATCTCATCAGCCTAAAAGATGCTGCGGTAGTAGTTTAAAGACGTTTCGGTCTGCTATTAGTTTAAGGACATTTCGGTCCGACGTTTGAGAAGGCTGGCTACTGCTGATAGAGTTTGAGCTTAGGAGGATAGCGAGCGGACTTAGTCGTCGTCATCTACTATTGACCTAGGTTGTGGCTCATTAAGCGTAGTATTTCTTTAGGAAGCGACCGTTTATCGGCCTGAAAGGCCTTTCGCCGTGCATGTCCCTGAGTAGGTAGGCCCCACCCTGGTAAACTTTATATATGATGTACGGGCCTTCATAGTTTGGCTCGAATTTTCCCCGCTTGGCGCGATTGGGGATCATAGGCCTTTTGACCACTAGCACGAGTTCGCCTTGGCGGAAGGTCCTCGGTCGGGTCAATCTTTCATATGAGCGCGTCATCTTTGCTTTAAAAGCTTCCAGATTTTGTTGCGCTGTAAGCCGGGTTTCATCAAGGGCATCAAGCTCCTCAAACCGAAGGTGAGCATTTTCTTTGTCCGTTAGCTCGTAATGGATCGCCACTCGTAGAGAGGGTAACTCTATCTCGAGGGGGAGTATTGCTTCGGTACCGAACACCAACGCGTACGGCGTTATGTTCGTGGCCGTCTTGAACGTAGTTCGATATGCCCAAAGAGCTTCTTGCAGTCTTTCGTGCCAGTCTTTCTTATTTCGGGACACCGTTTTCTTTATGATCTTTGTTAAAGTCTTATTGAAGGCCTCAGCTAGTCCGTTGGCTCGTGGATTATAAACCGAGGAATATCTCCAGTCTATATTGTGTTGTTGTGCAAAGCGACTGATCTTGTGGCTTCTGTAAGCTGGCTCGTTATCGGAGATGATCCGTCGTGGAGTTCCAAATCGATATATGACATGCGTCTTGAAGAAATGGAGGATATTTTCCGTCTTCACTTCTCTTAACGGTACTGCTTCTGCCCATTTAGAGAAGTAGTCAGTCATTGCTAGGATGAAACGATGTCCCCTAGACGATGCCGGTTCGATGGGGCCGACTATATCAGTCCCCCACATTTCGAATGGCCAGCTAACCACCTGTTTAGTTGATAAAACTGCACATTTGTATTACATATTTCCTACCATTTTCATATTAAAAAAATGACTTTATTATAATATATTATACATATGAGGGTTTATGTGTAAAAACACCATTTTCCATGTGTTAATATATTTTAATTAGTATTTGGTAGGAAAATGTATGCAAATAATATTATTGACCTAATCCCAGTAGAACAAAGTCTACTAAAATCTTATTTGAGTTGTTGTGCAGAATATTTCCAAGTTGTGCAGAATTTTCCAAGGCTTGAATCAAGCAAATCAAGTTGTTGAAGAAATCTTGCCAAATTAAGAAGCAAAACTTGGAGACCAAGTCTGGAAGCAACCGAGAGAAGATTTCTTAATTCTAAAGGTGCCTTGGATTGCCAAATGTCACAATCAGAAAGCCCAAGAAAATTGACAAAGTGATCTTCACCATTGAGCGCGGATCTGCGGCCAAACCCACCCTTGGGCCGCGGATCCACCGCAAGTTTAGGGAGTTAGAGCGCAATATTTTTTGGCATAAATCATTGCTAAATTTTAGCAAGTTTTCAACAATAAGATTCTGGCTTTGCACTATAAAAGGGCACCGAGAGCCTCTTGGAAAAGGGATCAAGCCGAAGAGATCACGAAGCCCCTGACGCTCACGCATCCAGGCTGATCATCAACTGTTCATCTACCTCCTTGGAAGAGATCGAGAAGCAAATTAGTCTTTGTAATCATTTTCTACGGAATAAAAGTGTAGATTGTTCAGTTGATTAATAAAGGTAGTTATTTTATTTAATTCTTTTGCATTTTACATTATGTTTTCCCTCTCTTTCTTTTCATCTTCTTCTCCTAACATGCGCGAGTAATTCTCCGTTTGTTAGGGTTCGTAGGATTAGGGTAGGCTAATGGATGATGAAAATAATTAAACCCTTTTTAAGTCCTATAAAGTTTAGGAACTTTATCAAAAGAATCATTAACATCCTAATCGGGCGCTCTAGCAATTCTTTGCTAGTTCCGACCGCGATTAGCGATTAGATTAATGATTGTTTTGGTAAAGGCTAGATATGAACGGAGTTCCGTGTCGAGATAAGGGTTAATAGTGGGATTTCTTTTCCCTCCAGAAACCCTAATCTACACGCATCACCGTCGTTCTAGTTCTAAATCTATTAATGGATAAAAATGGTAACTTTTAATTAGTCGTCCATAACTACTAAATCCTAACGAACCCTACAAGCTCTCTTATTATATTAATTACATCTTTAAAATAATCTAGATCTATATTTTACATTCTTGTTTAACGTAGATCTAGAAATCTTTCTATAAAATTCTTTATCCCTCCCCTCTTTCTCAACACATCTAAAGTAAAAGTAAAAGGTTCCATGTTTCCCAGAGGACGACCCGTACTCATCTCGGTCTAGCTACGCGCGACACCGTTATTGATTGCGGTTAACTACAAACACAACTCTTTCACACCAATCAAATGGCGCCGTTGCCGGGGATAATGTTGTGCTTATGCTTATTTACACATCTCGGTCTTTGAAAATGTTGTGCTTATGCAAAATATGATGCAAATTGATGTAAATAAGCACAAACCTCCCCCAAACCTGTTTACAGCAGTGTCCTCACTGATGTCATCCATTAAGCACAAAAAACCTGTAGACTTGGGAGGAAATTATTAATGGGGGCAAGAATATATGAAAGTGAAAATCCTCCCCAAAACTTATTTTAGGCTCACAATTTTGTAAAAATCATTTTCTTTCAAGAGCCAAAATATACCACCCCTCCCCCAAACTTGAGTTAAACAATTTTAATCTTTTAAAATCACATGAGGGGGTTAAGGTTATTGGTCAATGCCAAGCTTTGCAAAGACCGAAGGTCAACACCAACCATTCAAAAAATTTATCGATGAAGCACCAAGTTTGGTGGAAGAACATGTCACCTTTCGACAAGAAGAAGTGGGGAGGTGATAAGAGGTGTAATGGAAAAGAATTGCGTCTCAATTTGGAGAGACGACACGGTGATAGTAATGATGGATTTCTCGCATTAATTTGCATCATATTTTGCTTATGCTTATTTACACATCAATTTGCATCATATTTTGCATAAGCACAACATTTTCAAAAAAATTTCTTTTATAACAAAAGAGTTGAAAGTGAAAAATTACATCCAAAAGATAGGAATAATTTAAGAAAACCAAGAAAATTAGAAGTTTTCTTACACGAACTAGTAATAAATAGTTATGAGCTGTTGTCCCAAGGGTTAGTAAGATGAAGGAAGTCACTAATCTGAGGATAAAAATAAGTCTGAAAAATAGTTTCTATTCTGGAAGCCGAACATTTGAATGTTGATACCCTACTATATGCATTTACACACGTCTTGAAACTCGGGATAGTAGAGGATACCTTGAAATGCTCTTGTCTAAACGCCAAAGTATGAGGGAAATAAAAAAATGAAGAAAATGGTGGAAAAAAAAATGAACATTGGTTTTGTTATCGCCAAGGCAGCAATAAAAAAATATAGCGAGGGTGCCTCTTCACCTAGTGCTCTAAGGCCAACTGGTTTGGGAGTCACTGCTAAGCCTTAGGTGGTGCAAGACGAGGAAAATATTATCACCTAATCAGCAAGCACATAAGTAATCGGTCGGTTAGTACCTCAAGAAGTATTAACGGTCGCATGAAAAGGTGTGAGCAAACCTAAGTATTCATCAAATTAAAAAGTACTAAGGTAGATGGACAAGAGTATGATAGCTTGAATTGAATTCTCCGAGTGTAGGGATGTTCTTAATACACACGTGGGGTTATATGATCAATGTTTGGATGAAAGGTAGGAATGAAAAATAAAGACGGTGTTTTATTGAGGAATGATGTGATTTCTAACATTTTTTCATGACTATTAAGATAGGGCTCATGACAACTGAAAAGTTAGTATAGTTGGAAACTCTTATTGTCAAAGTCTTTCTTTTATGGTTCTTATCTGTATATGTAAATTTCACCATCTCTCTTTTGTTATAGGATTTTGTGGGTGTAATCCGCTAAAAACCCTCAGGAGACAAAACTCCTCCTACTAGGGACACCTAGAGGTTTAACGGCTTGTTGCACGTGCTCAGTGCAATCGTGTCTGCCTACGAAAGTGTGCTTAGTTTTCTCCTTTCTTTTTCTCTTCTTGAATAAACTAGTTTGCTCGGGACGATCAAAGATAAGTTTGGGGGTATTTGTTCAGTTGATAAAACTGCACATTTGTATTACATTTTTCCTACCATTTTCATATTAAAAAAATGACTTTATTATAATATATTATACATATGAGGGTTTATGTGTAAAAACACCATTTTCCATTTGTTAATATATTTTAATTAGTATTTGGTAGGAAAATGTATGCAAATAATATTATTGACCTAATCCTAGTAGAACAAAGTCTAATAAAATCTTATTTGAGTTGTTGTGCAGAATATTTCCAAGTTGTGCAGAATTTTCCAAGGCTAGAATCAAGCAAATCAAGTTGTTGAAGAAATCTTGCCAAATTAAGAAGCAAAACTTGAAGACCAAGTCTGGAAGCAACCGAGAGAAGATTTCTTAATTCTAAAGGTGCCTTGGATTGCCAAATGTCACAATCAGAAAGCCCAAGAAAATTGACGAAGTGATCTTCACCATTGAGCGTGGATCCGCGGCCAAACCCACCCTTGGGCCGCGGATCCGCCGCAAGTTTAGGGAGTTAGAGCGCAATATTTTTTGGCATAAATCATTGCTAAATTTTAGCAAGTTTTCAACAATAAGATTCTGGCTTTGCACTATAAAAGGGCACCGAGAGCCTCTTGGAAAAGGGATCAAGCCGAAGAGATCACGAAGCCCCTGACGCTCACGCATCCAGGCTGATCATCAACTGTTCATCTACCTCCTTGGAAGAGATCGAGAAGCAAATTAGTCTTTGTAATCATTTTCTACGGAATAAAAGTGTAGATTGTTCAGTTGATTAATAAAGGTAGTTATTTTATTTAATTCTTTTGCATTTTACATTATGTTTTCCCTCTCTTTCTTTTCATCTTCTTCTCCTAACATGCGCGAGTAATTCTCCGCTTGTTAGGGTTCGTAGGATTAGGGTAGGCTAATGGATGATGAAAATAATTAAACCCTTTTTAAGTCCTATAAAGTTTAGGAACTTTATCAAAAGAATCATTAACATCCTAATCGGGCGCGCTAGCAATTCTTTACTAGTTCCGACCGCGATTAGCGATTAGATTAATGATTGTTTTGGTAAAGGCTAGATATGAACGGAGTTCCGTGTCTAGATAAGGGTTAAGAGTGGGATTTCTTTTCCCTCCAGAAACCCTAATCTACACGCATCACCGTCGTTCTAGTTCTAAATCTATTAATGGATAAAAAGGGTAACTTTTAATTAGTCGTCCATAACTACTAAATCCTAACGAACCCTACAAGCCTTCTTATTATATTAATTACATTTTTAAAATAATCTAGATCTATATTTTACATTCTTGTTTAACGTAGATCTAGAAACCATTCTATAAAATTCTTTATCCCTCCTCTCTTTCTCAACACATCTAAAGTAAGAATATAATATTCAACGTTTCCCAGAGGACGACCCGTACTCACCTCGGTCTAGCTACGCGCGACACCGTTCTGATTGCGGTTAACTACATAAACACACTCTTTCGTGACAATCAAATGGCGCCGTTGCCGGGGATACGTGCGTAATTTTTTATTCTTACTATTTGTGTTGAATTCATAGACGAGTCATATCATTATTAAAACAAAACTGCAAATTGTATATTTAACGATTTGTGCGTGAATTTTTGCGAGGAAATCTGGAGTCACAAACTTGAGGAAACAGGAAACATAGACATTTTTAGAGATCCAGAGGAGCACAAAAGGCCATACAAAAAATTTCATCAACTGTTCCTTCTGCCACGCGGCCGAACCGCGGCAAATGCACCCATTCTGCGGCGGAACCGCGGCAAGTTGGAGGAATTAGGGAATAAATCTTCTCTGGTATCTTTCTCAACTCCTTCTCTCTCTCCTCAAATCCAATAAAATCTATTTTCTGCAGGATTCTTTGCAAAATAGCGCCGCTCAAAAATCTTTTTGCAAAAGTTTTGTGATTGGTTTTGTTTTGCATATTTTAATACGGACTTTAAGGGGCAAAGACCAAAACAAGATTAGGTGGGGATTTCATCATCCTTCTTAAGCCCCACAAATCACAAACCAAGCATATAGATCAACCCTTCATTAATTTAAAAAATATCTAGACCAGACTCTAAGGACTGTCGCGCTCAATAAGGACAGAGGAAGGTCGTGGGTAATCTATCGTTTATCCGCATTACTTTTGTAGTAGGAAAGTGTGATAAAGGCTAGTGGTTTTTAATTAGGCCCACGACGTGGTTCCTTCCCACTTACCTGGCACTTATCTGGCTACAAGGGTAGTACGGAGGCGGTAGAGGATTGATCCTGCGGCTTGTCCTTTGGATGTCTAGGAGCGGTCTACAGACTGGACCTAGGTAACCTTAGTTCTAGGGTTGCTTGTGCATATTAGGGAGATTTGTCTTGAGTCCCACTTTTTCAAAACAAGCCAATTTTAAAAATCACACACACGCTGCCACTTGCACTAAACCCGCTTAGTGCATGCTCGGCTGGACACGGGATCCTAGTGCCCGTCTTGTCCGCGTTCCTGCTATCGACACCGAAGTCGGTACTTCTTCATCTTCTTTTCCACCACCACACACCACAACCGTGATGGACGGCACTCCATCAGAGTATAACACCACGCTGCCACCGCCCGAAGGTGCGCAGAATCCACCGCGCATCTCTCTCCAAGAGAGATGCTATCCTATTCGTGGTCCCCTTCCTACTTGTCTATCTCTTCCACCACCTAACGGGGATAATTTCGAAATCAAACCCCACTACATCAATCTGCTGCCCAAATTTCACGGGCTTGAGTCGGAAGACGCGTACGTTTTCATCACCAAATTCGAAAACGTATGCGCAATGATGGGGACTTCACAATTGACTTTAGATGCTATGCGCTTACGTCTTCTTCCATTCACACTGTGTGACTTGGCAGAAAAATGCCTTTATAATACTGCCGCACACTCTATCGCTAATTGGGATGAATTCGTCGTAGCATTTCTTAAGAAGTTTTACCCAAATCATAAGACTGCACATGTTAGGAGCGAGATCAACCAGTTCACCCAGCTTCCCAATGAACCATTTTGGAAGTGCTTTGAACGTTTCAAAGATCTGCTTGTCCAATGCCCCCATCACGGGATACAAAGATGGGATTTATGTCGGATTATATATGAGGGCATTAATCCAGCGACAAAGCAGATGCTTGAAACAATGTGTCAATGCAATTTCATGTCTAAAGATGACGGTGAAGCATGGAAATATCTGGAAGATCTCGCTGAACACACGTTGCAGTGGGAAAGCGTAAGACCACCTACAACTAAGGGAGGTATTCACCAGCTCGACATTTCCATCGCAGTAAAAGCCGAAATGGCAGCGATGCAAAAGAAACTCGATTCTATTGAGAACAAACTTTCATCAGTCTCCCTAAATCAGGTCACGCTTCCCAAGACTGTCTGTGGTTGCTGTTCGGATCCTTCACACCTAACGGAAGAATGTCCTACGAATGTATCGTTTCAAGCTAATGCTACTTTTCAGCAGCGACCTAGAAACGACCCTTATTCTTCCACGTACAATCAAGGATGGAGGAATCATCCAAACTTTTCTTGGAATCAAAACCAACAAAGTAATTATCAAAGACCTCCTCCACAGCAACCACAACCACAGAATCAGCCCGCCTTTCAGTCACAAAATTTCCAAAATCCGGCCAACATTTCTACACCACAAGTGGCCGGTACTGACAACTCACTTGCACAAACTTTGGATATATTCATGAAACAATCCATGCAAAATTCGGCTGAGATAAGGTCTTCTATTGATACCCTAACGAAAAACTCCTCCTCCCATGGTGAGAGTATCAAATCAATAGAAAACCAAATCGCACAGTTAAACGCTGCAATGAGTGCGAGAGAGAAAGGAAAACTCCCATCTCAACCCCTACCGAATCCTGTCCATTCACAAAGTCATAATGTGAATGCCATTACTACGTTGAGATCGGAGAGAGTGCTGAATAACCGAGTGGGTGAGCAATTTGATGATAGTGACACATTTGATACCCCTTCTTCTTCTTCTTCCCCTAATTCGTCTAGTCTCCCACCTTCACCCGAGCCTATTCTCCGTTTTCCCCAAGGCTCGAACCCTTCGCCCATTTCGCCAAATCTATCTAAGTCGATTCCCACTCCAGTTTTGGTTTCGAATCCATCCCCACAGTTTTCTCCAACAACGTTGGACCCAAAACTTATTGATCAAGCACCTTATCCAAACAGGTTGAGGGGCAACAGACCAAGTCCACAAATGGAGAAGATTATGGAAATTTTTAAGCAAGTTAACATAAACATTCCTCTTCTAGATGCTATTCAACAAGTTCCGTCATATGCGAAAATCTTAAAGGACTTGTGCACTAGGGAGCGAAAAGTTCAAGTACCTAAAAAAGTTTTCCTTGCGAGTAATGTGAGCACTGCTTTTATACAACAACTACCCAAGAAACGAAAGGACCCCGGAAGTCCTACAATTTTTATTTCCATTGGGGGTAAAAATATCAATCGTGCTCTACTCGATTTAGGTGCTAGTGTTAACTTGCTTCCGTATTCTGTTTATGAGCAATTAGGGATCGGAGAGTTAAAACCTGCGCATTGCACTCTTCAGATGGCCGATCGATCTATAAACCAACCTAGGAGTGAGCTAGAGGATGTGTTAATTAAAGTCGGGGAATTCATATTTCCTGTGGACTTTATCTTTATTGATACACAACCCGTGGCAAACCCACGCAATCAAATCCCGGTGATACTCGGTCGACCCTTTTTGGCCACTTCCAACGCAGTAATTAATTGTAGAAACGGCTCTATGACCCTATCCTTTGGAAAGAAGTCAATTGAGCTTAACATTTACAAGTTGGGAAGTGAACCCTCCGAACCCTATGCTCATGTGTGTTCTGTCGAATTAATGGATGTCGACAGTAGCGAATTTGATCAACCTCATAATTCTGACTCTTTTCATATGTCGTTGTTTGACACGGACTCTTCCACCGAGTTGTCCGGGTCAACATCTAACGCTGATGAGGAACTTTTTATAGAGTCGGACGATCCCCCTATTTTTTCTGATGACATTATTCTTCGGGGTATCGATGAAAACTTTGAGGAAATTTTCGCTGATGAGCTCGTATTTTTACAAGACACGGGTGTTGAGATAAATCAAATCCAAGATGAAGAAATTGGACCTCCACCCCTTCTTTTGGACAATCAGGATAATGCGAGAAATCCATCATTACTATCACCGTGTCGTCTCTCCAAATTGAGACGCAATTCTTTTCCATTACACCTCTTATCACCTCCCCACTTCTTCTTGTCGAAAGGTGACACGTTCTTCCACCAACCTTGGTGCTTCATCGATAAAATTTTTGAATGGTTGGTGTTGACCTTCGGTCTTTGCAAAGCTTGGCATTGACCAATAACCTTAACCCCCTCATGTGATTTTAAAAAATTAAAATTGTTTAACTCAAGTTTGGGGGAGGGGTGGTATATTTTGGCTCTTAAAAGAAAATGATTTTTACAAAATTGTGACCCTAAAATAAGTTTGGAGGAGGATTTTCACTTTCATATATTCTTGCCCCCATTAATAATTTCCTCCCAAGTCTACAAGTTTTTTGTGCTTAATGGATGACATCAGTGAGGACACTGCTGTAAACAGGTTTGGAGGAGGTTTGTGCTTATTTACACATCAATTTGCATCATATTTTGCATAAGCACAACATTTTCAAAAATTTTATAAAAAAAAATTTTCTTTTATAACAAAAGAGTTGAAAGTGAAAAATTACATCCAAAAGATAGGAATAATTTAAGAAAACCAAGAAAATTAGAAGTTTTCTTACATGAACTAGTAATAAATAGTTTTGAGCTGTTGTCCCAAGGGTTAGTAAGATGAAGGAAGTCACTAATCTGAGGATAAAAATAAGTCTGAAAAATAGTTTCTATTCTGGAAGCCGAACATTTGAATGTTGATACCCTACTATATGCATTTACACACGTCTTGAAACTCGGGATAGTAGAGGATACCTTGAAATGCTCTTGTCTAAAAGCCAAAGTATGAAGGAAATAAAAAAAATGAAGAAAATGGTGGAAAAAAAAATGAACACTGGTTTTGTTATTGCCAGGGCAGCAATAAAAAAATATAGCGAGGGTGTCTCTTCACCTAGTGCCCTAAGGCCAACTGGTCTGGGAGTCACTGCTAAGCCTTAGGTGGTGCAAGACGAGAAAAATATTATCACCTAATCAGCAAGCACATAAGTAATCGGTCGGTTAGTACCTCAAGAAGTATTAACGGTCGCAAGAAAAGGTGTGAGCAAACCTAACTATTCATCAAATTAAAAAATACTAAGGTAGATGGACAAGAGTATGATAGCTTGAATTGAATTCTCCGAGTGTAGGGATGTTCTTAACACACACGTGGGGTTATATGATCAATGTTTGGATGAAAGGTAGGAATGAAAAATAAAGACGATGTTTTATTGAGGGATGATGTGATTTCTAACATTTTTTCATGACTATTAAGATAGGGCTCATGACAACTGAAAAGTAAGTATAGTTGGAAACTCTTATTTTCAAAGTCTTTCTTTTATGGTTCTTATCTGTATATGTAAATTTTACCATCTCTCTTTTGTTATAGGATTTTGTGGGTGTAATCCGCTAAAAACCCTCAGGAGACAACACTCCTCCTACTAGGGACACCTAAAGGTTTAACGGCTTGTTGCACGTGCTCAGTGCAATCGTGTCTGCCTACGAAAGTGTGCTTAGTTTTCTCCTTTCTTTTTCTCTTCTTGAATAAACTAGTTTGCTCGGGACGATCAAAGATAAGTTTGGGGGTATTTGTTCAGTTGATAAAACTGCACATTTGTATTACATTTTTCTTACCATTTTCATATTAAAAAAATGACTTTATTATAATATATTATACATATGAGGGTTTATGTGTAAAAACACCATTTTCCATGTGTTAATATATTTTAATTAGTATTTGGTAGGAAAATGTATGCAAATAATATTATTGACCTAATCCTAGTAGAACAAAGTCTACTAAAATCTTATTTGAGTTGTTGTGCAGAATATTTCCAAGTTGTGCAGAATTTTCCAAGGCTTGAATCAAGCAAATCAAGTTGTTGAAGAAATCTTGCCAAATTAAGAAGCAAAACTTGGAGACCAAGTCTGGAAGCAACCGAGAGAAGATTTCTTAATTCTAAAGGTGCCTTGGATTGCCAAATGTCACAATCAGAAAGCCCAAGAAAATTGACGAAGTGATCTTCACCATTGAGCGCGGATCCGCGGCCAAACCCACCCTTGGGCTGCGGATCCGCCGCAAGTTTAGGGAGTTAGAGCGCAATATTTTTTGGCATAAATCATTGCTAAATTTTAGCAAGTTTTCAACAATAAGATTCTGGCTTTGCACTATAAAAGGGCACCGAGAGCCTCTTGGAAAAGGGATCAAGCCGAAGAGATCACGAAGCCCCTGACGCTCACGCATCCAGGCTGATCATCAACTGTTCATCTACCTCCTTGGAAGAGATCGAGAAGCAAATTAGTCTTTGTAATCATTTTCTACGGAATAAAAGTGTAGATTGTTCAGTTGATTAATAAAGGTAGTTATTTTATTTAATTCTTTTTCATTTTACATTATGTTTTCCCTCTCTTTCTTTTCATCTTCTTCTCCTAACATGCGCGAGTAATTCTCCGCTTGTTAGGGTTCGTAGGATTAGGGTAGGCTAATGGATGATGAAAATAATTAAACCCTTTTTAAGTCCTATAAAGTTTAGGAACTTTATCAAAAGAATCATTAACATCCTAATCGGGCGCGCTAGCAATTCTTTGCTAGTTCCGACCGCGATTAGCGATTAGATTAATGATTGTTTTGGTAAAGGCTAGATATGAACGGAGTTCCGTGTCGAGATAAGGGTTAAGAGTGGGATTTCTTTTCCCTCCAGAAACCCTAATCTACACGCATCACCGTCGTTCTAGTTCTAAATCTATTAATGAATAAAAAGGGTAACTTTTAATTAGTCGTCCATAACTACTAAATCCTAACGAACCCTACAAGCCTTCTTATTATATTAATTACATCTTTAAAATAATCTAGATCTATATTTTACATTCTTGTTTAACGTAGATCTAGAAACCATTCTATAAAATTCTTTATCCCTCCTCTCTTTCTCAACACATCTAAAGTAAGAATATAATATTCAATGTTTCCCAGAGGATGACCCGTACTCACCTCGGTCTAGCTACGCGCGACACCGTTCTGATTGCGGTTAACTACATAAACACACTCTTTCGTGACAATCACCACCGTTGGATGTAGTGGATTCGGATGCTGATGGATGAAGTCCCCATGAATTTGGCATGAGTGGCATTGCTTCGCATATTCGAGGCAGTCTTGAATCATCGTGGGCCAGTAGTAGCCCATCCGTTTTATCTTCAACTTCATCTTTGGGCCCGCTTGGTGAGAACCGCAGAGTCAGTCATGAATTTGCTGGACGACCCTTTTTGCTTCGTCAGGTCCTAAGCATCTCAGCCATAGAGAATCAAATGACCTCTTGTACAGGGTATCATTGACGAAGGCGAAAGACAGAACTCGTTTGATGAGTTGATGTCTCGTGGATGCTTCTTCAGGCATTCGGTGGGACTTGAAGTAATTTATGAAGACTTCTCTCCAATCCTCGGCGTTTTTCCAATCTTTTACTTGTAGGGTAATCTGCTCGCTCGCACCCTTTTCTTCGGATGATTCTGGAGATATTTCTGCTGGGGCAAGCACCCGACGGCGTTGCACCACGATTCTAACGTCATCGAGGTTTTCGTCTGCCAGTTCTTTAGCAAGTTTGGCCAACGCATCTGATTTGCTGTTTTCCGTACGCGGTATGTTCTCCAAAGTATAGGAGGGAATTTGGGTCAACAGTTGTTGCACTTTTTTCCCGTATTTCACCAATTATGGCTTGCACGTTTGGTAGTCGCCGTTTACTTGACTAACGACCAGTTGAGAATCCCCATATACGAGGAGGTTTTCAATCCCCATGTCGATGGAAATCTCAAGGCCTGCTATCAGAGCTTCATATTCGGCTTAGTTATTTGTCCTCGGCTCTGTTAGGGAGAACGCGTAGCGCATTATCCCTCCTTGTGGAGTTATAAAGATAAGCCCTACCCCCGATTTGATTATAGGGGTATTTTGTTTGCGTTTCTTCACGGAAGATGCTCCGTCAAAATAAAGCTCCCATCGGGTATCATCGCCGTCGATCGCATCAAACGCATGTTCGTCTGGAAGATCGCAATTCAGAGGAGAGTCGGCCGGTATCGGATGCTCAGCGAGGAAGTCGGCGATGGCCTGGCCTTTCACTGCCTTGAGAGGTTGATATGTTATCGAGAACTCCATCAAGAGCAGAGCCCATTTAGCGAGTCGTCCCGTCAATATGGCCTTCGACATCAAGTATTTAAGGGGGTCCACCTTTGAAATGAGACGGATTTCATGTGCCAACGCATAGTGTCTAAGCTTTGTTATTGCGAAGATCAACGCCAGGCAGTGTTTTTCAATGGGGGAGTAGTTGCTTTCTGCCCCCAGTAGAACTCGACTTAAGTAGTAGAGTGCTCTTTCTTTCCCTTGGTCGTTCTCTTGTGCCCATAATGCGCCTAAAGAACCTTCGAGGGCTGTTGTATAAGGAATGAGAGGCTTTCGCTTAACCGGAGCAGCCAACACCGGGGGGTTTTGCAGGTATTGCTTGATCTCGTCTAGTGCGCTTTGGCACTTTTGATCCCAGACGAACGGGGTTCCCTTCTTCATCAGGTGACTGTAAGGACGGCACTTGCCTGAAAGATTGGCTATAAATCGCCGTATGTATGCGAGCTTCCCTTGGAGAGATCGCAACTGTTTGAGAGTTCTTGGCGGAGGCATTTCCATGATCGCTTTGATCTTTGACGGATCTATTTCAATACCTCGGTGTCGAACAATGAATCCCAGGAATTTGCCTGAGGAAACTCCGAATGCACACTTGAGCGGGTTCATCTTTAAGTTGTATTGCCGAAGGCGTTGAAATACGGTCTTCAGATGCTCGAGATGTTCCTCATATGATTTGCTTTTAACAACGAGGTCGTCGATATAGCATTCGACGATTTCGTGTATAAGGTCATCGAAGATCTTCGTCATGGCCCTTTGATAAGTGGCACCGGCATTCTTTAAACCGAAGGGCAATACTTTATAACAAAATATCCCTAGGGGGGTCCTGAAGGCGGTGTGCTTCTGATCTTTGGGATGCATCTTTATCCGGTTATACCCCGATGAGCCGTCCATGAAGGAGAAAACCTCATGAGTGGACGTATTGTCTATCATCAGTTCGGTGACTGGCACTGGGAAATCGTCCTTCGGGCAGGCTTTATTGAGATCCCGGAAGTCCACGCATATGCGCACTGTCCCATTTTTCTTCATCACCGGGACGATGTTGGCGATCCATTCAAGGTATTGAACTTCCTGGATGAAACCAGAGTCGATTAGCTTCTTGACTTCAGCATTGATACACATTTCAAGCTCAAGCCGCATTCTCCTCGGTGCCTGTATGACTGGCTTGATGTCCGGGGATATCGCCAATCTGTGTACAGCAATTTCCGAATCTAGTCCAGGCATTTCGGAATAGTTCCACGCGAAACAATCTTTATGCTGTAGAAGCACATCTTTTAATGCGGCCACCCTCTCTTCAGATAATAGCTCGCTGATGAATGTCGGTCGTGGATCGTTTGCCGTCCCCAACTCAATTTTCTTGAGGTTATCTGCAGTGGTATGGATTCCGTCTTCCAGCTCTTTTGGCGTTGGTGGGAATTCTGAGATTATCTCGTCGCTGCTGTTTTCGAAGCACCAGGGAAGGTCATCCATGTTCTCGGGCTCTTCTTTTAATATTGTAACCACGTGACAGGTGCGAATTCGCTTCCAATCCCGATGTGGAACCGGTTCTTCTTTCCTCATGGCTTTGGGTTCGTGCTTCTGTGGCGGCGCTACCCTCCTGTTGTCAGACAGGGCGAACTTGCCGAGCTGGTACTGATCTTCAACCCAATTTTTGAAGGTGAAGCAATCTTCAAGAGGATGCCCTATTACTCGATGGTAAGAGCAATAGTTTGGGTCAGAGACTTCGCCTGCTTGTTCGGGGTGTTTAGACTCCGACAATGTAAGCATTTGATGCTTTAAAGCAAGATCAAGTATCTTCTTCGTCTTGTCCCGAGGAAACGAGTACGCTCGACCCATTTTCTTCATGAGGGATAGATCAATAACGCTCGAATCCCGCTTGCGTGGCTTCTTAACCTTTCTTTGTTGCTGTTGAGCGTCTTTTCGGCTTATTTATGTTTTTGCGTCGAGCCTTCTTTATAAAAGGTTGACGAGGAGCGGCATTTTCATCCTTCACGACCTGTTGGAGAAGGCGTTGCGTCTTGTCTTTCTCATAGATGGTCATTTCGCGGTTATGGTCGTCTCGGACTTTTTGACCAGCTTCCCTTATAAATTTGTCCATTCGTTCTTCGAACGACGGACTAGGTACTTTTGCATCTGGAACTTTCACTGGCTTAGGATCAGTGTCCTCCCATTGAGCATCCGCTTCTTCATCGAAGTCATATACGACGTAGCAACCGTGTAGTAGCTCTCGTTTCTTTGACCGGATGTATCCAAGCCCGATTGTTTCCATTCTCCCATTAGGCAGTTTGCGTTGAGTCCCGGGAACGTTCCAGACTTTGTCATAGAACTTGGCTTTTCGAACGGTTTGCTTGAAGGATATCCCTTGGCGCTTTAGCAGCTTTTTCAAACCATCCGTATAATATCTGGGGAGACGGATGGGCTGAAGCCTGTCGAGCGTAGGATCTGCACCATGCCAGATTTCTTTTTCCACCTTGGTTTCCTCAGAGCGGTAGAACAGAATTGCTTTCTCGTTTTCTCGTCTGGGAGGGATATAGAATGTCCGCAACTCTTCTACACTGTAGATATTAAGTGCATCCAGTTCTTTATGGTGTTTAAGCGGCACTATGGCGACTTGTAGACTTTGTTCTTCGTCAGCGGACGTTTGTATTGAAGGTCGAGCAGGGAATACAGCATGGACTTCATCTTCCGAGTCGCTGCCAAAGATCAATGTAGGAGCTGATGATCCCGGCTTGTTGTGTTGGGGCAGACCCGAATAAACCATCTCCTCTTCCTCCTCAGTATCACTGCCGAAGACAGGGATGGTGGCGTTAGTTTTATTCTCCGGCTTATGACACTTCTCCGTGTTTTCGAAATCCGGTAAGAAGTATTTGGCGTCTTCATATTTGCGGACCTCGTTCACAGAGAAAGGGTTCAGTTCTCCCGTCACGGTATACTCGAAACCATCCTTAAAATACTTCATACAGTAATGTTGTGTAGAAGGGATGATGTTGTATTCGTGTAACCATGGTCGGCCGAGCAAAGCGTTGTAGCATGTCTTGGCGTCTATGACGTGGAACTTAATGTCCGTGACGAGTAGCCCAAAGCGTAGCGTCAGTATCACAGACCCAAGAGTTCTTGATGACTGGGAGTCAAACCCGGAGATGGTGATCTTGTCACGAGCAAGGTGCTGGACGCTCATGCAGATTTCTTTTAACACCTGCACATTGAGGAGATTAACGGAGGATCCATTGTCGATCAGGATTTTGCCTATCTTTATATCGTGGCAGTATCCTGAGACATAGAGGGGGCGATTGTGTTCGCAAGTCCCAAGGAGAAGGTCCTCGTCGCCGAAGGTGAAATCGGCCGTGTGCACTTCTTCCAATTCATCCTTCATCTTTTCCTCGGCCAGGAAAGCTTGGAATTGTTCCGGGTCTTGTAATGCCTTAAATAACGAATCTCTCGCCTCCTTTGATAGCAAAAGAGCGTCAAGAATGCTAGGCTGTGAGGGTAGCTTTCTCAAATGCGCTAAGACGTTGTAATCCACCTTATTCTTCTTTGGCGGGTCCTTGGCGGCTAGCTCCTCCAGAACTTGGTCATCTAAGACGATATCTTCGGAGACCTTTTCTTTCCCTTTATCTTTTCTGTTTGAAGGTCCGAGGTTCTTTTCAGGCAGCGTCCTATTCCGCAGCCGGATATTTTTGCAGACCTTCAGCTCTTCTTCTTTTCTCGAAGTAGACTCTTTAAAGAGAGGGGCAAGATCTAGCTCTTCATCAGAATCACTCCCGAATGTAGGCACTTGTGACCCGTCGGTGTTAACCACGCGACAATTACCAGCAGTTCTTTTAAGCCCTTCGGTCGTATTTCTTTGCTCTCGAAGAGTTTTACGTTTTTCCCGCTTAAAGCGTTGTCGATGAGCAACGTATCCTTGCCACCATTTATCGAAAGCTTTGCACTCCTGAGTGGGGTGCGAAACCTTCTGATGATATAAGCAATAAGACGGGTGCATTTTCGCTTCACCAGTAATTTCTTCTTCGGAGGATGGTAGCTTCATGCCCATTGATATGGCCTTAGCAAACTTTTTCCTCATCTTGAATTGGCTTTTGTCAGCGGTGGAGGCATTTTGCTCCAGCGGGATCATCTCAGCTCTTTCATCAAGTCGCTGGCGCTTGGCCCTTTCAAATATAGCCGTCTCGCATTCTCGATCAGCTTTACTTTTCAATCGAGCTTCGTTAAGGAACGCGTCAATCATTTCAACTGATAGCTCCGGAATTTTTGATTCGGTATCTGCCCCCAGCGTTTTAGTGCTAGAAGTCTCCTCATCGTTCGTGATCGAATGGGAGATCATATGACAGCTCGCTACATATTCCTCGGATTCATCCGATGAACTTTCTCCCTCATCTTCTTCTTGAAAGACGTGATTGAGGAACTCTTGGAGCGTAATGGGAGTCCGTGCCTTTTGGTTGTATTCATCCAGCGCGTCAATTTGCTTTTGTAAGTCCGTGCGCTTGTCGCCAGGCTTCACGGGCTTCTTAGATTTCTTCTTCTTCTTTTTCGAAGATTTTGACGGCTGGCTGCGAATGTTTGAGCCACCATCATCGGTCTTTGGAGTTGTACGCAGTTTCAACATCCCTTCAATGACTTGCGGTTCCAACGGGTTCTTCCACTTGATCGCTGGACATGCCTGAAGATCGTTTAGCATCCTCTTTGTCTTGGCTGATAATACAACCTCCCAAGGAGCTTCTTCATCGGATGGCCTAGTACTCGATGATAAGGACAGTAGTTGGGCTCGTTGATGTCACTTGGTTGCAACGGACGTTTTGGATCCGGCAAATTTATGAGTCTGTTGCGCAACGCCAGCTCGAATAACTTCCTCGTTTTATCACGGGGAAAGGAATAAGGACGTCCCATCCTATCCTCAAGGGGTACGTACGGGCGCATATTATTTTGACGAGCCACTGGCTTCGGGTCGCTCGGTTGTTGTTGAGCATTAGCGACGACGATCGCTTTTCCCTTCCCTTTGTCATTTCGGGAGTCCGGCCTTGGAAGAGGAGGTTTATGACCCATCTGATCCATCTGTGCTAGTTTGTCGATCAAGGCCTGGAAGGTAGTCGGCTTGAAAAACATCATAAACTGCGAGATGGTTGCTTGTGGATCGAGGGTTCCCACAAACATACCAACTGCGGGAGCTTCTTCAATGCGCTGCTCACACTTTGACCATAAATTCCGCCATCGTATAGCGTACTGAACCCATGTCTCGCCGGGTTTCACCCTAGCGTTAATCAGTGCCGTCATTGGGGTACGTTCACTGGCGCTTGCAAAACGCTGAGTAAAACAGTAGCTCCATCTCCGCGAAGGTTTTGATAGAGTCGTTCGGGAGCTCGGAGTACCATTCGAATGCCGTATCCGATAAACTTCTAACAAACTGGCGCAGTAAAAGCTTGTCATCACCACCGGTATTGCCGCAGAGTGCCCTGAACTGGGCAACATGCTGGTGAGGATTGCCCGTCCCCTTGTAGACATGGAACTTGGGAATTGTATAACCTGGCGGGTACTTGATTTGATCGTACCAACTTGGATATGGCCTCCCCGTTTTTACGACCTGACCGGCCGCTTCGGTCGCATGATGAACCCGTATTTGCTGGGCGATGTACTCATCCAAATCAGCTTTGGAGATTGTATCCTCTTTAGCTGTCGATAGAGCTGGTGGAGGATTTGATGTCTCTCCCCTATCGTCTCCAAGGACGATCGGGGGCTCTTCAGCCGGAGGATCTTGTTGTATCATCATCCCTATCATGTCTTGGAAGAGGAGGCCCATACGCTGTATGTTGGCTGCTTGTTCAGCAGCTTCTTTGTCCTTCTTCTCCAATATCCGACGAAGGAATTCAGCGTCGGTTTCTTCCTCCTGGCGCTCATCTGAGGATGTTTCAGGATTTTCTTTTGGCCCTGTAAGTGCGGCCATAGCGTTCATCATTTCTTGAAGCTTTTGCTGTTGCTCCTGCGCCTTGGTCACTGATCGGGTAAGCGGTCGATGACCCGCGGATATGCGGCTATCTTCTTTTCCAGACACCACATAGACGGTATGGACTATAATGCCCCCTGACTTAGGGCGTTTGGGTTCACCATTTTTAACTTTTGCCGCTGACGCGGGAGTTTTCTCTGGCCTCCTTCTTTTGTGGGCCGTTGAGGTTGAAGGGGCCGTTGCAGTGGGCACCCTAGCGATCGTTGTCCCTTGCTGTTCAATAAGACGGTCTTTTCCTTCTTGCACCTTCGTCTTCTTTCGTTGATGGGAGAGATCCAGGTCGATCACGGAGTCTTGAACTCTCCTCCAAACTTTATAAATTCTTGAGGACAGCCGTTGATGGGGCTGTTCTTGCTTCGTTTCTGGAGCTCTCTCCGCAGGTGGAGGAGATCTCTTCAGTGTAGCGGTTGGAAAATTCTTCCGTACCCTCCTCAGCAGTTCAAAGTTGTTCCCAATTGGAACAGCAGCGTTGACTTCCACCACTGGAGCCGGTGGAGTTAACCCTAAGGGGGAGTTGCCCCCTGCCTTCCTCACTCGTTGCCAATGGCGACGTCGAGCATGACGAGCCGTTGGGACTGGCTTGGAGATTGAGACATCTTCTTTTTGCCCCCTGTCTGAATGAGGCGCCGCTGGTGTTAACCTCTTAAAGACTGAGGTTGTCTTTTGAGGGGTGATATTCAACCTATCGAAGACGGATCCTCGAGTAGGGGCAGGAGCAGGAATCTTCAGTCTTGAAAAGACTGATTCTTTGACAGGGGAAGCCGCCTTGACGACTTCTGGAGCAGCAGTTATTGCCTTCCTTAGGACAGCCAGTTTAGAGTTCTGATCCAGCCTGGCGAAAACCGAGGCTGTTGGTTTGGTGGTGGGCAACCCGTTGACAGGGGTCGTCGTAGCAGTGAGCCGGTCGAAGACCGACTTTTTGTTCACTTCTGGTGCAGGTATTGGCGCAGAAAAGCTTGTAGGTGGGATCATGGTCCCGAAGAACAGGCCAGTAGTGGCTTGGGTCACCTGGTCTACCGGCAGAGCGAGAAAGGAGGCCGCTTGGGGCCCATATGCTACACCTCCAGGTGAGGTGGAACGTCCGTTGCAGTGGCACTTCGAGCAGTTGGTGCAGTTAGAGGCCATTGAATCTTAAGTTCTGCGCCAGGCAAAAGACCATATCTTAGTAACTTGAAATCCAAAGGCAACCATTTAACAAACCGCGATTGGTTCGCGAAGACGACACACGAAGTGTGGAGTGGAAAGAGGAAAAGGTCCCACCGGGCGTGCCAGAATCTGTTCCCCTGCGAACGGCGGCCTAGACTTGGACGTCTTGCCTGAGATTCGGGGCAGATGCTATTTGGTTTTATCCGTCTACCTCTCTAAAGATGCCAAGTTGATTTATGACACCATGTATCGGAGGTTTAGACGGATGCAGCCGATGTAGCAGACTTCGTCAGATTCCCCCTCAGGGTGAAGGGTTTTTGATTGTGGGGACGCTCTTCCCTGCAGGCGCAAGTCCCTGCAGTTAATTACGCTACCGCATTGCGGTAACAACTTTCTCCTTCTCCAGAATTTCACTTCGTGTCGTGTGTGTTTGTTTTATTTGTGGTTGCCCGTGGATTGTATACGGAGACTGAGTAATACCGTCGCCCGTAGGACGTGGATTAGTCCAAATCCGTATTTACTTAGATTTGGGTTTGGTGTTTTTAGTTTAAGGATACGTTAGTCGTATTGAGACTAAGATCGACTTAAACGTTCATCAAGGATAAGTTAGTCCTGTTTTGGACTAAGATCAACTTGACGTGGTGATCCATTTAATATATGGCCGTCGGGACTCATCACCTCTCTAACGTCGTTGAAGGATTACAACGATAGGTGTCAGAGGAGTTCAGAGACGTACCCTTGAACCAAAGTTAATTTGGAGTTTTATAGTCCATTTGAATGTTTAAGGATACGTTAGCCGTGTTTGGGGGCTAAGATCAACTTAAACGGGATCGTTTAGATCTGGCAAAAGAGCATTTGGAGGCTCTATTGTTCCAGTTTAGGGACGTAGTGGTCCATAGGTAGTTTAGGGACGTTGCGGTCTATGCTCCAGTTTAGGGACGTGGTGGTCCATGTTCCAGTTTAGGGACGTGGTGATCCGACATTAGTTTAAGGACGTCTCGGTCCAACATTAGTTTCGGGACGTCTCGGTCCAATATTAGTTTAGGGACGTCTCGGTCCAATATTAATGTATGGTCGTCGGGACTCGTCACCTCTCTGACGACGTTGAATGATTACAACGACAAATGTCAGAGGAGTTCGGAGATGTACCCTCGAACCGAAATGAATTGATTTAAAAGAGCAATCTTGCTCAGTCAATTTAATTTAAGGACTTATGGCCAAAATTGGGCTAAGTCCAGTTTAAACATTTTTTGTCTTTGGCCTGTGTTGGGGCTTCACCCCTTTTTAGTAATGCACTGCATTATTCTTGTTTTGGTTGGGCTTTGCCCTTTTACAAATGATGCAGAGCATCTATTTTTTTGTTTGGGCTTTGCCCCCCACTTTTTAAAATGCATAGCATTTTTTATTAGGCCTGTTAGGCCTTTTAATTGGGCTCTGTCCCTCTTCTTTAACAATGCAGAGCATTAGATACTCTGACAGTGCCCCACGTGGCTTGTCAGGCGCTTTGCGCTAAGTATTGAGCGCAAACTCGTATGGTGGTGACACGTGTCACGCTCTGGTAAGCGCACTAGAGCAGTGCGCTGCGCTGTTGCGCTGCTGACATGTGGCACGCTCTGGTGAGTTGCGCCAATTCCAGAGAACGGAGCTCTGTTTCAAGAGCACGTAGCGCAAGTAGTTCTATGGCTGACACGTGTCGCGCTCTGGTGAGCGCAAGCGCGATAGCGCAGTGCGCTGCGCTAGCGCGCTACTGACACGTGGCGTGCTCTGGTGAGCGCAAGCGCAATAGCGCAGTGCGCTGCGCTGTTGCGCTACTGACACGTGGCGCGCTCTGGTGAGTTGCGCCAATTCCAGAGAGCAAAGCTCTATTTTAAGAGCGCATAGCGCAAATTGTTCTGTAGCTGACACGTGGCGCTCTCTCAAGAGCGCAACAGCGCAGTTTGCAAGTGCAAAGCACTATTTGATTTCTTGATCTAATTTAGATCAAAGAAAAATAAGTCTTTTCTTGTTTTTCTTATCTCAGAGAACCAAAGGTTCATGAAAAGTGCAAAGCACCATTTTATTTTATTTTATTTTTATTAAAGATCATTGATCTTGTTTTTAGATCTATGATCTGTTCATAAGAGAACTTTCTCTTTAAAGGTTTTTACCTATTTTTATTCTTGAGGAGTTTCTCAAAGTTCCCTCTCTCTCTCTCTTTTTAGAAAAATGTTGATACCTTTGAATTGAGGCCTAGGGTCCTTTTTATAGTACCCATAAATTAGTTAAATTTGTTTAAAAAAAATTTTTGAGTGATTTGGGGAATTTTCCCCACTGTTGGATCTTTGATCCAAGGGCTTCTGCTTTGCAGTAGAAAATCTTCTTGTTTTAATAAGAACAGAAAAGATTTCTTAGAAATTTAATTCTGTTCGGCGCAGATGCCCCAGCGCGCGACACGTGTCGCGCAGCGCACAGCGCTAGCGCATCTGTACTGACACGTGTCGCGCAGCGCAACTGCGCTAGCGCATCTGCGCTGACACGTGTCGCGCAGATGCAACACTGACACGTGTCGCGCAGATGCAACACTAGCGCAACTGAAGCGTTGCTTCCTTTAACAGAGCTTTGCTCTGATTGGGCGCGCCTTCTTGGGTGTTGCGCTGACGTATCAGCGCCGGACACGTGGCGCGTTGCGCCCGGGATTTGAAGCGTTGCTTCAAAATTTGAATTTTGAATTTCAACAGAGCTTTGCTCTGATTAGGCGAAACAGTGAGTCTTGGGTTTGCCCTTCTACGGCTGGTGCATAGGTACTGTGGCATATTCTGGGTATTATTAAAACAGTGCTTAAGTGTTGAGCTGTCGGGAAATTGTGAGACTTTGATGAATCGATCGAAAAGTTTAACGTTCGTCCTGGTATCATGTGATGGGATACAATATTTGGAATCCACATGTAATTATGAGATAACTAATTTGAATGTTATAAATCTAGCAATTTAGTCTCATTTGATCGGTTGCCATGGGATTTTGATGTGATCAAAAGTCCGTGGCAATTACGTAACGTATGCGGATACTCGCCGGGTAAACTTAATAGATCGCCATGCCCTATAGCCCCGACCAAGTGACTGTAGGAGAACCCCGTCGCCACAAGCATCCATTCGGGTACTCGCGGCAGCGGTGTTCCACCTTAGTGCATTTCGTCGACGGCATCGGGGGGTGCGGCCGTCTACTAAATTTTCCGACGAGCATTTGATCAGGATGTCGGGAATCTTGTTGAATTGCCCGACTAGATATTAAAAGGTGTTTTCAATATCGAGACTAAAATACGGGGTTTATAATTGTTAGGCATGCGATATTTAAGGAATTCATTTGGTTAGGCATGAAATCCAGAAAATGAGATATTTCGGGTTTATGATGTCTAAGGTGGTTGCGGATTCCAACTGTTGTAGTTTTTCACTTTCTTTTCTATGACCGTAAGTGCAATATGTGGTGTATCGCCGGTTTCGGTGCTATATGTCAACGACAATTGGGATACGCATATTTACTTACATTGATGACATGTGATGTTATGTGTTGCTGTGATATATTATATTGGTTCGTCGTGATCGAATAGCCGGGCGTTTTATGTGAGATGAGAGTTTTTCATTATCATTTATGGAAAATTCATTGTATGTAATATTCTTTTATTGGGGCACTTCCGGGTTGAGGATGATGTCACCATTGTATATTATTTACATTTCCGCATTAGGATAGACCCAAGGCGGGGAGCACAAGTAACCGGTTCTAGGGTCCAGTGGGAGACCATCTCGAGGATTCAAGGCCGGGTCTCCTAACTCTAGAATTAGTAGGGTTTCTTGCCGCTCTCGTAGGGGTCTAGAGGTGTAGAATTGGCTATTCATCACGACCGCGGAATCCGTGTTTTATACATGCTTAATCTAAAACACGGAAATCCTAGTATATCCAATATTTCATATGTTTTATTCTGCTGCAATATTCTGTGATGTGATCATTGATTATATTCTGAGAAGAATGCCTATATATTATATATATGAGATATAATTAATATTGCTGCTTTCATTTCTGTCACGGCCCAAGTTTGGATGTGACAGGTACTTAGATTGTATCATATCTAAAGATATGCACACAGTCCAAGTAAGCCGAAAACCAAGATCAAAATCCTTTTTGCGGAATTCTTTATATAGAAATTTAGTTCTAAGTAAAAATCACATGTTATGAAGTTAAAATATTAAACAAGTATAAAGTGTTAAGTTTGGTTGCATCCCTAGTTGGGATCAACAATAAAAACAGCGGAAAATAAAATCTCAGAATATAACACATCAATAATAATCCCAAACATAAAGAAAAGAAACCAAAATTTATAGAACTAAACGATCTCAACTGTCAAATAATATACATATAACCATTTCTCACTCTAAGTTAAAATACGGGTCTGATGGAGATTTTCTAGATACAAAATACAATACCCAAAAGAGGAGGTTACTACATATGTAACCCACCTATCAAAAGATGTGATAAACCTGCAAAAGTAGATCTACACCGCTGCTAACCGTCCATTCTACCCCTGCAAGGAACTGTGGCACAACGGGGTGAATTGCCAGCTCGGTGAATATAACTAACATATAACGGTTAATAATGTAAATATGACGATCATACTAACTGAAGTGTGAACAAATATAATGTATGATTATCCGTCGAAATCATGAATTTATAATACGAATCTCATAATCAAACTGAAATCTCATCATTTATTTCCAATAAAAATTTATTTCCCGTGTCCATCATCGACACAAAACTTCCATTTCTCACCGGCATCATTCCTCGAATGATCCAGAAATCAACAATACTGATCGTTATCATCTAGATATACGCCATATTTTTACCACTCTATCCGGTATCGAGTAACCTGGCTAGGCTCCCCCACCTCAATGCGGCTATCCTGCTCCTCGGTCTCGACCGGGTCTACCATGTATCCAACTGTATATCTTCCCTACTCAGTATGGATAACGTAAAATCCATGACCGTATATCTCCCCCACTCGGTCCGGAATAAAACCAAATCATAAAACATCTCATGGTGGACATGACACATCAATCATGAAAATCACTGGATTTATGTAATAGTATTCAAAACTCAAAACCAGAATTCCTCAAAAATACATTTACCTCTTGTATCAACATGAAATACTCAGATACTAAACATGATATTAATGATGCAATTTACTACTATTATTGGTGTGTAAGATACGATATGAATCATTTTAACAAGAAATTTGCTAAGTGTAAAAGTGACAGGGTAATATCGACGAGGTGTGTGTAACATATAAGATGTGCACGCAGCATGACTCGTCGATACTTGTGTAGTGTTCTAGCAACTAAGCAAGGTATGTATGAATTATGAATGCATATTGTTAATTTAGCATATCAAATAAGTTTTTTATTTAAATAAAACTACGAGCGTAAAATGCCATCTTTACAAAAATTCCCCGATAGATGTTTAGTCTACTCGCCGGAAAACGTCGAATCTATTCAGCAAGTGCCAGTCATTTCCCTTTCCTCGCTGCCTCCGAAAATCCCGTATTCGAATCTAACATCACAATTTAACTTGTATAAGGAAACGGCTACTCCGACATGACGGAAATGAAAAACACCCGTTCCCACATACTAGTTATATTTTATACGACTATTCCAAGTTATCATACACTTAACCTTACTGGATTTTAACCCTAACCTGCATCGCTACAGAATTTAAATCGCGACGCGTTTTAACCGTGTCGTATTTTGCGTTTTTTTACATATCCTTTCCGATATTAGTTTCTAGATTCTAAATTCAGTGAAACTAACTTGTTTAAATAACACCAAATTAGCCAAAATTATACACTGAAATACACCCAACCATCCAAAACTACCTAGCAAACCACAAAATCGGCGACGCCGGATTTTCCTTTTTGGTCGCCGGCCCAATTCCGAGCCCTCTGGTTCGTGATCCTATGGTTTGCTCTAGGTGTTACATACATCATTTTAGCACTGTTTTGTTAAGATTATTATCTTCCAAACAATAGCAGATTTCAACAGAGCCTATAATTAAGTAAAATACGATATTATGGAACTTGTTCACTTCAAATTAAACTAAGTACAGAACCTAAATTTCCTACTGTGATTAAGAATTACCCACAATAAGCTATTGGAATAACCCCGCCAAGATGCTAAGCCCCTTGTCCTAGCTTGATGGTGATGAAAACCTAGAATCTAGCTTCCTTCTTCTTCTTCTTTCTCTTGTTGTTTCTTGCTCTCTTTAGTTTTATTTTCTTTCAAAAATTTTCAGAATTTTTAATTAGCGATTGATCTGAACAAGGTTTATATATAGCAAATGAAAGGAATAAGGTGAAGGAGGAGGTGCCATCAAGCTAGATGTGTTGGTTTCATGCAAGGAGGAGGCGGTGGGTGGGTGTGTGCATGCAAATAAGAGGTGTGCTAGCCTTATCTACTAATTATTGTTTTAATTTTATATTAAATTCTGAACTAAATGATTTTCCATCCTATTTTCATTTACACCCTTAACAATTTTCCATTTGCACAAAAATCCTAAACTTTACCTAAAAACCCCTCACAACTTAGTTTATTATAAAACACACATTTTATTAAAATGAAGCTAAAATTATCACTAAAACCCTTATAACTTGTTTATGTTGCATATTAAAATTTTAATTTAAATTGTTTTACATACAACTCATGAAATTGACTTATTTGTTTTTAATAACTTTATGATTTATCATATTATTATTAAATTAATTCATTTTATTTATTTCTAAATTTTCAAAATGCTACAATACTCCCCCCTTAAGAAAATTTGGTCCCTGAATTTAAAATTTAACTAGACATACCTTCAAAAGGATGTGGAAATTTCTTTTGCATCGTATCCTCGGTCTCCCAAGTAATCTCCTCGCAATTCTTTTCTTGCCAAAGAACCTTTACAGATGGAAGTACCCTCGATCGTAGTTTCTTTGCCTGCCTGTCAAGAATAACGACTGGCTGCACTGTGTAGGATAAATCCGGCTCAAGCTGTAAGGTCTGATACTGGATCGCGTGAGAAGGATCGTGAAGATACCTGCGAAGCATCGAAACGTGGAACACCGGATGCACGTCGGGAAAACTCGGTGGAAGTGCTAAACGGTAAGCTACAGCACCCACTCTCTCCAGAATCTCGTAAGGTCCGACATATCTGGGGCTGAGCTTCCCCTTTTTCCCGAAACGCATCACACCTTTCATCGGAGATACATGTAGGAACACATGATCTCCCACTCCAAACTCGAGTCTACGACGTCGTCTATCTGCATACGATTTCTGTCTGCATTGGGCCGCATTCATTCTATCCCGTATCAACTGAATCTTCTCTGTAGTCTCCTGTACTATCCGCGGTCCCAAGATGCAACTCTCGCTCGGTTCTGTCCAGCAAACGGGTGATCGACATTTCCTCCCATACAAAGCTTCAAAGGGCGCCATCTGGATCGTCTCCTGAAAACTGTTGTTGTACGAGAATTCTATCAAAGGTAGGTGATGATCCAAACTACCACAGAAATCAAAGCTACAAGCCCGAAGCATATCCTGTTAGTGTATATGCCCTAGAGGCCATTACTGCATCATACTAGTTTGTATATTACTTAATGGAAGCTTGGGATATTCACCTTATATAAACAATCTTGCTCAATATAGTAGTATGCTACTTGTTTGTTTCTACTTCAATGTGTACTTGTGTTTATTTTAGTATATCACTTATACGCATTAGTGGAGCCCTTAGGATCTTTGCTTGATTACCAGCGTTGTGATGGCAGTCACACTAGTGGGGGCTGGGTAATCTATAAGCACATCCTTATACAGGTCCCCCTAGTCGCAGGACTATCGAGACAGGGCATCGATACTCCTGAGTAGACTAGCGTATGCGCTTCTCATCCCAGTGTGGGAGATGGTCTGTCCCACAGCCATCAGTACGTCGTACTGGAGATAGTATACGGGTGCTCGTTGGGTTACGAGTACACTGGACAGGACTCGTCGGGAACTGACAGGTTGGTATTATACCTATCGTCAGTTATCAGTTCCCAGGTGACATGAGTACAGCTTAGTCCGCTGACTTGACACTGTCACTTCGCCTCGAGTGTGTTCCCACTGTACTTTGATTACTAACCCTACCACGGCTCAAAGGAGTCGTGCAAACGGGTAGTAGTTGGATACAGTCCCGAAGCACTTGGAGGCAGTGACGGTTAGACAGGATTCGTCTCTTCCGGTATTGGGGGTTGACATCGCGCTGTGTCTAGGAGAGCCATTACACGAGTAGTCCCTGGCCAGGGCAAGCGAGATATACTGGTAGGCTTCCAGTGTTATCTCAGGGTGTTTTGGGCTTCACTCCGACACGACTTGTACCGCTATTAGGGGACTGACGTTTACCGCCCCTAGGCCCGCCATGCGATGTATCAGACGAACAGACCGGACTGTACGGAGATTGTCACACTCAGACTCAGTAGGAGTTCAGATGGGGTTCACCTCGTCAGCCTTCTTGTCGGCATCTACCTGGGGACCGTTACGCACAGCTAGTGCCGCTTGCGGTCTGTGGTTAAACCCACTGCCAGCGTAAGTGTCGAGTCTTTAGAGTCCCACACAGAGGGTATTCGCCATTGGGCAAAACAGAGTAGAGTCGCATGGTTTTGCGACAGGGTTCGTTCTCATCCGCGCACTTGTGCACGTTTGGAGTCCGGACGGATATTACTGGCTGGCTCTGGTTTGAGTCAGATACTGGTATATGTTTTGGGGTTGCTTTTATCTCTCAGTATTCATGTTCCTCGAAACAAGAATGCAGGTGTGTATGCACAGTTGTTTGAGGAGGAGGAAGAGGACTTTCATTAGGGTTTCGGAACGGGTGCGTATGCACAGTTGACAGTTGTCTTTTTCCAAACCCTAATGGATTTATGTTATATCAATTAATAATATTAATAAAATGAAATTGTGTCATGGTTGGTTTTTATGTTGACTTGTTGACCATGGTTGACTAGTTGACCATAGTTGAATGTTTGACCATCATCATTACTTTGCAAAGATGCTCTTTGATTCTAGCAAATTTCATTTAATGCATGAAATGATAATGGTCATTCCTAAACCTTCCATCAACTATTTCATTTTCATTATTATTATTAATTTGATAATTCTCTTTTTGCTTTTGTTATGGTTGCAAAAGGAAAAAGAGCTCATTCTATCATATTGCTTCTCTCTCCTCACTTCATCTTCTTCTTCCTCTAGCTCAAGGAGAATCCTTCTCATGTGTTGAGAATCCCTCTCCTTGAAAGATAAACATCCCAAAGACACTCTCTACTCTCTCTAGGGTCAAAGGTTTAGCAAGCCGAAGATTCTAGTTCTCTCAAAGTTCGAGAAAGAGCCCGAAGGTTGAACCCTCAGGTGGATCCATCTTTGACGGAAGAAGGCAACGAGGAAAGAACCATCAACCTCTACAAGGTTTCAAGAAGAAGGAGTTCAAGTTAGGTATAACCTTTCATCCGAGTAGCTAACTCCTTTTAGCATGATAGCTAGTTTAGTTTAGAAAAGATCCCGACTTTGTTAGTCCATGTTGCCCCATGCGCTAAAAATTTGATTTTTATACCGTTTCCGCCTCCCCGTAAGAACCGGGGGTCGCAACGTGGACTTACAGTGGTATCAGAGCCTAACTAAACATAAACTAGCTCGGTAGCGAAGTGTAACGAAGTTCGGAACCGAAAAATCCAAAAACCAAACTTTTCAAAAACCCTAGTTTCTGTTAAATTTTTTTCTGGTCAAAACAAAATTTGTTATATACCTAAAATCATCTCAGGGTTTTTTATAGATAACCACCAAAAACGAGCCAGAGATCTGACCAAACGACCGCGTTTCCGCGGCCTCAGCAAGCTATGTTGCCGCGGATCCGCGGCCGTCTTGTCTCCTCTCTGCCTCGATTTTGGTGCAGTGTATCTCTGGATTGGCTTTAGGATTTTTGAGATATATTATATGTGCCCAGATTTTCCAGAATAGAAATTTGTTTTTGGGGGCCTATAATTCCGTATTTTTCCGAACTTCACTACACTTTGACTATGTTGGTTATATCTGTGTTGTTTGTATGTATTGAACGTCGGCTAATCGCTATAAGTCGATTAGTCGGGGTTATACATCTCTGTGATCTGTGTTTGATATTGGAATGTGTATATGAATGTGTTGGACTGTCGCGGGTGAATAGTCGGGGTGGATGTGAGATGAGCTTTTGTTTTTCTTTCATTCATTTGTAACATGTAAATTGATGTAATATTATTATTTGTTTGGCCGCACAACCGGGTCGGGGTTGTAACCGTCATTGTATAATTCTTTTTACTGTTTTTGCTCCTAGGATAGACCCATGGAGGGGTGCACAAACTACCGGGTACTTGGCGGGTAGTTTGCCGCACCCGTAGGGGTCTTGGGTGGGGTATTGGCTATTCACCGCGACCGTGTAATCCGCTTTTCGTTGCAGGCTCGAACGGATTGCGGATTCCTAGTATATCCAATGTATTCATTTGTGATCTGTAATGTCTATCATTGCTATATTTATAACTATTTAGGCGTTGCTTATGTTTTACAGCCGCGCTAGCCCAGCCCCCGCTCTGTCGTTAGTTAAGTAACCTAACGGGTGATGACGGGGCCCCGTGGCGAATGCGAATGGCATAAGCGTACGTCATATTTTGGTTGTTTTCTGCAATGGTAGGATTAAATGATGGGACGCATTAAAAGAACTAATGCAAGAATATCACGCATTAAAAGAACTAATGCAAGATAATAAACCAAGTTAAAAATCGTTGGAACACTTTCGAAAAACCACTCGGTTCTTTTCAAAACTAACTTTTAAATGCGGAGCTTGAGCCACTCCTTCTAAAAGCTATCTCGTTCCATCGATTATATCAAGTTCACTATGTTCGCGATTTCGCCAAAACCATTCGTAGCCCTCCGTCGTTTCACATGAATAGTCAATAGTATTCAATCTGTGTTTGTTGGCCAAAGTCAAGGCATAGTGATTGGTAGCTATTGGGTATTCATGTGCAGCATAGATAGATGCGTTGATTTGGAACAGTCGTACTTCCTTGTTGGCCAAAGTCAAGAGTAGGTACGGGTGGATTCAAATTAACCTGGAGAATGACGGGAAGAACTTGACATGTGACTTATGATTTGTTGGCCAAAGTCAAGGTCATAAGAGCATGGGGCAAAAATCCACATCGGGAGTTTCATAAGTACTGAAACTTGCTAGATTTGCATACCATTTGGAGTGTGGTGATTCTGGTAGGATTCCTTCAGTTTCGTCACGCAATGATATTTGGATCCCGATCCTACTGTGAGTATATGCTACTCCTCGGGAAATTTCTCACTAAACGATCAATGCTATAAACCTAGTAGGTGCCTAGAAAGGTGTTAGCGGGGCTACGCCCCCAGGGAAAAGAGGTTATTTAATTAAGGAACTTCGCGAAAGCGTTGGAAAACCTCCCTCGAAGTACCGGCACTGGCCTGGCTGAATGGTTAAGCAAGTATTGTACGGTGGGATTGATCCCGACTAATTCTTCCTTTATGGTTTGAGGAGGGATTCGAGAGACAGTGGGAGCCATCCTGTTTAGAAAAACTAAAAACCATTCTAAACTTGCAAGAGCATCGTGCTAAAGTGTTTCTTCTCTCTCTCCTAATTGCAGCGACCAATCGACATGACTGGACTTATGTTACTTCTAAATAAAAATATATTGACAGGGCCAAACTATAAAGATTTGCTCAGGAATGTCAAGATAGCAATCACTTACGACAAGCTGGGGTATCTTCTTACCACCAAAGCTCCCCCCGTCCCAAGTCCCACCTCCAGCGTCGCGGATAAGGAAATCCGTAAGACCTGGGAGATTGATAGCGCGAAGGCCAAGTGCCTCGTACTTGCCTCGATGGACAATGAACATCAGAGGAGGCACGAGAATATGGACCTTGAATCCATATTTCTCCATACAAAAGAACTGTATGGGGAGCAATCTCGTATCGCAAGATACGAAGTGTCGAAGAAGTTGTTTTCGGCAAGATTGGCCGTCGGATCATCGGTAGCGGAACACGTGCTTAAGATGATTGGCTACATTGAGGAGCTCGCTGAACTTGGGACCACGTTGGAGAATGAGCTCTATACGGACTTGATTCTTCAGTCCCTTCCTTCCACTTACGCCCAGTTTATACTGAACTTCAACTTACAAGAAAAAGAGGTTGAACTTTCAGAACTCCTCAACATGATGAGGAGCGCAGAGGGCACTCAACAGAAAAGTAGGGAAACATCCACTTTGTTTGTAGGAGGATCTTCTTCTTCTAGGTCCAAGGCGAAAGCCAAGGGAAAGAAGAGGAAAGCCCCCGCCAAACCAAGGGACGGTGTTAGTAAAGTGGATATGAAGGGAAAGGCAAAGGCAACAATGATAGCGGGGAAGCTTATAGGTAAAGAAGAATGCTTCTATTGTCATAAGAGTGGACACTGGAAGAATGATTGCAGGGCTTGGAAAGCCAGGACACAGGAACTGAAGCAGGTTGCGGCTTCAGCTTCAGGTGTGTATGTTATTGAAAACTGTCTTTCAATAAACTCTACTTCCTGGGTATTGGATACCGGATCAGGATCTCATATCTGTAATTCTTTGCAGGCGTTGAGAAACCGTAGGGTTTTGAAGGCAGGTGACATGACCCTCAGAGTTGCGAACGGAGCTAGCATGGATGCTAAAGCCGTGGGGGACTATCACCTGGGAATGTCAGATGGGCATGTTTTGGTTTTGCGTAATTGCTTTTTTGTACCCAACGCAACTTGTAATATCATTTCTGTATCTTTGGTTTCTAAAGAAGGTTATGAATTTGCGTTTGTAAGTAATGTTGTAAACATTCACCTTAATCAAGTTCTGATTGGGTCAGGTACATTGAGCAATGATATATACGTGTTAAACCAACCACAGATTTTCAATGTCCAGAATACACACAAAAGAAAGTCTCCGGAAATCAATCAGACTTTCTTATGGCATTGTAGACTGGGTCACATCAATGAGAGAAGGTTGACTAAGTTACATACAGAAGGGTATTTGGATCCGTTCGAATATCAATCGTATGCCACTTGTCAATCCCGTCTCAAAGGAAAGATGACAAAGACTCCGTTCACTGGACACGGAGTAAGAGCGAGCGAGCTCTTGGGACTCGTACACAGCGACGTGTGCGGTCCAATGTCTACACATGCGCGAAGCGGTTATTCTTACTTCATTACTTTTACGGATGATTTTTCAAGGTACGGTTATGTTTTCTTAATGAAACATAAGTCCGAAGCCTTTGAAAAGTTCCAGGAATATAAGAATGAAGTAGAAAAACAAACCGGCAAAAGTATCAAGATTCTAAGATCGGATCGAGGTGGAGAATACTTAAGTGCCGAGTTCCTGAATTACTTAAAAGAGAATGGAATTCTCTCTCAGCTTACTCCTCCATACACTCCGCAACATAACGGTGTATCGGAGAGACGGAACCGGACCCTATTGGATATGGTACGGTCCATGATGAGTAACGCTGAGTTACCGCGATCATTCTGGGGGTATGCGCTAGAATCAGCTGCATACCTTTTGAACCGAGTTCCTACTAAGACTGTGCCTACTACACCATATGAGTTGTGGTGTGGAAAGAGACCCTATCTTAAGCACATTAAGACATGGGGATGTCCAGCTTTTGTTAAAAAGCAGCATGCGGACAAGCTCGAGGCATGCTCAGTACAGTGTAAGTTCGTGGGATATCCAAAGAACTCCAAGGGATATTTCTTCTACTGTGAAGAGGAACAAAAAGTTCTTGTTTCTCGTCATGCCTACTTCTTGGAAACTGAGTTTTTGGAAAAACAGATAAGTGGGAGCACAGTAGAACTGGAAGAAATTCCAGAACCACGAGCTATTACTGAAAGCTTAGTGGAACCAGAGGGTTCAAAAGAACAGGACATTCCTATGCCGCTCCGCAGGAGTAGTAGGCAGTCTCATCCGCCCGAGAGATACTACGGTTTTCTCATAGACGGGGATAGAGAGGATTGCATCATAGATTATGATGAGCCTACTATCTTCCAGCAGGCCGTTCAGAGCGTTGACTCGGTAAAATGGCTGGATGCAATGCGGACCGAAATGGAGTCCATGTACACCAACAAAGTATGGACGTTGGACATTGCTCCAGACGGGGTAAAACCCGTAGGATGCAAGTGGATCATCAAAAGGAAGATTGGTGTAGATGGACAGGTTGAGACCTATAAAGCTAGACTTGTTGCAAAGGGTTTTCGTCAAAGACCTGGTTTGGACTATGACGAAACCTTTTCTCCAGTGGCTATGCTGAAATCCATTCGGATCCTTCTTGCCATTGCTGCCTTCCACGATTATGAGATTTGGCAGATGGACGTAAAGACCGCTTTTCTAAATGGAAATTTAGAGGAGTGTGTCTATATGGATCAGCCAGAGGGTTTCATTCAGAGTGGGAGCAGCGGAAAGGTGTGCAAGTTGCTTAAGTCCATCTATGGACTAAAGCAGGCATCGCGGAGTTGGAACATCTGTTTTGATGAGACGGTCAAGGAATTTGGCTTTATCAAAAATCCAGATGAACCATGCATCTATAGTAGATTTGTAGCGAGAACTGTAGTATTCCTCGTTTTATATGTGGATGACATTCTCTTAATAGGAAATGACATTCCTATGCTACAATCTGTCAAGGGGTTCTTGTCATACAGGTTCTCCATGAAAGACCTGGGTGATGCCTCATACATTCTGGGTATCCGGATCTACCGTGACAGATCCAAGAGGATATTGGGACTTTCACAGTCCAGGTACATCGACACCATACTGAAGAGATTCAGTATGGAAGATTCCAAGCGCGGTAATTTACCGGCTTGTCACGGGATCACCCTCTCTAAAGAGATGTCTCCCAAGACTGATTTGGAGAGGGATCGCATGTCTATTATACCCTACGCTTCTGCGGTAGGCTCTATAATGTATGCGATGTTGTGTACCAGACCGGATGTAGCTTATGCACTGAGTGTGGTAAGCAGGTATCAGTCAAACCCAGGGGAGAAACATTGGATAGTAGTAAAGAACATTCTCAAGTACCTGAGAAGGACTAAGGAGATGTTCTTGGTGTATGGCGGAAAAGACCTGCAGATTGAGGCCTTTGCTGACTCCAGCTTCCAGAGTGACAAGGATGATTCCAAGTCCATGTCGGGTTTTGTCTTCACCCTCAATGGAGGGGCGGTGTGTTGGAAGAGCTCCAAACAGGAAACCGTTGCAGACTCGACGATGGAAGCGGAATACATCGCTGCATCTGATGCCGCAAAAGAAGCTGTCTGGGTGAGGAAGTTCTTGAAAGAACTTCAGGTGGTTCCATCCATTGTTGATCCAATACCTCTGTATTGTGACAACAACGGGGCTATAGCTTTAGCGAAGGAACCCAGGTCCCATCAGAGATCCAGACACATCTTGAGGCGGTATCACCTGATCAGGGAGATCGTGGATCGCAAGGAGATCGAGGTTCGGAGGGTTGCTTCAGAAGAAAACACTGCAGATCCATTCACCAAGGCCTTACCCCAGACTCAGTTCGAGCGGCTGATCGAGATAATAGGTCTTCGATACGCCAGTACATGGCCTTAGTGCAAGTGGGAGATTGTTAGTGTATATGCCCTAGAGGCCATTACTGTATCATACTAGTTTGTATATTACTTAATAGAAGCTTAGGATATTCACCTTGTATAAACAATCTTGCTCAATAAAGTAGTATGCTACTTGGTTTGTTTCTACTTCAATGTGTACTTGTGTTTATTTTAGTATATCACTTATACGCATTAGTGGAGCCCTTAGGATCTTTGCTTGATTACCAGCGTTGTGATGGCAGTCACACTAGTGGGGGCTGGGTAATCTATAAGCACATCCTTATACAGGGCCCTAGTCGCAGGACTATCGAGACAGGGCATCGATACTCCGGAGTAGACTAGCGTATATGCTTCTCATCCCAGTGTGGGAGATGGTCTGTCCCACAGCCATCAGTACGTCGTACTGGAGATAGTATACGGGTGCTCGTTGGGTTACGAGTACACTGGACAGGACTCGTCGGGAACTGACAGGTTGGTATTATACCTATCGTCAGTTATCAGTTCCCAGGTGACATGAGTACAGCTTAGTCCGCTGACTTGACACTGTCACTTCGCCTCGAGTGTGTTCCCACTGTACTTTGATTACTACCCTACCACGGCTCAAAGGAGTCGTGCAAACGGGTAGTAGTTGGGTACAGTCCCGAAGCACTTGGAGGCAGTGACGGTTAGACAGGATTCATCTCTCCCAGTATTGAGGGTTGACATCGCGCTGTGTCTAGGAGAGCCATTACACGAGCAGTCCCTGGCCAGGGCAAGCGAGATATACTGGTAGGCTTCCAGTGTTATCTCAGGGTGTTTTGGGCTTCACTCCGACACGACTTGTACCGCTATTAGGGGAATGACATTTACCGCCCCCTAGGCCCACCTTGCGATGTATCAGACGAACAGACCGGACTGTACGGAGATTGTCACACTCAGACTCGGTAGGAGTTCAGATGGGGTTCACCTCGTCAGCCTTCTTGTCGACATCTACCTGGGGACCGTTACGCACAGCTAGTGCCGCTTGCGGTCTGTGGTTAAACCCACTGCCAGCGTAAGTGTCGAGTCTTTAGAGTCCCACACAGAGGGTATTCGCCATTGGGCAAAACAGAGTAGAGGTCGCATGGTTTTGCGACAGGGTTCGTTCTCATCCGCGCACTTGTGCACGTTTGGAGTCCGGACGGATATTACTGGTTGGCTCTGGTTTGAGTCAGATACTGGTATATGTTTTGGGGTTGCTTTTATCTCTCAGTATTCATGTTCCTCGGAACAAGAATGCAGGTGTGTATGCACAGTTGTTTGAGGAGGAGGAAGAGGACTTTCATTAGGGTTTCGGAACGGGTGCGTATGCACAGTTGACAGTTGTCTTTTTTCAAACCCTAATGGATTTATGTTATATCAATTAATAATATTAATAAAATGAAATTGTGTCATGGTTGGTTTTTATGTTGACTTGTTGACCATGGTTGACTAGTTGACCATAGTTGAATGTTTGACCATCATCATTACTCTGCAAAGATGCTCTTTGATTCTAGCAAATTTCATTTAATGCATGAAATGATAATGGTCATTCCTAAACCTTCCATCAACTATTTCATTTTCATTATTATTATTAATTTGATAATTCTTTTTGCTTTTGTTATGGTTGCAAAAGGAAAAAGAGCTCATTCTATCATATTGCTTCTCTCTCCTCACTTCATCTTCTTCTTCCTCTAGCTCAAGGAGAATCCTTCTCATGTGTTGAGAATCCCTCTCCTTGAAAGATAAACACCCCAAAGACACTCTCTATTCTCTCTAGGGTCAAAAGTTTAGCAAGCCGAAGATTCTAGTTCTCTCAAAGTTCGAGAAAGAGCCCGAAGGTTGAACCCTCAGGTGGATCCATCTTTGACGGAAGAAGGCAACGAGGAAAGAACCATCAACCTCTACAAGGTTTCAAGAAGAAGGAGTTCAAGTTAGGTATAACCTTTCATCCGAGTAGCTAACTCCTTTTAGCATGATAGCTAGTTTAGTTTAGAAAAGATCCCGACTTTGTTAGTCCATGTTGCCCCATGCGCTAAAAATTTGATTTTTATACCGTTTCCGCCTCCCCGTAAGAACCGGGGGTCGCAACGTGGACTTACATATCCTCTAGTGTCTGAATGGTCCGCTCCGACTGACCATCTGTCTGCGGGTGAAAAGTTGTACTAAAACTCAACCATGTACCCAGAGCTTCTTGAAGTTTCTGCCATAGCCTGCTAGTAAACTGGGTACCCCTATCAGAAACTATGCACGTCGGAACTCCATGCAGACGTACAATCTCATCGATATAAATCTGAGCATACTGTGCAAAACCATACGTCGTATTCACTGGGAGAAAATGAGCTGCCTTTGTCAATCTATCAACAATCACCCAAATGGAATCATACCCTCTGCTAGTCCTGGGTAAACCTACCACGAAATCCATGGAAATCTGTTCCCATTTCCACTCTGGAATGGGTAAAGGCTGCAACTCTCCGGCTGGCCTCTGGTGTTCTGCTTTGACTTGCTGACAAGTCAAGAATCTCGAAACATATTCCGCAACAACCTTCTTCATTCCTTCCCAACAGTAAACATCCTTCAGATCATGATACATCTTGGTGGAACCGGGATGAATACTGTATGCTGACCTATGGGCCTCCTCTAAAATCTCACGCTTCAATCCGTCAGAAACTGGTACACAGAGACGAGTCCTAAAATGTAATACTCCATGATCATCAATCACAAACTCCGTCTCCTTGCCCTGCCTAACCTGATCCATAATCTCCATCATACGAGTATCTGCGGGCTGTGCCTCTCGAATGCGATCCAACAACTGAGGTCGAGTGCGAACTTGTGCTAGCTGCCTTCCTGTCGAGGTGAACTCAAACTGTATACAACTATCACATAAAATCTGCCAGTCTGTAGAAGACTGTCTTTGCAAGGTGCGCAAATGAGATAAGCTACCTCCAGGTCTTCGACTCAAAACATCTGCTACAACATTCGCTTTGCCTGGATGATACAAGATCTCACAATCGTAATATTTCACCAGTTCCATCCATCTACGCTGCCTTAGTTTCAGATCCCTCTGCTGAAAAATATATTTTTAAGCTCTTATGATCTGTGAAGATTTGACAAGACTCTCCATATAAGTAATGTCTCCAAATCTTCAATGTGAATACCACAGCAGCCATCTCTAGATCATGAGTGGGATATTTTTGTTCGTGCCTCTTCAACTGTCGAGAAGCATAAGCTACTACTCTGCCGTGCTGCATCAGCACACAGCCTAAACCCACTCTAGAAGCATCACAATACACAACAAAACCACCTGACCCGGAAGGTAAAGATAAGACAGGTGCAGTCGTCAAGCGCGTCTTCAACTGCTGGAAACTCTGTTCGCATGCATCTGTCCACTGAAATGGAACCTCCTTCTTAGTCAATCCGGTCAAAGGTGCAGTGATCCATGAAAAATCTTGCACGAAGCGTCGGTAATAACCTGCCAGACCTAAGAAACTCCGGGCCTCTGAAACTGATACAAGTCTAGGCCAGTGTTGTACCGCTTCAATCTTCTTTGGGTCCACACATATACCCTCTCTCGTAACCACATGACCCAAGAACTCCACACTATCGAGCCAAAAAGCACACTTAGAGAATTTTGCAAACAGCTGATGCTCCTTCAAGGTCTGCAACGTAATACGCAAATGCTGCTCGTGCTCCGTCCGACTCCGAGAATAAACAAGAATGTCATCTATGAACACTATAATAAATTGATCAATAAAGGGCCTAAAGATGCGATTCATCATATCCATAAAAGCTGCTGGAGCGTTGGTGATTCCGAACGACATCACCAGAAATTCACAGTGCCCATATCTTGTGCAAAATGCAGTCTTTGGAATATCGTCCTTCCGAACCCTCAACTGGTGATACCCCGACCGTAAATCAATCTTTGAGAAGTAACCAGCTCCCTGCAACTGATCGAATAAGTCATCTATGCGTGGTAGTGGATACCTGTTTCGCACAGTGATGCGATTCAGCTGTCGGTAGTTGATGCACAGTCTCATACTACCGTCCTTCTTCTTTACAAATAAGACAGGAGCTCCCCACAGTGATACACTGGGACGAACAAGCCCTCTATCTAACAACTCTTGCAACTGGCTTTTGAGTTCCTTCAACTCTGTCGGTGCCATTCGATAGGGTGGTATAGAAATAGGCCCTGCACCCGGAATCAAGTCGATGCAAAATTCAATGTCACGATCGGGTGGCAATCCTGGTAACTCAGCAGGAAACACCTCAGGAAATTCTCGTGCGATCGGAACCTGGTCCAATGGAATCTCAGCGGCCCCTAAGTCCTAAACAAAAGCCAAGAACCCATGACAACCCTTCTTCAAGAGTCGCCCCGCACAAAGAGCGGAAATCAGGTTGGCAGGAGTTATTTTACAATTTCCCTGCACAACAAATACCGGTTCACCTGGAAAACAAAATCTAACCGCCTTTCCCCGACAATCTACATTGGTATGACAGGCATCCAACCAATCCATACCAAGAAGTATACCAAAATCTAACATATCCAGGAGAATCATATCAACTAGTGAATCTCTATCACCAATATGCACATAACATGACCTGAATACATGCCGAGCTATAAAAGAATCTCCCACTGGGGTAATCACCACTAATGGTAACTCTAACAATGACGATTCTTTCCCCAAAGAAATTGCAAATCGTGAAGATACATAAGAATGTGTAGAACCGGGATCAAATAAAACATGTGCCTCTAACGAGCATACTGTAAGAGTACCTGTCACGACTGCATTTGATGCCTGGGCATCCTGTGGAGTCAGCGCAAATACCCGTGCCTGGCCCCTGCCCGCATCCTGTCGTCCTCTATCTCTATCTCCTCGACCTCTATGAGAACGTCCCGCAAAGTCTCGACCTCGTGGTGCAACTACCTATTAGTTGTATGTATGCCCTAGAGGCCAGTATTGTACAGATTATGTATATTATATTGGATGCTTGGACATATATAGAGATGACTTTCTTGCTCGACATGATAGTATGCTATCTGGTTGCTCTTTATCTTAACATGTACACTTGTCTCTTTATACTGTCTTATAGTTACATGTTGGTAAAGCCCTTAGGATGTGTACTTGACTACCTGGACTATGATGCAGATCATACTAGTAGGGACATGGTAGTCCATAAGTACATCCTTCAAGGTCCCTAGTCGTAGGTGTATCGAGACGGGGCATCGATATACCAGAGTAGACTAGCGTATACGCTTCTCGACCCATGTGATGGGCGATGGATGATCCCATATCCATTGGTGTTTGACATCAGAGATGGTATACGGGTGCTCAGTGGAGACTGGGTACACTGGACGGACTCGCCGAGAACTCCCAGATGGTATTATACCTCACGTCATATGGCAGTTCTCAGGTGACACTTGTACAGGTTAGTCTGTAGACCCGAGATCGTCATAGAGTCTTGTGTGATTCCCACTGTGCTTTGATCTCCACCTTACCACGTCCATGAGGGTGTGCAAAATGGTGGTCTTTGGGTACAGTCCCGAGTCACATGGAGGCAATGAGCGATAGGAGGGGTTTCGTCTCTCCCGGTATTGGGGGTTGATGTTGCGCTGTGCTCGATTGGCCGTAACAGGGAAGTCCCTGGCCAGGGCTGATCAGAGGTTTGCTGGTAAGTGTTACCGGTAGTTTCTCGACCCGTTATGAGCCTCACATCGGCACGACTTATCGAGTATTGGGGTCTGACGTTTACCACCCCTAGACTTGATATGCGACGTATCAGACGAACAGACCGGACTGTACGGTAAGTGTTACTGGTTGGATTCACAGGAGTGTGAGCGGGCTAGCTCGTCGATCTTCTGATCGCTCAATACCCGGATGGCCGTTACGTTTAGCAGACCGCTTGCGGCTTGTGGGTGCTTGATATGATCATCATCTGCTACCGGCGTATTGACGAGTCTTTAGAGTCCTACACAGAGGTTTCCTGGTTCAAGCGAAACGAAATAGGAGCGCGTATGAGATATGTGCGGGACCGAGAATAATGCGTGTATGTGATACCGTATTTCATTCTCGCGATAGATGTATCGATTGGTTATATTCGATATGACCTAGTTATCGAATCATTGATTCGATAAATCGATACATTGAATACTAGTCGGTTATGTGCGACATGACCGGATCATTGAATCAAATGTTGATTTAATGATTTAATGTATAATTATATATTTGATATATTACTTTGCATTAACTAGTATTGGTTCACTTTATATGGATTTTCTCACTTGATGTGCAAGAAGTATATGTGATATACTTTTGTGCACACATTTGTATCATGTTTGATGATACTTGATTGTTTAGTTAAGTATATAGAATTAAACCATGGTTAATTTGATAATTAGGGTTTTGCATATTCATTTATTTATTTATTTGTTTCATTTATTTATTTGGAAATGATTTAAAGAGAATGGTGGCTTTCTTTTGTCTTTAGTTGAAGCTTCATGAAGCCTTGACTTTTTCCACCATTCTTGTCCTCATGCTTAACCCTAACTCTCCAAATGACCATGGTTTATTCTCTACACTTAACCCTTGTTAGATTATGATAAGTATGTATTTTTCTTTTCATTTAAAAACAACTTATCATAAAACTAGCTTCTTCTTCTTCTTCATCTTCAAGAGAGAAACCTTGAGGCCATCAATGGCATCTTGAGTTCCAAAGTGAGAAATTCAATTCTAAAGAGAACCCACCTCCTATTTCTTCACCCTCTACCTCTTGCCAAGTTGTTTTGGGTTTTTTCTTCATAAGTTTCACCACTTGATGAAGTCGGAGCTTGAACTTGCGATGCCTCGACGTAGATCATCTTCGGCACGAAGCCGACGACCTAGTTCGCCCTATTCTCCGGTGAAGCCGACGTTCGAGTTTGGGAATCGAGATGGACAGCGAGAGGATGCCTACGTGGAGCCAAGGAAGAGGATAACCGGATCTACAAAGGTTGTAGCATCTAACCTTTAGTTAAGTAGTTAACTAGTTTTGTTTTTCGCCTAGAATTCTAGTCTAAGATCCGCGTTAGGGTTTCGCGGCACCCATAATTTCTGAAATTGGCATGGTTGATGCCTTGTGAGACCTCTATAGGGTGCCTAGGAACCTTTCACTACCTGGCGTGTAGCGCCAACTGGGGGAGGAAGTAAAGCCATCGGCGTAGAAGGTGAAAGGGGTAAAGCAGCCTGTGTAACAACGGTCCCTCCCTAGGATCTACAATCCCGCGCAAAGTGTCCGGGAAGTCCACAACTAAAACATGTAGATGGAGGCCTCTGATCATCGGGATAAGAACTGAACATATTGCCCTGGGTCCAACCTCGTCCGAAACTGCGGCCTGGAGTATATCTGCCTCTACCTCTGCCAAACTGTCTAGTCATTGGCCCGATCGGTCTACTCCTCTTTGGCTCTGGATCAACCACTGCCTCGCTCAAATTCTCCTCCACTCATATCGCTGCATCCATGGCCTGCACATACATATCAAAATGCTGGGAGCCTATAGCCAGATACAACTGCGTGTCCAGACTCCTTAGGAACCTCTTCACCCGAAGCTCCTCCGTAGGTACTAAGTATGAGGCATAGCACGACACCTGGGTGAATCGTAAATCATAATCTGCCACCGACATACTTGTCGATTTCCGCTACGCTTCAAAATTGCTAGCTCTAGCGTCCCTCACACTCTGGGGAAGAAATATGGCAAGAAAGACCGTGGAAAACTCGGTCCACGACATCGGAGGAAGACTCGTGGCTCGCCCTCTCTCCATCGACTCACACCACTCCTGTGCAAGTCCCTCCAAACGAAAGCTAGTCAGCTCAACTGACCTCGCATCAGAACATCGCAATGATCTGCCAATCCTTGCCATCCTATCAAGAAAGGACTGAGGATCTTCCTCTATATCGGTCCCCATAAATACCGAAGGTCTTAATCTCAAAAACTCCGCAAGCGATACCTCCATCACCCTCGTATCTATCAGTGCTACCATCTGCATAGGTTGTACCTCGGACTCTGCTACGGTCGGTGCCGGATCCTGTCTCAGTACTCGAGTGGCCTCAGCTAACTGTCCTACCACTCGCTACAATCCCAACATGCCCTCCTCAATCCTAGTCATGCGATCTGGAGGAGGAGGATCAACATGCTCATGCACCGCCGGAACGTCCGGTGTACCAGTCGCCGTCACAGGCGGACTCGCCCTAGATGCATCTCTGACTGCGGCTCGCCTAGCCCGCGTAGCCACAGCAACTGGAACAAGAAACAAGAGTTGATAAGGCTTACGAATAGGAACAATCAATAACGGAGAATCAGCGGAAGAATAGATCAAGATATACATCCTAAGGTTAGTTAGGCTGAGTATGGTAAAGTAAATATGCCGCGGAACATACGTACGGTAATACACTCATCCTAATTCACCTACTCCATCAAACTAAAGGTCATCCTAAATCACGGACTCACGTCAACCAATTTTAATTCCTTACTCGATTCCGTAAGGTTATTCCTAAGCTCTGATACCAACTTTGTCACGAACCAAGTTTGGATGTGACCGGCACTTAGATTGTATCATATCTAAAGATATGCACAGAGTCCAAGTAAGCCGAAAACCAAGATCAAAATCCTTTTTGCGGAATTCTTTATATAGAAATTTAGTTTTAAGTAAAAATCACATGTTATGAAGTTAAAATATTAAAGAAGTATAAAGTGTTAAGTTTGGTTGCATCCCGGTTGGGATCAACAATAACAACAGCGGAAAATAAAATCTCAGAATAAAAGACATCAATAATAATCCCAAACATAAAGAAAAGAAACCAAAATTTATAGAACTAAACGATCTCAACTTTCAAATAATATACATATAACCATTTCTCACTCAAAGTCAAAATACAGGTCTGATGGAGATTTTCTAGATACAAAATACAATACCCAAAAGAGGAGGTTACTACATATGTAACCCACCTATCAAAAGATGTGATAAACCTGCAAAAGTAGATCTACACCGCTGCTAACCGTCCATTCTACCCCTGCAAGGAACTGTGGCACAACGGGGTGAATTGCCAACTCGGTGAATATAACTAACATATAACGGTTAATAATGTAAATATGACGATCATACTAACTGAAGTGTGAACAAATATAATGTATGATTATCCGTCGAAATCATGAATTTATAATACGAATCTCATAATCAAACTGAAATCTCATCATTTATTTCCAATAAAAATTTATTTCCCGTGTCCATCATCGATACAAAACTTCCATTTCTCACGGGCATCATTCCTCGAATGATCCAGAATTCAACAATACCGGTCGTTATCATCTAGATATACGCCGTATTTTTACCACTCTATCCGGTATCGAGTAACCCCGCTAGGCTCCCCCGCCTCAATGCGGCTATCCTGCCCCTCGGTCTCAACCGGGTCCACCATATATCCAACTGTATATCTCCCCCACTCAGTATGGATAACGTAAAATCCGCGACCGTATATCTCCCTCACTCGGTATGGAATAAAACCAAATCATAAAACATCTCATGGTGGACATGACACATCAATCATGAAAATCACTGGATTTATGTAATAGTATTCAAAACTCAAAACCATAAATCCTCGATAATACATTTACCTCTTGTATCAACATGAAATACTTAGATACTAAATATGATATTAATGATGCAATTTACTACTATTATTGGTGTGTAAGATACGATATGAATCATTTTAACAAGAAATTTGCTAAGTGTAAAAGTGACATGGTAATATCGACGAGGTGTGTGTAACATATAAGATGTGCACGCGGCATGACTCGTCGATACTTGTGTAGTGTTCTAGCAACTAAGCAAGGTATGTGTGAATTATGAATGCATATTGTTAATTTAGCATATCAAATAAGTCTTTTATTTAAATAAAACTACGGGCGTAAAACGCAATCTTTACAAAATTCCCCGGTAGATGTTTAGTCTACTTACCGGAAAACGTCGAATCTATTCAGGAATTGTCAGTCATTTCCCTTTCCTCGCTGCCTCCGAAAATCCCGTATTCGAATCTAACATCACAATTTAACTTGTATAAGGAAACGGCTACTCCGACATGACGGAAATGAAAAACACCCGTTCCCACGTACTAATTATATTGTATACGACTATTCCAAGTTATCATACACTTAACCTTACTGGATTTTAACCCTAACCTGCATCGCTACAGAATTTAAATCGCGACGCGTTTTAATCGTGTCGTATTTTGCGTTTTTTACATATCCTTTCCGATATTAGTTTCCAGATTCTAAATTTAGTGAAACTAACTTGTTTAAATAACACCAAATTAGCCAAAATTATACACTGAAATACACCCAACCATCCAAAACTACCTAGCAACCCACAAAACCGGCGACGCCGGATTTTCCTTTTTGGTCGCCGGCCCAATTCTGAGCCCTCTGGTTCGTGATCCTATGGTTTGCTCTAGGTGTTACATACATCATTTTAGCACTGTTTTGTTAAGATTATTATCTTCCAAACAATAGCAGATTTCAACAGAGCCTATAATTAACTAAAATACGATATTATGGAACTTGTTCACTTCAAATTAAACTAAGTACAGAACCTAAATTTCCTACCGTGATTAAGAAATTACCCACAATAAGTTGTTGGAATAACCCCTCCAAGATGTTAAGCCTCTTGTTCTAGCTTGATGGTGATGAAAACCTAGAATCTAGCTTCCTTCTTCTTCTTCTTTCTCTTGTTCTTTCTTGCTCTCTTTAGTTTTATTTTTCTTTCAGAAATTTTCAGAATTTTTAATTAACTATTGATCTGAACAAGGTTTATATATGGCAAATGAAAGGGATAAGGTGAAGAAGGAGGTGCCATCAAGCTAGATGTGTTGGTTTCATGCAAGGAGGAGGTGGCGGGTGTGTGTGTGCATGCAAGTAAGAGGTGTGCTAGCCTTATCTACTAATTATTGTTTTAATTTGAAATTAAATTCTCAACTAAATGATTTTCCATCCCATTTTCATTTACATCCTTAACAATTTTCCATTTGCACAAAAATGCTAAACTTTACCTAAAACCCCCTCATAACTTAGTTTATTATAAAACACACATTTTATTAAAATGAAGCTAAAATTATCACTAAAACCCTTATAACTTATTTATGTTGCATATTAAAATTTTAATTTAAATTGTTTTACATACAACTCTTGAAATTGACTTATTTTTTTTTAATAACTTTGTGATTTATCATATTATTATTAAATTAATTCATTTTATTTATTTCTAAATTTTCAAAATGCTACAGTTTCATATCTGATGCTTGGGAAGCATAATAAATGGGACTTCATTAATGAGATTAATGAAATAAAAGAAACCTAAAGATGTTGTAGAAACTTGTTTTAAAAACTTGTCACGACCCACCCCCAAACACAGATGGTATTGTCCGCTCTAGCCGAAGCCGCACGGTTTTGTCCCTATGAATGAACCCGGGGCTACTTCCCAGTAGGTCACCCATCCTAGAATTTCTCTGCCTCAAGCACGCTTAACTAGGGAGCTTTTCAAACTCCGCGGTTCCGATTCATCCAAAAGGCGCCTCTATGTTATAAGAGTGGTATCATTCCATTTATAGTTCAGATCGTGCCCTCTTTCAGAATGGAATTCGATACTCCCCATTGTTCTGGTGGGTCCCCGTGTGCATCCGTATCGGTTACATCCCCACCTCGATACCGGATAGCACCTCACTTCTCACGGGGTAGGTGGTATTCAACCCCAACTCCACCTGGGTATTACATTCCCTTTTTTTAAGCAATCCTAGTGAGGTTGTGGCAATGTCATACATATTTTTGTGCATACAAGTATAGCTTGAGGAAGTTTATTTCTTGTATCGTTGTCCTCGTACCTTCTCAGAGTTTTAACTTGATGTTTGCCTTGTGTAATTCTAGGATCGATCGCGGAGACATCGGACGCGGCGCGGAAAGGAAAAGCGGTGATTGGATCCGGCTAGCTGAGACATTCCGGTGAGTAGATGTACACATCTACGGGGGAAATCGTATGGATGGTGTGAAGCGCCTGATAGTTTTAAAACTTCTAGTAGTACAGGCATTTTGCGTATAGTTCCTAGTTATCTATTTTGCTGCATTGCATGACTTTTTATATCCATATATGTGTTAATTCATCGTATAGCCCCATTGAACCATTAATATGAGACATGCGACACGAGTACTATATGACTCGCTTAGTTCATCATGTAGAACCATTGAACCATTAATATGAGACATGCGGCACAAGTACTATTTAACTTGCTAAATTGAGAATGTGAAACTATTGCACCATTATCATGAGTTATGCGGCACAAGTACTATTTAACTTGCTAAATTGAGAATGTGAAACTATTACACCATTATCATGAGTTATGCGGCATAAGTACTAATCAACTTGCTAAATTCAAAAATTGGAACAATCGCACCATATATGACTCGTATATTTGGTAGGTTTATTCTTCAGTGTTGCTGTTACTATAGCACTTTCTGTATATTCATGATGTTTCATCGCATTCCATGCTTATACATATGTTATCAGTAATGATTATGAAACCCTGCTGTCAGGACACCAGCACCATTACCGATGATGCGTATGTTCCACGTACATCTGCTTGCCGGCTCACACACATCATCATCGGTAATTGCCATGTCACGTACACTTTAGAGAATACTATTTCATTGATATAGCTTGCTAGCTGATAGTTGCAATATGTTATCGCTTTCATATGCTAGTTTAACTATTTCATTCATTGCATGATATCAGATGCATTCATATATTCATTAGTCATGCAGTATTATGGAGATTTATGCCGGTATTCATTGTTTATTGATATCGTGATTTTGATGTTTTCGGACCCTTCTTGAGATTTTCTGGATTTGGAAACCGCATGTGACATTTTATAAACTGATGAATTATTTAAAGAGAAATATGCGGTTTTCCTTGATATGATGAGTATTGTCCACCATGATATTTTCTCGGTTCTGAGTTGGTTTTCGAGACCCGATTCGAGGAATAGGATGAACCATCTCGGATACATGGTAGGCCCGGTAAGGTACCCTGGGGCAATAAGCTCAAGTTGTAGACGATGAGCCTGGCAAGGGAAGACTACCTACCGGTGATTGTTGGCACGGTGGATATCCAGAGGATACCGACCATGGTCGTGAGATATTGAGATATTGATACTTTGAGATGGGCCAGCCGGACGGCTGGGGCCTGAGATATTGTGATACCGATGCTTAAGATTTTGAGATAGTCGTTTGAGGTGTCGATACTGGACACGGATTTCTGCTGATTCCATTAATATTACTTCAGATACTTCACAGGAGCTTTTCTAAGATGAAAATGATGTTTTCCTCATATAAATATATTCAGATCTCGGGTTAAATTGATTCATGTTGCATACCTGTTAGTACATCATGCTAGACTAGTATTGTTAAAATGATTCATGTTGCATACCTGCTAGTACATCACGCTATATCAGTATTGTTAAGTTGTGACACTTTGCATACATGTTTACGATAGCCTTTATAGATGTTACTTATTGCTCACGAGTCGGCAACTCACCCCCGTTGTGCCACAGCCTTTTTGCAGGTCTGATCTGTCAGCACTGTAGCGGCGGACGTACTTCATCCTTTTGCTCCTTTAGATATTGGATCTGAGATTTTTCTCGTAGGTGGGTTGTGATATTATTTTGTTTCCACCTTATATATTCATTGTATCTAATGTACTCCATCTACTGTACCTGCTACTTATACTTATGTATATTGATCTAGAGATGAGACAGTGAGATTTGTGGACTTATATATTATTTCTCTGGGTCGAGCTCACTTGAGCCGACGTGATACTTATTACTTGGGTTTTTATATGCTTATTTTTGCACAGTAATGATTTTTATTGCGTGTGATGTTGAGACCGCTTTTGGCGAAGAGATGGCTCCCGCTTGGGGATGCCTTATTCATGATTATATGTATATTCCTGTTTTGTACCCGTTTGGGGCCAGTATTTACAAAGGAGACTGCCGAAATTTTCGGAAAAATGGATGTTTCTTTTAAAAATCTTGATGTGACTTACTTGATTAAAATCGCTTTCAATAAATTGGTTTTCCTTCACTCTACTGCTTATTTGGTTTTGATTTCTGGGTTTTGGCTTACTTAGATTACGTACGCCATGAGACATTTCGTAATTTAAGTGTCAGTCATGCTCCGGACTTTTCGGGTCGTGACAAAACTGGTAGCTCTAGTTCTTGCTTTGCATAGCGGTATTCCTTGTAGAATATCCAGCACCTTATTCGATAAGGAAAGAGCCGAGATCACTTCACCGGGAGTGACCTCTTTAGTGAAACTAGCAGATGCTACAAACTCGGTTTGTCTTTTAATTTCTTTTATAGTTTTTACTTTGCATAGTGCTATTTGTGAAATATCCTGCACCTTATTCGATAAGGAAAGAGCCGAGATCCCTTCACCGGGAGTGACCTCTTTATCAAAACTAGTAAAAGCCTCAAAAACACTCCTTTACAAAAATCACTCAATTCTACAACGATATCAAGTTCATTACGCATAAGGTTTTTTTAAAAACCTGTCGTAGCCCTCCGTAATTTCAGATAAGTACTATATAGTATTCGTGCTGCATTTGTTTACCTTAGCCAAGGCGTAGTGTGCGGTAACTGATTAGTGCTTATCTGTATAAGCATACAATGCGATTGAGTTAGGGTAGTCGTGCAACTTTTTTGACCTTAGCCAAGGGTCGTGCGGGTGGGTTTAATTCAATCGGGAAATGACGGGTTGAACTTGGCTAGCGCTTATGATTTTTTGATCTTAGCCAAGGTCATAAGTTGCTAGGGGCAAAACATTATTGGGAATTTCAAGTGTTGAAATTTGCAATGAGATTGCATATCTCCTATGAGATAGTAGGATCCCGATACCCACTACGAGTAAGAGTTACTCCTGAGAGAGTTTTACACATTACAAATAGCCGATCAAGTAGGTGTTTAGAAAGGTGTTAACGGGGTTATGCCCCTGGGAAAACGAGATTTATTTTAATTAGGTCCGTGCGAAAGCACGGGGAACCTCCCTCAAAATACCGACACTGGCCTGGCTGAAAGATTGGCGAACTTGTAAGGTGTAATTAATCCTGGCTAGTCTATCCTTTTAGGGTTTGAAGAAAGATTTGACTAAAACAGTCGGAGCCATCCTGATTAGATATATTAATAACCAATCTATTCTTGCAAGAGCATACGCTGAGTGTTTTCTTCTCTCTCTCCAGATAGTGACCATGTCACGCCTTAATCAAGATAATAATACGGATGTATTGACCGAACCCGCTTGTTATACTGAGCTGGGGAACGTTGGTCCCGCTCCAACTTATAATTGTTATAAGACCGAGCAGATAGGGGATTACCAGGATTCCCGTGCCGCCCAAATGAAGAAAGTGCATAATGATGCATCTTCTTCGGGTATGTTCATTACAGAGAACTGTTTCTCAGTATCCTTTACGTCCTGGGTCTGAGATATCAGATCAGGATCCCATATATGTAATATGTTACATGGGCTACAGATAGGTAGAGAACTGAGAATGGGTGATAAGTTTCAAGAGTTAGAAACGGTGCAAGTGTTGCAGCCAAGCTTGTTGGCAGTTATCACCCTGTATTACCAAATACATTGATTCTGAACAAATGTTATTAGATACTGAACCTGATATACAACATCATATCAGACTCTTTATTTAGTAAAGAAGGATATAATTTTGTATTGTTGGATAATATTTTGAACATTTCCTATATCAAGAGTTGATCGGTTCAGGCACGTTATCTAAAATCATATACGTTCTAAATCAAAATAAAGTTCTTAACGTACAGAACACACACAAGAGGAGTTCGGAAATGAATGAATCCTTCTTGAGGCATTGTAGACTAGGTCATATCAATGCGACCCGACTAGCTAAGTTACATTAAGATGCATATTTAAATCAGTTTGAATTTGCATCTTGTGAGATTTTCCAGTCATGTCACAAAGATAAGATGACCATAGCTCCGTTTATTGGAAACAGAGAAAGAGTTAGTGAACTCTTAGGATTGATACATGATGATGTATGTAGGTCCCTGTCTACATATGCCAGGACTGGTTCTTTGTACTTCATTACATTCGCTGATGATCTCTCAAGATTCGCACATGTGTTCTTGTTGAAACACAAGTCTGAAGCATTTGAGAAATTCAAAGAATATAAGTTAGAAGCAGAGAACCAAAACGGGTATAAGTATTATGTCCTATGATGTGATCAGGAAGGAGAATACTTGAGATCCTGGACTATTCTAAAGGAGAATGAGATTCTCACTCAGCATTACTCCTCCTTATACACCACAGCACGTTGGTAAATCAGGGCGGAGCAATCACACCCTATGTGATATGGTGCGCTCTGTGATGAGTACTACTGAGTTGCCTATTTCCTTTTGGGAGTTATACACTTATGAAGTTGCATACCTATTGAATATGGTTCCAACCAAATCAGGAGCCTACCACTCCATATGCGATATGGTATGGGAAGAGCCCATCTCTTAAGAAAGTTAAGATTTGGGGTTGTCCAGCCTATGTCTAAAAGCAAAATCCGGACAAGCTCGAGGTAAGGTCAGTTCTATGGAAGTTTGTTGGATATCCCAAGGATTCGCAAGGGAATATCTTCTACCACACTGGGGAGCAAAAGGTGTTTTGTTTTCTCAGCATGTCATCTTTTGGAATGGGAATTTCTTGTGAAGAAATTAGTGGTCATAAGGTAGAACTGGAAGGAGTTCCAGCTATACAAACTGCAGCTGATGATTTGGTAGAACCGAAGGATTCAATAGTTCCCAACAAACCTCAGCCTTTCTGCCGAACTAGTAGGTTCCTCACCCACCTGAGAGATACTTCGGTTTTCTCTATGACAGTGGGAGCGAGGATTGCATCATGAGATGATGACCCAACTAGTTTCGAGCAGGCCATCAGGAGTGGTGACTCTGTGAGAATGGCTGGATGCAAAGTGATCTGAGATGGAATCTATGTACACCAACAAAGTATGGACTTTGGTTGCTTTATCTGAAGGGTTAAATCCCCATCATGAGCAAGTATATCTTGAGAAGATTACTTGGTGTACATGGAAAAGTTATGACTTTCAAAGCTAAGACTTGTTGCAAAAGGTTCTCGTCATCCACCGGGTGTGGATTATGATGAAACCTTTTCTAGTCCTTATGCTTAAGTCCATCCGGATCCTACTTGCCATTGCTACATACCATGACTATGATATCTGGCGGTTGGGTGTCATGACTGCTTTTCTAAATAATGATTTAGAAAAGGGCGTCTATAAGTACATAGCCAGAGGGCTTCATAGACAGTGGGAGCAGCGGAAACATGTGCAAGTTGCTTTATGGGATAAAATAGGCATCGCGAAGTTGGAACATCTGTTTTGATGTGGTAGTCAAAGAGTTTGACTTCATCAAAATGGTAGATGAACCTTGTATATACAAAAAAGTAGTAGGGAGTATGGTGGTGATCCTCGTATTGTACGTGGATGACATATTCTTGATAGGAAAGGAGTTTCATATGCTACACTCGGTCAATCTCCTCATATCACAAGGATTCTCCATATAGGATCAAGGTGATACCTCCTAAATCCTGGGTTTTGGATCTATGAGATAGATCTAAGTGGATGTAAGGATTCTCACTAGGTGTAGTGAGATGGTATCAATCGATCCTGGGGAGAATCACTGGATAGCTTCCAGGGTGGTAAGTTCAACTGAATGTCAGTCACAGGTATTATCTTTACCCTCAGTGGAGGGACGGTATGTTGGAAGAGTTCCAAGCTAGATGTCATGGAAAACTAGATGATAAAGGCTGGATACATTGCTACCAAGGATGCTACCAAAGAGGTAGTCTGGATAGCACCTCTCTTGGAGAGAGATGCGGGGTGGATTCTGCGCACCAACGGACGGCGGCAGAGTAGTAGTAAAGAAATTCGATGGAGACGGATCCATCGATGTGGGTGTGGTGGTGGGTAAAGAAGAGGTAAACGTAGAAATACCGACTTTTGGGTCGATCAAGGGAACACGGACTAAACGGGCACTAGAATCCCGTGTCCAGCCTATCTTGCACTAAAAAGGGTTAGTACAAGTGACAGCGTGACTTATAATTAGGGGAAATGATGAATGCGATGTTTGTTTTGAAAAATATATGGATTTTTGAAAATATGATGCGATCACAACAAATGCAACAAGCAACCCTAAAATCTAGTGGTCACCTAGGTCAAAGCTCTAGACCGCTCCTAACTGCTAAAAGACAAGTCGCAGGATAAATCCTTCACTGCCTCTTTGTCTCTCATGTGGCCAGGTAAGTGACAGGTAAGTGGGAGGTTCTCCACTACGTAAGTAGTGGGCCTAATTAAGTAACCACTAGCCTTCGACACACTTGCCTTAGACACCACAAAAGAAACGCGGATAAGCAATGAATTACCCACGGCCTTCTTCTGTCCTAAGTGAGCGCGACGGTCCTTAGAGTCATCTCTAGATATTTTTTAGTTAATGAGGGTAAATGCGGATGCAAGTTTGTGATTTTTGGGGCTTAGGAAAGGTAATGAACTCCCCACCTAATCTGGATTTGGTCTTTGCCCCTTAATTTCCGTATTAATATGCAAACAATCAGAAATCAAAAACACGCACAATTTTTATTGCTTTTTGCGGCGCTGCGATTTATTTGCAAAGAAACCTGCAGCAAATTGTTAATTGGAGCAGATGAGGTTGGAGATAAGAAATTCAAGAGAGTTACCAAAAATTTTGGAACAGTGATTCTACTGTAGCACCGCGGTTCCGCCGTGGGAGTCGCCTAATGCCGCGGATCCGCCGCGGTTTATCCTCTTCACTGCACAAAAATTTCACAACAGGCTCCTGTTCACTTACACAGCTCTTTGGAATGCTCTGAAAATTTTTTCCACAGCTCCACAAATTCCAGATTTCCTCGCAACAAATCACAACAACACGTTTAGGGTTTGTGGGAATTTAGATCTAAAAATATAGATGGAATAAACTTTTCAACTCAAATTTCAAAATACGAACAATTAGCGCACTATCACCGGCAACGGCGCCATTTGATTGTTTGAATTCCGGATTGTGTATGTATTTAGAAAATTGTATATAGAAATCACAACCAAAAATATTTTGACCGCAATCAATAACGGTGTCGAATGTAGCGCGTTAGTAAGTGCGGATCGTCCACAGGGAAAGTGTAATCGTTCGTGTTTCGAATTAGATGAGTTGAAACTTTAAAGAAAAGAAAAGAAACAATTCATAATTTGTAAATTGAATTTCAAGAATTAGGAAAATCTAGACTAAATCAAGAAACGATAAAATCAAGAATTAAGAATTTGTTGTGATTTCCAAACCAAATATCAAGAATCGAAGTGAGGCTCGTAGGAATCGATCGGATCTATAGATGTGATGAAATCTAGCGATTACGTATTCTTATCCTTTGATGAATTGATACTAGATCGATGATGATCGACGAGAATTAGGGATTTCTTGTGAAACTAGGGTTTCATCATTTATCCCTTGTTCCTTCGTCGATATCATTCACATTCTAGCCTCTAGTAAATTCAAGAATCGATCGTGGATCCCTAATTTCGAGCGATCACAATCAAGAAAGCATCGCAACGAAACTAGGTCCTCGATTCTTCAATTTGCTAGGGTTTACAAAACTCGTATGACTTAAGAATCGTTTTAAGATTTGTTACATCATCATTCTATTGATCGTCTCGACTCATTTACGAGCGGAGTTTTACTCAAACGTCACAACAAGAACCACAATCACAAATTGAGATCGAGTCATGATGCAAGAATTTAAAGAAAGCAAGATTAAAGAATTTCACCTTTTATTTATCAACAATTCCGTTACAAATCGCTCAAGAACTACAAGAGGAAGAACTCGATCGTTGATTTGGCTTCGCTCGTCTCCTTGAGTCGCGGATCGGCTTGGATCATTTGCTCGATTGAAGATCGGCTTCGCTCCTAAAAGGTTGAAGGCTTCTCCCTTGAATGGTACTCGGGATCTTGAATTTGGCTTTGGATTTTGGATTTTTGAGGCACAAGTTGTGTCACTCAACTTGTGTTAGAAATGGGGGAGATGAGAGATTAATGAACAACCCTTAACCTTAGATCTAGGCTCCCTTTTATAAGCTTTCATAACCCTAGATCTAGAATTCAAATTTCAAATTTCCCTCCAAAATGAACCACCTCATTTGAATTTTCCCTCCAAAATGAACCACCTCATTTGAATCTTCCCTCCAAAATGAGGTTGTTAGAAAGAATCTTCTAGAAGAAGTTTGTTGGAGGGAATATTCTAGAATGAGGTTGTTACAAGGAGGCTTCTAGAAGAAGGTTGTTGGAGAGAGTTTTCTAGAAGGAGACTTCTAGAAGAAGTTAGTTGGAGGGAGGCTTCTAGAACTAGGTTGTTAGGCCGAGCCTTCTAGATGAAGCTACGTGGAGTTTCTGGAGAGTTCTGGAAGCTTTGCCGTTAGAAATAAGCACATGGGGAAAATCTGCTTCTCTGCTGACGTCATCATGCCGCGGATCCACGGCGGGAAGCGCCCATTGGCCTTGAATAAATTTCTGGAATAGTTTTACACCTTATTGTTTACTGCCAGATCACCAGACTTAGACTTAGTGTAATTTTGATCAGCACTTTTGACAATTTGGCTCAATTTCTGGAATTTCCTGCACAGACTTCGAAACAAGTGTTGCGCTACAATAATGATATGAGGCCATGATAAACAGTCAATTTACCTAAAAATGCCGGTTTTAGAGTACAACACGGGTAATTCGGTATTTTACTATTGTTTTGCTAATATGTGTAAAATGCAAACCGAACACCTATAGATGAATGCAAAAGATAGGGAAATTGACGTGTTAAAAATACATTATTTTCGACTGATCATATCGGATCAAGTGTTGATTCGATAAGTTGATTCATATGATATTAGTCGGTTATAGGTGATATAGCCGGATTATTAAATCAATGGTTGATTTGATAATCTAATTTATAAGTATATATTTGAAATATTACATTACATTAACTAGTATTAGCTCACTTTTGATTTCTTTTCTCACTTTGGATACATTGATATATATGTGATATATGTTAAATGTATCATGCTAGGTTACAAATGCAACTAGGGTTTATAAGACTTGAACCATGCTAGGGTTAGATTAAGGTTTATGTTTATTATTAAGGATATTCAAAAATTGTGGAATTAGTCATGGTTGATATTTTGCAAGAAGCTTGTAGGCTTCTTTGACTTTGTCCACCATTTTTGTCTACCTTAAGATATTTGTTAACCTAGCTTTAACCACAGCTCATGGTTAAGTCTCTGCAAAGGTTAAGTATGGCATGCTTAACCCTTAGTTGCATTTCTAATCTTATACAATTAATTCATTCTCTCTTGATAATTCTTCATCTTCTTCATGAGCTCAAAGAGAAAAGAGATTTCTAGGGTTTGAGTTTGTGATGAAAACTTGTGAGAATATGAAATCTAATGTGAGCAAAATTCCTACTTCATCATCCTCTACTACTTGACATTTAGTATAGGGTATTTGCTTCACTAATTCCATGATTAGTGAAGAGATGGCTTGGGTTAGTGTCTCCTCGACGTAGATCATCTTTGGCCTCGAAGACTTCGAAGCAAGCATGTTCGTTTCATCATCGGAGCCTCTCTAGAGTCCGGGACTTCTTGATTGCAGCGAAGGGACTACTACACAGAGCTAATGAAGTGAAGTACCGGTCTATAAAGGTTGTATTCCTTGTTCACTTTACTTGAAAAGTCGTTTGCATTTCTTTTCCGTCGATTTCTAGTAAATGATTCTATGTTAGGGTTAGCTAGAACGGCAAAATTTTGAAAATGGCATGGACGATGCCTCCCGAAACTTTGCTGCCTTGCTAGGAAACCCTTCATCATCATCTTCCATGATGCAATCCTCTCTCCCACCATCAATGAGAAAACCGTAGTATCTCTCAGGTGGATGCGAAACCATACTAGATCGGCGGAGAGGCTGGGGTTCGTTGGGAACTACTGAATCTTCTGGTTCCACCAAATTTTCTGTTGCAGTTTGTGTAGCAGGAACTTCTTCCAGTTCTACCACATTGCCACTAATTTTTTTTTCAAGAAATTTCCATTCTAAAAAGGTGGCATGCTGAGCAACAAACACCTTTTGTTCATCAGGGTGGTAGAAGATATGTCCTCGTGAATGCTTGTAATATCCTACAAACTTGCACAGAACTGATCTTGCCTTGAGCTTGTCTAGATTTTGCTTTTTAACATAGGCCGAGAAACCCCATATCTTAACAAAATTAAGACACGGTCTCTTCCCCTCCCATATCTCATATGGAGTGGTAGGCACTGATTTGGTTGGAACTCTATTCAATAGGTATATGGCTGTCTCAAGCGCATACCCCCAAAAGGAAATAGGAAACTCAGCATCGGTCATCATAGAGCGCACCATATCTAATAGAGTTGTTGGGGTAAAAATTTACACCCCGGTTGACCAAGTCAAAATCAAAGTCAACCCCAAGCCAGGTGGGCCCAAGCCCAGCTCAAGCGGGCCCATGCCCAAGTCGAGCCCGCAGCCAGCCTCCCCATGCCAACAACAAAATCATGTAATAAATAATTTTTATGTAATTGCTTATGCATGAATATAAACAAAATGGGCATAAAGCCAATATTTTGTAAGCCCATGGCTTATGTGTAAAAATGAAATGGCACATGAGCCATGGGATGGCTAAAATGTCATTTTTGTAAAGCCCAAGGGGCTATATGTAAATATATAAGCCCATATAAGGCAACATGATGATGAATAAAGCATACACATTTCATTCCCCCAAAAACTAGGGTTTTTTATGCCTCCTGCTCCTTCTCCAAGGTTCTAAACCTTCTCATTTCTTTTGAATTAAATCAAGAGTTTTACCCTTTCTTTTCCAAAACTAGGTAGTTTTCCACCACAAAACCCATAAAGGGGAACTCAGATCTCCCATCAGATCTCAAAAAGGAGTGATTTTTAAAATCTCCTACTTCTTGATCTTCAAGATCCGGCCAAACAACAGGAGGAAGAAGAAGAACCCCTTTCATCAGCTTCAAAACATCCTAGGAGTTTTAACTCCATATATATATAACAACAAATATTTCCTTTCTGAAGCATGGCTTCTGTTTCTTAGGATAAAAGCCTCCTTTTCTCGCCGGCGCTCAAGCGCAGAGCGCCCGCGTGCCGACACGTAGCACACTTGCGCTCAAGTGCTCAGCGCTCGAGCGCAAAGCGCCCACGTGCCGACACGTGGAATGCTAGCGCCTGAGCGCACAGCACCTGGGCGCACAGCGCCCAAGGCGCTGGCCCCACGCATCCTTTGGATGCCTTTTCCCCCTCTTTCTTTTATATGTATATATATACATATGTATGTATATGTATATATATACATATGTATGTATATGTATATATATACATATGTATATACATATGTATACATATGTGCATACACACATACTCCACGACACTGTCCCTGTTAGAAAAAATTTCTAACAGGGCGCTGCCCCGCACCCCGCAAGGGAGCTGCTAGCCCCCTTGACCCCCAGCCCGCTATCCGGGTAGCGGGACCCCCGTTAGAACTCTGCGTGGCTCCCGATATATTTAAACCCCCCTCCAAAACAAAACACACGTACACAGCACATTGAGTTCGCATGGCCAGTTTAACCTGTCAATCGGAGGTTCTCTCGCCTCAAAAGCGAGAGGTAATTAACGACAGCTTAGTCCGCGACTGCCGGAGATTCGGATCCCCACAATCATTAAACCCCGGCCAACCCTAGGCAGGGGGAATCTGTAGTACGCCTGAGAAGCGCACACATATTCCCATCTCAATGGGGTAACGAAAAACACCTTACAGATTCTGGCACGCCCGGTGGGACCAATCTCTCCTCCCATATTTCGGGTTAAGCGTTCATGCGAACTCAATCAATATACATACCTGTATTTATACTAAAAATAATGCTTTTTCATGTAGATTTTCAAGCAATCACCTTCCGGCGATGTCTTCGATGATGAACTCAGCTCCCGTCTCCTACACGATGAGGATAAACTCTAGGACAGTCCTCCCGGCCAGTCTCGGGCGACAATGGCAGGAGCCGCTGCTACCATTCGACTCTATCATGTTCATGCCAGTTGGCGCCATCCCAGCTCCTTAAGCCCCAATGGAAGACAGACCGGTCTCGAAAGGAAAGAGACCAAATGTGGTGATCTCAAGGACGCCCCAACCCAAACGCAAGTCGGTATCTGAACGACTTTCCTTGGCCCCAGCTGGGAGCAAGGCCATCAACACCAACAAAGCTACAACGCGTCCCGAGCAAGCTCCAGCGGTGCCCTTGACCACTGCTCGATCGGGTGTCTTCTCTAAGCTCCCCGCCAGTGAGAAAGAGACGACTGGATATGAGGTCCACACTGTCTACATGGTAGGCACGCGCCGCAAGAGCAAGGACGGGGCCACTACATCCTAAATCCAATCTAGCTTGAATGTGGTGGCCGCTTCCCAAGAACAGCCGCCTCTGCTGGGTGATGAAGACCCTCTCGATGAGGATGATGGGCAGAAAGACCCTTCGGTCCATGAGGAGTCGGGCTCGGAAAGCGAAGAAGAGCCGACTTTCCGCCCCAGAACCGCGGAGCAAGAGCTGCTTCAAGAGCTCCGAAAGCAGCTCATAAACAAAGACAAGGAGATGGCCAAGCTCTACTGAAAAATTGACGACTTGACAAATGTCGTCCTACAGCTCACGGCCCAACTTGCCTCTCAGCCGCCCAATCAAGCGGAGGGCTCTGCTCGTGAACCGGGAAGTGGTGTCCGAAAGCAGTCGACACCTATTCCCTCAAATCCAAAAGTGGGCGAACTACATGAAAATCAGTCGCATCCTATCTCGGGAAATGTCTTAGCTACCGATGACAGTAGCCCGCTAACTCAAGATCAAATCATGGATTTGGTTGCCAGCAAAGTCAAAACATTGGTGGCCGAAGCCGAAGCGCAAAAAGATATCAGCAGTAGTGGGAGACCATATCCTGCTCAGTATGATCTGGTGGAATTCCCTAGCGGCTATGTCATCCCCAAATTCGGAAGATTCGATGGGACGGGAAACGTGAATCAGCACATCGCCCACTTCAAAGCCTCATGCGGGAATACTGGGGGCAATGATGCGCTTCTCCTCCGCCAGTTCGTTAATAGACTGACCGATGTTGCTTTCGACTGGTATGCAAGCATACCGGATGGCTCCGTCACAACTTTTGTCCAAATGGAGTCTCTGTTTCGGCAGAGGTTCATAAGCGTCAGCGATAAGATTACCATTGTCGAGCTCGTAAGGACCAAGCCCAAGAGCGACGAAAGCGGCATGGATTTTATAACCCGATGGCGTAATCTCTCCGTCAAATGCGAACCGCCGATAGAGCAGGACCAATCTGTCAGTCTCCTTGTCGGAAATCTCAACAACTGGATGGCCCCGTTTCTATATACCGCAGGTCTCAAAACATTCCAAGAGCTGACCAAAAAGGTCCAAACGTTGGAACGCTCAAAGGCCGAGTCCGCTCAGGATCTTCAGTTCACAAACAGACCGAAACCTTAGAGGGACGACAACCGAAAAGGCGGAAGTTCTAACATCGCCGATTCTCCAAATAAGCAGAGAACGGGCGGAGAAAAAACTGACCAGTCTCGAGAGCCAACTTTGAAGGAAAGAAGAAATAAGGTCTACTCATTCCGAAGGGACAAGGTCCACAAAAGTTTTAAAGATGCTCTGAAGAATGGCATGCGGCTACCAGAACCGAAAAGGATAAGTGAAGCGAACAAGACTGATCATCCCAACTTTTGCCCATACCACCAAGTGCTGGGGCACACTATTGAAGACTGTTGCATCTTCAAGGATTGGGTCGAGAAACAATACAAGGCGGGAGAAATATCATTGTCCCCTGGCGTGTTGCAAACAATCAAGCTGCGACCGCCAATTTCGTACACATGGGGACCGAAGTCCTTCAGGGACCTGATTCTCTCAAACACTCGCCTTTCTCTGGGAACAATCGACCACCACGTCATAAAACTGGGAACAATCGACCACCATGTCATTAAACTGGGAACAGTCGACCTCTAAGTCATTAAACTGGGAATGTAAAAAAAATGTGTGTATACAAAAAAAATGTGTAAATAAAAGAAAAATAAAGAAAAGCCGAAATGATGGGGCAACTCGCAATAAAAACCAGCGAGTAAAAATGAAAATGAAAATAAAGCCGAAATGATGGGGCAACCGCGAATAAATAGCCGAAATGATAGGGCAATCGCGACCTTCGCGCTAAGAAAAGCTGAAATGATAAAGCAATCACGGTAAAAAAAACAACAAAAAAACGGCGAATGATGAGTCGCTCCTGGTACCATATTCCAGTCCAGTGATACAGACGCCAACCAAAACCCAATTCCCCAAAATTCTTCCAGCCCTACGGTTAGTCCCCAAACTGACTACCGTATACAATCCACGGGCTCAAATAATTCTCATCATCCTCATGCCCCACCGCAACCACCAATTACGCGGCTGGTCTCCGCTTTTGGAATTATACTCCATTGAGAAGATCCACTCATGTGTCGTCACGATACATGAGGAGAACAAACCTTTGTGGGATCCTTACGACTCACAAAGGAAAAACACCCTTAGGAATCCTCACGACTCCTAAGGAGAAAATACACTTGCGGGATCCTTACGACTCGCAGGGAGAAAATGCTTTTATGGGACCCTCGTGGCCCATAAAATTAAAAAGTCTTAGGTGACAGGGATCTAAACCTGTCTCCTAAGCCATCGCTCCCCAACCCCAAAGTGGCGAATGATGAGTCGCTCCTAGTACCATATTCCAGTGTAGCGATGCAGACGCCAACCAAATTCCAAATCCCATACCCCAATAGAGAATGATGAGTCGCTCCTAATACCATATTCCAGTGTAGCGATGCAGACGCCAACCAAATTCCAAATCCCATACCCCAACGGCGAATGATGAGTCACTCCTGGTACCACATTCCAGTGCAGCGATGCAGACGCCAACAAAGTCCTGAAATTTTTCCGGCCCTACAGTCTGGATCATACATCCTGCAAAACCGTATACAATCCACTGGCGTAAAACAATCCCGATCTCTCCAAAAAAAAGGAAAAAAAAGAACGGTATGTCCACAAGCAAAATGGGCACGGACCCGAAAGGGCTTCGTGAGTAAAAACAGCAGGACTGCAGGCGAGTTTGTGAAAACCCGAAAGGGCGCAAACTCGTAAAAAAAAGATATGAAATGCACTCGCAAAGTCCTCTCGACTTTGTGAGGAGAAAATTCCCGCGTGAGATCCTTACGACTCACAAAGGAGCAACACACTTGGGAGTCCTCACGACTCCTAAGGAGAAAATACACCTACGGGATCCTTACGACCCGTAAGAAGAAAATGCTTTGTGAGACCCTTACGGCTCACAAAATTGAAAAGCCTTAGGTGATAGGGATCTAAAACTGTCTCCTAATCCACCAATTTCCAAATCCTCCCGGGGCAAATGATGAGTTTCTCCTGGCATTATTCCAGTGCAGCAATGCAGATGCCAAACAAAAACCCCAATTCCCAAATCCTCTCGGGGCAAATGATGAGTTATTCCTGGCATTATTCCAGTGCAGCAATACAGATGCCAAACAAAAACCCTAATTCCCAAATCCTCTCGGGGCAAATGATGAGTTGCTCCTGGCATTATTCCAGTGCAGCAATGCAGATGCCAAACGAAAAAAACCAAATCCAAATCCTCCCGGGGCAAATGATGAGTTGCTCTTGGAATTATTCCAGTGCAGCAATGGAGATGCAAAATGAAAAAAAACAAATCCAAATCCTCCCGGGGCAAATGATGAGTTGCTCCTGGTATTATTCCAGTGCAGCAATGCAGATGCCGACAAAAATACTAATCCCAAAATTCTCTCATGACAAATGATGATTCGCTCCTGGTACCATATTCCAGTGTAGCGATGCTGATTTCGACTCAAATCAAACAAATCAAACCAACCAATTCCAACCAGCGACACTCCGCATCGGGGAAACGTCCAACACAAACACTCCGTACCGGGGAAACGTCCAACAGCAGACACTCCGTCTCGGGGAAAAGTCAACCACCGACACTCCGGGCTGAGGAAAAGTCGATCAGCGACACTCCGCGCCGGGGAAAAGTCGATCAGCGGCACTCCGCGCCGGGGAAAAGTCGATCAGCGGCACTCCGTGCCGGGGACACGTCAACAAGCGGCACTCCGTCTCGGGGATACGTCAACCAGCAGACACTCCGTACCGGGGAAACGTCCAACAGCAAACACTCCGTACCGGGGAAACGTCCAACAGCAGACACTCCGTCTCGGGGAAACGTCAACCAGTGACACTCCGCATCGGGGAAACGTCCAACAGCAGACACTCCGTACTGGGGAAACGTCCAACAGCAGACACTCTGTCTTGTGGAAATGTCAACCAGCGATACTCCGCATCGGGAAAACGTCCAACAGCAGACACTCCGTACCGGGGAAACGTCCAACAGCAGACACTCCATCTCGGGGAAACATCAACCAGCGACACTCCGCATCGGGGAAACGTCCAACAGCAGACACTCCGTCTCGGGGAAACGTCAACCAGCGACACTCCGCATTGGGGAAACGTCAAACACAGACACTCCGTACCGGGGAAACGTCCAATAGCAGACACTCCGTCTCGGGGAAAAGTCAACCACCGACACTCAGCGCCGGGGAAAAGTCGATCAGCGACACTCCGCGCCGGGGAAAAGTCGATCAGCGACACTCCGTGCCGGGGAAAAGTCGACCAGCGACACTCCGCGCCGGGGAAAAGTCGATCAGCGACACTCCGCGTCGGGGAAACGTCCAACAGCAGACACTCCGTCTCGGGGAAACGTCAACCAGCGACACTCCGCATCGGGGAAACGTCCAACACAGACACTCCATACCGGGGAAACGTCCAACAGCAGACACTCCGTCTCGGGGAAAGTCAACCACCGACACTCCGCGCCGGGGAAAAGTCGATCAGCGACACTCCGCGCCTGGGAAAAGTTGATCAGCGACACTCCGTGCCGGGGAAAAGTCGACCAGCGACACTCCGCGCCGGGGAAAAGTCGATCAGCGACACTCCGCGCCGGGGAAAAGTCAATCAGCGGCACTCCATGCCAGAAACACGTCAACAAGCGACACTCCGTCTCGGGGACACGTCAACCAGCAGACACTCTGCATTGGGAACACGTCGACCAGCGATACTCCGCCTCGGGGAAACGTCGACCAGCGACACTCCACGCCGGGGGCACGTCAACGAAATCACTCCGGGCTAGGGAAACGTCTACCACAGACACTCTATCTCGGAGACGCGTCAAGCGCCGACCGTCCATGTCGTAAAAAGGGCAGTGCATCCCAAAATGTGGGAACCAAAGCAAGTCGCCTCCACGCAAAAAAAGATCCATCAATTTCATGCACACGACCCATATATACTGTGTGCATTTATTGATGGGGGGCAATTTGTTGGGGTAAAAATTTACACCCCGGTTGACCAAGTCAAAATCAAAATCAACCCCAAGCCAGGTGGGCCTAAGCCCAGCTCAAGCGGGCCCATGCCCAAGTCGAGCCCGCAGCCAGCCTCCCCATACCAACAACAAAATCATGTAATAAATAATTTTTATGTAATTGTTTATGCATGAATATAAACAAAATGGGTATAAAGCCAATATTTTGTAAGCCCATGGCTTATGTGCAAAAATGAAATGGCACATGAGCCATGGGATGGCTAAAATGTCATTTTTGTAAAGCCCAATGGGCTATATGTAAATATGTAAGCCCATATAAGGCAACATGATGATGAATAAAGCATACACATTTCATTCCCCCAAAACTAGGGTTTTTTATGCCTCCTGCTCCTTCTTCAAGGTTCTAAACCTTCTCATTTCTTTTGAATTAAATCAAGAGTTTTACCCTTTCTTTTCCAAAACTAAGTAGTTTTCCGCCACAAAACCCATAAAGGGGAACTCAGATCTCCTATCAGATCTCAAAAAGGAGTGACTTTTAAAATCTCCTACTTCTTGATCTTCAAGATCCGGCCAAACAACATGAGGAAGAAGAAGAACCCCCTTCATCAGCTTCAAAACATCCTAGGAGTTTTAACTCCATATATATATATATATAACAACAAATATTTCCTTTCTGAAGCATGGCTTCTGTTTCTTAGGCTAAAAGCCTCATTTTCTCGCCGGAGCTCAAGCGCAGAGCACCCGCGTGCCGACACGTGGCGCGCTTGCGCTCAAGTGCTCAGCGCTCGAGCACAAAGCGCCCACGTGCCGACACGTGGCGCGCTTGCGCTCGAGCGCAAGTCGCCCCGGTGCCGACACGTGGCGCGCTTGCGCTCGAGCGCAAGTCGTCCCGGTGCCGACACGTGGCGCGCTTGCGCTCCAGCGCAAGCGTTCGAGCGCAAGTCGCCCCCGTGCCGACACGTGGCGCACTTGCGCTCGAGCATCAGGAGTTGAAGTGCAAAGCGCCCACGTATAGACACGTGGCGCGCTTGCGCTCAAGCGCAGAGCGCCCACGTGCCGACACGTGGTACGTTAGCGCCTGAGAGCACAGCACCTGGGCGCACAGCGCCCAAGGCGCTGGCCCCATGCATCCTTTGGATGCCTTTTCCCCCTCTTTCTTATATATATATATATATATATATATACATACATATGTATACATATGTGCATACACATATACTCCACGACACTGTCCCTGTTAGAAAAAATTTCTAACGGGGCGCTGCCCCGCACTCCGCAAGGGGGCTGCTAGCCCCCTTGACCCCCAGCCCGCTATCCGGGTAGCGGGACCCTCGTAAAAACTCTGCGTGGCACCCGATATATTTAAACCCCCCTCCAAAACAAAACACACGTATACTGCACATTGAGTTCGCATGGCCAGTTTAACCCGTCAATCGGAGGTTCCCTCGCCTCAAAGGCGAAGGGTAATTAACGGCAGCTTAGTCCGCGGCAGCCGGAGATTCGGATCCCCACAATCATTAAACCCTGGCCAACCCTAGGCAGGGGGAATCTGTAGTACGCCTGACAAGCGCGCGCGTATTCCTATCTCAATGGGATGACGAAAAACACCCTACAAGGGTGTGATTCCTCCTCTCTGATACACCGCTGTGTTGTGGTGTATATGGAGGAGTAAGCTGAGAGAGAATCCCATTCTCTTTTAGATAGTCCAGAAAATCATTGCTCAAGTATTCTCCTCCTCGATCAGATCGAAGGATCTTAATACTTTTACTCGTTTGGTTCTCGACTTCGTGCTTATATTCACTAAATTTTTCAAAACCTTCAGACTTGTGTTTCAATAGGAACACATGTCCGTATCTTGAGAGATCGTCAATGAATGTAATGAAGTGCGAGGAACCATTTCTGACATGTGTAGACATGGGACCACATACATCACTATATATCATTCCCAAGAGTTCCGTAACACTTTCTCCGTGTCCACTAAACGGAGTTTTGGTCCTCTTGCCTTTGAGACATGACTGGCAAGTGTTATAAGTTGAAAATTCGAACGGATTCAAATATCCATCCTTATGTAACTTAGCCAGTCTTGTCGTATTGATGTGACCTAGTCTACAATACCACAAGAAGGATTCGTTCATTTCTGAACTCTTCCTCTTGTGTGTGTTTTGTACATTAAGGACTATAGTTTGATTCAGAACGTATATGCTATTATTTAACAAGCCTGATCCAATCAACTTTTGATTCAGGAAGATGTTCATAACATTATTATGTACTACAAAAAGTATATTCTTTTTTACTCAATAAAGAAACTGATATAAGATTGCATATCAGGGTCGGAATGTAATAGCATTCGTTCAGAATCAATGTATTACCATTCGGTAATATAAGATGATATTCGCCAACAGCCTTGGCTACAACATTTGCACCATTCCCTATTCTTATGGAATGATCACCCTCTCCCAGTTCTCTATCTTTACATAGCCCATGTAACATATTACATATATGGGATCCCGATCCGGTATCTAATACCCAAGACGTAGAGTGAACTGAGAAACAGTTCTCGATAACTAACACAGCCAAAGAAGATGCATCAGCATGCTTATTCTTTGTTTGGGCGGCGTGAGAATCTGGATATTCTCCTATTTCCTGCTCGGACTTATAACAATTATAAGTTGGAGCGGGACCAACGTTCCCCTACTCAGTATAATAAGCGAGTTCGGTCAATACATCCATATTATTATCTTAATTAAGACCTGACATGGTCGCAACCTGGAGAGAGAGAGAGAAGAAAACACTTTAGCGTATATTCTTGCAAGATTAAATTGGTTATTATATTATCTAATCAGGACGGCTCCCACTATTTTCATCAAATCTTCCTTCAAACCCTGAAAGGTAAGACTGGCCGGGATTAATTACACTTTACAAGTTCGCCAATCTTTCAGCCAGGTCAGTGTTGGTACTTTGAGGGAGGTTCCCCGTGCTTTCGCATGGACCTAATTAAAATAAATCTCGTTTTTCCATAGACATATCCCCGTAAACACCTTTCTAGACACCTACTTGATCGGCTAATTGTCATGTGTAAAACTCTCCCAGGAGTTACTCTTACTCACAGTGGGTATCAGGATCCAACTATCTCATAGAAGGTATGCAATCTCATTGCAATTTTCAACACTTAGAATTCCCGATAATACTCTACCCCTAGCGTCCTATGACCTTGACGGAGGTCAACAAACTATAGGCTACTAGTCAAGTTCAACCCGTTATTTCCTGATTGAATTAAACCCACCCGCACGACCCTTGACAGAGGTCAACAAGGTCATAAGACTATCCTAAAACAATCGCATCATATGCAGCAGATAAATGCTAGTCAGCTACCGCACACTACGCCTTGACGGATGTCAACAAACGTAGCACGAATACTAAGTAGGATTCATCTGAAATGACGGAGGGCTACGACGTGTTTTTCAGAAAACCTTTCACATAATGAACTTGATATCGTTGTATAAACAAGTGATTTTGAAAAGGAGTGTTTTTGAGGCTTTTACTAGTTTCTCTAAAGAGATCACTCCCGGTGAAGGGATCTCGGCTCTTTCCTTATCGAATAAGGTGTTGGATATTCTACAAGGAATACCGCTATGCAAAACAAGAACTATAGAAGCTGTCGAAAACATAACCGGGTAAGTTGTAGCATCTGCTAGTTTCTCTAAAGAGGTCACTCCTGGTGAAGGGATCTCGGCTCTTTCCTTATCGAATAAAGTGCTGGATATTCCACAAGGAATACCGCTATGCAAAGCAAAAATTAGAGCTACCCTTTTTATAAATTTGATCCTATAACATCTTTTTGGTTTCTTTTCTTTCATTAATCTCATTAATGAATCCCATCATTTAAGCTTCCTAAGCATCACAGAAAAAATGAAAATACAACGTACGCTTATGCCATCCGCATTCGCCACAGTGTCCCGTTATGCACCGTTAGGTTACTTAACTAACGGCATACCGGGGCGGGACTAGCGCGGGTGTAAAACATAAGCAACGTTTATTATATATATCATATATATACAATAATAAAGCATTTGTCTCACGCATATAAAATGATCACATCACATAATGTCAGCAGTAGAAGAAACATATGAAATATTGGATATACTAGGAGGTCCATGTTTTATTTTGAGCCTGTATAAAACACGGATTCCACGGTCGCGATGAATAGTCAAACCCGCATCCCTAGACCCCTACGAGAACGGAAAGTAACCCTGCCAATTCTAGGGTTAGGAGACCCGGCCACGACTCCTCGAGATGGCCTCGCACTGGACCCTAGAACCCGGTTACTTGTGCTCCCCTCCTTGGGTCTATCCTAATGCGGAAAAGTAAATAATATACAATAGTGACATCATCCTCAACCCAGAAGTGCCCCAATAAAAGAATATTACATACAATGAATTTTACATGAATGAAAATGAAAACTTTCATCTCACATAAAACCCCCGGCTATTCAGAACACGACGATCCAATATAATATATCACAGCAACACATAACATCACATGTTATCAACGTAAGTAAATATGCTTATCACAATTGCCGTTGACATATAGCAACGAAAACGGAGATATACCACATATTACGCTTACGGTCGCATAAAAGAAAGTGAAAAAACTACAACATTTGGAATCAACAATCGCCTTAGACATCGTAAACCCGAAATATCACATATTACGGATTTCATGCCTAACTATATGAATTCCACATATTTTATCACATTAAAGAAATTGCTAGACGATGTTAAAAATTCCGATCGAAACAACAAACACCCAAAATTTCCCAAAATGCTCAACACTTGAGTGTAGTTTAGAAGTATCCATCACATGCCACAGTAGCAATGAACCAGCCATAGAAGGGCAACCAATGTATCACATATGGCACCGCTAAACTACCACAAACCCTAAGGTTTAGTGGCGGTTTTGACGGTCACAAAATCGAATTAAGGTTTTGTTCTTCTAAAGGGTTCACCGCATCACTTGCACGCTATTTTAATGTTCTTTAACTAAAGAAAAATCCAACACTTGGAAATTTTCCGGAAAGGGTTAAACTGGGTATTTGATATCCGATCGAACTTTGTAATACCGTCTAAAATAACCGAAACAAAAGCTAGAATTATGAATACGAAACACTCTGAATTTCCTTTGCTAAAAGATAACATCACATGAAAAATTAGCAAACACAGACAACACCTAAAGTATCAAAACCCAGAGCTTTAAAGGCTGCGCAAATTCCAGCCCAGTAGGATCCGATCTGGACGGTTTTGGGGATGATGATCTCGGCCATTTTCTGAGGGAATGGGATGAAATTTGTACGGTGTTCATATTGTATCACATACATCACTCTGCAACTATTTGAAATAGTTTTTGACAATCTGAAAAATTTACAGAAACTAGGGTTTTACATCGGGTGTTTCGGAGTTGTTTCGGTTTCGTAATTCTACACTTATCCGTCTAATTCTCTAGCTAGGATTTGACACCACTATTGGGATACCTACAACGGCAGCAAGGTTTCGGGAGGCGTCATCCATGCCAAGTTAAAATTTTTCCATTATAGATAACCCTAAAGCTAAGATCTTCACTAGAGAATCAAACTAAACTTCAAAGTAAACAACTTTACTTCTAAGAGTTAGGGATTACAACCTTTGCAGTATGTTCCTTCGCTTCATAAGCTCCGAGTTGAGCTCCCTTCGCTGCGATCATCAAGCTACCGGACTCTAGAGATGCTCCATGAGGTGAATGAGACATCCTTACTTAAAAACTTCACAATCCAAGATGATCTACCTTGAGGAATCGCAAACCCAAGCTCTCTCTTCACTAATGAGGTATTAGTGAAGTGAACACCCTAATCTAAGTGGCTAAAATAGATGAAGATGATGAAGTAGGAATTTTTCTCTCTTTTGTTTTCTATTTCTCACTTTGATTCATCACAAATGAAAAGGCTAGTGAAGCTTTTTGAGAGGAAGAAGAAGATGAAGTGTTGTGATGAAAGAATAATTCTAACGTTAGAAATGCAACCAAGGTTAAGCATGGCATGCTTAACCCTTGTAGAGAATAAACCATAGGCTAGGGTTAAGAGGTTAGGTTAACAAATATCTAGCAAAATATCAAGGAGGGTTGACAAAGTCAACAAGGATAAATATCTAAACAATATCCATCCATAATAGAATTAACTAAAAGAAAATGTTAAACCCTAATTTAAACCGTTTAATCTCATAACCCTAGTTGCATGTGTAACCTAACATGTTACAATATTATATATCACATATATAATATATAATGTAACAAAAGAAAATAATACAATTAACATATATCACATATATATCAATATATCATCAAGTGAGAAAAAGAATCATTTAAGTGAGCTTATATCAGTTAATGCAAAGTAATATATCAAATATATAATTATACATTAAATTATCGAATCAACACTTGATCCGATAATCCAGCTATTTTGCAAATAACCGACTAATATAATATGTTTCAGTTCATCGAATCAACACTTGATCCGATGACCCGGCTATATCACATATACCCGGTCGATATCTCATATCGCGAGAATCGAATACGGTATCACATACACGTATTATTCTCGGTCCCGTACATATCATATATGTGCTCCTACTCCGTTTTGCCTGAGCCAGGAAACCTCTGTGTAGGACTCTGAAGAATTATCAATACGCCGGCAGTAGGTGATGATCATATCAAACACCCACAACCTGCAAGCGATCAGCTAAACGGAACAGCCACCCGGGTATTGAGCAATCAGAAGATCAACAAGCAAGCCTGCACACACTCCTGTGAATCCAATCAGTAACACTACCATACAGTCTGGTCTCTTCGTATGATATGTCGCATAGCCAGTCTAGGGGTGGTAAACGTCAAACCCCAGTAACCGATAAGTCGTGTCGATGTGAGGCTCATAACGGGTCGAGAAACTACTGATAACACTTACCAGTATATCTCCATATTAGTCCTGGTCAGGGACTTCCAGTTATAGCCTATTGAACACAGCGCAACATCAACTCCCAATACCGGGAGAGACGAAACCCCTCCTATCGCTCATTGCCTCCATGCGATTCGGGACTGTACCCAAAATCCACCGTTTTGCACGTTCTCATGAACGTGGTAAGGAGGAAATCAAAGCACAGTGGGAATCACACAAGACTCTATGACGATCTCGGGTCTACAGACTAACCTGTACCAGTGTCACCAAAGAACTGCTACCTGACGATAGGTATAATACCAGCTAGAAGTTCTCGGCGAGTCCGTTCAGTGTACCCAGTCTCCACTGAGCACCCGTACACCATCTTTGATGTCAAACACCGATGGATATAGGATCATCCATCACCCATCATATGGGTCAAGATGCATATACGCTAGTCTACTCTGGAGTATCGATGCCCTGTCTCGATACACTCTCGACTAGGAACAGTTATAGGATGTACTCTTAGACTACCATAGCCCCACTAGTATGATCTGCATCATAGTCCTAGTAGTCGAGTACATATCCTAAGGGCTTTATCAACATGTGAGAGCAAGACAGTAAACCAATACAAGTCAACATGTTAAAACAAAGTAAAACCAGATAGTATACTATCATATCGAGCAAGAAAGTCCTCTCTATATATATTCAAGCATTCACTATAATATACATTATATGTACAACAATGGCCTCTAGGGCATATATATAACTAACAATCTTCAAGCGCCTCACGTGACCCCACGTGAGCGCTTCAGTTTTAGTGTTTAACACTATTTTAAGCGCCTCACGTGGAAGCACGTGAGCGCCGAATGTACTCTAGTGTTTAACACTATATTCGAGCCAATCTTGGCCCAAATTAGCTAAGTCTTCGAGTAGAAGATCCCCTGAAACTGAACCCCAATTATACTCTTGTCTTCTAAAATTGATCGTCCCATATGACGTTCAAAGTAATTCCCAGAGCCTTTCAATCAACATTGGTTCAAAGGTACATCTCTTCATACCTCTGATATATGTCGTTGTAATTCTTCAACGTCTTCATAGAGGTGGAGGGTCCCAATAACCGATAACTTTTGGTGCATCCCCAAACGGTTGAACCAAAACCAAACAGACTATAACGTCTTTAAACTGGACTAAGATGTCCTTAAACTTTATGGACTAAACTCATGGACTATGATGTCCTTAAACTTTATGGACTGTGAGGTCCTTAAACTCATAGACTATGATGTCTTTAAACTGGACTAAGATATCCTTAAACTTTATGGACTGTGAGGTCCTTAAACTCATGGACTATGATGTCCTTAAACTTTACAGACTATGATGTCTCTAAACTACCATGGATTGTGAGGTCCTTAAACTCATAGACTATTATGTCTTTAAACTTTACAGACTATGACGTCTTTAAACTGGACCGCAATGTCCCTAAACTAAAACAATAGAGTCCAAATGCTCTTTTGTTGGATCTAAATGATCTTTTTAAGTTGATCTTGTTAAGTTGATCTTAGTCTAAAATTAGACTAACGTGTTCTTAACAAACGTTAAGTTGATCTTAGTCTAAAAACTAGACTAACGTATTCTTAACAAACGTTTAAGTTGATCTTAGTCTCAAATGAGATTAACGATCCTTAAACCCAACCCAAACCCAAATCTAAGAAAATACGGATTTGGACTAATCCACACCCTACGGGCGACAACATAAATTAGTCTCCGTATACAATCCACGGCAACCAAAAATAAAACAAACACATACGAAACGAAGTGACCGTCTGGAGAAGGAGAAAGTTGTCACCGCGATCCGGTAGTGTAATTAACTGCAGGGGCTTACGCCTGCAGGGAAGAGCGTCCCCGCAATCAAAAACCCCTCACAACGAGGAGGAATCTGACGAAGTCTGCTACATCGGCCGCATCTGTCTAAACCTCCGATACACGGTGCCATAAATCAACTTAGCATCTTCGGAGAGGTGGACGAATAAATCCAAATAGCATCTGCCCCTAAAATTCAGGCCAGACGTCCCAACATCCCGGTCGCATCTTTTCGGCAGAGAATACTTGCTTCGGATGGTAGATATCATGACTCGTCCTTTTTGGGGTTTACTTGCTAAAGCGCGGTCTCCTGGATTTATCATAAAGAGATATTTCATGCTTCTTCGTAGCCTTTGCTTCTTGCATAGCTTCTTCTATCAGCCTATCAATTTCTTCGTCTATTGGTAGAGTCAGGGCACTTTGCGCGGTCCCTGCCCCCTGTTTGTTCACATCTTCTACTGGCTGAACATCTTCTTCTGACGCTAATAGAGTATCTTCAGCTGATATGATAGAGTAAGAGACCATATGGCAGCTTTCCACACACTCTTCCTCTTCTTCTATTAAGTCATATTCTTCAACATCACCATTTTCAAAAAGGTGTTGGAGGAATTCCTCTAACGTAATTGGTACACGCTCATTCTGGTGATATCTTCCAGCACGTTGATATATCTTTGGAGATCCGTACGCTTATCGATATGTTCGTCAGGCTGTACGTATTTCTTCGCTTTTTTCTTCTTTTTGGAAGAAGAACTCGGGATGCTTTTTCCCTTGTCTTTGGCCTTTGGAGTGGGACGTAGCTTTAACATCCCCTCGATGATTTGTGGTTTAAGCCCACTTTTCCATTTGATTGTGGGACATGCTTGTAACTCTTTCAGCATCTTCTTTGTTTTTGATGAAATAACCATCTTCGATGGAGCTTCTGCTACCCTTGAACAAGATGCTCCTGTTGCATCAACCTTCTTAGGGACGTGTCTTTGTGGTGGATCCACCTTCCAACTGTCCGTCAACCAGATTTTATCCTGTTTATATTGTCTTTCGACCTAGTTTTGAAGATGAAGAAATCTTCAATCGGATGACTTACAAGCCGATGGTAGGGGCAGTATTTAGGGTCGTTGATTGAGTTTGCTTGTGCTGGCCTTCATGTTTCGAGCAATGCCACCATGGTATTCTTCATGGAGAGATCGAACAACTTCTTCATCTTGTCACTGGGAAAAGAGTATTCACGTCCCAACTTTTCTTCAAGGGTGGCACCCGGACGATTATCATTTTAGTGACCCGCTATTTTGAAGCCGCCTTACTATTGTTGAGTATTGGTGACAAACGTCGTCTTATCCCATCCTTTGTTATTGCGTGAATCTCTATCTGCGGAGTAAGAGACCCGGTCAATTTTCTCTAACTAAACCAGCCTATCGAAGAGATCTTAGTAGGTAGTAGGCTTAGCGAAAGCCAAGAGCGGGTAGACCTTCGATCGCATATCAATAGTGCCTACAAACATTATGATGGTGGAGGGCTCAGCGATGGGTTGTTCACACTTTGAAGTGACATTCCTCTATCGAAATGCGTATTGCACCAAGGTTTCATTTGGTTTCTCCTTGTCATTGAATAGCACAGAGATAGTGGTACGTTCGCTTGCACTGACGAGCCTCTGAGTGAAGAGTCATTCCATCTTAGCGAATGTTTCCACGGAATCGTTTGCAAGCTCCAAGAACTATTCAAAGGCGGTCTCTGTCAGGCTATTGACGAATTGCCGAAGGAGTAATTGATCGTCGTCTTCGGTGTTACCGCATTGTACTTTGAATTATGCAATATGCTGATGAGAATTGACGGTTCCCTTGAAAGCATTGAACCTAGGGATTACATATTCCGGAGGGTATTATTTCTGGTCGTACCATGCGGGATATGAATGACCCATCTTCACCAATTTGGCAGCTGCTTCATTGGCGGAAAGAATCTTGACTTGCTGAGCTATATATTTGTTTAGCTGCGCCTTCGACACCAAATCATCCTTGGAGACCGAAGGGGATTGGGGTGAACTTGTAGCATCTCCTCTTTCATTATCAAGAGCCATTGGCGGTTCTTCGATCGGCGGTTCTTCGACCGGCGGTTCTGACGGTTGAATCATTAATCTCCACATGCTTTGCAACAAGAGAGCCATCTTATTCAAGTTAGCGGTCACTTCTGCCACTTTCTTTTCTTTCTTTTCAAAGGCGCGCTTTATAGATTCAATATCTGACTCTAGCCCCGTTGGTTCATCTTGGTTGTCCTATGAACTTGCTTTGGAAGGAGGACTAGTGAGCATTGCCGCTTGAGCAGCCATTTCTGGTAGTTTCTGTTGTCTCTGAGCATAGATCAAGGACCTGGTTACCAGTCTATAACTGGAGGAAGCGTTGTTTTCATTTATTGAATTTATTATCCACACGGTGTTCACTATCATGCCCCCATGCTTGGGGCGCTTGAGATCTCGACCTTTAGGATCTATCTTAAGCACCTAAACTTTCTCTGGCCTCTGTCTTTTGTGAGGGTCCATCTTGCACGGAACCACCTTAGATTTGAGATAGGAGTCATTAGCTTTTGGTTGACTCTTGAGTTTCTTTGCTTTGGGACACGGGTTGCTACTGATAATAGAGCCCTTAACTTCTTTCCAAACATTATACATTATTAAAAAAAGTCGTTGAGGTGAACGCACCCATTTTGGCTCACTTGGTATCTCTATAGATGGTAGAGATTTATTTACCACCGCAGTGGGAGAGTTACGCCTCACCCTCTTTAGTGTTCGAAACTGTTCCTAGTTAGAACAGCAGCATGGATAACAGGAATCTGAGCCGGCGGAGTTATCCCTGATGGAGAGCTGCCCCCAGCCTGTCTTTGTCGATGCCATTAGCGGCGCCGAGCACCTCTTGCATCCGGCGCTTTTTCAGCTTTAGGAGGTTCTTGGACTTGCCCCCTGTGTGGATTCTGAGCTTCAACAATCGTCGGTCGCTCAAAAACTGACAGCTTAGGTAGAGCAGGAACAGACGCTTGACGAGCGAGTCTGAGGAAGACAAACTGACTGGAGGTGAAGCACCCTTTGGAGCCTCAAAAGCAGCCGTAGCTAAGAATGTCAGACTTTTAAAGACCGACTTCTTCAGGACCATGGGCCTCTTGGAGGGACTTACTGAGCTTGATTTGCCTATTGAATACTGAAGCTGCGGAATTATCAGGCTTCTCAGAAGGGCCTGCAGTAGTGGTTGTCAGCCTACTAAAAACTGACTTCTTTTGCATTTCCTCTTTTGGCGGTGGGATGCCAAGGGTAAGAGATGGAAGTATCGTTCTAAAAAAGATCCCATTCAGTTCTTGGTCCACTTGAGCTATAGGGATGCAGAGCTTAGGAGCCATGGCTATTCCTAACCAGGTTACTCCAGATGGAGTGGTGTTGGAGCCCGCATTACAATTGCAGTTGTTGCAGGATGAGGCCATTGATCTGCATGGATACGAAACACCGAATTTAGTATCCCGAAATCCGAGATCGACTATAAAACCACAATTTGGTTCGCAAAACACGACACACAAAGTGTGGAGTGGAAAGAGAAAAATCGGTCCCACCGGACGTACCAGAATCTGTTTACCTCCGGAAATTAGACAGAGGCGTGGGGAGCACATCCAGCCTGAATCTTGGGGCAGATGGTATTTGGACATATCCATCCACCTCTTCGAAAATACTAAGTTGATTTATGACACAGTATATCGGAGGTTTGGATAGATTTGTATGATATAGCTGACTTCATATTCCCCCTCATGGATGAGGGGATTATTGATTGAGGGGACGTATTTTTCCTACAAGCGCAAGCCCTTGTACTTAATTACGTTATCACATATGATAACAACTTTCTTCTTCTCTAAGCTTTGTTTTGTGTGTCGTGTTTTTGTTTTGTTTTAGGTTGCCCTTTGATTGTATACGGAGACTAATTTATTTCGTCGTCTGTAGGGCGCGAATTAGTCTAAATCCGTACTTTATATTTGTCATGATTTGGGTCCACATTGGCATCTTGGTTTGCCAACGTGAGTGAACTTAGGACACATTTCGAACATTTATAAGGTCCATTGGTTCAGGTATAAGCGTAAACTTCTTCTAATGATCGTTGGTCTTGTTTGAGAACTAAGATCAACTTAGGGTGTATTTAGGGTATAATCTAAGTATCCTTAATCTTTTTTTAGACTATGATCAAATTATATAACATGTTCATATATTTGAGAATATATTCTCTATTAATCATTGGATCAAGCATGAAGCATAGGCTTCCATACTTAGCTGTTTTTGTTAAATCTCAAGTTTTGACTTATCATCTAGTGCGCTTGCGCACTTGGGGTGCGCATGGATGTCATATGCGCTTGCACATTTGGCGTGTGCACCCATTGACTCATGTGTCTTTTACATGATGCGCATGCATTAGCATAGAACTTGGTTGTTTCACGGAGCGACTTGAATTTAGCATCTGCGCACGTATTTTGCACGTATGCGCAGCGTAGATCATTTTAGAGAGATGCTCACATGTTTGCACGTAGTACACACTAGTTTGTGAAAGATATCGTCTTTCACAAAAGCCTTTTTCATTATTTTTTTTTCTTTTGAGTGTGCTTGCGCACCTGTTAGGGATAACCTACCGTTGTGAAAATTCATATCTTTCAATGAAAGATATGCTTTCAATGAAGTCTATACTTCTGTTCTTGGAGCGCAGGATCTGCTTTGGACCTTTATCCATGTTCTTTAAGCCTATACTTCATTTTCATATGTTTTAACATATTTTGGTGGAATCTTTCTCCCTAAGGTCTTGGATCTTAGGATCGATCTCTTTATAAGAGCCTATGCTTTTGTATAGAAAAGAGAAATTCTAAGATCTTTGATCTTGTGCATGGTGAACCGAAGCTCTATTGAAGCTTATGCTTCAAGGAGGTAGAGTCTTTTCTCTTTGATGTATTTTCCTTACCTAGTAAAGTCTAGGGTTTTTTTGAGAAGATGGAGGCGTAAGCCTTGAGAGCTTTCTCTCAGTTGATGAAGGAGATGATAATAATAATTATCACGATTGGGATTTTTCTCCCTAAGGGCTCCTATTTATAAGAGAGAGATTTGTTATAGTAAATCCTTAACAAAAAGATTGGAATTGAGACATATCAATTCAGGGTACATGCGCACCATTGGATCAAAGATCTCAACAACTTCTTATTAAGAAAGTTATCAAAGAAGATTTTCTTCTAAAAGAGCAAAGGCTTTGACAGAAGCGTACGCTTCAAAAGTGCGCTTGCACATCATCTTGTACATGCGCACGTGCATTACACGTAGCACAGTGCTTGTACATGTGCACGTGTTTTGCATGTAGCGCACTGAACAAGTGTGCATCAGAAGCTTTCGCTTCAAGCTTCGGATTGCGCTCCAAAAGGAGTAAATGGTGCACACCAAAAGAATGTGCGCCCTAGATGGCAGGAACAGAGGTCATGGATCAAAATTTGAGCTTTTAATCGTAAGGCTCTGATACCGTATGAAGATTCTTGAAGAAGATGAAGTTTTTTGGGTTTTGAACTTGAGAATTGTATTGAATATCATAGGTGTATATATTACACTTTAATTGATTGAAAACTAAAATAAAATAAAATCTTTCCTAATCACAAATATCACAAGTTATAGAAAGATCTAAATATCATAAGTTATGGAAAAATCTATTGCTTCTGCATTCCAATGGGCAAACATCTGATTACAGACGTCTGCGTATTCTCTGTTATTGTCGAAGACTCAAGACCAGACATTTCGCTCTTCTCCTTTAGACGCCTGGTTTCACTCTGTTCTTTGGTCAGAAGATTGCAGACATCTAGATTCTCTGGCAGACGTCTGTGTGTATATCTTCAGACATCTTCTTCTGTTTCTGGCTTCTGTCGCTAATAAGACATGATAGAGAGAGAAAGAAAGGGGATTGAGGGAGGAACTCTTTTCTTTCATAATTTTTGGGTATTGATATGTGTATCTGCATGAGTATAGGGTTGGTGTGACCTCCTTTTCCCCAGTTTATACCTATACTTAATTTTTAAAAGCATAATTGTAGTAATCTTCTAGGTGTTTTGGGTTTAGTCGAGTGATCTTAGGGCAAAGGGGGAATGTTTGGATCTAGATTTTGCTTTATGCATAAAGAAGGGGTGGCTTTCTTAGGTTTTTATGTTGCATAGGGTTCTCCCTAGCTACTCAAAGGCTTCTTGAGTGATAGTTGTAGTGCAAATGTATCTTCTACAATTCTACAAGTTTCATTTAAGAATTCTACATAATACACAAACATACCAGTTATCGATAATGTATATTGTTGTTTTGAGCAGTTAGGTCATGAATCATATGGTTTTTCTGTTGTCTACATGTATCATGCCAGTTATTTGAAAACTCCAAATACATTTCCCCAAACTTTAGTGAGACAATCAGATCATGAAGATAAATATTTTTTATTTGTCCAGATTATTTGTAACGTTTCAAGCAAATACTCAGTATCGGTCACATGATTCGTCATAAAGTTTTCCACGGTTTATTAGTAAAAATTGCTGTAAGATCGTAGAAACAATTTTATGCCATGTGTTTCACTTGTGAAGTCATGAAGATTTATCCACCAGTATACATGCTCCATACTCTCTTCGATTACTGTGATGCTTAAATGACAAAACTTTCTTTACAGCTTTTCCATTAATTAGATATCCGAAAAAATAAAATGGAAAAACACACACCAAATTTTTTTAAAGAAAATAAAATAAAATAAAAAAGAAGAGAAAACCATAGAAGAACTATTTTCTCAAAGCAAGAAAGACTGACCTTCACTACTACAATATCCATATGCCCCTATGAATTTAGCCATAGGGGCAACCAGTAGCCCCTATGGATTAATCCGTAGGGACCTAAAATACCTATGTGGGTCCAAAGGCCGCAGGTGCAAGATTTTACTCTAAACATGCCCCTACAGAGTAAACATTTCTCTTGCGGCTTAAACAGTAGGTGCATATATCCCTACAGATGAATCCGTAAGGACATAATCATTTTTTAATTTTTCTGTTAAAAAATAAAACATTTATACTTATTGAGTTATACGTAGGAGATTACAATTGCCCCTACGGATTAATCCGTAGGAGCAAATTTTACCCCTATTATTAAGTCCATAAGGAAATATTCTGATATTTTTTTCCCTACGGATTAATTCGTAGGGGAAATAATTGTCCCTACGGATTAATCCATAGGTGCAACAGTTGCCCCTACGGATTAATCCGTAGGGACAATATATCAGGATATTTTTTTAAATGAGCTTCTTGTTTTTTCCCGTCCTGTGCACAATAATATATATAGCCAAATACAGAAATATTCATAAACAATATATATATATAGCCAAATACAGAAATATTCATAAACAATATCGCACGTATAATATATAAAGAAATAAACAAACAGATTACGAAATCAATCCAAAATCATCGTAACCATCCAAACAACCACCGATATCGTCCAAAATATACAATATGTATCAAATAAGCACATCCATCATCAAAAATATAAATAAATCTATCATAGCTCGATCCATCTCCTCCAGCTCTAATAAACGCCGAAATCTGGCGCATCTGCTTCTCGGTGCAGTCCTGGGTCCACAAAAACTTGACTAATGAAGGAGTGGTCTGTGCAGGAGTCTGAGTGGTCTGTGCAGGAGTCTGAGTGGGCTATGGAGCCATAGGAATGTCCTTCACAGCCGCAGCCGAGGAAGTGACTTATGAAGCCGCAGCCGAAAGAGTGGTGGTAGCTGAAGTAGCCTGCCGAATCTGTAAAATTTTGTGTTTGTATAATAAACGGGTAAGAACGGCGTACTAGATTCAGTCAAATTCGTATCAATATCAGATTATTGCAGAACCACGAATTTATATATGTTTTGTTGAGATTCCACACGTTCTGTTGAAATTCATATATCATGTATGAGAATTTATAAATGTTGAAATTCCACAGATTCATGGTTGCACTTTTACCCCCAATCTAAGAATACTTAGGGCCTTAGTCCTAGTTTGAGTATTTAGTTTGGAAAACCGTAATTTATTTTAAGTGGAGAACAAAATAATGTTTATTCTAACTTGTAAACATGTATCTCTCCTTAATTGTTTAGTTTTGATGGGATGCTTGGTTTTGAAGTTATCTAATTTCCAAAGCAATGTTTTCTTCTCAAGTTTTGGGTTTGGATAATCATAACTTTTTAAACTCCAAAATGAAGAAAGATGTAGTATGGTTATGATTATAGAGTTCAGTTTAGATAGTCTTATGTAAGTCTAATTAATCAAAATTAAGTCTAAAACCAAATAAGCTCAGGCCACTAATATTGCACATGCTACTATCTATAATGTGATATAATATTTTTCTAATAAATAATATATGTACCAACATCTCCTTTAACTGCTCGACGGTGGTCTTCAATGCGGCAACATCATACTCAAGACGTCGCTCACAAGGATAGGGGCAGTAACCGTTGGAGACCAACTTCATATGAGCCCTGCTAGGACCAAGTCCTTGGATTCTTTCCCAACGATCGTGGAATCCTACGTATGCGGCGTCTAGGACTAGGGTCGGTATGATTGGATCGGTCAGTCCACTGAAATCAATCTCTGATGACTCTGCCTGCTCCACCACCCGCTCCTACACCCACGTTAAGCATTAAAACATAAGTATATCATTTAAATTTGAACTTATCAAAACAAAAAATTTATTCGAATTAGAATAAATGTAACGACTCTGAAATCACTGTACAGATAATTCTTGTTATTGTACAGAAAAGAGTATTACAGTCTGTGTAAGAGTTATAACTTAGATCTGTTTATTAAAAGTAAGAATCAATTTGTAGCTCATTGGTAAAACCTCTACACTGCTGTGATGTAGCCTGAGTATTCGATTCCCATCAGACATAATTATTTTTTCTGATTTTTCTTTAATTTTCGGAAGCCCAAGAGTTGTACGTGCAATACACGGGAAAATGAAAAGTTTCAGAAAAATCAAACATGCGCAAAATGGAGTAAACATAGAAATACCCATATGGCACGAATCTCGAGGCAAGACCTTAAGATCCGACAGGCCAAAATGCCCCTAGGGTCGATGCCGACGGTCCCGATACGCCCAATTTGATCTGTGCTTTTTATACTCGTCTCTTCAACTTCTCTGAACAGTTTGATTTTCCTGCAATCAAACAGAGACCCTTCAATTCACCATTTAATTTCTTTTTAATGTATTTTAATCCACAATTTTAATTCCCAAACCCTAATTATCCACTATAAATACAACCACATGCCATAGCTCTCCTCCATTCTAAAATTCTAGAAAAATTCTCTAAAAACTTCTAAGTGCCAAGTAGAGTTAAGCCCCTAAAGTGGAGTGGCGAGCCAAACACGGCGACCGGAGCATCTCCGACGAAACCATGACCCCCGAGAGTTTCTTCAACATCTTTTTAGTCATATAAAAACAGTAAGTCCCTTCATCCCTCTCTCTTTCTATCCCAAACCACTTTTTAAAACAAACCGACAAAAGAGGAGTTATCTCCGATATCGCTTTCTTTTTAACTTTTGCAAGCCATGTGATAAGCAAACGAGATCAACTAACATGCAACAATAATCCTAACCTTTTTCACATCATTTAATTTTAGTTTAACCAAATTTTCATATGTAACGAACATATAACAAACTTTTTCAGTAAAATACCACGAACTTTTGTATCATCCTCTCATCGATAATTAGTTTAAATACCTTTAGAAAAACTTCATGGGGTAATGACCTACCCCACATGCACACCATGGTTCCATAACACGGTATTCTAGATCTATGGTTAATATAAAGAAATAAGCTTTTCATTAAAATACCACACCGTTTCAAAACGGATTTCTTTAAATCGGTATTTCGAATCCTTGGCAATTACGCCTCTGCAACTCTCATTAGGGGACCCGCTAATGGATGGTGCGGATTATCACACATCCTTGGGACAGTAGAGCGAGATGCAGAACTCCTCACGGAGTATTCGGTCTCGAAAGGAATAAAGATACGGTTTTTAAGAAACGCGGCTTTTTCTAATAAAAACTAATTTTTCGAAAAGTTATATAAAAATATAAATCGGTATTTTCAATAAAAGCATATTAAGCAACTATATTTTTAAAATGAAAGATTAAAAATTGTAAATAAATACCACCAAGTTTCCAAAAGTAGTAGTTTTCATAAAAATACCACAAACTTTCAAAAAGTTAGGTTGTATCATTAAAATACCCCAATAATTAAAATACATGCTCATGAAAACCCTAAATTTTATAAATCACCCTCGATCTTTATTTTGAAACTATATTAAAATATTTTTCATAAAATCCCCTCGAGATATGCAAACAATATTTTGAAGACTTTAGATAAATATAGGTTTAAGCGGGATCAATTCTCTTGAGCCCCAGAGAGCCGGAGAAAGTGAGTGCTTGCCTATTCAGATTAGATAATTTAACAGAGTTATCAATGCCAATTGTCTTAAAAATGACACAAATCCTGCAGTCCATGTGCAGCAGTTGCCGATTTCTCCCGAACATAAGATTTTAACAATTTACATCAATTCATATGAAAAGACATGAACTCAAATCTAAACTTGAACTCGAACTCGAATACAAACTCGAACTCTAATCTAAACCCGAATATGAACTCGAATCCAATCTACTCGAACCAACTTGATTCGAATCCAGATTGCAATTGTCATGACTCGTACATTACTCGACTCACTCGAATAAAATTTACACCTTTTGCAATCTAGGGTTTCGATCAAGAAATATCAATCAATCAAATTAGATAAGCATATTAACCAGTTATAATATATTATACATGGCGTGCTTGTGATAGTTTCTTGTATGAATCCAATGGAGCTTCAGGAGTCCCGTATTAACCTCTTTTTTAGTTTACTTGAATATCAGTCGGGTTGACTCATCCACAGCCTAGTGCCCCAATACTAACACATAAAATGGGCCCGTATTTCCTTACTCCTGGGGTCCCACTCTTGAGCTCGTGAATACTTTTACGGCTACGTTGACATTCACACTTAGAACTTAACGTTAACATAATGATCATCTAAAGACCTATATTATATATTTACCCATGGTCATATACTCTTACTCGCTATATATATATTTTACTCTTGTAATTTTCTTTACTCTTACCTATTCTTGGGACTTACCGAGCGCTAGTTCGCTGACGGGCATTCCGCCCATTTTTTTTCTTCTCTTGGAATGTTCTTCGGATACTGTCGAGACGGAGGAAGTTGAAGCCACAGAGGAGGATTAGGACCAGATAGCTACTCAGGGCTAGCTCAGCTTCTTTTCCTTCAGTTTATGTATACCATTTGTTTAGGCATTTTCTTTATTGTATTTACTTTTCAGCATAAACTCTTGTATTTGTAAATATTGGAAGTTGAATGTAAATAAAGATATTTGTTGAAAAATTTTACAGTCTTAATTTATTCTTGCATTGTGTATTATTGTTTCAATACGCTTAGTATATTTATTTAGGGAATGACATTCTCTGGATAAATATATCGCGGGCTTGCCACGTCACCGTTTCCGTATATTAGGAAGCGGGGCGTGACAGGTTTTATTGGTGGCCCATGTAGGTTTGTTCAAGAATTAATGAATTCAACAAACATTTACATTCCTTGCATTTCAAATTCCTTGAATCTATCCTAACCTATCTTTTATATCAAGGTGATGGACTCTCCGAACAACACCAGCATGAACGTCAACGGCAATACTCCACCGCCTACTCTTCCACCACCACCTACTGTTGCAGCTCCTATCAATGAGCAAACGGTACTGCTTGAGGCTATCAAGAGCCTATTAGAGGGTTAACAGCAGCAGAATTCTATCCTCATGCACCGCCCCGAAGCCGAGGCACCCGGAGTTAAGCAATTTCGGGTACTGCACCCAAAACACTTCTCAGGAAAAGAGATCCCACTTGAGGCAGAAAAATGGGCTCAAGCGATCGAAGATGATCTGGCAGTAGCTCAAGTGCCAGATATTGCTTGAGTGAGAGTTGCTAAGTTGCAACTGACCGATAACGTCAGAGTTTGGTGGAAGGCTGGGGAGAGCCGTTTCGCACAACCGATAGAATAGAGAACATTTCGAGACCTCTTCGATACCAAGTACTTCCCTGAGACTACTCGTTTTGACATGGAGCAGCAGTTCATCCATCTACAGCAGGGCTCGATGTGGGTCAAGTCTGTGGATGAATATGATGCTGAGTTTACCATGGTCAGCAGGTAAGATATTGTCTCAAATTCAATTTTCTGATCTCACTCACTACACTGCTAACAAAAGGTCGTAACAGGTTCACTTCACACCTTATTCCCACTGCTGAGATCCGAGCACGATGATTTCAGCAAGGGTTGGACCCTGAAATCCAAGCTGCACTTGCTACAGGGAATTTCCCAACCCATGAACTTGCTTTGAAGGCTGCCCGACACTATGAGGCGGTCGTGAAGAAGAAAGGCAGGCCGCAGACTGCCGGTGTGAAACGCCCTGTGCACCAGATCACAGGAGGGGACTCTTCCAGGCCAGCTTTTAGCGGACCATCTCGGAGGCCAGTAGGTTCGTTCACCAACAACAGGCCAGACTTTTGAAACTACTACAAGAGAACAGGGGATCTTGTGAAGAACTTTCGCAGGGCGAACAACCTATGCCTGATATGTGGGTCTTCTACTCATGCCATTGGAGCATTCCCCCAGAACCAAGGACCCAACAACCCTCCAGCTAGACCGGCGATCCAAGCTCCTCCTACCCGGTTAGTGCTACCAGTTCCAGCTCCCTGCACCCAGACCACTAAACTCCAACGCCGAGTGTTTAACCAGGTACAGAGGAAAGTGCCGCGATGCCAAGCATTCACCATGTCGGTCGAAGAGGCCGAACCTACGGGTCAGGTTATCACTGGTAAATCCCTTTCTTATTCTCTTTCAAGTCCTTTCAATTTATAATCATCTTATATCTGTTATACCTAAACCTATCCCACACAATTTAGGTACAATTTTAGTTGCCTCCCTGCCTGCTCTAGCACTCTTCGACACTGGGGCATCGCATTGCTTTATGTCGCAACGGTTAGTCCGAACTCATGTGGTCCCAGTTAAACCGCTCGTATCCAGCTGGAATGTCAGTTCAGCGAACGGCGTTCTAAAAGCAACTTTGGGACACGATCTTTGTCCAGTGGTCGTCTGCAGTCAAGAATTTTATGCGGACTTCAAGGTGATGGACATACCAAACTTCAACGTAGTCTTGGGAATGGACTGGCTGGGAACTTTCTTCACTACCGTCGACTGTCGCCAAAGGAAGGTAGTGTTCGAAATACCAGATCATCCAGTGTTCTATTTCAAGAGTGGAGACCATACCTTGGAACCTAGCGTCTACAAAGAAAAACCAAAGAAGGTAAAGATTGCAGCATTGCAAGTGAAAGAATCGAAGCCAGAGGTAGTTCGAGAGTTCGAGGATGTATTCCCGTAAGATATATCAGGTTTGCCTCCCGATCGAGCTCTTGAATTCTGCATCGATTTACAACCCGGCGCACAACCAGTAATAAAAGCTCCGTATCGATTAAGTCTGGAAGAATTGAAGGAGATCCGCATTCGGTTGGACAAACTCCTGAAGAAAGGTTGGATTCGTCCCAGTACTTCAAGGTGGGGATCTCTGGTGCTACTGGTGAAGAAGAAGGAAGTTCATATAGGATGTGTATGGATTATCGAGCTCTGAATGAAGTGATGATTAAGAACAAGTATCTACTACCCCGCATCGATAACCTTTTCGATCAATTAAGTGGGTCTTTTGTCTTTTCAAAACTAGATCTTCGTTCGGGTTACCATCAGGTAAAGGTCAAAGAGTTTGACATTCCGAAGACGGCGTTTAAGACTCGTTATGGTCATTATGAATATCTTGTAATGCCATTCGGAGTGACCAATGCACCTTCCATCTTTATAAACCTGATAAACCAAGTTTTCCAAGAGTACCTAGACAGGTTTGTTGTCATCTTCATCGACGACATCCTGGTGTATTCAAAGAATCGGAAAGAACACGCCGAGCACTTACAGATTGTACTGAAGACATTGCGACAACACCAGCTCTACGCCAAATACAGCAAGTGTGAATTTTGGCTAGATCAATTCGGATTTCTCGGACATATTATTTCAGACGAAGGAATCTCTGTGGATCTAGCTAAGGTGTCCGCTGTCAGCGAGTGGCCGACACCAAAGACGGTGAAAGATATATGAAATTTCTTGGGATTAGCAGGTTACTACCGACGATTCATCGAAGGATTCTCAAAGATCACGACACCCCTGACCAAGCTCATACGTAAAGACGAAGCATTCCTGTGGTCAGAAGCATGTGAAAAAGCTTTTGTAGAACTCAACTCAAGGTTAACCTCTGCACCAATTCTTGTAATACCGGATCAATCTGGAGGATTCGTGGTACATTGTGATGCGTCCGGTAAAGGATTAGGATGTGTTCTACACCAGCATGGAAAAGTTGTGGCTTTTGCATCAAGATAGTTAAAGGTACATGAACGCAACTATCCAACACATGATCTAGAATTTGCAGCCGTCATCTTCGAACTCAAGATTTGGCGCCACTATCTTTTAGGAGAATGGTTGGATATATACACTGATCACAAGAATCTTAAGTATGTATTTACTCAGAAGGAACTAAACATGCGGCAGAGAAGATGGCTAGAACTCATGGCAGACTTCGACATCAACCTACAGTATCATCCTGGAAAGGTGAATGTAGTTTCTGATACCCTTAGTCGCCAGCCATTAGCAATGAACCTCACCGCTCAGTGGAGACTACAACAAGAACTGCATGGATTGGAGATTGAAGTAGTTGTGCCAGGTAACACTTCATATTTGATGACTTACAAGTCCAGTCCACTATAGTAAATCAGATCAACGCGGCTCAAGCAAATAACGCCAAACTACAAAGGATCCGAGAACAAGTAGAAAGTGGACTACGAACTGACTTCATCATCCACGAAAATATATCTTTGCGATATGGAAGTCATTTATGCGTGCCATTCGGACCTATTCGAGAAGAGTTGATGAAAGAAGCTCACTGTTTTCCTTATTCGGTACACCCCGGTGGCAAGAAAATGTACAAGGATCTACGGCAACACTACTAGTGGCATGGAATGAAGCGTGAAATAGTAAGGAGCGTAGCCAAGTGTTTGGTGTGTCAGCAAGTGAAGGCTGAACATCACAAAACTGCTGATCTACTTCAGCCGTTACTAATCCCAGAATGGAAATGGCAGCATATTATCATGGACTTCGTGGCTGCTCTTTCTCGCAACACAAAGGGTAACGACGCAATATGGGTTATTGTGGATCGACTCACCAAGTTGGTTCACTTTATTTCATTTCAAGTTAGCCAGTCAACCGAGATGTTAGCAAAGAAGTATATGGAGGTGAGCAAAAATCTAAAGTAAGATTTAAACCATTCAAGATGTACCATTTTTTATACCCATAAACTCATGTAGGAGATCGTGAGATTACAAAGAGTACTTGTTTGCATCGTCTCCAATCGTGATACAAGATTTCGATCACAATTTTGGTAGAGTCTACAAGCTAGCCTAGAAAAGAGTCTGAATTTCAGCATGGCGTATCATCCACAAACAGACGGACAGTCTGAGCGAACAATTTAGATCCTGGAAGACATGCTGAGAGCATGTATGTTAGACTTCGGAGGATCGTGAGGAGATCACCTACACCATATGGAGTTTTTATACAACAACAGTTATCAGGAAAGCAATGGGATGCACCATTCGTAGCACTCTACGGACGAAAGTGTTGTTCCCTACTAAGTTGGGACGACGTTGGAGTTCGCGAACTCCTTGGACCAGAGATGATCGTGGAAACTGTGGACGTAGTTCGCACGATCAGGGAAATAATGCGCATCGTCCAAGACCAACAGAAGCATTGGGCAGATACAAAGCGCTGACACCTGGAGTTCCAACCTAAAGACCATGTATTCCTAAAGATCTCTCCAAACAGAGAAGTGATCCGTTTTGGCAAGAGGAGTAAACTCAGTCCAAGATACATAGGACCGTTCGACATACTCGAACGAGTTGGAGAAGTGGCATACCGTTTAGCACTACCATCCTCATTGAAAGGAGTGCACAACGTGTTCCACATATCCTAGATATGTGAGCAATCCCAGCCATATACTTGATCACTCAGAACTCACAATACAGACTGACTTAACCTGTGAGCAACAACCAGTTGAGATCCTGGACCGAAAGGTGAAGACATTATGAAACAAGGAGGTAAAGTTGGTTTAGTGATGTGGAGAAAGGATTCGACAGGAGAATCAACTTGGGAAAGAGAAAATAATATGCGTACACGATAACCTTACCTATTTGAAAATTAGTCCCTATGAAATTGTAAATTTCGAGGACGAAATTTTTATAAGGAGGGTAGAATGTAATGACTCTGAAATCACTGTACAGAAAATTCTTCTTATTGTACAGAAAAAGGTATTACAGCCTGTGTAAGTGTTATAAGTTAGATTTGTTTAATAAAAACAAGAATCGACTTGTAGCTCATTGGTAAAACCTCTACACTGCTGTGACGTAGCCTGAGTGTTCGATTCCCATCAGACGCAATTATTTTTTCTGATTTTTCTTTTTAATTTTTAGAAGCCCAAGGGTTGCACGTGCAATACACGGGGAAATGAAAAGTTTCAGAAAAATCAAACATGCGCAAAATGGAGTAAACACAGAAATACCCACATGGCACAAATCTCAAAGCAAAACCTCAAGATCCGACCGGCCAAAATGCCACTAGGGCCAGTGCCGACGGTCCAATTTGATCCGTGCTTTGCACACCCGTCTCTTCAACTCCCCTCAACTCCCCTGCACTGTTTGATTTCCCTGCAATCAAACAGAGACCTTCAATTCACCATTTAATATATTTTTAATGCATTTTTGTCACGACCCGAAATTACGAATCATGACCGGCACTTAAGTTACGAACGTCTCAAGGCGTCCGTAAAATAAGTAAGCCGAAGCCCAGAAATCCAAACCAAGAGAAGTAGTAGAGTGTAGGAAAAACCATACCAAATCAACCTGTATGCATCATAATATACAACGCCTAAAGGCGAGGATCACAACTGAAATGAAACTCAACCAGCAAGAACCCATCGAAATATAACCCGCGACTCTAAGGTCGAAAGAATAAACATCACTGGTCTCTATCTCAAATAAGTACATGTTTTGGTTGATGGAAATTCTAGATACAACTGAAATATAATATACAAAGTATAATGATGGGTAAGATACAATAAACCCACCTACTAGCAAGTCACCCGAAAGGTACAGTGCCCGCAAAGCCGTAATGAAATCCGTACGGCAACACCTGCAAGAAACTGGGGCACAACGGGGGTGAGTTGCCAACTCGTGAGTAGAAAAAGATCTACGAACAGAAAATCGCATGTATGACGCAACCTAGGTCATACGATTATAATATATAATCCTCAATTATATAACCAGTAATCTCTAACCATGACTAGTGTAAATATCTAACCCAAATGTAATCCCATATGTCTGTGCCAGTGTATCAGGTGGCAATATATCATATGAATGATGTATGAATGCATGAAATAGAATGCATGTACTGAAGAAAACTGCTTTTGTAACTTTGTGAGATTTCTGTATTTTTAAAATGAGGTATCATAAATGAAATCTGCATAAATAGTGCCCAGCATCGGCACAAAACATAAGTCTCAGTATCTCGATACCTCTGTATCACAATCTCTGTACCTCAATATCTCGAAATCTCAATGTCTCAATCACAAAATCCAGGGCGCCGTCAGTCCAGATCGGCCCCTACCATCCATCTCATGACTACGACGGTATCCTCCGGATATCCGACGTGTCGGGTAATATCACCGGTAGGTAGTGCTCCCCTGCACAGGCTCAACGCCATCATCTGCGATCTTCTTGCCCCGGGGTACCGCACCGGGTCCACCATGTACCCGCAATCGGTCTCATCCGCCTCCTCGATTCGGGTTTCACATGTCACTCTCAGCACCGAGAAAACACATGGTGAACGCACTGAAATATCATATCAAGGGTAACCGGGTTTTTAAAACATTTACACAATCTCTTTGAAATACCCACGGTTCCCAAATCCAGAAATAACATAGAAACAACATATCTCAATGCGTATAATCAGGAAGCATGATGTATGTGACATATAAATGGAATGCAAGTGTAACTGTATGTCCTGCAACATGGAATAATAGTATGCACATACAAGGGTCATATCCTGATGCAATAATACTACTGTGTAGTGACATGGCAATTACCGATGAAGATGTGTGTGAACTGGCAAGTAAGTGTAAGTGGAACATACGCATCATCGGTAATGGTGCTGGTGTCCTAACAGCATGATATCAATAATAGAATATGAATCATAACAGTATGTCATGCAGAGCAACAATAATAATATGCGGGAGCTGAAATACTGAACACCATGATCGCTAAACTGCATCTAATGTCATAAAGGTCGTACAGCTATGCCAACAATAAGGCTGAGCTAATAAGCTAACTGCAGGTAAGGGAAACCGCCTAACCTCTGAGTCGATACATATAAATATATATATATATATATATAGTCGGTGATCCCGCCTCGATAATATCACATCCGATATCATATCTCTAAAATTAGTTATTCCCAAGTCAAGAGTGCGGATCAAAACATCAAACTATAGCTCGTACGTAAATCCGTCGTACGGCATCCCCAAATCTGGGTACGGGTCAATATCATATTCGTCATATCAATCATCAGGTATTCTCTTTATCAATATCGTATCTGGGTACTGACCTATGTCTAGTACAATACTAACATCATTACTACAATCAAGATCCAACTACTGGTCGACAATCCCGTATAAATTGATATCATCAGCACATATCATCTCAAGGAGTATACACCGCCCAAGGCGGCCTATTATAAATATCCTGTCATATAATATCATATCATATCATATCACATGTCGATCATTTACATATTTATGTCACTATTCCTATGGCATCATTATCCCAAAATCCGTTAAGGCATCAAGGTGTATCTAAATCATGAATTTTACTATCATAACAGGTCATATCGCCGATATCATAATCTCATATCAAACCATCGACTCACATCGATCCCATATATCATCCTCAAATCCGTAATAAGCATATAAACCCAAACCCATGTGAACACATATCCATAACGAATTCCATAACCATATATGAAGTGAGGATGTATGCAAGTATGTATATGTGTGCATGAATATGTAGTGCACCCACTACCCTATGGTTTCGTAACAAAAATCATCCAAGTTCACCAATATCCATTTATCATCAATAATAATCCCAACAACAATAATAATTATAGGTGTGTATACGCATCCGTATACACCACCTCGGACTGCGGGGGTGCTATACGCCATCCACCCGACTTCTCCCCGTAGATATAAATCTACTCACCTAGTTATGTGTTCCGGTGCCGATGTCGTCATTTGCGTTTCCAACGCCTCGATGTCACGTGAGTACCTACAAGAATATCACATGCTAAAACACATGAAAATCACATCGGAAACCAAAATGGTGCACACTACGCCCATAGGTAAAAACCTGTGACCTTGTGTGCAAAAACAGCCAATATCCTCTGTTGTCGACGTCCGAACGCCACCCGACAGATACGAATCATCGAATATCAAAATTCATACAAAAACACGTCATAAATCATACGCCAACTCACGAAAATGATCCCAGATTTTATCCTAACAGGAACCAGTCAAAACTAGACATGCCGGGGGTCAATTTTACATGAAAAAGGGCCTTTGCACGCAAAACGAGGCGTTTTTATGCAGGTCTGGCCGCAATTGGCGGCCAGAATGATGAAATTTGCGGCCGGGGTTTTGAGTTAGTGGCTACAGCTTTTGGTAGGGGTTCCAGGGCGCCTGCACAGCTCACTGACATGTCTACTTTTTCCTATAAGGCCCCGGGTGAAAGCAGATTTCAGAAAGGCCTCAAAATCGACAAAAACGGTAAGATACGCCAAGTCGAATAACTCTGGTAAATACTTGGATTTTAGAGTAATATTGGTTACAATGGACTCAAAAACATCTAATAAGGTTATACTAACGATCAAAACCAATACTAGGTCAAGTTTCACTCAAAATTGCCTAAACTAGCACCATATCACGATAAAACACGATATTTCCGCTAAACAACTATAACTTGGCAAGAAAAGAGTTTGGATTGAGAGATTATACCTCCAGGGGATCCTAGAATGTAGGAGAAGGGAAGATGAAGGAAGGAGGAGGGTGTGGTTGCTGGTGGTGTGCTGCTACAGCTCCAATTGCTGCAGTTCTTGGCTGAAATAAGATGTTGCTGCTGTTTCTGTGGGTTTCTGGCTGCTGTTGCTGCTGCATGAACTTTTCTTTCTTTGTTGCAGAGCAGCAGCTACTACTGTGGCTTATGAGGTTGGGGGGTGTGGTGTTGTTGCCAGGAAATGGGGCTGAAATGTGACTGATCTTATGCCAGGAAATGGGGCTGAATTAGTGCTGATATAGCAGCTGATGATGGCTGATTGGTAGCTGAATTTCAGCTATTGTGGGCTGAGAATATTGACAATGGAGGCTGATGTACTGCTGCTGATGTGAGGGGTTTGGGCTGTTCTGATGCTGGAGTCAGCCCTTGTGGCTGAAGGTGTTGATAAGGGGGTGTCTAAGTCAGCTATGGGGGCTGATGGTGACTGAATTGATGCCTGTTTCAGCTGAATTCAGGGCTGATTAGTAGCAAAGTCAGCCATTGGGGGCTGAAAATTGATAATGAGAGATTGTAGATCAGCTAGGGGCTGATAAGTCTCGATGGGGGGGTGTTTGGTCAGCAATGGGGGGCTGAAATGTGCTAGGGGCTGATGTATATCAGCTATGGAGCTGATGTAGCTGTTGATGTGAGAGAATGGGGGCTGATTTGGTATATCAGGAGCTGATGTAAGGCTGTTACAATGTTTCAGCACCTGCTGCTGGTGGTTTTTCCTTAAGGGGTGTTATGTTGTGGGGAGAAATGTGAGAGAGGGTAACAAAACACAAGGAATAATGATATGGGATGGATCATGGCACATCCTAACCATCTCACTCTTTCTCCAAAACAATGCTCACAAGACACCAAGCCACATTGGCTCACTTCTCCCTACACAAGTCGACATAACTCCAGCTCTAATCAAATGGTTTAACCCACCATGGTCATCTAAACATGGTCCAACTCTAGGCTACCATGACCAAAACGAGAAACAGGTGTAGAAAATGTCATGTGCACATTTTTGCACAAAAAGGCCAAAAATCCACTTAGCGATTGTTAATCGCGATTTTCACCAAAATAACTCATACGTAACCATAAAAGCTTAAAAATGACATACTTCCACAAAATACCCTATTTTAGAATTTCTAAATTTTTCTCCGGAATTTTCACCATTTATCGGTATTTAATTACACCGACTATTAAAATATTCATTAAAAATTATGAAAATTCCCAAAAATAATATTTTATTTTTTTGAGATGTTACAATCTTCCCCCCTTAAAGAAATTCGGTCCCCGAATTTAAATTTAAACCTCCCAATTCTAAAAACATTTCAATAAAATGTCCAAACCAATGGGGCTCCGAAATCATCAATATATAAAATGCATCATAGCGCAATACTTGCACATGAGTAACAAGCAGATAACTCGAAGTCAATACTCCGTCAAGCGTCTCGCAATCATCGGAGTCAAGATGAAAACACGAATGCCAAATCCAAAGCAAAACTGATATGCTATAAATCGGAACTGTACGTGTAAATACCAAATCCGTACATGTAAATATCTGAAGGGAATGCATGCTAAATTCTTTAAAGTCGATGTGCAATACACATAACACAGCACAGCGGCGGACATCTCTTATAAGAAAATAACCCTATACGTATATATCTTTTGTTTAATATGCACGATCCGCCGTTTTGAAAACAATTTAGAAAGGTTCCCTCATTTTAAATGTCTTGTGTCATATCGGACACGTATGTAAATAATGAGACTATAGCTCGCTTTTGGAAATCCCTTTGAAATCTGTCAATGTATGCAAAATATACCCAGGCACTGTCATCTGATCAGTCCTGCTCAGTACGAAAATCAATCGCAATATCATAGAAATATACTGCTCCCTAAGAAATCAATTCCAAAAATGCATATAAAAACCCTGTGCGTCCGCTGCGCACGGAAACCAAAATCCATGAATGTGCCATACATGCGCACAAAACAATATCTAAGTGCATCGGGTGTGCACGAAACATCTGTCAAGGCAACAGGTGTGTCTGACAGCAAAACAGATGCATCTGACAAGCACGAAGAATCTCGGTTTAGTGCATCTGGTGTGCACCAAATCGCATCTCATAACCTGCGCCTAACATGCGCTAAAAATCCAAATCCGGTGCATCCATCATGCACGAAACAATATCGAGCATCACTATCGAAATAGAAGTCCAGTGCACCCAAGTGCACAAAATACGTGCCACTGCACTGCAAGCATACATAAACTATACAGAGTGCAGGAACCAAATCGTGTGCGTGCATACGCACGAAATCAACTCAACTGTATAAAACCCCATAAAATCACAAACATGTGAAACCAAGGCACGAAGACGATATCAAGTGCAACGACTTTGCGAAAATCGTAATTACTTAATCATCAAAATCAAATCATGCGAATATATCGCCCAACAATACCGAAATCAAGTATGGCGGAATAGTTCCGCTTAAGTACATCCTTAAGAATCTCTGGACAACTGTCGTGATCACTCACAGTATATCTCGTCGACGATCCTAAAATCTGGCCTGCTGGTGTGCATAACATGACCACTCCTGGGTCCAAGTCTCCTCTGTGAATTATCAATCTCTCGATCCATCGGCTCATCGCCCCTTTCAGGTGTGCTAACGGGGACGATTCCTTTTTGGAACTTCTGTGGTTATCTCTCGGCAATCATCACGACTACTCGTAAAGCAACATGTCACTGGCATCGGCCTCTGGCTCTCTGAATGTACGTGACACATCTGATCCTGGGTGCAAGTATCATTGCAGCAGTGTCCTGGAAGGAATCCTACTCAAGATCTCTTCCAGTCTCATTTCTGCCAACTGTCCGGAAGTCATCGTCCTTTACTATATCTGTTCCTTGTTCCGGAACGAATGCATACTCATCGCGACTCCTTCTAAAAAGTATATCCAGTTATAATGCCTCGGTATGCGCATCGAATCTTTGATGTCGGCGGAGTGGAACGTCATCTCCTCTAGATCTGGAACGAACCTCTTACTCCACTTTTCTCTAATGTCGACTGCTTCGGACTTGTCTCGTCATGGCTGCATGGACTGAGCTCCAACGGCTATCCTTGTATCTGGAGTCTCCCAAGAAATGCATCTCACCATCTAGCATCCGAATTAAGTCGAGCATCTGATCGATTCGTCAAAACCTCATAGTCCTCCAAGATCTCAACATCTTGGGTACAGTATAATAGTATCGCGTACATACCACAGCATCGGTGGTCCAGCCGTAGAAGGGCAAACCCAAGCCTTACTAATGGCGTCGCAGAACTGCGGCAAACCCTAAGGTCAAAAGGCTTTCACACGGTCATTATGTCGAGTTAGGGTTTCATTCTTCTAGAGGGTCCATAGAATCGCATGCATGTCTTGGAATAATAGGTTACTATCATTCGATCGTCGCTGTCGACTCTCAACGTCTCCGCGTGAAGTCGTTTCTAGCTGGAATCAATCTATCTGATGATCTCGCATCGGGGTAGCGAATGATCCACATGTCCTAGTCATTCATCCTCGGAGACTAGCGATCTTTTTATCATTTCTTAGTACAACCTCGTACTGCAATAGCTCCAACATCTAGGGTGATATCTCGTCGTTCAAAGCAAAAACTGGCTCGCTCGTCTGCACGCTGAGCCGTGCCTCAATCATCATGAATGAGCAATACATCAACGGTCATCAAAATCTGGCTGGCCTCTATCAGTGGCTCAATCTTCTGGTGCTAATCCGCACGTCCGAGTAATCTCATACAGCGATCCATCCATCGCTCGTGGCGCAAAACATAATCAAAGACACATCTCTACAATCGTGTGTCACCGGAATCACGCCCCGGTCAGTCCTCGTTCGTGACGAGCTCAAGCTGACCGCAACTCTAGCCGTAGCTCTCCCTGCCCGTAATCGTGGCAGCAAAACCAAAACTGGTACCGATAAGGCTAGATCAGGAAGGAATGTGATACTGAACAAAGAAATGTATATCCTAAGGCTTCTTAAGTGGAGTGGCGCATCGTAAATATGCCGCGGACATACCACGGTACGTCACTCTACTTTAGTCACCTATTCCATCAACCAAGGGTCATCCTATACTCCGAAGGTAAAACCTAACGCTCTGATACCAACTTTGTCACGACCCGAAATTACGAATCATGACCGGCACTTAAGTTACGAACGTCTCAAGGCGTCCGTAAAATAAGTAAGCCGAAGCCCAGAAATCCAAACCAAGAGAAGTAGTAGAGTGTAGGAAAAACCATACCAAATCAACCTGTATGCATCATAATATACAACGCCTAAAGGCGAGGATCACAACTGAAATGAAACTCAACCAGCAAGAACCCATCGAAATATAACCCGCGACTCTAAGGTCGAAAGAATAAACATCACTGGTCTCTATCTCAAATAAGTACATGTTTTGGTTGATGGAAATTCTAGATACAACTGAAATATAATATACAAAGTATAATGATGGGTAAGATACAATAAACCCACCTACTAGCAAGTCACCCGAAAGGTACAGTGCCCGCAAAGCCGTAATGAAATCCGTACGGCAACACCTGCAAGAAACTGGGGCACAACGGGGGTGAGTTGCCAACTCGTGAGTAGAAAAAGATCTACGAACAGAAAATCGCATGTATGACGCAACCTAGGTCATACGATTATAATATATAATCCTCAATTATATAACCAGTAATCTCTAACCATGACTAGTGTAAATATCTAACCCAAATGTAATCCCATATGTCTGTGCCAGTGTATCAGGTGGCAATATATCATATGAATGATGTATGAATGCATGAAATAGAATGCATGTACTGAAGAAAACTGCTTTTGTAACTTTGTGAGATTTCTGTATTTTTAAAATGAGGTATCATAAATGAAATCTGCATAAATAGTGCCCAGCATCGGCACAAAACATAAGTCTCAGTATCTCGATACCTCTGTATCACAATCTCTGTACCTCAATATCTCGAAATCTCAATGTCTCAATCACAAAATCCAGGGCGCCGTCAGTCCAGATCGGCCCCTACCATCCATCTCATGACTACGACGGTATCCTCCGGATATCCGACGTGTCGGGTAATATCACCGGTAGGTAGTGCTCCCCTGCACAGGCTCAACGCCATCATCTGCGATCTTCTTGCCCCGGGGTACCGCACCGGGTCCACCATGTACCCGCAATCGGTCTCATCCGCCTCCTCGATTCGGGTTTCACATGTCACTCTCAGCACCGAGAAAACACATGGTGAACGCACTGAAATATCATATCAAGGGTAACCGGGTTTTTAAAACATTTACACAATCTCTTTGAAATACCCACGGTTCCCAAATCCAGAAATAACATAGAAACAACATATCTCAATGCGTATAATCAGGAAGCATGATGTATGTGACATATAAATGGAATGCAAGTGTAACTGTATGTCCTGCAACATGGAATAATAGTATGCACATACAAGGGTCATATCCTGATGCAATAATACTACTGTGTAGTGACATGGCAATTACCGATGAAGATGTGTGTGAACTGGCAAGTAAGTGTAAGTGGAACATACGCATCATCGGTAATGGTGCTGGTGTCCTAACAGCATGATATCAATAATAGAATATGAATCATAACAGTATGTCATGCAGAGCAACAATAATAATATGCGGGAGCTGAAATACTGAACACCATGATCGCTAAACTGCATCTAATGTCATAAAGGTCGTACAGCTATGCCAACAATAAGGCTGAGCTAATAAGCTAACTGCAGATAAGGGAAACCGCCTAACCTCTGAGTCGATACATATAAATATATATATATATATATAGTCGGTGATCCCGCCTCGATAATATCACATCCGATATCATATCTCTAAAATTAGTTATTCCCAAGTCAAGAGTGCGGATCAAAACATCAAACTATAGCTCGTACGTAAATCCGTCGTACGGCATCCCCAAATCTGGGTACGGGTCAATATCATATTCGTCATATCAATCATCAGGTATTCTCTTTATCAATATCGTATCTGGGTACTGACCTATGTCTAGTACAATACTAACATCATTACTACAATCAAGATCCAACTACTGGTCGACAATCCCGTATAAATTGATATCATCAGCACATATCATCTCAAGGAGTATACACCGCCCAAGGCGGCCTATTATAAATATCCTGTCATATAATATCATATCATATCATATCACATGTCGATCATTTACATATTTATGTCACTATTCCTATGGCATCATTATCCCAAAATCCGTTAAGGCATCAAGGTGTATCTAAATCATGAATTTTACTATCATAACAGGTCATATCGCCGATATCATAATCTCATATCAAACCATCGACTCACATCGATCCCATATATCATCCTCAAATCCGTAATAAGCATATAAACCCAAACCCATGTGAACACATATCCATAACGAATTCCATAACCATATATGAAGTGAGGATGTATGCAAGTATGTATATGTGTGCATGAATATGTAGTGCACCCACTACCCTATGGTTTCGTAACAAAAATCATCCAAGTTCACCAATATCCATTTATCATCAATAATAATCCCAACAACAATAATAATTATAGGTGTGTATACGCATCCGTATACACCACCTCGGACTGCGGGGGTGCTATACGCCATCCACCCGACTTCTCCCCGTAGATATAAATCTACTCACCTAGTTATGTGTTCCGGTGCCGATGTCGTCATTTGCGTTTCCAACGCCTCGATGTCACGTGAGTACCTACAAGAATATCACATGCTAAAACACATGAAAATCACATCGGAAACCAAAATGGTGCACACTACGCCCATAGGTAAAAACCTGTGACCTTGTGTGCAAAAACAGCCAATATCCTCTGTTGTCGACGTCCGAACGCCACCCGACAGATACGAATCATCGAATATCAAAATTCATACAAAAACACGTCATAAATCATACGCCAACTCACGAAAATGATCCCAGATTTTATCCTAACAGGAACCAGTCAAAACTAGACATGCCGGGGGTCAATTTTACATGAAAAAGGGCCTTTGCACGCAAAACGAGGCGTTTTTATGCAGGTCTGGCCGCAATTGGCGGCCAGAATGATGAAATTTGCGGCCGGGGTTTTGAGTTAGTGGCTACAGCTTTTGGTAGGGGTTCCAGGGCGCCTGCACAGCTCACTGACATGTCTACTTTTTCCTATAAGGCCCCGGGTGAAAGCAGATTTCAGAAAGGCCTCAAAATCGACAAAAACGGTAAGATACGCCAAGTCGAATAACTCTGGTAAATACTTGGATTTTAGAGTAATATTGGTTACAATGGACTCAAAAACATCTAATAAGGTTATACTAACGATCAAAACCAATACTAGGTCAAGTTTCACTCAAAATTGCCTAAACTAGCACCATATCACGATAAAACACGATATTTCCGCTAAACAACTATAACTTGGCAAGAAAAGAGTTTGGATTGAGAGATTATACCTCCAGGGGATCCTAGAATGTAGGAGAAGGGAAGATGAAGGAAGGAGGAGGGTGTGGTTGCTGGTGGTGTGCTGCTACAGCTCCAATTGCTGCAGTTCTTGGCTGAAATAAGATGTTGCTGCTGTTTCTGTGGGTTTCTGGCTGCTGTTGCTGCTGCATGAACTTTTCTTTCTTTGTTGCAGAGCAGCAGCTACTACTGTGGCTTATGAGGTTGGGGGGTGTGGTGTTGTTGCCAGGAAATGGGGCTGAAATGTGACTGATCTTATGCCAGGAAATGGGGCTGAATTAGTGCTGATATAGCAGCTGATGATGGCTGATTGGTAGCTGAATTTCAGCTATTGTGGGCTGAGAATATTGACAATGGAGGCTGATGTACTGCTGCTGATGTGAGGGGTTTGGGCTGTTCTGATGCTGGAGTCAGCCCTTGTGGCTGAAGGTGTTGATAAGGGGGTGTCTAAGTCAGCTATGGGGGCTGATGGTGACTGAATTGATGCCTGTTTCAGCTGAATTCAGGGCTGATTAGTAGCAAAGTCAGCCATTGGGGGCTGAAAATTGATAATGAGAGATTGTAGATCAGCTAGGGGCTGATAAGTCTCGATGGGGGGGTGTTTGGTCAGCAATGGGGGGCTGAAATGTGCTAGGGGCTGATGTATATCAGCTATGGAGCTGATGTAGCTGTTGATGTGAGAGAATGGGGGCTGATTTGGTATATCAGGAGCTGATGTAAGGCTGTTACAATGTTTCAGCACCTGCTGCTGGTGGTTTTTCCTTAAGGGGTGTTATGTTGTGGGGAGAAATGTGAGAGAGGGTAACAAAACACAAGGAATAATGATATGGGATGGATCATGGCACATCCTAACCATCTCACTCTTTCTCCAAAACAATGCTCACAAGACACCAAGCCACATTGGCTCACTTCTCCCTACACAAGTCGACATAACTCCAGCTCTAATCAAATGGTTTAACCCACCATGGTCATCTAAACATGGTCCAACTCTAGGCTACCATGACCAAAACGAGAAACAGGTGTAGAAAATGTCATGTGCACATTTTTGCACAAAAAGGCCAAAAATCCACTTAGCGATTGTTAATCGCGATTTTCACCAAAATAACTCATACGTAACCATAAAAGCTTAAAAATGACATACTTCCACAAAATACCCTATTTTAGAATTTCTAAATTTTTCTCCGGAATTTTCACCATTTATCGGTATTTAATTACACCGACTATTAAAATATTCATTAAAAATTATGAAAATTCCCAAAAATAATATTTTATTTTTTTGAGATGTTACAATTTTAATCCACAATTTTAATTCCCAAATCCTAATTCTCCACTATAAATACCACCACATGTCATAGCTCTCCTCCATTCTGAAATTCTAGAAAAAAATCTCTAAAAACTTCTAAGTGCCAAATGGAGTTAAGCCCTTCAAGTGGAGTAGCAAACCAAACTCGGCGACCGGAGCATCTCCGACCAAAGCACGACCCCCAAGAGTTTCTTCAACCTCTTCTTAGTCATATAAAAATAGTAAGTCCCTTCATCTCTCTCTCTCTCTTTTTCTATCTCAAACAAATTTTTAAAACAAACCGACAAAAGAGGAGTTATCTCTGATATCGCTTTCTTTTTAACTTTTGCAAGCCATGTAATAAGCAAACGAGATCAACTAGCATGCTACAATAATACTAACCTTTTTCACATCATTTAATTTTAGTAACCAAATTTTCATATGTAACGAACATATAACAAACTTTTTCAGTAAAATACCACGAACTTTAGTATCACCCTCTCATCAATAATTAGTTTAAATACTTTTAGAAAAACTTCACGGGGTAATGACCTACCCCACACGCACACCATGGTTCCATAGCACAGTATTCTAGATCTATGGTTAAGATAAAGAAATAAGCTTTTCATTAAAATACTACACCGTTTCAAAACGGGTTTCTTTAAATCGGTAGTTCGAATCCTTGGCAATTACGTCTCTACAACCTTCGTTATCGGACCCGCTAATGGATGGTATTGATTATCCAACATAGTGGGACAGTAGAGCGAGATGCAGAACTCCTCACGGAGTATTCGGTCTCAAAAGGAATAAAAATACGGTTTTTAAAAAACGCGACTTTTTCTTATAAAACTAATTTTTGGAAAATTTATATAAAAATATAAACCCGTATTTTCAATAAAACATATTAAGGAATTATATTTTTAAAATGAAAGATTAAAAATTGTAAATAAATACCACCAAGTTTCCAAAAGTGGTAGTTTTCATAAAAATACCACAAACTTTCAAAAAGCTAGGTTGTATCTTTAAAATACCCCAATAATTAAAATACATGAACATGAAAACCCTAAATGTTATAAATCACCCTCGAGATTTATTTTGAAACTATATTAAAATATTTTTCAAAAAATCTTCTCGAGATATGCAAACAATATTTTAAGGACCTTAGTTAAATATAGGTTTAAGCAGGATCAATTCTCTTGAGTCCCAGGGAGCCGAAGAAAGTGAGTGCTTGCCTATTCAGGTTAAACAATTTAACGGAGTTACCAATGCCAATTGTCTTGAAAAAAGACACAAATCCTGCCGTCCATGTGCAGCAGTTGCCGATTTAGGATTAGGAATAGGCGTAATCGGACCCGCATTAAAGATATCCAATCAATCAGAATGGAGATTTCTCCCGAACATAAGATTTTAACAATTTACATCAATTCATATGAAAAGACATGAACTCAAATCTAAACTTGAACTCGAACTCAAATACTAACTCTAACTCTAATCTAAACCCGAATATGAACTTGAATCCAATCTACTCGAACCAACTTGACTCGAATCCAGATTGCAATTGTCTTGACTCGTATATTACTCGACTCACTCGAATACAATTTACACCTTTTGTAATCTAGGGTTTCTACCAAGAAATATCAATCAATCAAATCAGATAAGCATATTAACCAGTTATAATATATTAACATGGGGTGCTTGGGATAGTTTCTTGTGTGAATCCAACGGAGCTTCACGAGTCCCGTATTAACCTCTATTTTATTTTACTCGAATATCAGTCGGGTTGACTCATCCACAGCCTAGAGCCCCAATTCTAACACATGAAATCGGCTCATGTTTCCTTACTCCTGAGGCCCCACTCTTGAGCTCGTGAATACCTCTACGGCTGCGATGACATTCATACTTGGAACTTAACGTTAACATAATGACCATCTAGAGACCTATGGTATATATTTACCCATAATCATATACTCTTACTCGTTATATATATATATATATATATATATATATATATATATATATATATATTCTTTTCATTTTCTTTACTCTTACCAATTCTTAGGACTTACCGAGCGCTAGTTCGCTGACGGGCATTCCACCCATTTTTTCTTATCTTGGAATGTTCGTCAGATACTGTCGAGATGGAGGAAGTTGAAGCCACAGAGGAGGATTATAACCAGATAGCTACTCATGGCTAGCTCAGCTTCTTTTCCTTCAGTTTATGTATGCCACTTGTTTAGGCATTTTCTTTATTGTATTTATTTTCCAGCATAAACTCTTGTATTTGTAAATATTGGAAGTTGAATGTAAATAAAGATATTTGTTGAAAAATTTTACAGTCTCAATTTATTCTTGCATTGTGTATTATTTTTTCAATACGCTTAGTATATTTATTTAGGGAATGACCTTCTCTAGATAAATATATTACGGGCTTACCACGTCACCGTTTTTGTCTATTGGGAAGTATTAGGAAGCGGGACGTGACAATAAATATTAACACTTACGCAATACTTCTGGGTACCAGTGTCGGGGAATCGAAGCTCGCCCATGACGGGATCTGTCGAGGTGCCGTGGACGGCCATATACGCGATCAATATGCTCAATGTACCACCCTGCGCCAAGGTCTAAGCTGCAATTCGCCAAAAATTTACATATATTATAAAAATAACTTTTAATATTGCATTATATCAAAATAGATATATTATAATTTACAGCACGAGTAATATTCCTCGAGCCACCTGTATATGTTGGACGTCCCCTCTTCACGGACTTCTAATTCTCCTTGTTTTGATCGGCCAGTTTCTACACAACACAATCAGATTTAGTTTTATAATTAAGCAAAATAAAAATATAAATTATATAATAAATAATGAATTACATTTAAATTGCAAACCTTTTTGCGCTCAGACTCATAATACCGGCACAAGAGAGGCCATATATCTACATCGACTCTGGCAAAGGCCGAAGACTGTAGGAGAGCCACTCTCTCTGTCTCGGGGTTGCCAGCCATGGCATGTAGCAATCGACCTTCGGCTTGTTCCTATTATATCGGACCTTAGATTGCATGTTCTTCATGAGACCCAGGTAAAGAGTGAAAATCGAGCACTCTGTCAGGATGATCAAGGTCGGGTATAGGCTGAAAGTCGTAATCTAACTGCAAATACAAGAAAATAATGTCTATAAATTATAAGTGTTAAATAATAATAAATTTATTTGATAAGTCAAATGAAAATATATATTAATACCCGAGCCTGATCTCAGAAGAAGGCAAAGGAGCGTAAGTACTGATTGTCCCACTCAATGTGAAGTGGATAATTCTTTTGGATGCGACTATCAACCCCATATACCGGCCGAACCTCTCGGTAAAATCACCGGTGTAGCGATAATCGGGGGTAAAGAAGAGGGGGAATGGTGCGTCCTCCTATCTCTATGAGGCATCAGCCTGTAGGACCGATTCGGCCTTGAGTCCCCTTATCGGGGTATGGCTGCCCTGCATCTACAAGATAAATAGATATACAAGCAATATCAAGACAAAATGGTATTTAGAATTCAATAATTAATGAAAATTGAAGTGTGATATATACCTCCGGTGACAGCAGCACGAGCGGGACAATAGTTCCTCCGGTGAGGAACAGCCGATGATCCGGACGTAGATGCATCCCCTCCAACAAGAAAATAAACATTTACGATAAAATTACATAAAGTTCATGGTTATTCTTAGAGAATATATAAAATGAAAAAACTAATTTTCATAAAATAAAGGCTGACCACATCCACCAAAAAGGCAAAACTAATTAAGAGCTTAAATCATTTACATTATGAAAATAAAGATATATGCAAACCCTAAATTCAAAGTTGTAGTTGTTGGCCAAATTTGGGCTCTTTGGATAGGCTAGTGTGTCCAAGTCATCGTCTCTTTTGTGAAAAATATCTTATGGTTAAGAATACTAACCTGCAGACTGCGCGGAGGGTACGGAAGTGACGGGAGTGACCTCTGCGCCAGATGTGGAGGCACTGCCTACAATTAGACAATCAAAAATTGATTATTTAAGTAATTACAAACAGAATGTGTGTGTATCTATAATATAACATCATAAATCAATATACATGCAATATAAGATATATAAACATACTTGCAGGTGCGGGGGTGGCCTCTACCCGGGATGTGGAGGCACCACCTACAATTAGACAATCAAAAATTGATTATATAAGTAATTGCAAAAAGAATGAGTGTATATCTATAATATAACATTCTAAATCAAAATGCATGCAATATAGGATATATAAACATACATGTAGGTGCGGTAGAGGCCTCTGCCTGGGATATGGAGGCACCATCTACAATTAGACAATCAAAATTGATTATATAAGTAATTGCAAAAATAGTGTGTGTGTGTGTATATAATATAACTTTCTAAATCAATATGCATGCAATATAGGATATATATAAACATACCTGCAGGTGCGGTAGTGGTCTCCGCGTCGGATGTGGAAGTACCGCCTACAATTAGACAATTAAAAATTGACTATATAGGTAACTTTAAAATGAATATGCTTGTATATGTATAATATTACATTCGAAATAAATATGCTTGCAATATACCTGGAGGTGTGGCAAAGTCCACACGGAATGAGTCATCCGAAAGGGATACGGATCGGGATGCAAGACTAGCCCTCTGGAGCTCCCTCCACAGCTTCCTAGGCGGCGAAACTGCTCTGTCTCTGCCGCTGCCTCGGCTGGTGCTCCTGTTGCCCCTCGCTGCGCCTGGCGTCATCAACATACCTAGATAAAAGTACAATCATTACATATGCATGCAATATATGTATAGATCGTAGAAAATGTGAAGTAATAATATAACATTACTGATAACCTTTTTTGTTTCGTATACGCATTAGACGCCTTGGGAATACCTACTTAGATTTCATCATCGATATCATTCCTAACCCACGTAACTTCACGCTCAGCCGAAGACAACTCTTCTTTAGAGACAGACGGTCGAAGCACTCTAAGTCTTCTCTCTTCTTCATCCCTATCACTGTCCTCCATACGATCATAAAATTCTAGGACATCATAAACATCTCTGGGTTTCCAATAGCATACGACACTCCATCCAGAATGCTTCAAGCACTGTGAGTAGTATACTTGAAATGCTTGTTGCGGAAAGATAAATGGATCGTCCTGACCGTAAAATTGAAGTGTGTTTACACTAATCAATCCATATTCATCTTTTCAAGTCCCGAGATTGTTTCTCCATGTATCTGTATCAGTTCGTGTATCGTACCAAATACACTGAAATATATAAAACGGTTCTGATCGTCCAGGGTATTGGATACCAAATATGCAATTTAAATATCCATAATAAATCACACCATCCGATCCTATAGTCGCAATCCAACTATTATGGATGGTTCGAGATGTTTCTATATCCTTAACATCAAATTTGTATCCAAGGACACCGAATCCTTTATAGTATGCAATCTCCAACATCTTGAGTCTCTCTCTAATGATGCAAACAAGTTCATATAGTAGATCTAACAAAAAAAATTTTGCGGCAGATACATAACAGTATAAGTTTAGATTAAGACTGATCGCAATAACATATTATTCGAACAACTTACATGATCTGCAGACCAATAGCAAAAATTATCCTAGTGATATTTTTCTAATCGTTCATCATTCCAATCAGGACGCCCCTCACGTACTTCATCAATATAAAGTCTGTTCTCAACAATAAATTATGACATCAACATTACACACACACACACATACAAATATAACAATTAATCCAAAAAAACTTACTCTCTAATTTCTTCAAGACATACGCTATTAAGGAGGATAAACCGATATATCTTATTGATAAACATGGAGTCTACTCTCTTATAATCAGCTTTACCATATGGCCCGTCCTAAATTCTCTGAAGCCGATTAAGCTCCGTCTCAATGTTCTCGTCCAGATAGCGGGAACAAAATGTGGTTACTTCATTTAGAAAATAACCTTGTATGATAGAACCCTCTGGTCGATTTCTATTGCATATATATTTTTTAGAGTGTGGAGGTACCTAAAAATATATATGTTAAAAAATAAATATGGGCATATAAGACAACAATAATTTTACAAAATGAGTGAAACGAAAAATTCAATGTATCTTTCGACGGGATACGTCCATCGATATTGTACTGGTCCGACAAACTTAGCCTCGGTTGCAAAATGAACCGTCGGGTGTATTATGATATCGAAGAACGACGGCAGAAAAATATGCTCAAGCTTGCATTGTATCAAGGAAATATAATTTTCTAGATTCTTCAGCGTCACAACATCTAAGGTTTTAGTGCACAATTCCCTAAAAAAGCAAAAAGGTCATTGATTATTAGACCAACCGATTCGGAAAGGAAATTCCTGAGGGCTAATGGGAGAAGGTGCTCCATAAAATTATGGTGATCATGACTTTTCAGCCCATTGATCTTGTCTTTCATAATCTTTATCTTCTTATTAAATGATCCTGAGAAATCTGTGGGAACTTTCAGATCAAGTAACTCCTGCATGAACCTTTTTTTCTTCGGTTGTGACATATGATACACGGCATTTGAAAGTACAAACTTGCCTGATTTACCCACTATCGGTTTAGAATACAATTCAGTTCTAATTTCCTAGTTCTGAATATCCATCCGAATACGGAGGTTGTCTTTCAATTTTTCGTCTTTACAAAGATGCAAGTTAAGTACGTGCTCGGATACTCTATTCTCTATGTGCATGACGTCTAGATAATAACACACTAAATTTGTTGACCAGTACGAAAGCTCATAGAAAATGCTTAACCTGTTTCAGTATGGTGGTTTGTCCTGTTTTGCTGGATCTATCCCGAAATTCACATTTTTGTAACCATCCCGCAATCACGTACTCTCCGGACAATGAGGCTGGAGGCCCAAGAAGCTCCTGATGACCATTAAAATGAGCATCGTCTAACCTGTAAGGATGGTCTAGTGGCAGGAAATGCCGATGACCGCAATAACAAATCTTCCTACAAAAATTCAACCATTTTGATGTTGTATCTTGGTGGCAATAAGAGCATGCTTTGTGACCATGTACGGACCAACCTGATAGGATTCCATACACAGGAAAGTCATTAATTGTCCATATTAAAGCCGCACGTATCGTGAAGGTTGTATCAGTGTTTGCATTGAAGTCTCTACACTATCAATGAATAAAGATTTTAACTCATGTATCAGATGATGGAGATAGACGTCGATACTGTTTCCCGGTGAGTTTGGTCCGTCGATATTTTAACTCATCCACAGCCAACCAAGGCGATGGATTATAAACCATCAATATAACAGGTCATGTGATGTTGCTTCCAGCTATATAATTGAATGGGCAGAAACCATAACTAGCCAATCCGAGCCTGACATTGCGAGGATCACTACTGAATGTTTGGTGTCTCCTATCAAAATCCTTCCATGCCGGTGAATCTCTTGGATAACTCATTTTACCATCTTTGCTTGGAGCAGCACGGTGATACCAAATTATTGCTTTGGCTGTCTTCTGCACCTGAATAGTCTTTACAGCCTCTGTATTATCGGAAAGTATCGTGCTATCTTGACAGGTATATCTGGCTTTTTATCAGATACTTTCGTCTTATACCTGGTCTCTCCGCATGTTAGAAATTCTTTCAAATCTGAATTCTCTTTCCGGTATAACACGCAATCTTTGGAACATGTATGAATCTTCTCATAGTTCAGACCAAAATCAGACATCATCTTCTGGGATTCGTACCAGCTCTTAGGCACGTTATTTTCCGAGGGTATAGAATCTTTCAGGAACTTCAGAAGTATCGTGAATGACTTACTGCTCCATCCATTTAGGCACTTAATTTGGAAAAGTTGGACGAATCATAATAGGGTGGAATACTTTACACTCTCATAAATTGGTCTTGTAGCATCATTCATGAACTTTTCATACTTATCCGCACACGGTCCTTGACCGAAAGGAATGTCTTCTTCAGTAGGATTACTATCACCGATGGCAGCCTCTACTATATCCTTCATTTCTTCTTCTGAAAAGAAGTTATCATCTTCTTCTTCTTCCGCCACATTACCGTTTTCTCCTTCTTCTTCCACCGCATTACCGTATTCTTCTTCTCCTTCTCCGTGATATAGCCAAGTTGTATAAAGTCCAGTAAAACCATGTTTAACGATGTGAAACTCTACGATTTCTGCCTTCTACCAGAACTTATTCCCATATCTATCGCACGGACGGAGAATCTTCTCTAACATGATTTTATTATATGTGCATAAAAATTCAATGAAAGCAGCAACTCCTGCGACAAACTTAAATTCCACTTGAAACTGAACACTTTAACTACTTGACACTGAAGACTTTAGTAGATCTTGAAAGTCGTATCAAGAACACAATTGTTGACCGAGCCCGAGCCTTTTTATTTTCAATTGCATGCATTGTTACCAATTCACATATATCTAGCCCTTAACTCTGATGTACTCATGGCCATATTAGACTGTATAACATATAAATTGTAAATTATGGAAGTTGGTTTTTTGTGGTGACTATATTGAGAAATCTAAGAACGAGATGGTTATTGACAAATAATAAAATGGGAAGGGCAAGTTTGTCGTTGAAAAAGATAAATTATCGATTAACAAAATTATGTTTGAAAATACTCAAGTATGAGTTGTATCATGTGTATGTGTGTTTCAATTTATGAGTTCGCTTAGGTGTAGAGTTGTTAGTGTGTATGTGCTTTGTGTATATGTGCGTTGTGTATTCGTATTGTATGTGTGTATTTTGACTGTCGGGGATAAGGCTTCTGTCCCATTAAGAATGTATAGAGCAGACACCCATTCACTTATGATTTGATCCGTTTCGAGAAAATTTCGACAGCACCTCCTCCTTATTCTCCGAGTACACTATAATAGAATAGATAATTATTTCAATACTGTGAAATAATATTGAAATGAACATCTAATATATCTTTGTACATGGAGAACCAAGGAAAAGTACCGACGAAATAACTCGAAACGAATGAAAACACAAGTGAATATAGGTGTTTGCTTTATACATTCATAAATTGTCCAAACTGGACAAATCTATCGGTTATCATACGATTGAATCTTCTCGTCATATAGACTACACGACGGTTGTTAGTACCGAACGATACCATCCGATATTTAACAACCTTCATATAGTTTTATGTCACGACTAATATCGAACATATGTTAATTGATAGAAGGGGACTAAGGCGCGCTTTGATTTTCATATATTTCATTTACGTTTCAATTTCAAGGGTTTGAAATTTTTAGTTTAGGGTAAAGTTTCTTAAAGTTAAGGATATTCTTAATCAAGTTTAAGATTTTGGATTTGGTTCTGGTGTTAAATTTAAGATTTTGGATTTAGTTCAGAGATTAAGTTTAAAATTAGGGTTTGGCCTTATTTAATATGAGAGATTGTCATCATCATTATCACAAACACGCGCGCGCGCAGCGCGCGCGCACGCGCACATATCATCATTAACATTTCTCTCTCTCTCTCTCTCTCTCTCTCACACACACACACACACACACATCATCAACATTATCACAAACACACTCACACACATATCATCATCATTATCACAAACACACACACATATACTTACACTAACACTAAAATATCCTTACCATAACCCTCACCCTTAACTCTAACCCTAATTGCCTTCACCCTAACCCTAGACCTAATTAAATCTAACCCTTTATAAATTCTTCATTGAATTACCCTTAGTTATTGTTTTTTTCACTAAACCCTAAATCTGGCCCTAATCCTAAGCTTAATCCTAAACCCATCCCTAACCATTAGCCCTAACCCTAATCATAACCCTAAAACCAAACCCTAACCCACAACCAGTCTTCTTCTTCTTCCCCTCACCACCACCATCAATCTCATCTAAAATTACTTTTCCCGGCCCCTCACCCTACCTATCCGATCCCCGTTGACCTTCTCCGACCCCTTTCCCCACCACCGCAGCCACCACCACCCACCACAGCCACCATCACAACCGCCGCCGCCCACATCCCCAAACAACCCTAAATTAAAGAGCAGCCATCACCACAACCGTCCAAATTAACATTAACCCACAAATTAAAGCCTTCCCCACTAAATTCAATTTAGAAAATTAAAATTTTAAATTTAATAAATTAACTAACCAGTTGAGTATTTCGACGGTGACAGAGAAGTCGGGGAGGAGCTCGGCGTCGATGAAGAGGGCGGCGATCGATGTTGACGAGAAGGGAACGATCAAGGCGACGATCGATCGAGGCGGCGCTGTAGGTGATGGAGAGAGCGCTGGAGGTCGGAGGAGACGACGGGTGAGGAGGCAATGATGGCACTAGAGATCGGAGGGGTGACGAGGTCGGAGGAGGTGATGATGGCCCTAGAGGTCGGAGGAGGCGACGTCGAGGTTAGGGGCGATGAGGGAGGAGGGGACTCGAGGACAGGGAAATTTTGGAGGGAAATAAATTGGGGACTTAGGGTACTGTGGGAATGGGGATGGGAAAATTTTAGTTTTTTTTTTTAAATACCCGACTTTGTCCCTACGGTCATAACCGTAGGATCTTATCTGGCGACGCCGGAGGGTCAGCTGCATATGTTAAATTTTAACAAAATTTTATTTATATATGCACATACAGTCTAAACCGTAGCTTATTAGTTGTCCCTACGGTGTAATCCGTAAGGACAACATAAAATTGCCCCTACAGATTTTTCCATCCGTAGAAGCAAGCTATCTTTGTAGTAGTGCTTGAAATTTGGGCTATATATGGGGCTTGGCTTAAAGCTTTGGCTGAACCAAAGGGCTATGTCCTATGTGATGCTTAGGGCTTTTGCCATACATGAATGCTGGGTCCTGATTTGATGGGGGTCAAGCATTTTGGAACACTCTGCTTGTCTCGTATTGCTTGCTTCTATGCTTCTGCCTAGGTTTAACACAGCATTTTGTAGAGCATTGTTCTTGGTTTTGTACTTTGGCATGCAGGCAGTTTTAACTGGTTTGCTTCTTTAGTTGTTCTAGGCCATGTATAATCTCATTGCATGGCTTCTTGTACTACTTGTTTGGGATCTTGATTTGGGGCCTCAATTTTTAGGGCTCCTTACAAGGAGATGGGTACTTTTATTTACTCCCGTATACATGCCTAATCTATAACTTTGTGTGTGTGTGTGTTGGAAATTTCCAAATAATGATATAAATTAACTATTAATGTAAAAACATATTTATTGAGGGATATGACTGTTTGAGGAAAAGATACCGTCTTTTCGTTAAGATACATCTCTATTTGACTATGTAAAACTTCAGTTTGGCCAAAAACAAAAGACGGAAGAAGAAGCCATGTATCTATTCTAGCACAATAACGACTGAATCCACCCACTTCCATGGGACTTGCCCCCATGTTTTGTAGGATTGTTTGTAGGGTAGCATTGCGGCCTTCGACCTCGTTAAAAAATCAACAACTAAGAAAATCAGGAAAATCTTTTATGTCTTCACCTTCTTATTTATTGGATCATAAATACTTTGATTTCTAATATCACATGAGCTCATGGATATTACGGACTTCGGGAAAAATTACATATTTTATAGCTTACATATAGACTTTTCGTTGAGACTATCTCTATCCACAGTGAAAAAATCACTTAACTTACAAACAATGAGCGACTCGTCTTGTCTAATGAGTTTGCTTAATTCAGGCTTAATATACAAAGGATCCAACATAACACATAATTCGTTATATGCAGGTGATAATGTCCATTAATTCTGCAGATGACTCACGAGCAAAAATACTAAAACCGAACCACTTCTGCTTGCTTTTTGATTTTGGTTAGTTCTCAAAAGAAACCATACTACAAATGAGACTTACAAATAGACATATATGAGAGTGGCAAAAATAATGTTCTATATAATTGCACGAATCTCAAATCCAATTTAAGAGCTTATAACGGCTTTCTAGAGAAATTTAACACGGTTTCATCATCCAATCAAGGGCTAAGCTTTTGAGAGAACAAATCCTTGGTCAGGCCTTTGATCCTCATTGATTGCCTTGAAACAGCAGTCCATAAATGCCCTTCAGATCACACAAATCAAGGATCCAACAAAGAAGTGAATTAATAATTTTTGCGGGTAATTCTTGGGTGCAACTCTAAAAAAATATATGGTGTATAGGCCTCACCATCTCTCTCATTGTTTCTCTCTCTGGCTCCTCTCTCTCTCTCTCTCTTTCTCTCGTGGCATATTTAACAAGATGCAAGAGGGAAAGTACCTAATAAAAACCCAATTTATGCTTGCAAAATAAAATGTTATTGATTTGATGTTTAAGCTATCCCGTCGCTAAAATGGAATCCCTAACAACCTCAAAATTAGACCCCATGCTAATCTAAAAACTATATTGATTAAAATAGCTTAACCTCGGAACAAATTTTGTGAAAAATGTACATGTTGCAGTATATGTGGGTCTTTGGAATTATTTCTTTGGACCAAATCATAAAGGAAAGGGACAGACGCACAATTGTTGTAGCAAGTGTTGAGGGGTAGAATCATATATATAGGGACCTACTCTTCGATGTACTCTTTTTATTATTATCTTGAGATATTGAGATATATATGATTGTCATGAACTTTGAAGTTAGAGAACCTCTATTTATGTTGGTAATGAGTCTCAAACGTTGCTCAGATATCATACGGTTCTAACTTTATAACCGGTACTGGATCGCTCAAGTCCAAAAAAATAATTGGAAAATTGGAAAACTGACAGAGGAAGTAGATTGAAACTAGCAAATTAATATTGAAAGAGAATTATTCTGAATGGGATCTAAGGGGATGGGACAATGGCTTGGTTCTTATTTAATGATGGTCTCAAATTTAGTGGTAATTTCATTGATTCCAAAATATAATCATTTTTTAACTTCATGTGTCTTATACTTGTAGATTAACATAATCAGTCTTCTGTCATGGTCATTAGGAGATAGTAAGAGCTATGAGAAAATATGCATCTAAATTAATAGGGAATATATTGGGGGTCCAAGAATTTGCTATTAAATGCTTAGAATTAAATTGCTTGTGTGATTGAATAATAATCCAAGTAAATGTCTTTGTCCACATGGTCACATGCTTCACCAGCCAATCTCTGCAACAAACAAAGTTATAATTAAACTTTAAGTATAATTATCATTAAGAATATATGAATATTAAACCAACTTGAATCATGTAACTGTACTTTAAATGATATAATTTTTTAGCACTAAAACAGGAAATCGTTTAGCTTAATTTGCTGCTTAAAATGAGAGCATCCCTAGTTAATGCATCCACCTGTTGCAGGGGGTTAGAAACATATGCTAAAGTGTGAGTGTCAGTTGATGCTTGTTTTGGAAAGAATAATTATGCAATATGCCAAAATGTGTAGGGATTTGTGTTCTCGAAATTAATTTTTCCTTGTTTATTTGGAAGAAATCGTCTCATATGGAATTTTGATTCTTGCTTTTGAGCAATTTTTATTGTGTGCTTAGAATTATTGTGAAAGAATATAGGGCTTTGTATCTTTTGCTTGTGTGTTGCACATGATATGTTCGTTTGGAGCAATTTGAATCACATTAAGAGATACGGTAATTGTCAAAAGTATATATGTTTGCACTGCTCTTTCGTTTTAAACAATAGTAATTTTTTTGGTCTCGATAGGCATTCGGACTATGAGGAGGATTTAAATTTGTGTCCTTTCCCCCTTTCAGATATACTTCTTCTATTGTCGCATCATATGGCCAGTGTGATATTTAGGATGCCATGTAGTCTTCCTTAATTTTCTCAATCTCAATTTTTTTTACCTACGGACTTAGCTTTAAAATTAGAAAGATTGCGTTTCAATGGAAAAAAAATTTATGGTATTTTATGTAATTTATCCAATATCATAACTCATAAGCATAATTTCCTCTCAAAATCTAGCACCTGATCAATTTGGAAAGGACAAGTTTTTATATTAGACTATATTAAATTAATATTTTTTTAAAAAACCACTTTCAAAATATATTACAAAAATATGTCACTTTCTGCTTTGTAAGCGCAACATCAGCGTCAGCTCAACGCTGGCGCTGGCGCCAATAAAAAATTTTTTTAAGGGGTGCAGTTAAAAATTGCATCCATTATAAATGTATGGGCGTACTTTCAAAATGCGCCCCTTACAATTGTACCGGGCGCAGTTCTGTGCCCTTAAAAATGTAATGGACGCAGTTTCAAATTTCGCCTCATACAAATATATTGGGCGCAGTTCTTAACTGCGCCCACTACAAATGTGATTGACTTGAGGGTATAGCCAATAATCTCGTGCTTAAGTAAGACTGTTCTACCCGTATAGGTCCTCCCTCATTCATCACAATCGCGTGCCTACGACTACAATAATTGACTTGAGGGTATTATAGCCAACAATCTCTCACTTGCACTTGAAGCTAATTATTGCGGTGTCGCATACTCACAGCTCGTGTGATACCGAACACTCAACTTCTCTACTAATCAGTCTCGCAAAACTCGTTTGTGAAACTATTGCATTCGAGAAATAGCCTCGGTGAGTGGATCCGCTCCAATGTTTCTTTCTTTATCTCTCTATATCTCAACTTCGCGGAGAAATACTATCTCCCGAAATGAACGATACATGTCTTAGAATTTGTCTGGATATCTGATGGGACCTGGTTCACAAATGAACTCCAAATCCAACAAACTTCTTAGACTGTAGCTTCCACTGAATTTAATCAGTATCCTGCGCCATGCCTTTCTCAGTATCTGCTTGGACCACCTGTCCAACATACCGTCCCTCAAAAAGAGGGAAAACTATAATTTTGACAGCCATTCTGTCATCCAGGTCATCTTGGAAGCCTTAAATGATAACCGCCTCCCAAAAGAGGCTGTCGTTACCATATACCAAGAACATCCACTTATGTTCATAACTGCTTCCCAACGTTTCTTCAGGATTGGATTAATATTTATGCTTATTGCATCCGGTGCAAAAGCAATATCTGGTGTGGTACTTGATATTTCATGATTGACTCAATTGCCTAAGCAAGAGATATGTCAATCATGCAAATCTCTCTCATCATCGGTCTAGAAGACATCTCTAGTGCGAATCTATCACCTGCGGGTACACCACCACGCCAGGAGTCGTCCATTCTAAAATACTTTAGAATATTGTCAAAGTACCCAAATTGGGACACTTCCCAAATTTAGATCTAAAACTATAGATTTAGTAACCAGAATCCCTGATATTTTATCCAAATCCTTTGTAGAGAAACACCTTGTGACAACCACAGTATAACCGATCGTAGTATAGGAAGATCTCTTCCTATTAAGTGCATGACATCCAAATACCAGGACATCACTCCTTACTACCTTCTTATCAGGTCCATCTATTATTCTGATGAAGTCAAACTCTATGATTGTCACATAAAAAATAGATGATTTATCCCCGCTATACCTGTTTTAGTCTATAAATAGACATAAGCTACTTGCTCACTGTACTTCCGCTGCTCCCACTGACTACAATAACCCTCTGGCATAGTCATATACACGTGCACTTCTAAAGATAATTTAGAATGACATTATACTCATCCTCCTGCCAGATCGCATAGTCTAGAACAGCAGTAGTGACAAGTTTGGGTAATCAAAAACCATCATGTCACCGTCTTTGAGAAGACCGAAGTACCTCTTGGGTGTCTGAGGTTACCCACCAAAACTGCGAAGTGGCTAATGGATTGTCGAATCCAATTGAATTCTTAGGTTCTACTAAATTTTCAGTAATCGTTTGTGGTTCTGGAATCACTTCCAGTTCTACCATACTTCCACTAATGTTTTCTGAAAAGAATTCATTTTACTAAAACAGTGGCGAGTCAAGAACAATATAACAATTGATCTTCCAGATGGTAGAATGTTAACACTCGTCAAAGCCCGGGATAACCCACAAACTGCCATTACTGAAACGTGCCTTGAGTCTATCCAGATTCTGGTTTTAAGTATAAGCCGGACAACTCCATACACCTTAACACCGTTAAGATGTGAATCCATTCTATATCCAGTATAGAAACAAAAGCATTAATTTAATTGGAACCAGATTCAAATACATGCAGCCGTTTGCAGTGCATATCAACTAGATGGAAGGGGACCAAGCAGCATTACTCATCAAGAAGCGCGCTCACGCATAAGTAACCTGAGAAAGAAGCAAGTTCTCAAAACTATTACTTACAACGGAATACCAAACACAAGTATCTAAATCTTCGATCACCTTGAAGAATCCTGATACTTACAATAAATGGTGCACTACTTTATTTTTATACCTATATCTTCTCAAAATCTGGACCTTATATTGCAACGAAATACTTGTCTAAAACTAGAGAAGTCATGAGTAAACAAAATATAGTATGGGTACCAACCCCTTTATCCTAACGGACACCGGACAACATACAATACTCTGTATAAGTCAACTGAGTTTAATAACTCAAACTCTGTGCGTCGTAGGTTGAAAACTGTGTTATGGTTAAGAAGAGTTACACCGTTGTTGAATACTCATTACCTAACCATCAACAGATATGGGTAAATGTCATAAACATAATTTCAAAAGATTATATCTCACTTTATAAAATAAACGTACAGATATATCGGTTTGAAATTGATGCATAACAACGGATATTCAAAACCAAATATTTGCCGTCAGGCAAAAACCCGGGTGATTTCCTCAAATATCACCAATTACAAAGAATTCCGATACATACAGGATCTAATCACCAAATTCCCAATATCTTACTCCCACTCAGCATCCGTAACGCCATACAGATGTGAGAATAAAATCTGGTAAATATATACCCTGGAGTTAGAATCCAATTGGGAAAATAGTTTTCAATTAACAGCGCTCAGTAAAACTGAAACATGAAAATGTTTCGAAGGGGTGCCTCTTCCACTATCCAAATTCATGACAGTAACCGTATACTTCCTTACCCTCACTGCAATCCCTTTATATGTATTTACTTATTATCTTATGTACACCACACTTAGGCTAATTGGTTTTCTTCCTTCTCTACCTTTCGGCACCTGCCTATGGTTTGGAAGAAGACTATCCAATAAGCGCAATAGGTATACTTTCCTAATACTAGGAGCCCTAGCAATCTGAGAGAGGGCAAAGGGAAAAGACAACCGAATAATCATATTCAATTTCTCCAGAACTGGAATCCATCCTCAAACTGGAACAAGTTCCTTTGAATTCGTATGTAACTATACGATGGAATATCCAAGAAATATGAATCTTCGTAGTGATACAGAGTGTTCTGGAAAAATACAAAGGAAAAATAGGAGTGGCAATGATATATGCGACTAAATGACAATCTAATAGCCAAAGTTTTAAAAAGGTTCTGTTAATTTGGTTCATGAGTTTTTAAGGTCAGGCTATGGTCGCTGCCAAAGAGAGATAGAAAAGAAACACTCAGCGTGCACTCTAACCTAAATTAGATTGGTTAATCACTTTATCTAATTAGGATGGCTCCCACTGTTTTCTCGAATTCTCCTTCAAACCCTAAAAGGAGAATTAGTCGGGATCGTCTGAAAATCACCCGAGGAGTAACACCTACTCATCAGTGGGAATCGGGATCCAACTATCATCGTATGATAACTTGATGGAAACCACTCAAGTCACCACACTCCAGAAGGTATGCGCATGCCTGGCAAGTTTCCTGTATATTTGAAACTCCCGATATGGTTTTTGCCCCTAACACTTATGACCTTGACGTAGGCCAACATATCATAAGTCGTTAGTCAAGTTCAACCCATCATTATCCTGGATTAACTTAGACCCACCCGTGCAAGTCCTTGACGTAGGCCAAAATAACTGTACGACTGTCCTAAATAATCGCATATCCATGCAGCAAAAAAGCATTACCCAACTACCATTCACTACGCCTTGACGTAGGCCAACATACATAGCATGAATACTAGGTGATACTTGTAAGAAATGACGGAGGGCTACGGCTGGGTTTTTGGCGAAGAACCTTTAACGTAATGAACTTGATAACGTTGAAAGAACTCGAGTGGTTTTACAAATATATAGTGACGCAAACTTTTGCTAAAGAGGTCACTCCCTGTGAGAGGATCTTGGCTCTTTCCTCATCGAACGAGGTGCAGGATATTCCTAACTGAATATCACGATGCAAAGCAAAATAATCGACTATAGTGAAGTTATTACAATGACGTAAACTTTTGCCCAAGAGGTCACTCCCGATGAAAGGATCTCGACTCTTGCCTCGTCGAATGAGGTGTTGGATATTCATAACCAAATAGCGCTGTGCAAAGCACAAAAAAAAAATAAACATCTGTAATGTCAGTTTTTCAAAATTTTGGTTCCAACAACATCATTTAGGTTTATTTTTCCTTGCATTAATTATAATTAATGCAGTCCCATCAATTAATCCATATGACACTAGAAAAAAACGAAAATAAAATGTACATATATACCATCCGCATTCGCCACGGGGCCCTGTCATGCACCGTTAGGTTACTTAACTAACGGTAGAGCGGGGGCTGGACTAGCGCAGGTGCAAAATATATACAACATCTACTGGTATATATAAATATATATATATATAACATTCGTCCCAGGCATGATATAAGCAACATCACAGAAAAGCAATAAGCAACACAGAACAACGGATAATCTAGGATCCCTGGGTTTCCTTTGAGCCGCAAATGAAACCCGACGTTCCCCGGTCGTGTGGATAGCATGTGCAATAAAAAACCTGGACCTCTACGAGTGCGACAAGTTACCCGCCAATCCCAGAAGTGAGGCAACCACAATCAACAAAGTGAATGGGCCACCCAGCACTTCACGGAATCCGGTAACTCGAGCACCCATCCGTGGGTCATCCTATACTCCCTATGAGGGTAGCGAATAGCCTGCCAATTCTAGAGTAAGCCCCCCCCCGTCTCAATGCCATGAGATGCGGGCTCGTTGCCCTCTAGAATCCGGCTATTCGAGCACTCCACCGCAGGGTAATCTTAGTACAGAAAAGAAAAGTATATATACAATGGCGACATCGACCTCAACCCGGTCGTGCCCCAATAAAAGAATATACAATCTGGAGGAAACGACATTCCACATGTCGGACGCTCGCCCCGCAATAACGAATATACAAATGAATCTAAACTGTATAACTACCATTGCACAAGAGGCTATCCCACACGACAATCCGAACAAAGTCATCACAGATATCAATATCACAGCAGTATAAGCAAGTATGTGCAACCCCGTCTAAACGACATATAGCAAATAAAAGACGTTTGAAAAACACATACACCACATCACGGATATCAACGATGCAAAATTTCAAGTTATGAAACTTTCCAAGTTCCCCCCAAAGCAAAGACAACACTAAGTGAAATCTGGGGAAAACAAACAAGATCAAAAACACCAATTTACAAAACCTAAGACACAGAATGAAAATGGGGCCCACTTGTGAATAGTAAAAGGAGAGGCCAGGAATTTGGGCAATATGGCTGGCCAAGTTTGGATGAAAATGTCTCGTTTTCATTCTGTATCATTCTCATGTCTTATCTAAGACTCTGCAATTGTTTTAAAAAAATTCAGAAATCAAAAAAATTTCAGAACAGAGAGTGGGTTTTGAAATCGCAGTTTTTCGGTTTTGAAACTGATGCATCGTATAATACTAGTTTCTAATGTTTAGGTGGCTCTGATACCATTTTAGGGTTTCTAGCGCTCTGGCCATCTACCGTGGTCGATTGTGGAACAAAAATTTTTGGCGTTTAAAGAACTTCGTGTTAGAAACAACTACCTAAAATCGAATCCAAATTTGAAACTAGTAATCTAAAGGAATCTAACTACTATGGTAGAGTGTTATACCGAACGAACCATGTCCTTCGATCTTCCACCATCTCCCTTAGCTCCTTGGGGTCCTTTGGATCGAGCTTAGCCGTTGGTCTTCCTCCGTCGAAGATGATCCACCCGAGAGATGTAGCTCGTGGCTCTAGCTCCACATAAAAGATCAAGTGAAGCAACAAGGGATTCTAGATGGCTAGTCTAGAATGCCTAGGATGTAGTGGAGTGTTCTAAGTGTATCTCTTCCTCACCTTCTTTCTTGATTCTCAACACATGAGATTGTAGAGAAGAGGTTGAAGATGAAGGTGGAGGAACTCAAGAAAAGAAAGAGGAGAGTGAAGCAAATGGTGTGAAGAAAAAGTCATGCTCACAAAAATGAACCATCCAACATCTTTTTTCTTTCATCAAGAGAGAAAATATCATGAAGCATGCTTTTAACAAACTCATTTTTCCATTTAAAAATTCCCACCATGCTTGAATAGTTTGCACAAATGAATAAACAATTCATTTGTGCAACTATAGAAGCATGGTTCTCACCATAATCCCCTCTCCTTTTTCTACCTCATATCCCATTTAAAATAAATGGATAAAATCGAAATGAGGTGTCAAACTTATAGAATGTTATCTGTAAAAAATACGGATTACACTCTACTGTATATACATGAAGGAGTTTCTACAGCACCACTACAAGGGTTTAGTAGCATCACACATGCCATTCTTTAAATTTTTAGGGTGCTAGAGAAACTAACCTAAGGATCATACTAGAAATGCTAGGGTAACAAAACTTTAAACACTTTCACAAGAAGTAAAAGCAAGGTTTAGGGAATACAACCTTTGTAGCTCCCTACGCTAGACTCCTTGGCTACTTGGGGTTTGAAAGAAGCTTGCTTGAGGTCCTCTAAGTCCACGACGATCCACCCGGAGTCCTCTTTGTCCAAGCTAGAAGCTATACTAGATCAAGAGAAATAGTTGAAGCCAACACTCTAAACTAGTTGGCTAGAGTAGTGTAGAATGTTGATGTGGTTTCTTTTCTCACTTAAAGACCCCAACTTGAACACTCTTTCACTCACTAATGGAAGTTAGAGAGCAAGAGAGAGGAAGAACAAGATGAAAGCAATATGAGAGCTCAAGATAATGATAAGCTTAGGTTTAAAAATGAGAAAAGAAAATATATATATTTTCTTCTTCTCACCTTTAACCCTAGTTATAAAATATCTAGATATTTTCTTTTGGATAAAAAAATGGCCATAGAAAATAAATCATGGTTAATGCAATGGGTTAGTGTATGAATAAAAAATTAAACCATGATAGAATTTCCATTTTCATTTTCTTTTATCCAAAAATAAATATCCACATATTTATATAAAGTGTGAGTCTTATATTGCCACCATCTCATGTATCAACAACCATGATAGAATAAGTGTATGCATGTATGTGTGCATGCACATCCATATGTACAACAAAAAGAACATGTGCATACATGCATGCATACTACAAAAGACAAAAGGGTCTAAAGTGAAAAGCTAATGGTCAATTTTAAATCAACACTTGACTTAGCAAACCGGTCATATCACATATGACCCGACCAATAGCATACCGCCCGATTAATATACGGCATCTCATACACGCATTTAATCGGGTCCCCGCGCATATCTCATATGCACACCACATCGTTTCGCCTGGACTAGGTAGCTCCATTGTGGGACTCTAAGATTCGTCAATACGCCGGCAGTGGGTAATGATCAAATCAAGCATCCCCAAGCCACAAGAGGTCAGCTAAACGTAACGGCCACCCGGGTATTGAGTGATCATAAGAAAACAAGCAAACCTGTCACAACTCCCATCGAGCCAACCGGCAACACTACCAAACAGTCCGGTCTCTTCGTCAGATATGCTGCATATCGAGTCTAAGGATGGTAACGTCGACCTCAATAACTCAATAAGTCGTGCCGATGAATGGTCTATAACATATCGAGAAACTACTGATAACACTTATCAGTAAATCTCAACAGCCCTGGCCAGGGACTTACTGATATAGCCAATCGAGCACAGCACAGTATCAACTCCCAATACCGGGAGAGACGAAACCCCTCCTATCGCTCATCGTCTTCGTGTGTCTCGGGACTGTACCCAACAGCCACCTGTTTGCACGACTCAGTAGAGCCGTGGTAGGGTGGTAATCAAAGTACAGTGGGAGAACACACAAGACTCTATGACGATCTCGGATCTACAGACTAACATGTACCAGTGTCACCTGAGAACTGCTATCCGACGATAGATATAATACCATATAGGAGTTCTCGGCGAGTCCGTCCAGTATACCCAGTCACCACTGAGCACCCGTATACGATCTCGATGTCAAACATCAATGAATGTGAGAACATCCATCGCCCATCATATGGGTCTAGTATCATATACGCTAGTCTACTCTGGTATATCGATACCCCGTCTCGATACACCTACGACTAGGGACATTTCAGGATATACTTATAAACTACAGACGTCCCACTAGTATGATCTCCATCATAATCACAGTAGTCAAGCAAATATCCTCAGGGCTTTATCAACATGTGTGAATGAATAAAAGCATGATCAAATCAACATGTCAGATAAAGAAGAACCAGATAGCATACTATCATGTCGAGCAAGAATGTACACTGAATATATATATATATATATATATATATATATATATATATATACATGTATAAATACATCCACTATCATATAATGGCCTCTAGGGCATACATATATCCAACAATCTCCCACTTGCACTAAAGCCAGTTATCGACGTATCTCATACCCAACAGCTCAAAAAGTCGCTCATGCTGCGGCTGAGGGAGGGCCTTGGTGAGTGGATCCGCAGTGTTATTCTTTGTGTCTACTCTCCTAATCTCGATCTCACGGCGATCTACAATCTCCCGGATCAAATGAAAACGCCTCAGGTTGTGTCTGGATCGCTGATGGGACCTGGGCTCCTTGGCTAACGCCATAACCCCATTATTATCACAATACAATGGTATTGGATCAATAATGGTTGGAACTACTCCTAGCTCCGAGATGAACTTCCTCATCCAGACGGCTTCCTTGGCGGCATCATTCGCAGCAATGTACTCAGCCTCCATCGTAGAGTCTGCAACGGTATCTTGTTTGGAACTCTTCCAACTTACCGCCCCTCCATTGAGGGTAAATACAAACCCAGAGATAGATTTGCTGTCATCCTTATCACTCTGGAAGCTCGAATCGGTAAAGGCCTCCATTTGGAGATCTCCATTACCATACACCAAGAACAATTCTTTAGTCCTTCTCAAATAGTTTAGAATGTTCTTCACAGCTATCCAGTGATTCTTTCCTGGGTTGGATTGATACCTGCTTACTATACTAAGTGCATAAGCTACATCTGGGCGTGTACACAACATCGCATACATTATAGATCCTACTGCCAAAGCATAGGGTATAATGCTCATGCGAGCTATCTCTTCATCGGTCTTTGGGCAAGAGTCCTTAGAGAGAGTGACCCCATGGCTGGCGGGTAAGGCACCCCTCTTGGAGTCTTCCATACTAAACCTTTTTAGGATGGTGTTGATGTACCTGGTTTGGGACAATCCCAATAACCTTTTGGATCTATCCCTATAGATCCGTATGCCCAGAATGTATGTGACATCACCCAGGTCCTTCATGGAGAACCTTAGTGATAAGAACGATTTGACCGACTGTAGCATAGGAATATCATTTCCTATCAGAAGAATGTCATCCACGTATAATACGAGGAATGTGACAGCTCTCCCTACAGCCTTCTTATAAACACAAGGGTCATCTGGATTTTTGATGAAATCAAACTCTTTGATAACATCATCGAAACAGATGTTCCAACTCCGTGATGCCTGCTTTAATCCATAAATGGATTTAAGCAATCTACATGCTTTCCCGCTGCTCCCACAGTCAATGAAACCCTCTGGCTGATCCATATAAACGCATTCTTCTAAATCTCCATTTAGAAATGTCGTTTTAACGTCCATCTGCCAGACTTCATAGTCGTAGTGAGCAGCAATAGCAAGTAGGATCCGAATGGATTTAAGCATGGCTACGGGAGAAAAAGTTTCGTCATAGTCCAAACCTGGTCTTTGACGAAAACCCTTCGCCACAAGTCTTGCTTTATAGGTCTCTACCTGCCCATCTACACCAATCTTTCTTTTAAAGATCCATTTGCACCCCACAGGTTTTACCCCAGGGGGTACAACGTCCAAAGTCCAAACTTTATTGGTGTACATAGACTCCATTTCGGATCTCATGGCATCCAGCCACTTCACAGAGTCTCCACTCATGATAGCTTGCTGAAAGCTGGTAGGATCATCATCCTCCATGATGCAGTCTTCTCTGTCACCATCAATGAGAAAACCATAGTATCTCTCCTGTGGGCGAGTAGTCCTACCAGACCTACGGAGTGGCCAAGGTTCTTCAGTTTCTGTTGTAACAGCCGGTTCAACCAAGTCGTCATTAGTAATCTGTGTTTCTAGAACTTCTTCTAGGTCTACCATTCTGTCATCTGTATCATTTGTGAAAAACTCTTTTTCCAAGAATGCGGCATACTGAGAAACAAACACCTTTTGTTCCTCCTTGTGGTAGAAAAGATATCCATAAGAATTCTTTGGATATCCCACAAAATTACACATGACCGACCGTGTCTCGAGTTTGTCCGGATTCTGCTTTTAACATAGGTCGGGCAACCCCAAATCTTAATTCTCTTAAGAGATGGTCTCTTCCCATGCCATATCTCATATGGCGTGGTAGACACGGTTTTGGTTGGGACCCTGTTCAATAGAAACGCTGCAGTCTCCAATGCATGCCCCCAAAATGAGACGGATAACTCAGCATCACTCATCATGGAATGGACATATCTAATAGGGTCCGATTCCATCGTTCTGACACACCGTTGTGCTGTGGTGTGTAAGGAGGAGTGAGCTGAGAGAGAATCCCATTCTCTTTTAGAAAGTTTGCAAACTCTGTACTGAGATACTCTCCACCTCGATCTGATCGAAGCATTTTGATGCTCAAGCCGGTTTGTTTTTCTATTTCGGGTTTATATTCAGTGAATTTCTCGAAGGCTTCGGACTTGTGCTTTAATAAAAATACATGACCGAATCTTGAGAAATCATCAGTGAAGGTAATGAAGTATGAAAAACCGCCTCTAGCTTGTGTAGACATTGGCCCGCATACATCACTATGTATGAGGCCTAAGAGCTCAGTAGCTCTTTCTCCGTGTCCTCTAAACAGAGTTTTGGTCATTTTACCCTTGATACAAGACTGGCAAGTCACATAAGATTTATATTCAAAAGGGTTTAAATATTCATCTTTGTGTAACTTGTTTAGTCTTGTTTCGTTAATATGACCAAGTCTACAGTGCCAAAGAAAAGCTTCATTTATTTCTGAAAGTTTTCTTTTATTAGTGTGTTGTATGCTGAAAACTGTGTGTTGATTTAGGACGTACATCCCGTTATTAAGCGTACCATACCCAACCAACATTTGATTCAGGTGAATGTTCATAATATTGTTCTGCAATACAAAATTATATCCTTCATTGTCTAACAAAGAAACGGATATAATATTACAAAGCATACTAGGTACATAATAACATGGGTTCAAAACCAATATACACCCAGACGGCAACCCCAAGTGATACTCTCCCACTGCAACTGTATGTACATTGGAACCATTTCCAACGCGGAGAGTATGGTCACCTGTCTTCAAAACCTTGCTATTTCTCAGCCCCTGAAGCGGAAGCATCCCCATGCTTCTTCTTGAGATCCAAGTACTCTGTGCAGTTGCGCTTCCAGTGTCCTGTTTTGTGGCAGTGATAACATTCCCCTTTCCCCGATTCCCCAGCTTTGGACTTGTCTTTCCCCTTAACCTTTTTAACTCCACCCCTAGGTTTAGTGGGTTTCTTCTTTATCTTTCCCTTGGATTTAGCCTTCGGGCGAGAAAAGAAAGATTGCCCAACACTCAAAATGGGAGTTTTCACTGATTTCAGTGTGCTCTCTGCACTCCTTAACATATTAAGGAGTTCAGGTAGTTCCTTCTCCATGTTATGCATGTTGAAGTTAACTATAAATTAAGCAAAGGTGGAGGGGAGAGACTACAGAATAATATCCGTATATTGTTCATTGTCCATTGTCCATCCAAGGTCCTCAAGCTCTTCTATGAGAGCTATCATCTTCAAAACATGGTCTCCTACTGGTGTGCCAGGGGCCATTCGCATCTGAAACAGTTTTCTTGATGCTTCGTATCGTAATACGCGAGATTGCTCTCCATACAACTCCTTTGTATGGAGGAATATGGCGTGAACGTCCATATTCTCGTGCTGCTTTTGATGTGTGTTATCCATCGATGCAAGCGCGAGGCACTTGGCCGTGGCACAGTCAGCGTCCCATGTCTTGCGGACTTCAATATCCGCAACTGAGGATTTAGGGCCTGGGACGGCCGGGACTGGAGCCGTGAGGACATATGATACCTTATCATAAGTCAAGGCAATGTTAAGATTCCTCAGCCGATCTTTATAATTGGTCTAATTCAGTTTATTTTTATCTATTAGAACCTTGAGTCCAGTCATTGGTATCTGCCATTAAGAGAGAGAAAAGAATACAGACAGCGAAAGCTCTTGCAAAGATCAGATTGGTTATTATCTTATCTAATCGACGTCTCCCACTGCTTTTATCAAGTTTTTCTTTCAAACCTTAAAAAGAAAACTAGCCAGGATTAATTACAGTCTACAACTTCGCTAACCGTTCAGCCAGGCCAGTGTCGGTACTTGAGGGAGGTTCCCCGTGCTTTCGCACGGACCTAATTAATATAAATATCGTCTTCCCAAAGGCGTAGCCCCGTTTAACACCTTTCTAGATACCTAATGAGTTAGCTAATTGTAAACTGCAAAACTCTCCTGAGAGCAACTATTGCCCACAGTGGGATTGGGATCCAACCATCATATGAAAGGTATGCAATCTCATTGCAAATTTCAACTCTTGAAACTCCCGATGTGATATTTACCCCTAGTACCCATGACCTTAACTATGGTCAACAAGTCATAAGCACTAGCCAAGTTCTACCCGTCATTTCTTGATTAATTATACCCACTCACATGACCCTTAACTATGGTCAACAAAGTCACATGAATGTCCTAACTAATCTGCATCATATGCATCGTAGGAAGACATCACTTAGCTACCGTACACTACGCCTTAACTATAGTCAACAAACGTAGCACGAATACTAAGTACTCTACTTCCTAAAATGACGGAGGGTTGCGGATGATTTTTAAGAAAATCTTTAACGTTTTGAACTTGATATCGTTGTAGAATCAAATGGTTTTCAAAAGGAGTGGCTTAAGCTCCGCAGTTTTGAAATGTACCTTTTTCGTAAAAAGCCGAGTGGTTTTTCAAATCCGATTCTACATCATCTTTTTAGGTTTATTTTCTTTACATTAATCATATTAATGTAGTCCCATCATTTAAGTTCTTAAACCAATCACAGAAAAGAAACGAAAATACAACGTACGCTTATGCCATCCGCATTCGCCGCAATGTTCCGTTATGCACCGTTAGGTTACTTAACTAACAGCATACCGGGACGGGACTAGCGCGGGTGTAAAACATAAGCAACGTCTATTATATATCTCATATATAATATAGCATTCGTCTCAGATATATTAAGCGATCACATCACAGAATATAGGCAGCAGAAACACAGATATGATAATATATGATATACTAGGACGTCTGTATTTAGTATTTTAGCCAACAATAGAAAATACGGATTCCACGGTCGTGATGAATAGCCAATCCCACACCTTAGACCCCTACGAGAGCGGCAAGTGACTCTTCCAATTCTGGAGTTAAGAAACCTGATCTCGACGCCTCGAGATGGCCTCCCACTGGACTCCAGAACCCGGTCATTTGTGCTCTCCTCCTTGGGTCTATCCTAATACGGAAAAGTAAATAATATACAACAATGGTGACATCATCCTCAACCCGGAAGTGCCCCGAATGAAAGAATATTACATTACATATGAATTTTACATGAATGAAAAATAAAACTCTCATCTCACATAAAAACCCCGGCTATTCGATCACGACAATCCAATATATCACAACACAGCAATACATAACATCACATGTCATCTACGTAAGCAAGTATGCGTACCCCAATTGCCGTTGACATATAGCAACGAAACCGGCGATACACATACTACGCTTACGGTCGCAGAAACAAGTATCACATACTACTAGGCGATGTTAAACCCTTCGATCGAATTAACGAACACCCACATTCCCTAGCATGCTCAACACTTGAACGCCGCTAAACAATACCCAAAGTCTATGCCACAGTATTTAATGGACCAACCGTAGAAGGGTAGACCCAAGCCTCATTTGTGGCGCCACTAACCACGACAAACCCTAAGGTTCAGTCGTAGTTTGGTGGTCACATCTCGAGTTAGGGTTACTTTCTTCTAGAGGGTCCATAGGAATACCTGCATTAGTTATCGAGTATGTTCAACCTAGAAAACATGAGTGTTTGATAATTCGTTCGACCTGCTTAACGTCGCTAAAGTTACCAATACGATGCTATAAAATACGAATACGAACTATTCCGCAAAGAGCCCAATACCAAACTTACATCACATGCAATTCTGGACTACTTAAACAAAACCAGAAACCCCAGAACATAATGTACAGAACACTGGAGCAAAACGAGCCAGAGGGGAGCACCATCGGCCGGCGTCGCCGGAAAAACCCCAAGGGTCGCCGGATTTTTCTGAGCCCTTCCATCTCGTTCTGCACCAGATTTCTTATATCATCTTAAATGTCTCTCTGCAGTTATTTAAATAATTTTCAGGTCACTTTTTAAAAATTTTACAGAGAGCATTTTCAAGGGTTTCTAATTTCGTATTTTCGCGGAAGTTTTCGTTTTCGTGTTGTCATAATATCGTCTAGGCTTCTAGTTAGGCTCTGATACCATGAAAGAGTTTCTGCAGCACCACTACAAGGGTTTAGTAGCATCACACATGCCAATCTTTAAATTTTTAGGGTGCTAGAGAAACTAACCTAAGGATCATACTAGAAATGCTAGGGTAACAAAACTTTAAACACTTTCACAAGAAGTAAAATCTAGGTTTGGGGAATACAACCTTTGTAGCTCCCTACGCTAGACTCCTTGGCTACTTGGGGTTTGAAAGAAGCTTGCTTGAGGTCCTCTAAGTCCACGACGATCCACCCGGAGTCCTCTTTGTCCAAGCTAGAAGCTATACTAGATCAAGAGAAATAGTTGAAGCCAACACTCTAAACTAGTTGGCTAGAGTAGTGTAGAATGTTGATGTGGTTTCTTTTCTCACTAAAAGACCCTAACTTGAACACTCTTTCACTCACTAATGGAAGTTAGAGAGCAAGAGAGAGGAAGAACAAGATGAAGGCAATATGAAAGCTCAAGATAATGATAAGCTTAGGTTTAAAAATGAGAAAAGAAAATATATATATTTTCTTCTTCTCACCTTTAACCCTAGTTATAAAATATCTAGATATTTTCTTTTGGATAAAAAAATGGCCATAGAAAATAAATCATGGTTAATGCAATGGGTTAGTGTATGAATAAAAAATTAAACCATGATAGAATTTCCATTTTCATTTTCTTTTATCCAAAAATAAATATCCACATATTTATATAAAGTGTGAGTCTTATATTGCCACCATCTCATGTATCAACAACCATGATAGAATAAGTGTATGCATGTATGTGTGCATGCACATCCATATGTGCAACAAAAAGAACATGTGCATACATGCATGCATACTACAAAAGACAAAAGGGTCTAAAGTGAAAAGCTAATGGTCAATGTTAAATCAACACTTGATTTAGCAAACCGGTCATATCACATATGACCCGACCAATAGCATACCGCCCGATTAATATACGGCATCTCATACACGCATTTAATCGGGTCCCCGTGCATATCTCATATGCACACCACATCGTTTCGCCTGGACTAGGTAGCTCCATTATGGGACTCTAAGACTCGTCAATACGCCGGCAGTGGGTAATGATCAAATCAAGCACCCCCAAGCCGCAAGAGGTCAGCTAAACGTAACGGCCACCCGGGTATTGAGCGATCAAAAGAAAACAAGCAAACCTGTCACAACTCCCATCGAGCCAACCGGCAACACTACCGAACAGTCCGGTCTCTTCATCAGATATGCTGCATATCGAGTCTAAGGATGGTAACTTCGACCTCAATAACTCAATAAGTCGTGCCGATGAATGGTCTAAAACAGATCGAGAAACTACTGATAACACTTATCAGTAAATCTCAACAGCCCTGGCCGGGGACTTACTGATATAGCCAATCGAGCACAGCACAGCATCAACTCCCAATACCGGGAGAGACGAAACCCCTCCTATCGCTCATCGTCTTCGTGTGTCTTGGGACTGTACCCAACAGCCACCTGTTTGCACGACTCGGTAGAGCCGTGGTAGGGTGGTAATCAAAGTACAGTGGGAGAACACACAAGACTCTATGACGATCTCGGGTCTACAGACTAACATGTACCAGTATCACCTAAGAACTGCTATCCGACGATAGATATAATACCATATAGGAGTTCTCGGCGAGTCCGTCCACTGTACCCAGTCACCACTGAGCACCCGTATACGATCTAGATGTCAAACATCAATGAATGTGGGAACATCCATCGCCCATCATATGGGTCTAGTATCATATACGCTAGTCTACTCTGGTATATCGATACCCCGTCTCGATACACCTACGACTAGGGACATTTCAGGATATGCTTATAAACTACAGACGTCCCACTAGTATGATCTCCATCATAATCACAGTAGTCAAGCAAATATCCTCAGGGCTTTATCAACATGTGTGAATGAATAAAAGCATGATCAAATCAACATGTCAGATAAAGAAGAACCAGATAGCATACTATCATGTCGAGCAAAAATGTACACTGAATATATATATATATATATATATATATACATGTATAAATACATCCACTATCATATAATGGCCTCTAGGGCATACATATATCCAACAATACATACCTGTATGCGTACCGAAATACGAATACCCGAAGAGATAGAATAACACAAAGAACATAATACTAGAATATACATATCGAAATACATATTCGTAAATTATTAAATCAATACCTGATTTAATAATCCGGCTCAATCCCGAGCCGGCTAGTACTATCAACTGTCCGATCGAAAGTCCGGGTACATAGTAAAATCAATCGATCGAAACCCTGCACGTATCCAATACGGATACTACATCATTTCTCCTGAACCAGGAAAACCCTCTGTGTGGGACTCTAAAGACTCGTCAATACGCTGCCAGTGGGTTTAACCACCAGCACGTCGGCGACACTAGCTGTACATAACGGCTACCCAGGTATTGAACGAAAGGAAGGTCGACGAGCAAACTCATCCAAACCCCTACTGAGCCTATCCGTAACAATCTCCATACAGTCCGGTCTGTTCGTCTAAGAGTATCGCATATCGGGTCTAGGGGTGAATAAAGTCAGACCCCTAATAACGCGATATTTCATGTCGGTATAAAGCCCATCACCCACGAAAAAACTATTCATTCAAATCAGTAATTCTCGACTATCTTGGCCAAGGATTTCTAGTGATGGCCACCCGTGCAAAATGCGACATCAACCCCCAATACTAGATGAGACGAATCCCCGACGATCCGCTCAGAGCCTCCATGTGGCTCAGGACTGTACCCAACTAAAACCTATTTGCACGACTCCTTTGAGCCGTGGTAGGGTAGTAATTAAAGCACAGTGGGAACTCACATGAGACAAATGACGATCTCAGGTCGGCAGACTAACCTGTACTCATGTCACCTGGGAACTGCTATCTGACAATAGGTATAATACCATCTAGCATGTTCCCGGTGAGTCCGTCCAGTGTACTCATGAACCAATGAGCACCTGTATACTATCTTAGGTGACTAACTGACACCAATAGCTTGTGAGACCGGCCACCGCCCCTCGTCAAGGTCTCGATAAGTATACACTAGTCTACTCCGGAGTATCGATGCTCAGTCTCGATACTCCCTCAACTAGGGACATTTAAGGATGTGATTATAGACCATCCAGCTCCCATGTATAAGATCGCCATCATAATGCCGGTAGTCAAGCAAGAATCATATGGGCTCTTGATTGAGGTGAAAAAGTGTATGTAGAATAACCGTAATCAATAACGGTGTTGCTTGTAGCTGTAACACCTTAGAATGTGTTTTGTAGCTAATTATATTCTAATATATGGTTTTTAATAAAAAAAATTTACCAAATTAAGTTTTAAATATTTTATCCTAATTAATGAGTGTTTTATTAGAATTTTTCTAGGCACACACACACTTGTGCATGTTAGCTATGTTTTGTAGTGTTTTGGCATGTCTAGTTTTGTGAGATTTGACCTGTAGGAAAATCTGGGATCAAATACCGTATTTCTAGTTCATTGTGTTTGCGCGATATGTGAGTGGGTTCTGTGAACCAGCGTATCGCGGCGTGTCGCGATGGTTTTAGACGCGTACACACACGTTTTAGCGTATCGTGCACACACGCGTTTAGTTCGCGATGCGAGTTTCTCGTTTTGGGTTCGATATCGCGTTTTGCGAGATATTTGGCTTATATATGATTTCCTTGTCTCATTTTCAGGTTTGCAGGCAGGGACTACGGACACTGCTACAGGGGGGAGCAGATGGTAGGATTCACCTAGCGTGGAGCGTAGGTGAGTAGATTTAACATCTACAGGGGAATCGCCTGCATGGCGTTATGCGTCTGGGCTAGGATTCTAATACTTGTCGCATATTCTACGTCATTGTTAGAATTGCGCCTTTACCCTTTTTACTTAGATATAGTTGTACTGTGACTAGTAGCCGTAGGGCACTGCACACATTATTGACGGTTCATGTTGCACGAGCACGGATTGTATGCTACACACACACCGTCAATAATTGCCATGTCACACACTAACCATTATAGATACTATTGCTTGTCACACATGACATCTAGCTTATCGGTATACCTATAGTGTATCATAGCTTTAGTGATAGGTACATATACACCTTGCGATACAGCGACAGGTATACCTTGCACATATTTTACTTATACCGGTGGGATATCCTACATATTTTACTTATACCCAGAGGGTATACGACATCAGTTCTTATAGGTAGATACCTATACATTGCTACACCTGTATGTTACACACATATTCAGTTGCAGTCATATATTTAGCTTTACTGATGTTACTTAGCTGTACCTTATTGGTTTCACATACATCTGGTTTCAGCTACATATTCTCTGTTATATGCTCGCATTTCAGATATATCGTATATATTTATTCCTGGATTGCGCATTATTGTTTGGATTTTACATGACGTTTTCTGGATTTGGGAACCGCGGGAGTTCATGAAATTATGCATACATTGAAAAACCCGGTTTCCTCGATATGATATTTGCGCATCCACCATGGGTTTTATCGGTGCTGATTATATATACCCCTACGAGGAGGCGTCGAGACCGTAGAGGGTACATGGTGGGGCCCGGAGGTACCCCGGGACAAGAAAGGGATGTCGATGTGCTATTAGCCGATGAGCCCGGCAGGGGAACCATACCATCTGGTGACAGTATCAATGACTCGGCGGGGATCATGGAGATACCGTTGGGAGTCATGCACGTATGCATACGTCGAAAGGCGAGGGTCAGAGCTAGGCACTCGTGCTTTCGGGACAGCGTATGATACGTACCTATCCAGATTTCTGTGTCGATGCTTGGCACATTGTTTTCATGATATTTCTTTAATACCTATGTATATATAACAGGGGATTTAGCCGTTGTTATATATACCCTTACACCAATATTAGTGGAATGGGACGCTAATATATGTGTATTGACCCCATCATATTTATTTCTGCATATATATTTATTTAGGATGTTAGAAATTTACTTGAGATTCGACTTGGGATATAGGTGATTCATTGAAATTGGATATTGGATATGAAGGAGATTGTTGATTTGTACATTCGAGATATAGGAGAGCTATTCGATATTGTACATAAGGGTGATGTGATACTTATACGATGTGAGAGCGCAGTTTGGGGGTTGATTTGAGGATTTGGGATTTGAGTGTCTTGATGGATTGTGATCCTACCACGATGTCAGGTTTCCGTGGAAATGACATATTCCACCCCCTACCTCACACTTATCTACTTTATGCACAGTTTCATATATCGGTAGTACCTGTTAACGTACCCTTATGATAGTTGCATATCTACATTCTCATATCCCTATTGCATGGTTATGTCATACTATTGTCATGTTACTATTGCTTCACATATTGATTGTACCTGCTAGTGTACTTTCCATTATTCTGCACTCACATGATATGTTATTACTGTAATCGCATATCATAGATTCATGTTGTACGTACATTCCTGCGATTACCTGCATATGTTATCTATTATTCACGAGTTGGCAACTCACCCCCGTTGTGCTACAGGTGTTTCAGGTTGTTCCCCAGAGTAGTCGAGGCAGGCTATTCAGCTATCATCTTTTGCTACAGATACCGCATCAGCTCACAGTACTATTTTGCTTAGGTGGGTTTTTGGTGGTTATCTGTATTTTGTATTGTACATTCGTTGTATCTTGTACTCTCCATCTACTATTATGTTGTTGACTTAGAGACTTGGTGAGGACGATAATGTATATTATTGTGGATTTGTTGTCTTTTATATACAGCTTTCTCTCTATTGTCTTTATTTCTTCGCTACGGCGTCATATTTTTGTGTTGTATTCATCTTGGCTGGTTTTTACAAAAAGGGGGTGTTGCCAAAATTTTAAAGAAATAAAGTAGGACTTTTAAAGAATTTGGGTTGCGATTTCAAATGTTTCAAAAACTTATATTATCTTTTCCGTATTTTTATGGTTTAGATTTCTGGGTTTTGGCTTTCTTTTACTACGTTACGTCTTAGGGCGTTGCGTAGTACTAGAGCCGTCACGGGCCAATTTCGGGTCGTGACAGTAGCTAGCCGAGATGAGTACGGGTCGTCTGCAGGGAAACGTGGAATCTTTTAATTTTACTTTAGACGTGTTGAATAAAATAAACGAAGAGAAGAGAATAGTTTATTTAAGATCTAAATTAATTACGGATGTAAATTATATAAGAAAAATGCTTGTAGGGTTCGTTAAAATTTAGTAGTCATGGATGATTAATTAAAAATTACTCATTTTATCCTTTAATAAATTTAAAACTAGATCGACTGTGATGCATGAAGATTTAGGGTTTTCGGAGGGAATAGGGTTCCCACTCTTAACCCTTATCTTTGCATGGATCTCCGTTCATGTCTAGCCTTTACCAAAACAATTGTTAACACTAATCTCAAATCGTGGTCGTGACTACCAATGAATTGATAGCGCGCCCGATTAGGGTGTTAACAATTCTTTTGATAAAGTTTATAAACTTTATAGGACGTAAAAAGAGTTAAAAGATTTTAATCATCCATTGATCTACCCTAATCCTACGAACCCTAATAAGCGGAGAATTACTCGCGCATGTTGGGAATAGAAGAAGAAAGGATAGTTAAAGAAATCATAATGCAGAAAGAATACAGAAAATAAATAATTAAACAAAATGATCTACCTTTATTAATCAACTTCACAAGTACAAATCCTATGAATTTAGATTACAAGAGGAAGAAGTTGCTCTCGATCTCTGCCCCGTAGGAAGTAGATACTCCGTTGATTTTCACGCCGCCCTATCACGTCGAATCGTGGACCTGTCGTGGATCACTTGTTCTTTGACGGTGATTTGCTTTGTGGTAAAGACGATACTCTCTAACTTTAGCCCTCGGTCCTTTATATAGCTCTCAAATCAGAAAACCAAGTTACCTAATATGGTGATTTCCTAATATGGTGATTTCCATGCCTGGATTCTGAGTCTCTGTCGGTATTGATTTTATAATTTTGGCAGATTTTTTATCTTGACATCTTGAACATCTTGATCTCTTGACCTGAGCTAAATTTTGCACAATATCTCCATGAATAATGCTAGTACTATTTATTAAATTAGAGAGAGTATCTTAATCACTATATATGGTAATAATTTTTTAAGAAACTTGATTAAGAATATTTAATATGCTATGCATCTTTTAATTACTAAAATATTATGCATGTATTTTGAAACATTATTCTAACAATTTGTATGATATTATTTCTTTTAAGAATCTTGATTAGAATATTTGATATGATATGCATATTTTCAATTACCAAAATATTATATAAATATAAAATGCATATATTTTCCTTCATAATGTTAATTATAATATATAAACATATGGTAAATAGTATATTGCGGATAAATCTAAATATGTTCTATATTTATAATAAACACCTTTAAACATTTAAGAAAAGTAAGGAAAATGTTATATCCCAAGTGCAGTTTTTTCGACTGAACAGCTCTATCAACATATAATAGTGATCTGTAATACCGCATAATACATTTACATGATGATAAAGGCAAACCAGATAGTATACTATCATTTTTGAATAAGACTGTTCTACCCGTATAGGTCCTCCCTCAATCATCATAATCGCATGCCTGCGATTACAATAATTGACTTGAGGGCACTATAGTCAACAGACTACTCCGTAATTTTTTCCATCTTTGTCAGTCACCAGCAATTCGGACTGACTGAAACTCACGATCTAAGCATGCCTATCATCAATAGCCCTTTTTGTTATTAATTGTTCGAACTTAGGACATAACTTTGTCGTCAACTCTAGTCTCTCCTGACGTCGTGCAAAGAAGTATTTGTTCGCCCTTTAAAATGTTCGTCCTAGTAAGGCCTGAATAGGCAAAGATCGAGATCTTTTTAAAACCCTGTTAAAACTTTTTGAAGTATTCATAGTCATCATGCAAAATCGCCTACCATCTTTCGAAAGAGCCCATCTTTTTTTTCCTTTTTAAGACTGCTTCAATCCAAGCATCTGCTCTTGGACATATACATTTAAGTTCCTCTCTCAACTCTGTATATGTCAAGTCATCTGATGCACATGCAATTTGAGAGAACAAACTTTGTAAGGTTTTGCCACTAAATCCAGCAATTGAGAAGTTGGCTCTGATATGTCATATATAATAACGATGACTTGTTCCGGCCATAATTTTCTTGGTGCAGTCGAAATCCCTTTCATCCGATCAGATATGAAAGTAATGTATCTTCCCCGCACTGATGGAATGTAGAGATGAATGCAAGTAATAAACCACTCTCAATTTTTAGTGGTTTCACCTCCAACTACAGCATATGCCAAAGGATAATGGCCATCATTTGCATCAGCACCGATAGTAATGAGCAAAGCCCTTTGTATTTGTCGTATAAGTGTGTATCATCAATACTGAGAACATGACGACAATAAGTGAAACCATCAATAGCCGGTCCGAATCCTCAAAATGCACAGTAAAATATCTCATTTTTTCTGACATTGAAGTGACGGTGGCAAGATATCGTGGCAAATGTTCATACGAATCTTTCCAATCTCCATATATTTTAGACAATACCCTGTTCAATGCATTCTATACCTTCATATAATTTATTTCAATAAATAATGTATATTTTATAAGCACTTAAATCGTTTTGGGGACCAAATCAACATCCGCTTTCACAAAAAGCAATATCCTGTTACATATGAATATAGAAGTGGTCTGTTTATGATTTGAATTCACTACAGGATTCATACAAATATGATTACCCGCATACTTCTTTATCTGTCAATGTCCCGTCAGTGATTTCTTTAATATATATGCATGAAGCCTCCACGGGCAGTTCGCGTCTGTTTTACAAACGACGGAGTACTTGGTCATGATACTCTTGATTGGTTTAAAAGAAACTCCATATTTAATTGACCAAACGCTGACTGCTTGAATTAACTTCTCCTTATTCTCGAACAAATCGTCGACCTTCAACCCACTTTAAATATCGACTGCCAAAAGCCTATCAACACGAAAGTTGACATTCTCCATTACCACTGTAAATAACATGTGAGTATCTGTCATGTTATCAGCAAATGGATCTTCAAACGCAACAAAGTCATTATTAACACATGAATTAGTAATCCACTGCCTATCATTCTCATCATCAAGAACATGTGCAATTTGCATGCTATCTTGTGCTTGAATCTCGTCTTCATAACTAGCATCATCATCATCATCACTTTCGTCTCCATTATATTCCAACACCGCTGGATCTATAGCAGGTACATCGGTTGGATGTGCGGAACCAATATTAGGGACTTACATGGTACTTGATATTCGGGTTTCATACCGACAAAATCCCGACCTATCGTCTGCAAACGGTATCCAGCCCGTATTGTATGACTGCATGTGCTCGGTATTTTGGGGAGAAATATTGAAGCCGAATATTAGCGTTGGCATGCAATTAAAACCGAAGTTTGGCGGTGACATGCAATTATAACCGACCGGCGGTACATAAGAACTGCATATAAATTTATGAATACTTAGTAACTATAGCATATCTCCACTCTCAATAAATAGTGTTCCGCTAAATGTACATACGGTATAAATATATGCAAGGTAATACTTACTTCGTAAACTGACAATTCACTGGTGTCTCGCTTGATGTGCCTTCATCTACGTAACTTTGATATCTATATTATTCATCATTGGTGGGAGACATAAAACTGGTAGAATCAGCATTCATATTGAGCATTCATGTCATTTCTCCTTGCGGGTAATACTCGGATGCTCGAAATGAAAGATCAGGCAGTTCAGAATAAGTTTCGGACAGTTGAGCGGACGTCAATATCTCCTTTTTCACAAACAGCTCGATCGATTTCGATTCTGATGTAAGCAAGACTTGTGTATCATCATCATCGGATACTTCAATGGCGGCATATTCATACTCCGTCAGCCATTTGTATATTAAGAAGATATTGAATCCTAACAGATTGATTTTGGTAGCTTTGTACACTACTTGGCACAGCTCGTTATATGTGCTAGATTTCTTGACTCTAGTCATCTTAGTTTTTCCTCCGATATATTCAGAAATATTATTTTTTTCTAATCGATAATTGGCCACCGAAATAGCAAACTAGATGGATATAATTATTCGTCATTTTTCCCCATGTCAGAAATATTGACGCATACTTTAAGAGTTCTCATCAAACAATTTACTTATTTATCTTCATATTTATACTCATCTAATTACATAAAATTACAATAAAATTCATATTTATAGTATGTAACAAGTTGTAAGAACTTGTATCCTACTCATTGATCCGTCACAAGTAAAATCGGGAAAAATGCCAAACGCCTAATATGTACCCAATTTATTCGAATTGCTTTTCCAATACAAAATTTTAACCAAACTTTTTTATGAATTATTTTTAAATAAAATTAAGATTTAGCTAACCTTCTAGATGCTCACAGTGGTGACGATGGTGAGAATGAAAATGATTGTTTGCTCGTAAATTTCCACCAAAATCTACACGAACGAGAGAATGTGAGATCGAGAGATGACAGACAAAGAAGGGATCGAGAGAGCGTGAGTGAGACAGAGAGGTGAGAGAGAGACAGAGGGAGAGAGGTGAGAGAGAGACCAGAGAGGGAGAGATCATCGGGGAGAGAGGGAGAGATCGCCGGAAGGGAGAAGAGAGGTCTCGGGGAAAAGGTCGGGAGGGGGAATAGAGGTTTTGAGACGCAGTTTGAAAGTGCGTCCCATATATTTGTAATTGACGCAGTTTCAACTGCCCCTTTAAAAAAAATTTATTGACGTCCGCACCGGCGTTGTCGTGGTGTTTACGAGACAGAAAATGGCATGGTTTTTAAATATGTTTTGAAAATGGATTTTTCTTAGAAAAAATATTATTTTAATACGGTTTAATTTAAATAAAATGGTCCAAAAGGCTAATCATTGAAGGGAACAATGTACCCTTTAGGAGCCCATTCATAGCATCCATCCCCTTAATGCCTATCTTTTTCTCTCCGTTAGATTCCAAAGTTTAAGCAACCCATTCCCCAAAACTTCCTTGTTGTTTCGGTTTTTTTTTAGTAACGACACTGTTTGGTTTGGGTTGAACAAAATTTAGTTTAAATATTAAAAATCTTCAAGAGTGCAGCTAAATGTAATTCAAGAACATCTGCTCTATGTATATCATACGAGGTTACAGAGGAAAGATGCCATAGGAGGGAATTCCCTCCTATGGTGCCGAAAAAATGCATCCTCCATCATTTTTTTCGACGATCGGCATACATCACGTCCATTTCATCTTTATCATCTACGATGTGGATACACCAAATTTCATGTGATTATACCATTTTCTCACCGTTGATTTAGTTGGTGCAAAATTAATGGTTTACCGACAATAGAACCTTTTACATTGCTAATTCAACGGTGAAAAGATGGTGAAATCACAAGAAATTTGGTGTATGCACGTCTTAGATGATAACCATGATGATGCTGGATGCCGGTCGTCGGATGGAGATTGTATTTTTTCCGACGCCATAGATGGAAATGCCCTCCTATGGCATCTTTTCTCCATTATTCTCATTTTATATTCAACCTGTCTTTCTGTCTAAAAGCCATAAACAGAAAATATAACATCCAATTTCTTATGCCTTAGGAAATCCGTAAAAAGAAAAATAGAATTAGCTTTATTCCGATATGGATCCGTAAAAAAACAAATAGAATTAGCTTTATTCCGGTACACCATCGCAAATTCCCAACCTGTCCCCGACCCCATATAACTAAAGGCAGTCAAAGGAGATCTCCGGGTCCCTGCTTTGGCCAAAGCATCTCTATATGTTTGCTTTTTTATTTTTGGAGCTTTAAAACCCCCATCATCAATCTAATGCTTAGCTTTATTTTTTATTGGGGATTTTCACCCCCAAGACATGGCAAATTTCTTTCTATCCCAAAAACGTAATATTTACTTTTTATCCCCGAAAACTAATAAGATACATCATTTTACCCCCGCCCTCGATTTCCGTCAACTTTTAACGGCATAACATCAGGTTTTTCTTTGAAATATTTCAATCACTTTTCTTCTTTGGAAATACCAAGTTTTGGGGATAGAAAGGAATTTTCTATATTTGGGAGGGCTGCACGTAAAAAAAAAGCCTTTTTATTATTATCGTTATTATATTTTAAGGTTTTTAGCAGACTTAGAGTTGAGGTTACTTTGTTGCTTCTTCTCTCAATCTCAGGCTTGGCTTTTTCTCCCATGTCATTGTCTTGAATGACTTCACATGAAAAGAAGTATAAATGAGATTCAAAGCAGCTTTACTTTGATACTAAATAAATAATTACTCCAAAGCAATTCTCTTACTGATTTTGTCTTGGTATACTTCTTTGGCTCTTTTAATTTTTTTTTTGGGGACAACAAGACTAAATTGTACATAGATTTGAACCCCTTTTGATGTAAAGATGAGATACAGGGCAAGTGTCCAATCAAAGATTTTTCGGGTATATAATATCATTTATGCTTCAAGACAATTTGAGTCATTTTATCATTTATGTTTCAAGACATTTTGAGTCATTTTATCCATCAGTGTATTAGTTTTCATAAAGAATGATCTGATATCAAGAAAGAACCCACTGAGTTACATTTTAAGACAACATTTCAGGCCGATCATAAAAGTCTCCACGCCTATAAACAAAGATAGAATTGCGATCCATTTCAATCAAACTTCTTCTCGCTTTTTAAACAATTTTCACCAGTAGAGCATCAGATAGATTACATCTAAAAAAACATGTCCAATATAGACTTTGAGAGACCAATGAGTTATAGCTCAGTTGGTATGGGCACTTCCCCTCTTACGGAGAGTGCAGGGTTCGAACCCCAGAAACCCTAAGAGGGAAAGTGGCAACAAATTAATGTTTTCAGGGCAAATTCGTGAGTGCTCTGGATTCGTGTGTGTGTGTTGTGTGCATAGGTTAGGGATTACGGGCCAATATAAAAGAAAAAAGAAAAATAAGAAGATAGACCATGAGATTAAAGAGATTTAAAGAGGGTACATGATAAAAAACCAAACCCATGCTTAAATATATTTATTTTATAGGAGTGGCTAAAGATATTTCAAACTACAACTCAAATTTTCTCTCCTGTGGTTAATTTTCTAAATGATGAAATTACATACAGGTTTTGTCTTAAACCAAGATATTTTATGCATATTTGTATTCTTATTCAAGAAATACATATACACACATAATACAATTTCGATGTCTATATAATTAATATGTGGCTATTTAGATACGAAAGAATAAAGAACGATTGATAAGTTCTTTGGGACCCCTTCTTGTCCCTCTTCATCTATCTATTTAGTAGAAGTGACTACATAGTAAACATACATCCCCATCACTTTATCTTTGATTAGACTTTTTAAAAAAAATTCATAGGACACCATTTGAGATGATGTTACAGTGCTAAACGGCTAGATTATTGCTTTATGTCCTTTTATCTTTAAATTTTTCCCTCTATTGGGGCCTGCAGAGCTCAAAGTAAGTTAACAAGCCTTCTTAATTCTTATCACTAAACTCCCGGGTTGCCTCGTTCCATGGGAACAAACTATCATATACTTTAAAAATGGCATAAAACTATCATATTTAAAAGAGACAGGTTAACACCATTAACCTAAAGGAAAAAAGACAATTCTATCCTTTTTATTAAATATTTAATTAGTCTTTCAACAATTATTTTGTATAATTAATCAACAATTAAGTAATTAGTTTCATGCTGTGGCGAACAGCGGCTGGCGGTGATCGACGACGAGAGGAGGAGATGGATGAGGAGATGATGATGATGAGAGAAGACCGAGGAGGTGGAGGAAGTGGCGGAATGGGTGGAAAAGAAGGAGGTGTAGGAGGGGAAGTAGGCATGATGAGGATGACGATGAAGAGGAGGGGATCACAATGACGATGAGAGAGCCCGAGGAAGGGGAGGGGAAGACGACGGCGAAGATGATGATGATTATGGGGGCGCGGAGGAGGAGGAAGAGGAGGAAGAGATGACCCCAATGCTGATGTGAGGAGGAGTTCGAGGAAGGGTTGTGATGCTTCTGAATGTCGAAGATGGCGATCTTAAGGTATACGATGGAGGAGAAGGAAGAAGGGGCGAGAACGGCGGCGGCGTTGGTGGTGATGAAGATGACGTCATTGCAGAAGGGGGATCGACGAAGGTGGAGGAGGAGGGGGAGTAAGGAGGAGATGGTGAGAGGAGGAGGAAAGGGAAGAGGAATGGCGGACGTGGTTGAGGTGAGGATAACAGCGGCAGCGGTGGAGACAACGGCAGCGTAGCGCTGGTGGGTTAAGTTTAGGGTTAGGGTTAAATGAAAGAAGAAGGTATTTTGGGTATTTTTGTAAAAATTTTATTTATGGTGATCCGGTGATGATGTGGCATGCTAATTAAAACTCACGGCTCACCGTTAGTTTGGATAGTTTTCTGCCATTTTCAAAGTATATGGTAGTTTGTTGTCACGGGACGATACTTCGGCGGAGTTTAGTGCATTTAAGCCTTACATCAAGCAATTTGGTAAAATCAAGTTATAGGAATCTGCAATATTGCATTTCTACATCTTAGTTAATACAAAATATCACTGCCACTGAAATATGGAGAAAAAAATTATGCTACTAAGGTTTTTGTGTTCGAGTCTCTTCTTACATCTCAGGGCATCAAGATAAATCAAAGCTTTGAACTCATCAATTTTTTACCCTCGAGAGTAAATAAAGTACCATTTTTAACTAGCACCAAGTAAATTGTCTAGCTTTGTCGTTACGAACATTGTTGGGGATTTTGGTCCTCTCAAACCATCGAGAACACAAAATACATGAATATAAAATAATGCGAAGAAGAAATAGCACACCGGATTTAACGTGGTTCGATCATTTCGGCCAAGTCCACAGGGCAATTATCTCACACAGAAACCGTTACCACCAGTGGATAACATACAAGAGAGACACTCTCATAACTCGCATCATCTTTAGTCTCTTATCCCCCTCTTGCTCTTGTAAACATAGAGGGAAACTACAAAGCCACCAAAGACTACATGTAGGCCTCAAGCCCCAACTCCTCTCAATAGCGGTATACATAGTGTTACCAAACCTAACACTACCCATCACCTATTAATAGCTTATATTAATAGATGGCCCGACCCATATAGACCGAGTCCAAGTCAGACCCGCTCTAGATGTGCGATCAAATACGATACACATCCCAACAATCTCCACCTTGACTCGAATCCGTGAACCGAAATTTAGAAATACACCGACATCCTCACAATCCGCTACTCAGACATGCACATCCACATACACTCTGCTCCACTTGTCGGGAACAGCCCACGTCGTCATCACTGCCTCAAAAGGAGCACCATAATCAAACTAATCAGTACCATGCACGGAAAATTCCGATCATCTAACCTGCTCGTGAGTACTCGTACTCTTCCTAAGCAATATGATCAAGCCAAAAAATCATGCATAAGATAATCGGTGGCTATCTAACATGCTCCACCTCGGTACAATCGCCAAGAACGCAAGTTGAGACAAATCTGATGACGTATTCACCATGTGCCATATCATGTCTGTAAATAATAATACACCTAGGAAATCATGAAACATCATACCTCACCATGCACCATAACGCTCCAATACGGCTGAAGAATCTGCACCGACCAACAAAAAGATACTGCAACGCACCTCACCAAATATCATCGATGCAGCAAAACCACTAATACTAATGATCAATAAGTGCCCGCAACAAAGAAACTGGCCCAAATTGAATCCACCACGAACCACACAGACACAACCCGATCAAATCTTCATCATGGCTCATCTCTAAGCCCAAAATTAAGAGTACTCAGAACCCAGCCATGAAGCGGAACTAGATGAAGATATTGTGTCACCAAAGTTCCGATGACGAACAAATCACACTAAAATGTGACAAGCCAAATTGCAACGAACACGGTCATGTCCGCATGTCAATAAAGTCTCGAAGCATACAAACTAAGTTTCCTGATATAGGTATATTCAAACAATTTGTAATGAACCGAGTGGAATTATGCTTGAAGCACCAAACTAACTAAATGGAACTATCCTCTAACCACTGAATCCATGATGGACGTGGAACACAACCAACAAATTTCTACCTTGGCTCGCATCCGACCAAGACCAATATCAAATAATAAAAGGAAATGATGCTTTAACCAAAACTTCAAAGACGAACATATCACACATGACACGGCCAATGTGACAATCCAAAATCGGACTAAAAGCGATAACAAATGCAGTTGAGTGAAGAAGTCCACCTTCAATGAAAAATTACACAAGCCGCTTCAATCTATACATATCGAACTAAGGATATCTCCAATATAAAATGGAGTTTGGCCAATCCGACTATACCAGACTATACCAATACGTCCGAAAACATGCGGATCAATACTTAGATTGCCAAAATTGAACCACTGTTCGATCTATAAATAAATCAATTTAGCTGTTGCTTTTAAACAAAATCTCATCAAAATGAGCCATGATTTCTCTCACGTACAAGACACGTGCCAAATACTCCAATCCAGTGAGATCCAACCACTACCAGTCATCCAACACTATCCGGCCAATACCTGTAGTTCATAAACAAGACGGTCACCACGAGCCTCCACTGGCTCCACCTCGACCAATTTTCTCTAAACAACAACAAAACAAAACATATTGGATCTAGCTCTTGTTCATCGAACACGACTATTCGGAACCTAAACGGATCACTCAAATGCAACAAAAGATACCAAAAGCTCTTTTGAAACAATTCCAAAAACACTTTTTAGACGCCGTAGCTCTGATACCACTTGTTGGGATTTCGATCCCCTCAAACCATCGAGAACACAACATAAACAAATATAGAATAATGCGAAGAAGAAATAGCACACTGGATTTAATGTGATTCAATCGTTTCGACCTAGGGCAATCATCTCACACATGTTCCGTTATGACCAGCGAATGACTTACTAGACACTCTCATAACTCACATCCTTTTTAGTCTCTCATCCCCCTCATTTGCTCTCCTAAAAACAGGGGTAAACAACAAACCTACAGAAGACTACATGTTGGCTTCAAGCTCTCAATAGAAGTATATATACATGGTGTTAGCAAACCTAACACTGCTCATCGCCTATTAATAGCCTACATTAATAAATGGCACATCCCATATGGCATGAGTCCAAGTCAGGTCTCCGAGACATGATATGCGACACATCCCAACAAAAATATCTCAAAACATCTCAAACATCAGGTCAATATCAACGAGAAGAAGCTATAAGAGGGTCACTTTCATAGCTGTTTACTATTGAGGAGCCACTCTCAAGCCTGGACTTGAGAAGCAAAAAAGATGACTTTAACTTTTTAAGAAACCTTTGATATGCACCTCCACAATGGGTACAGGAGTTGTCTATGAATCAAGAAGCTATTAACACAATAGTTTCCATCGGCAAAATTCACTTCTACCATTTTTGATCGAGAGCTCCATCCAAAATTTTTGAACAGCAATCTTATTGCTAAAATATTCATCGAAATGACAGCACGTCTTCATAACCGAAAAACCTTTTCAACCTCAATACATCAACGATTTGACAATTCTACTATTAACAATACGAGAAATAACTGTCCCGTCGCTAAATTGTTGCTAAAAACCAATTACAATCGTTCAAATAATAGGGACATTTGTGAGAGTTAAAGAACCAAACAAAATTGGATGCATTGTTGTAACGACTAAATCCAAATTATCCAAATATTGAGCCATATGCTTAATTGCACGATATGAATTTTGCTTCAAGCATCAAATCAAGCCATTGAACATTTTCAAAGAGAGTTCAGAAGCTAGAAGCCCTGAAATTAACAGCTATCCTTGAATATCAATGTCAATTAGGGTTTACAATTAATTCGACAACAATCTGATGCGGCTAAATCGAATCATGTTTGTACACAAAGTACTTAAATAACATTATCGATGGCACACATACCATATCTAAATTATGGTGGTATTTCGACTGACTTTTTTATTTGAAGAATGCTCATCCTATCATTGTGCGCTTTCGGCCTCGCTGTCTCACTGTCAGATTGCAAAAGGAAAAGACAAAAAAAATTAATCGCTGCAATATTTAGAGAACTGAAGCTGAGAAGAACAAACAGAAAGCAATGAAAAGCTTCAAACCTTGTGCCAACTTGTTCAACGTGGATGACCATTGTTTTGAGGATTTTCTATATGCAGAGAGTATTCTATCCATCTGCTCAAGGATAGAGAGTAACAATAACAGCCACACATTTGGTCAGAAAAGATTCCGAGTCCTTACTAATAGTAAATATCTCATAATACTGCAATGAAAAGCGTTTCGATTTCTGCTCTGATAGCATGAATGAAAAATTGAAGATGCTCAGATGAGATATAAACAATAACAACGGTATTAAAACGACTACACATACGCTTAGTATATCACACTACAAGGTTACCAGATTCCTGGCTGTTTTGGAACATGAACAGTGGGATCAAAGCATGCAAGCTATCGCAAGATTATTCATGTGATATGTAACATTCAAAGATGTAATAATATTAAGGAGTACGGTCATAATAATATCTTAGATCTTCTAATAATTACAAAGCCAGAACCTAAAAAGAAAATAGAAGACAGCTACCTCAACTATTAAAAAAGTTGTACTGTATAAAGGAAAAATTCACATACACCAGCACACCATACACCTAATTGATTATTGGGTAAGCATTTGATACCAAATCTACGGAGATGGTTTGAGCGCCCTAATTCAATAGCTGGGATGTAGAGTTTGAAGGTTTTGAGTTGCACGGAAGCAAAATAAAAGATATAGAAGAAGACGGAGGAAGAACGACGGATTGAGAACCCTAATCCAATGGATGGGATGTGGAGTTTGAAGGTTTTGATTACGCAAAACCGAAACAAAAGATATAGAAGACGATGACTTTCATGGAGGGAAGAATGACGGGTTAAGAACCCTAATCCAATATATGGCATGTGGAGTTTGAAGGTTTTGAATTATGCGGAAGCAAAATAAAAAATATAGAAGACAATGAATCAATGATTTTCACAGAGGGAAGAATGACCCTAAGAACATTAATCCAATAGATGGGATGTAGAGTTTGAAGGTTTTGAATTACGCAAAACCCGAAATAAAAGAGAGAGAAGACGATGACTTTCGTGGAAACCCAAATCCAATATATGGCATGCGGAGTTTGAAGGTTTTGAATTATGCGGAGACGAAATAAAAAATATGGAAGACAATGAATCTATGATTTTCGCGGAGGGAAGAATGACGCTAAGAACACTAATCCAATAGTTTGAAGGTTTTGAATTACACGGAAGCAAAATAATAGATAGAAGACAGATTTTTGCGGATGGAAGAACTATCTCGCCAAAAGGCTTTTATTAATTGTCATCCCAACTAGATTGGAGTGCTAAAACTTGCAAACTCCAAAACCTTGAAAACCTTGATTTATAATGAGACTATTAACCACTTCTATAGCCACAATATTCTTGTAATCTGTACTAACAAGGGGCTCCGTGCAGACGCACAGGTCCGAGAAATATGCCGCGAAGATTCTATTTGATATTTTACATGATCTACGATGAATATAAATAAGTCATATAAATAAATATTGCCTAATATAAAAAATTTATGACAATTACTACAATAAATTATGACAATTAAATGAAGATAGTATGTGGCAATCTATATTAATACCGTACTTGAACAAAAATGATTAACATGAAAATGTATCTAAAGTAATAATTAATGCAAAATAAATTATGCCTATTAGCTTAATCGATTTCAAGCAGAAAGAAGGAATTAAATTTTTAGTCTATTAGCAAAAATTTAAAAAGGCTAAAAAAATACATTGTAAATGGCCCGAATGAAAATTCCAATAAAAAGAAAAGGCATGATCTAATTTTCCAATCTTTTAGCTCTATAGATAAACATAGAAGGGGCCAAATGCAAATTTTCTTAAAATATAAGGAGCGAAGTCTAAATGTTTCCATAACCAATTACCATTCATTTGAAATAAAGGGCTAAACGTAAATTCCCTATAACCTAAGGGGTGGTGACTAATTTTCCAGGGAAAAGGACAAAAAAAGCTTGATTGTGCCATATGCTATGCATGGGCCCGAGTTGTTGCCCAAAAAAATGATATCGCATAAATGACTGAATTTTAACTAAATTTTAATGTAGGCAAATTGTACAGATTTTCATTTCTTATAACTATTCATATCCATATTTGCATCCGTCAAATATGATAGCATTTACATCTGATCCGTACCTGAACGATGAGAACGTATAAAAAATAATGGTCAAAGTGTTGATTGCAATTTTTAAAAAAAACATCTGAGCCTCATATAATTTTTCATCCATTTACATATGCAAAGTAATAATAGACGGTCCGATCGATGAGAACGTATACAAAGTAATAATGAAAGTATTGACGGCAATTTTTCAAAATAAATATGAGCCTTATCTAATTTCCCATGCATGTACATATACAAATTAATGATGGACGGGTTGATTGCAATTTGCAAAAGATATCAAAAATCTCATTTAATTTTCCATCCACGTGTCCATGGAGAAAATACTTTCCATAAATGTTACGGTACAATTTAGGTTGAAGTTGTATGAAAATAAATACAGATAATTCATCAGAAAATATATCACACGAATATGAAGATAAGCTTAGAATGGGTCGAATGCATATTAACTTAAATTATAGAGGGCGGAGAATTAATTTCTTGCAATAAGAAAATAAAAGCAGATTTTCTTAAACTAAAGGAGTGGAATCTAATTTACCATGCATGAAGACAAAAGAAAAGCTAGAAGATATTTAAGACAAAATAGTAAAGTAATTAAATTGAATGCAAGGGGGAAAATGGGAAAAAGAAAAGCTGAATCAAGCTATGAAGGGCTTTATATATAAAACTACAATTGGACTAGGTTAAAAGGATATTGATATTAACTACTTTCTAATTTCCATATTACCACATTTAGAACCAATCTAATCCTATTCCCTATAGGAGGACCTGTTTCAACTCAATTCCTAACTAAACTAGAAGTTCATGTGGAGTTGCATCCGAATCGGATATGGAGCAATTACGAGCAACACCATATCGATAGTTGTTTTCTAGTTACGGATACGAATATATGAATATAGTTCAGAAATAAATAATCATACTCGTATTTGACAAAATCGAATACTAATTCGAAGCGGATAATAGAAAGACGAATACAAATACGAATCGGATATGTATAAATGAGTCAAGACTAAACAAACATAGACGCGGAGCGGAAATTTCTATGTACTTGTTTAAAAAATGAATTTGAATACTTAAAATATTTGATAAAAACATATATGAATGCAAACGAATATTATATGAATAAATAAATATGCTCTTCAATATACAATACATATTAGTCTATTTTACATATTTTAAAACAAAAATGATGAAACAATGTCAAAATATTCTTTTAAATTCATAATATATAAAATGAGCAAAAACTTAATGGTTTGAATAAGAATTAGTAACTAAAATATATATTTAAAGTGATGTATTTTCATGTATTTGCATGTAGATATCTGTATCCCCGTATCTGAATTCATACATCCATATATCTATATATGTATTCATATATCCGGATATCCGTATCCGAATAATTTTGCTAAAACATTATCCATATCCGGAAAAATATTTAAGTATATTCATATATCCGGATATCCGTATCCGAATAATTTTGCTAAAACTGTATCCATATTCAGAAAAATATTTAAGTATACGTCTCTATCTATATCCGGCCAGATCTAAAAATTTGTATCCGAATCCGGATGCAGCCCTAAATACATGTCATGGTTTATCAAATCATGGTCTTAATACAACTCCTAATCAAACGAGAAATGCATGTGAAGAACCCCCGGATCAACATTTTGCCAAGCAAGATCCAGATTGTTATTTTAAAGGAGCCGGTGTAATATAAGAACATTTACACGGCACTTCAATAGTTATATTACCAAAAATTAAATCTAAATATCATACAGCGATGAAGAATCCCGTGAAATCAAACAAAATTAATATAAACCTCCAACAGAAAATAGGCAGAAAAGCATCCTGCTATTTTAACGAGTTGTTGTGGAAAGAAGGTTCAATTTAGCACCTTGCCTATTACTGCTCTTAAAAGATAAATGCAGTTCCTTGCAATAATTCTTATTACCTTTGTTTTTTCCCAACCATCTTTCTTAATCTAAAAGAATCTGGAAAGCTTCGCTCCACAGCTGACCTATGCGTGATGTACGGTTTTCTTAATCTAAAAGAATCTGGAAAGCTTCGCTCCACAGCTGACCTATGCGTGATGTACGGTATTGTGGATAGATCTACAATTATTAGTTCTCTTTTATAATTTGAGTTAGTTTAGGATTTAAATTTCTTTATTTTTGGTAAATCTACAGAAGGTTCAACCACCTTTGCACATTAGTACATCATCTTGGTTTTCAAGCATTTAAAAATATACAAGTGTTTGCTTTTTTTGCCACACCATTGCATGATTGTAATGGTCCAATAGAGATGTAAACATCACTACTAGATAATTAGCAAACCCATAATCTCTTAAGTTGACCCAACAAATTCTAAGATGGCCTTTGCCACAACACCCTTATGGGATTTAGCACTAAGCTCTATTTCACTCTTAGTTATGCATGTTTCTGACTATAACTTTGATATGATTTGCAACCCAAGCCGAAGGACTACTCAAGAAGGCACCTGTTTCCTAACTCTGGAATTTTACTTACGACCATTTCTTCCTCAAAGTATCTAGGTGTAACTAATTCTTCAGTTAATCAAAGCCAGCGAATGCTGGACATCTTCCACACACACAAATGATACAAGGAAATAAACTTTTTCGCATACTCATGCCACTTGGTGCCAAACAGATCGCGAACACTTTGTCCATGCTGACATACCAGAACATTGGCCATCAACAGATGTAGGATTCTACGGGCAACTAGCTGCAGCCCGAGAATAAATCAAAAAGAGAAATGTGAGATGGAAGAGGGAAGATAAATCTCTCGTTTACCATTCAATCACTCTTCGCTATATTTTTATTAGATTCGCAACATTTTAAAGGCTATTCCAGAACAACTCAAAATGCCATGCAATCTATCAACCTATATAACATATAAAAGCTATATCAAAGCATATTCTTGGAATATTCCCACTTTTATTTTGTTTGCTTCTGCAAAAATTAGTTTAAACCCCTAACTTTATATAAAATGCAAACTAATATCATTCTAAGCTCATATCTAGGTGCAAAAATTAGTATTGGTTTAGATACCTAACTTGCAATAAAATGTAAACTAATCATATTCTAAGCACATTTGTATGTGCATAAATTAGATTAGGACCCTAACTTCCTATAAAATGTAAACTAATCCCATTCTAAGATCTAGTAAAGAAATAATATTCATCAAAATTAGGTTAAGTATGCAATTTAGGAAATATTCCCACCACTGTAAACTTTCAATAAAATGTAAACTAATCACATTCTAAGCTCACATCTACATACAAAATTTAGTTTCGGTCCCTAACTTTCTATAAAATGTAAATTAATCCCATTTTAAGCTCATTTGTACGTGCAAAAATTAGTTTAGGTCCCTAATTTTCTATAAAATGTAAACTAATCTCATTCTAATCTCCAGCATAAAAATTATATTCACCAAAATTAGGTTAAGTCTATAATTTTCTCCAAATTTTAAATTGACTTCATTTTAGGCCCGTCGCAGTATATATATAATATTAATAGGATAAAAAATAAATGCCAATCTCTTGATATTTTGGTAATACTCTTAGCATTTTGAAAACCTACTTGTATTTTTTTATTTTTGTTATGTCTTTTCCTCTTTTAATATTTTTCATTTTGCAGGTTTTAGCATGGCGACAAAATTGAAAATTATTTAATCAGTTCCCCCGTGCAATGCGTGAGCACGAAAACCAAAGTCAAGAATAATCATATTAATTTCATATTTTATTGTTATATTATTTGTAAGTTTTGTAAGTTGTAAATATGAAATCCAAAGTTAAGAATAATCATATTAATTTCATGATTTTAAATTGTAAAACCGAAGAAAACAAAAAGAAATTTATGACTTTTAAGATTTGCGCTTTCCATGTGCTATATAAAAAAACAAAATATTGAGAAACGGGCAAAAATAAAAAAAAAACATGTATTTTTGAAAAGTTTCGTGATCTGTAAGTGCTATATCAAGCAAAATGTAGAAAAACCGGATAAAACAAAAAATATTGAGATTTTCGAAATTCCTATGTTGCAAAATACATGAAATTTGAAAAAAAAAATTGAACTTTAAAAATTTGCTATTCTCGTTTGCTTTAGCATGAAAAATATTGATAATATAAGGGAAGCAGAAAACTTTGATATTCTTGAAAATATTGCGTTTTCATGTGGCAAGCAAAATATTGAAAATACGAATAACAAAAGAAAATCGAGAATTAAAAAAATTACACAATTTTGGTTGCAAAATATTGTAAATTTGAAGAAAATAAATAATTTTCGGATTTTTGTAAATTTTGCGGCAATCATGTACTATAGAATGCAAAATATTTTAAAACCCGAATAAGATAGAAAAATTTGAGATTTTTAAGAAATTAATGTAACATGCATAATACTAAAAAAGAAAGAAAACAGAAATTTTTGAAATTTTCATGTGTTATATCATAGAAAATATTGAATAACCGATAAAAAAATTATTTTTAAATATTTCATGATTTTCATCTATTATAGCAAATAAAATATTGGAAACTAAAAATTTTGAGATCATTAAATTTCACCATATTTGTGTACTATACAACGTGCAAAATTTTGAAATTTTTTTTTGGGATTTTGGACATTACATGATTCTCATGTGTTACAACAATCAAAATATTGAAAAACAATATTTTTTAAAAATTTTAATAAATTTCACGATTTTTGTATGTTATATCAAGAAAAATATTGAAAATCTAAGAAAAATACCCAAGTATTTGAAAGTTAATCTTTCATATATTTTTTTATATAAAATTCATAAATATGAAATATTACAACTAATAAATAATATAACAGTAAACTTTTCAGTTAATATGATTATTTGACTTTGGATTTCATGCATACGCATTGCGCGGGGCCATTGTTAGTTGTCTTCTAATAGTGCTTATTGTTTTGGGACATGTTTATATCCTTAACTCTATTTAGTTATTTTTGCACTCAAGTGAGAATCGAAGTTGTAACCGTCTTAAACCCAATCAAATTCCAATACTCTTATCTAATTCATCGTAGACCCAATTAGCTAAAAGCTGAATTTAGGTTAAAATCAAAAATTACTAACTACTAAGCATTTAATAGAAAATTCGTTAAGTCAAGAACATGGCCCGTCAGCCTGAACATGCTTGTCATGGCACTTAAGTTAATAAAGAATCGATTTTGGTCTCTCCAACACCATTTATTAATAAAAAAAGGTTAATAATCACAAATTCAACCTCACCCCACCCTAAAAAGACAACAAAACAACTAGGAGGTGATCATTATGATATTCCAATTACTCCACAAATTCTAAACCCCACGTTGCCCCATAATTAGAAAGGACATATATGTTCAAAATGGCCGCATCCTAATCACATATGAATACTTCATGGTACAACCATCAGCAGTATGAAAGATGAAACTGCAAAGCTTGTTAAAACAATACGAATGCAAATGCTGATAAAAACAAAGCTTATTTACCAAAAACTACCCTAAAGTTTTCAGCTTTTTCAAAAAACTACCTAAAGTTCCAAAATGAAGGATAACCAACCCTTTTTAAGGGTCAATGACTGTCAACGTCAAAAAATGTTAGTTATGACTATTTTGCCCTCATTCTAAATATAATTAATTGTCTTAAATATTTATTAATTAAATTATTAATAATTATTATAGTAATTAGGCTAGGGTTAGGTGATGGGGTGACGGCGGCAAGGTATCGGCAACGGCGAGGCGGCGCCGAGGAGGAAGTGATGGATCGGGTTAGGAGTGGAGGAAGAAGAAAAAGATGGTGGGGTAAGCAAAGAAGATGACGAAAATGATGGAGGCGGTGGGATGGTGGTAGTGGTGGGAATCAGGGTTGGGGGATGAAGGAGATGATGGAGACAATGGGGTGATGGTTGTGGTGGTGGTGGTCGGGGTTGGAGGTGAAGATGATGCAGCGGTGGGGTGGGTGGTGATCTGGGTTTAGGGGATGAAGAAGGTGATCGGGGCAGTGGGGTGATGATGGTGTTATAGCTCGGGGTTGGGGGATGAAGGTGATGGGGGCAGTGGTGGTGGCGGTGATGATTGTGATTATGGTGGTGATGAAAAAGATGGTGGTGGTGGTGATGTAGTGATGGTTTGGTGATGAAGAAGATGGTGGTGGGTTGGTGATGGTGGTGAGGCGGTGGTGATCGGGGGATGGAGGTTAAAGGGGTGGTGGTAGTGGTGGGCTGATCAAGGGAGGGTGCAGTGAGATGATGAAGTAGAAGATGATGATGGAGGTGACGGCGGCGGGGAAGGTCGGGGAGATTAGGGTTTGGAAAAGATGAAGTTAAGGGTATTTTGGGATTTTTTTTTTGTTTTTTATGAAATGGAAAAATGTTGACACGGTGCTTTTAAAAAGGGTAGTTATCCTTCATTTTGAAACTTTAAGATAATTTTTTGAAAAAGCTAAAAACTTTAGGGTAGTTTTTGGTAAATAAGCCTAAAATAAATATGAGATAATTATCTAAAAAAACATATGAAACATTAGATTATTACTAATGTAAATAAGCCTATTTTGCAATTAGTTTTATAGAAGGCCTTTCCAAGCAGGAAATAAAGTCCTTAACTGAGTGAAACATTTTTTTGCATCAATAGGAAGAGGTGATTTTTAGCACAGATTATGATCTTTTTATCAACAGGCCTAGGGATTAAAATTTCCTAGTGGATTCTAGGAGAATCCGGATTGGAGTTTCAGCTTAAATTTGTTGTAAAGTTTTAAATCTTGGTATAGGTATATCAGGCAGTCATTTCTGTGGAATTCTCCATCTTGGCCGTGACGACCGTCTTGGATCTGAAGTATCAGATTTATATTTTTCGACAAAAAAAATTTAAACATTAGTTAACTCTTTGGATCAATAAACAACTATAAACAATTTGGTAAGTTATTTAGCAATTAATGATGTCTTATAAGATTGTTTAAATACTTGGGAAAACTAACTATAATCCGCATTTTCAATAATTAATGATGTCAAATAAACCATAACCCGACAACCTAATACTCCCGGTATCTATTAAATCAATTTTTTATATTAGAATCCCACAAATCAATTGGTAAACCCAAGTTTAATCAATATAGGATGGTATCGGTATCTAAACTCAGACGGTCATTCCTTGGATGAGAATCAGCCATCTCGGACTGGGATCGATCAAGATTCCAAACCATGATTTGAATCATCTATTCATAATTCTCCATGTATGACTTATCTTTTGTTTTCATAGCATGAACCTTTCTCACGACTAAATTCCTTGGACAGAATTTTCTAGTCAACTGAAGAAATTGGTCAGTTTCATAGCAGGTCAAATTATTTTGAACCTTCTCGATTTAGACTTGTGCTTCATATTCTTCCCATTTGATGGGAAATGCATGGACTTAGATGACAATGATGATGATGCAATTGGTTTTCTTTCAGATGTGTATTGTACAACAATATGAACCTGTATAACTGAAACAAATATATAAATAAAGCAAGAGACTTAAAATCTTCACCCAGAGAAAAAGAAATTAAATTTTCACTTACCACATTCCCGCAAGATGAGTGCATAGACAGCAAGGCTCTCTCTAGCACATACAAGTCTACAGCTTTATCCTCAGGAAGAGTTGATGTAAAACTCAAACCAAAGTCAATTAGAACCTGTGAGCAAAATAAGTCATTTCAGGTATGAAAAAAAGGAAAAAAGAAAAAGATTACAATATAAGCAAAAGGTAGTACCAGCTCATTGGTCTCTTTCTTAATCAGCATATTTGATGTTGTCAAGTCACCATGAATAAGACCTCCATCATGTAATTTTCCAACTGCAATACCTATTTGTGTGGCCATGTCATCAATTCGCTCTTCGATGATACCATTCGCCCCAAATTCTAACAGTACTTCTTTCACTGCCGGCCCATCAACATACTCAAATGTTAGTGAATGAAGCAACGGATCAACCGCATACAGCACTGGTGTTGGTACACCAAGTTTTCTTGCCTTCACCATGCACCGAGCTTCCTGTGCAAAATACAATAAGAAAATATCCAGTGAAGATTCTAAAGTAAACAAAACACAGCCCTAACAACTATAATTAATTATAATTGAATGGATAATACGAAAGTGAATGATTATGCGCGAAATTTAGCATAAGTTAGCACATTGAATCAAGCAAGACAAGAAAATGGAAATGATTTATTTGTAAAAGTTTACAAGCTATTCTGCAAATCTTAATTCGTTATACGCAATTACTACAAATGAATTGCCAGCCTTCAAATTGAAATATTTTACAAATGGAAGAACAGCTAAAATTTGCCTTAATATCCAATTAAAGAAAACTGACCGCATTCAGACGCTTAAGAGTCAATTTTGAGTCCAGGGATGGATGCCTGTACTTCTTTGAAAAACGTTCTTTAACAATGGACCTACGCCCAACAAAGGTTGACTCGAACACCCTCTGTGATAATACCAACCATAGTCAGAATAATATTTGGAAGAAAAGGAAAAGAGAGAAGAATGACAGTTTGAAACAGAAATATTAGTTATTAACACACAGCTTCAGCCCCTTGCTTCAACAGCACACCAAAACCCTCATGTTGCTCCTTTTGATTCTGATCAATCTCCATGAGACTAGATGTCACAGAACAAGAAAATCTGGAAAGAAAAACATGGAGATAGAAAAACAAGTTAAGACACTCTAAACTGATGAGCCGTGCAAATTCCCCCCCTGCTTTTCTTTAAAAGGAAGGGGGGGGGGGGGGGGGGAGGCACTCTAAACCACAACTACTTTTGTCTTCTGTTGAAGAATTAGAACACTGATACAGAAAATGAGTTCATAAAATTCAAGGAATTTCTTGCTTCTATTATTATGCTAAATGGAAAAGCCGCAAATAAAGCCATGATATGTTTGCTGATCCTAGTCTCACATATTCCCAGACAGCTACAGGGATTGGAGTCACAATGGCGGACCATGATTTCTTATCATGTAGAGGCAAAAGCTTGCATGCTAGAAAACTTTCGAACTTATTAAGATTACAAACTACTACAAAAAATAAATGGTTTTTCATTAAATAAACGTTTCAACAAACATCATGTCGATATAGATCTGCACACAGCAAATAAGAGAAACAACCAAAAATAAGCTTTTCAACAAACACCTTGAATGCACCTCTCTTTTCTTTCCTATTCAATAAACAACTAAAACAAGCAAACCGGCATGATATATATTGTGCTTTAAAATTGCAGTTCAGAGTCATATCATGCATAAAGACAATGAAAATATGACAACAAGCGTTGACATTTAATATTTGTGCAGGATTCATACTTTGTCTGCATTTCAACAAACACCCTGAATTCCCTTTTCATTTCTTCTTGTTCAATGACATTTTAAACCATGGGAGACAACTAGCATTTCAGCAAACACCTTGCATGCACTTTTGCTTTTCTTCAACAAACAACTAAAATCTGACTAGTGATCATGAAAATTTAAAAAACAATTAAAATCAAGCATGGGTTGTTGGTGCCGAACACTTGAGAGACATGCAGTAAATGTTTATGGCATAAACTTCTGCAAGATTCAAGCACTGATGTTGTTATATACAGGAAACAGAAGGGAGAGAAAACAGCAAGAGGGAGAAAGATCGTGGCTGATCAAAGAGATGGTTGATCAAAGGTGGCTGATAGAAGGGGATACCTACTTGCAGGAGTGGTTGATTAAAGAGATGTTAAAGGCAGATTTCTGCTTTGATGATGAGAAGGGAGGTGGCTCTCAGCTTATGTGGACTTTATCTATTTATTATTAATCTATTGAGTTTAGCTCCATTAGGATGGGTTCGTGTTTTTCATATTCACGAACCTTTTTGTGGAACGTCCAATTGATGATCCGCTCCGTTCAAGTTGATCAGCACACCCTAAATAACGTATGTTTACAAAAACACGCTGTTTGGAAGTGTTCCACATATGCTACAACTAGTTTTACAGTAATAAAAATTCTACGGCTGAAATAAGTTCACATGCATATACTTTCAAACTACGTCATTTTGTAAACATACCCAGATACACTATATAGGGTGTGTTGATCAACTTGATCGGAGTGGATAGTCGATCGAACGTCCCATAAATTTTTTTGTGAATTTGAAAAAAGACGAACCTGTCCTAACGGCTCTAAACTCTTAATTGATTTATTTAACTAATAGGATTCGGTTCATAGCCAGCATGTTAGCCAGCAACCTCCAACCGACTTGCAATCTTGTATTTCCAGGGGATGCCATCCTTGTCTAAAAGTAAGCAAAGCACACCTACATGTTTCTCAAGTCCCCTATCATGCATATGTTTCCATAGAGATGCTGCGAGTATGCATGAAGACATTGTTCCATATACGCACATCAAACAATCGTGAACATACTTCACATGGTATAAGTAAAGGCTTGACTAGCCTACTATGCCTGAGAAAGGCACAAGGCCAATGCATGCACTCCTGAAGTGAGGTAAGAAGACAAATTTCATTTCAATTACGATTACTTAAGTTCTCAAATGAAAGTACAAACTACAAACATAAACACGTCGATCTACAATGCAATTATACACAATGTTCTAAATTTCGAATATCGGTGTCGTGTCGGCCCAAAGATTTAATGTCGGATGTCAGACATCGTGAAATGTCAGGTGATTATATTAAAATCGGGTTCAACATTTTTGTAATGTAAATGTCATTTATATAAATTATTTTTTTTGAAAAAATATTAATTTATTCAGATTTTTAGTTTTATTAAATTTATATCTTTCAATAGCTTAACGGTAGAGCGGTCATCTATTAAGTGAATGGTCGTAAGTTCGAATCCTACGAGGGAGATGAAACGAGATTCCTGCAAAATAAATTGGTCCAAATGGAATGGACCGGGTTATTTAAAAAGCCCAAAACTCAAAAAAGAAAATTACCCTAAAAATTCCCTCATAACAGTAAATGTCGGCATAAACGCCGATATCACGACATTTCAGCCAAAATCACGAAATATCGGCCGACATTCACCAAATATCGTTAACCGAAATTTTTTTGCTTGTCTGTTTGTTTTCTTCCCAGAACCGACATTTCGGTACCATTTCGGTGATGTTGTCCAACATTTAGGGCATTGATTATACATAGGCAATAAGGTGGGCATATCTTATAACTATTTCTCAAAAGATTAGTTAAACATCTTCGGAAAAATTAAATTATCAACTGAATAATTAAATGATTGAATATTGCATGTTTGAAGTACAACCATTTAGATTGCACAATTTAACGATTGGTTGGCATGAAACCTACTGGTTTAGCAATTTTCTGCCAATGCAATTAAGCGGTGGGGCCAAAGCAGTTTGTCTTGAGGCAGAGATCAATTCAGCAAAAACTTTGAAACCATTTATAGAGAGCAAAGTACACTGCTACGAAACAGAAAGGAAAGAAGGAAAAGAAGATAAGCATATGGAAGGCAGAGAAGAAGAGAGAAAATGGAACACATAGGTGCCCATCGCCTTGCGCTTGGTTCTGTAAATGACACTTCCTTGCATTTTCCATTATACTAACATTGTTTACTCATCGAGCATATACCAGACATAAATGATTAAGAGTCCCAGCCAATATCCAGATATTTACCTTTAAAAGAGTGGACATCTGCAATTTGATAGTTTACTAGTTTGCATAACAAACGAACAAACAAAGTACTAACATCCAAGGGAGTGGTTATCAAACTAATCTTAACAAAAATTTTAAGGCCAAAAAGCCAGGTATTGAATAAACCTCATGGCAGATAACATGTTAATTCTGCTTATGCATGTCTCATAAATGTTGGGTGTTTAGCCTTTCATTGAAACAAGTACGTTCAACTAGAAATAAAGGGCATGGAATCAACAACACTGCAAAGCAAACAAAAATTGGTCCGGACTATCCTAAAAACATAATATTTTAATGATTTTAATTGCAGTTATAGTCGAACACAGAATGTCCATTACATAAAAAAGAAATGCATGGATCTAAAAATAGTGTTTTCGGTACTTTGTTATTACTTCCGTTCATTTTATAGTACAAATAATGTACCACTTAATAAGTGAGGTGTGGTCATCTAATGCATTAAACGATCACCTAGACTCAATTGTGGAATTATAAATTTTTATCAAGTAACCAACTATAAATTAAAAAAAAACTACAAAAACCAAACAAACCAAAAAAGAAAAAATAAATTCAATGATCACATAAAGGAACATTATCAACATATATGCATAGGACATTACAAAATATATTTTAAGAATTGCAATGATAAGAGAGAATCCAAACTAAAAAAAAATCTATAGGAAAAGATGCACTATATGTTAATTTTTGCATTAATTTACAAACCCCTATCTTCTAAAAAGAAGAAAACAAGATAAAGACGAGTTAGTTCCTCAAAATAGCAAACAGATTCTTTTAAAGATTCTAGCTTTCGCGATTCGACATTAGGGTTGACTAAAAATAGCAATCTTTTTTGGAGTTAAAATTCGAATTTGATGAATTGAGTAGAAATTTGAAGCCATACCAGAAAAAAGAGATCCTTTGAAGCGGCGAGCGCCAAAACCTAGAAAGGGCTTTGCAATCCCCAAAAAATATTTCTAGGGTTTGAGAGAGAGGGAGGGAGGGAGGAGAAAGGGGCGGGTGAATTAAGAGCGCGCAAGAAATTTTAGACTAGGGTTTTGAAGCAACGAATGCACTGTGATAAGCGATTAGGGCTAACTTTCATAAAAAAAACCTATTGTAGAAGAACTTGCGAGAGGACCCCTTTATATTAAATTGTTTTCATATATCACCTCAAGAACTTAGATATTTCCATATGGAACTCTCTCGACTTGACATTTCCATAAATCACCCGTGGTTTCATTTCAAAGGTTCGAAATTCCTTTTTCATGGAATTTTGAGGCAAAACTTTGAAATTGAAACCACGGGTCATTTCACAGCAAAAATAGAATTTCCCAGATCATGGTTTCAAAAAAAATTTATGGCAAGAAACCTTATTTTTGTGAACTTCAAAAAGAGCGAAGTTTCTCAAATTTTGGTGTTGTCTCTCTTTATTCTCTCCTCTCTGGCACTTAAAAGTATTTTTAGTTAAACAAAATATTAGATTTTATATTCATATCTTATTACAACGCATCAATTTTAACATTCTCATTTTAATCATATTTATTGTATGGACAGGTTGCTTCTTAATTGCCCAACATTCCGATCCATAACCCTATCCATCATCATATCTATCTCATTGAAAAAAAATTGTAAAAAAGGGATTTGCTTTATAGAATTTTCACATAATTACATCATTTTATTCATGCAATTTAACTGAAACCACACAGAGAAAACTGAAACTCGCAAATAGAGGGCATGTACTTTATATGATTATAAATATGTCAGGTTCATCAAACTATAATGGCCACATACTTTATTGATAAATTAGTGCAGCCAGCTTGATCCTAGATTCTAAAGCTAACTGAATGTAGCTCAAATTAAATAAAAATAATATTGGCACAGCTACTTTTCTGTATAGTCACATAATTCGTGAATTATTCAGCGAATTCATGAATAATTCATGAATTATTGATATACCGATTAAATCTATGAATTACTCGTCATCGCCGAACGCGGCGAATTATTCGCGAATTATTCATGAATTATTAAAAAAACAACGAATTATTCAAAAAAACAGCAAATAATTCACAAAATCACAATCTAGTGTCTCGTATATTAATTTTTTGCTCGAAATCCTTCCCGAACACTTATCGAATCTTTCCCGAATACCTGCCGATTTTTTCCGAATAATTCTCCGAATCCGAATTTTCGACCTCGCCGAATTATTGCCGAATCACGGATTTGTGACCATGCTTCGTGAAGAAATGGACTTACATTACATATAAAAAATTTGACCTTTTACATAGATTTCTATTTGGGGAAGAGACGAATGCAAAGGGAAAAAAAAACTTACAATTGGAGCGTTAGCGATCGCAAAATAATCGATGTAAAGCCAGTATATCTGTGAAAGTTCAAAAAATACAGATCGAAATATGAAAGAGCATTACATAGAGAATAAAATTCTATATACACATAAGGGGTAAGAGTTCCACTAGAAAACCTAGAGGGCGAAAGACAGCGAGAGCGCACGACAAGAAGAACAGAGCGAGATCGAACGGATAGGAATGAGTGAGGAAGAGTGCGAGAGAGAGAGAGAGAGAGAGAGAGAGAGAGAGGGTGAGAGGGTGCAAGGGGAAGATCGAGCGGGCGAGCGTGGGGGCAAGAGAGAGGAGGGGCAAAGCGAGGGCAAGAGAGAGAGGCGGTGAGAGCGAAGGCGAGAGAGAGAGAGAGAGAGAGAGAGCGAGGGTGAGAGTTCTCACATTAGCTCTAAAGTGGGCGATCCAGAGAATATTTTTTTTAGATTAAAAAGTGGAGGCTGAGAAAATTGAGAAGAATTAGGAAATATGTTAGTATTATTTTTTTAAGATAGGGTATTTTCCATGAGGAAACCTAAAATTATTCTCTGTTAAAATATTGGAAACAGAAAATGGATCGCCAAACTATTTTTTTAGTGGGAATAAAAAAAATTCACACATTACAAGAGGAATTTTCCTTGTCGGTATTTATATTTATTATATTTTTTCTTTTTCTAAGTAGCGGGAATTATTTGCTAAATATTTTTTAGATTTTCTACAAAGGGAAAGCTGCACTCGGGATAAATCCCTTGTCAATGCTTGAGAAAATAAAACCCACAAATAAAAAAAAATTTATTTCTATACCGAGTAAAACCGTTTGTCAAATAACTTTTAGATTTTCTCCCAAGAGAAAGCTGCACATGGTTGTTTTGAGGAATATTTTTTTTAAAAAAAATCTAAACATTTGATATTTATGATCAGTACACAATTATTTTACATTCTCTTGCAAGGATAACTTATGCTTGAAAAAAATTCCCTTGCAAATGTTCTTCCATCCTTTCGGAATAAGTTCTTCGTGAAGAAAACATTGCCATATGACTCGTATCTCTTAGGAATGGAAGCATTACCAAGAAAAAATAGGCCCTTGGTAATGATCCCTCGAAAATACCATATTTTCCACTAGTGAATTACATACATGTATAGTATTGAAAATTATGTTGAGATAACATTTTTGGTCTAGAAATCAATCGAAACATTGAAAAACATTAAAAAATTAGAATATAAAAACCATGAAAATATATAAACATCAAAACAAAAAGAAGAAAAAAGATCAAGTGTCCTAGATTTTACCGTATAGGACAAACACAGCCCATGCGGTCCACCGAGACATTATAGAACATAAAACATTAAAAACATTATAATGAAAAAAACATTAGGCTTATTTACGGAAGATGGAGCTGATTAAAATTCATGTTTATATTCAATTTTCATTAGAAAAACAAATATCGATACACTTTTTTCTTAGGATATTGGACTTTATCTTAGTCTGAAAAAGTTTAAATCAAAACACGGGGCAAAAATATATGATAATGAGAGATTGTAAAACGTAACAAATAGATAACAGGAAAATGAGTCCAACCTCACATTGTGCTGTAAATTGTATCAATTATCAAATAAAATTGTATGGATTATTAATTAATAGTACTGTAACATCAAGACACAACACAACACCAAACCAAGTCGTAGACAAAAGAAACCTCAACCATAAAAAAGATGGCTATTTTTGCTCTTTTCAAACCATTAGAAAACATGTAGAATTGAACAACAAAACTAAATATCACATCTAAATACGAGATTGCCAGATACAAAAACACAGCCTGCCAGTAACTACAAATATTTTTTAAAAAAAATCACCACAGAACTCAAGATTACACATGCCTATAATTCAAAATCACTTCCATGGCCTTCATTATTTAGGGTACATTTAAAGACAAGAAGCTCAATTCACTCACACAAGTTCAGAACAAAAGCAGCAGGGTTTACTACTATCTTCAAGGACTCTACATAACGCGGTTATAATTAAACATTATAACATCATAACCAACTAATTAATTATCATAAATCTTATTTAGAACCCTGGATATGGCTCTGATAGTTCTTGGGGTTGTTCTACAACAGCCTCCGATGAGTGAAGCTCCAGCCTCCCGCCATTTGCTCACGTACGAAACAAAATCTTCATCCGAGACACCAGTAGAGGCCTACAAAGAGTAGGGAAATTATAGAACACCACAAGCAATCAGCGAGCATGTAAATTAGAAGTAGATTATATAAGAAAGGTGAATTCAAGCATTTCATTCAGTTCAAACAGATAAAGAATGCAAAGGATACGAAGGTGTTTGAGCCCTTGGGTTTGAATAGCTGTATAAAGGAAATACGGTTGTAAAAACATGCTTCTAGAATAGGAAAATATTCCAATCATTAATCTTTATACGAAAATGCCTTCCTTCAGGGCTGACTTGCCTTTTTTTTTTGGGAAATCAACCCCTTAAGGGATCGAACTTGCGACCTCTCTCACATTGGTGAGGAAATTGGTACCTCTATCACCAGTAGCACTAAAGCCCAGTTGGTAGGAGTGACATATTTGAGCCAATAAAAATGATGAAATTAGAGATTCTCCACTTAATGAACGTTATAGTTTCTTTTTAGGAGGTCTACCTTTTTAATATCAATGATTTGGGGGACAATATCAAGAAAACCCTTGAATAAGTTAAATTCTCTAATAAGTATTCAAAGGCATTGTTTGCTATGGCATCCACAAAACTTTCTCCATGAGTTAATATCAAAATCACTATTAATCGTTTGTCTTTAACAGGGAATCTTCTAGGGGGAAAAAAGAGCTTTGTATCCGAAAAATGCCCCCACAAATCTCCTCTTACCTTAGCTACCAACCCGAGTTAGATTGACCAGGAAAAGTTAATGCCCTCACCAACCCCGAATTCGAACCCACAAACACCATTTCCAATCAGCTCCATGCAAAAAGCTATTCTTCTCTCTCCTCCCTCTCATGCGCTGATACCCTAATCAAGCTCTAAACTTGGAGGGTTACACCCCACCCCCCTCCCCCGCGGGAAATAAAAAACAAAACAGAAGTACAAAGATTTGGGGGATGGAAGTGTCATTTTACAGTCGTAATGATTATAATTAACACCGTTAGAGATGTAAATAACCAAGGCCTTTTTAGTTAGAGGATTTAGGACATGATACAAAGGTTTGGAGGGTGTTTTACTCTATTTTTTCCCTTCTTCTTTTTCTTTTTCTCCTTTTTCTTTTTTTCCCTTTTTTTTGGGGGGGGGGTCTTTTTTTCTTTTTGGGGTGAGGGAGGGGGGGAGGGGGTTGCATCCGTGCGTATCACAGAGAGAGAGATTTCAGTGTAAATCAAGTGACATAGGCTTGAAAGCATAGGAAAAGTTTACTTACCACCCATTCCTTTTTATCCGCATCATAGGTTTCCCCGCTGTTGGGATAAATTAAAACTGGCTTATCCGTCACCTGAATAAATTGATAAACCACAAAAAATCACATATTAGGTTAAGTCGCATATATAATTGCGACAAGATAATTGCAATACATTTTCAAGATGGAATAACTGATAAATCTAGGCTAGCTTTTAGTAGATGGCTTAGAGGTAATTGGCATCAAGAGGGACCTATTCACAGAATCTTCCCAACTCGTGAAATTTTGTTTACAACGACCGGTATAATTTTAAGGAGATGCAAATGTCTGCTAATTTTCAGTACTGATGTAAACAAATACAATATGCTCGCAAATCAAAGTGATGGAAAATCTCATGTTTAATATGTCGCTCAGTAATCATCTAACATGTCTAATATTACTATCTGTTCAGCTCATTTTAAACAAGATTGCAAAACTGGATGAGAAAAGAAAGTAGGGAAAAGTCCAAGGTTATTTTGATGAGTTTATTGAGAAGAGAGAGCCTTTTACCTTGTGCAGTACAGTGTAATAAGTTACTGAAGAATACCCCACAACGGCGCCTTACTAAAATAATTTGAGTTGAATCAATGGGTTTGCATCCAAACTTAAGATTTCATCGAATATTCAATGTTTAATTATCATGAATAAACAATTTTCCGGCTATTTATCACATGCAGTGAAAAGTTTGAAATATAGTTATATAAGTGGGAAACTCCAATTTTCAACAACATAAATAGGAAAGAATGACACAAGGACGTCATCTTTTGGTTAAAAGATTCCCAAAACTTGACTAGGATAACACATGTTACCAAGCATTTGTGTAATTTGCATTAAATAAAAGTCAGTTCATTACATCGAGCTAGCTTAGCATATTTAGATATGATAAACCATTCAAAATTCAGTTGGTAAACTTCCAGAACATCTGTTGGGATAAGGATTCTAACTCATCTCTCTGTTGCAAAATGTTCACCCTTTTCCCCTACTTATGAACTTAAATTCAACTCTGTCGCATAGATTTCTCATATATCTCACAAAAGTAGTTAAAGCTACTAGACGACAGATGACTGTAACAAATTGAACAAAGAAAAAAGTTAAAATCTACCACAGTAATAGAACTTGTAATTTATAAATCATATGTATTGGCCAAAATATATAACTGGCGAATGGTATAAGTATATTTTACAAAATCATATTATGTGGTGCATTTGGTAGAATTCTACAAGTACATTTTACAAACTTACCGCATTTTCATTCTAAGAATTTACCCAATGATCTGCATTATGTATAAGTGGTGGCACATACATCCATCTTCTAGTCATTACCAGGCTGAGAGTCAGGTGATTTCACAAGCACCTTTTCTATAGACCGATTAAATTAGTTTTCTAGTAATTATGAAATGCGAATCAGATAGTTGTAGAAGAATCTTGTCAACAAGTGCGGACTTATTAAACCCACATGTTTGTTCCATGGAACTTATAAAAGCTTGTGTACCACACTTGCTTTTATGCTTATGAGTGTCAATATAATGCTAGCCTCAGACCCTAAAAGAATTCCATGGCTCGTACAATTTAGAGCATGGTTGGTTCATCAACATCAAAAGATACTGCGAACAGATCCATTACAACACTTGGAACAGTAGGCATTGAAAATGACACTCATACTAGTGCCAAGATTAGTGGTGACTGCATACAGTAGAGCAGTTATTCATACCGTAATCTAGAAAGAAAGGAAGGTAAATGTTAACCAATATGCAAATGGAAAATCAAATATATCCTAGCATAATTACCGATTTTGAGGAAGCGGTTAAGACTTCTTTTGTCTTTTTTTTTGGTGAAATGCTAAAGATCCAGTTTTCCTCTCTAGACTGAATGGGTAAGTAGGCAGACAATGCCCGTCATAATATGAAAATAAGATCATTATTTAAAAATTTCATCAACCCCTTCTCTCTATCTAAATATATGATTTCCACGAATTTACAGTAGGTGAAACTAGTTTCACCAAACTGGTTTCCTTGACATGTCCATTGCTTCTATTATAATATTTAAAATTCTTTAGAATAAAGTTAAGTAGAATCTATGTTGCAAGGATTGTAAATCCATAGTGGATTTGTTTTGGATTCGTACCCCTATCGGGTTCATTCGGATTCATCAAAAAACAGGGGAAAACCTTTAGGAGGGTGTTAGTCAATTAGAACGTTTAGATGGAATTGGAATTTGTCGGGGGTAATTTTACATTTAGTGTTGGTCAATTACAACTCTAATTTTCTAGTGTTAGTCATTGATAGAATTATAACTGGAACTGGAACTGATGGGTTAAAAGTTCCAATTTTTAATTCCATCATATGAAAACATCTAATTTTATCCTAATAATTACCCCGCCTATTTGAGTGGAGCAAATATTAAAAAAATGAAACTACAATAAAAGATCTCTTTCTCTCCCTTTCCCATAACCCCCTCTCTGTCATCCATCTGTCGCCCTCTTATTTCAGTTTTTATGGTCAGTTATTATTATGTTGTAGTGACTAGACATGCTATGAGTTTTCTTGAGCTTGAAATACCATATTTGATTTTAATTAATAGATCGTTCATGTATTTATCAATCAAAAAAATTGCTTTATATTTTGAAGAAAATAATGTATACAAATTGTTGCTCTAATTTTAACGTAATATTACTATATAGTAATTTATTTTAAATTCTTACTAAAATTATTTCTCAATAGCCCTATTCGTATTATTAAATTTCAATATATTTTATTATACTATTTAAAAGAAAAAAATAATTTTGGTCACATACAAATAACATAAGTTCATATGCCATAAAAGTTATAATAAAGTTCAATTTTCCGGTTCTAGTCCCATTAAAAAAGCTCCAGTTCCAAATACTCCAGTTCTATTTAAAAATTCCAATCGAATAACATGCCTTAGGGACTTCTTTTCAGACATACTATAATTTTTGTTGTATTGTAAATGTACCGAGCGTGCATCAATAACTGGGCATGCATCAATAACTGATACTTAACAATATATTGTTGTTTGCAAACATAGATTTGTTACAGATTTTGTATATTTTGCTATTATGTATATATAATTAAATGCTAAAAAAATAATATATCCAAACGAATCATATCCTAGAATTTTGGGAAATTGCGAATCAGCAAATCCGTATTGATCGTGTCTCATATCTCATCTCTCTATATGTATCTGATGCCAAGCTACTTAGGGCAGAACCCTACCCCCCACCCTCCATCATTAAACTCCAGTAACGATCTAACAAAACGACCGGCTGTCGAGTTGACATCAAGCCTCTCCAAATAACTGCCAAATTCTTAGTTAAGAAAAGTTAGAAAACCATAACAAGAGGGGCTTGTCAACGTCCTACATGACCCGCTGGCATCCTCCAAATTCTCATAGACTATTTAGAAGTCCAAAAGAGACGGGGGGAAATGATATATTTACTATATGGAAGTATGTTAAAGTTAAACTCCGCTAACCCCCCAGAAATAATAAGGTTTGACAGATTTGGGAAATTCCACGGCTAATTTCCTTGAAGTAATTTCATGTGTAAACCCCAAAGTTGACTGCAGAAAATATTTTGTGAATTGTCATCTTGCTTGACAAATATAGGCTGGCCAATGCAAATGCAAACAGTTCCAATGGCACAACACTACTACGATTTAGTATTCCACTCCCGAACATATTTTGCATGTACGCTATTTTAATACTATCCAGCTCCAACTTGTTCGAGTTGATCTACCACTCAAAACAGAGTGCACAAGTACTCAAGTAAGAAACATATGAGCAACATACCTTAACAGCAACACCAAACTGTAATCTTAAGGTTGGATAATTAAAACTAGAATCATAAGTTTCAATAATACAGATATACACATACACAATACCTAGTGGCTTACGCGTTATTTATTCATTCTTTTCTTTTCTTTCATGGACAAAGCATATATAAAAATATGATAATATCTAAGAATGGACATCGAGGACAGAAGTTTAGAATATTCATAAACCAAAAAAATCATGAATAACATATGATGAAAATAAAAATCTTATGAAGAACCATACCTTTTTAATTGAGGATATAAGGTTGTGAATAAATCTGGGAGGTGTGCAATTGATGCCAACTGCAACAACTTTCTTGGATGAATCAGCAATAGAGGCACACTCGGTTAAGGAGTCCCCACTAACAACATTAACTCCATCCTTCGAATTAAAGGAAAACCATGCCGGGATATTTATATTTTCTTCCTCAAGAAGTTCAGCATAAGCCTGTACAGGGGCAAAAAATCATAACTAATTCCATCACAATATCTGAAGCAAAATCAGCGCATACCTGGGCTTCAAATTTGTTTGGAGTTGTCTCAAATGCAATTATATCAGCACCGGATTCTGCAAGGACTTGAACTCTTCTCCTATGGAAATCTTTCAAAGTTTCTAAGGTAACTGATTTACCATAGTCACCGCTGCAAACATTATATGAGACATATAAAGAGGCAAATGCTTACAAGCATATTTGCAAGTTATATTATTTTGTTGATGGAACAAGTTCCTGAATCCGACCTATACTCAGAACCATCTGCTAAATATGCTCCATAGCTGCCCACAGAAGCTGCTACTAAAATAGGTTGTTGTTTGGAAGCAAGTTCATGCTTCTTTTGGAATATATTTCGTGCTTCACATGCAATTTCAACACTCTTGCACAGTAGAGCTTCACTTTCTTCTCTAGAAAATCCTTTAGATTCAAAACCTTGAATTGTTCCCTGCTCAGTAAAAATAAACCATGGTTATAAGTTCAGTTTAGCAGGTATTACAAATAAATCCTGCAAAAAGAAAGTACCTGATAGGATGCCGAAATTATGATATTTGCACCTGCTTCAAGGTAGTCTAAGTGAACCTGTTAAGTAAACAAATGATATAAGGAAAGAAAAGATTTGTTAATCTATGAAAAAAGAAGGCATATGATAAAAATACAAAGAATAATTGAATGCATTAAATTACGATTTACTTCAATCTAAGAAAATTGGGCTATCAACCTGACATTTAGAGTTATATAGATTAACACATACTATTCCTTCAAATTGTATATCAACCTGACATTTAGAGTTGTATAGATTAACTAACGCATACTATTCCCTCTAAATATATCTGAAGAGTAAGCAGTTTTCATAATGTTTATAAAGAAGGCTCAAAACCTATACTTTTTTTTATGCCTAGATACTAGAACATGCAGATGTTACCAGCATTGAAACTATATTTAAATAAGATTGAGCAGTGTTTTATTTTGTTCCACTCAGAATAGTTTTGTGCTGATTTTATACAGAACTCCAGATTATTTATCGGTAAGGTTCTTCAATAATTTGAACCGCAAAGTAACATTGCACATAAATACTTATCAGGTAACTAAAACTCCCACGTAGTTTATCTCATAGATTGAGCATTGTCTCATCTGGCATATAATGCTAGCGGCACTTATATTATTTCAGTAACAAAACAGTCATCTTTCAGAGATATGATGTAATAATCATCAATACCACTTAAGGCTTCTCAGAAGCTACAGCATCAGAGTACACAGTATCAATTGCATTTAAGCTATGAGTTCGACTAGCTGTCTTTGATTAACATTTTCATTTGCATGCAAACATACTTAACACTTATATCACCAGTTTTTTAAGAAAAGATCATACAAGCGATACTCGTTTCACATTTGTTATATCGACTCAATGGGAACAGTTTGGTAAATTGGATTTATTTGTGACTGGGTGGATTGCTGGTTGAAATGTTTGAGAAGAGCAAAATAAAAGCCCTCCCATATAAAAGGAAGGGGTGGAACTTCCCACGTTAACCCTTAAAAAAGTAAATTGTTGATGTATAGCATGAATTGTAGGAAAGCTTGGGCCAAAATAAAAAAATTAAAAAGGATTTTCAATGTATACTTCCAGAGCATATAACTTTTGATCCAAGCATCACAACAAGTTGAACAACTATTATAAAAACTTTTCCCACACACAAAAATTTATAATGATTTTTTTAAAAAAATCATGCTTTAACAAACCTTATATTGACCCAGTGACATAGGTGTCAAGGGCATTTCGGAGTTAATCAAGGGTTGTCCGGAGAGTAGAGGTTTACGTGTCACTTTTCATTGATCGTAATGAAATTTCTATTATAAAGTTTTGGGGTTGTTTTGGAACTTCTTATGTTAGGGCTAGCCTATATTAGAACTCTTTCTTATTTCCGAAGAAGATTATTTATTTATTTATATTCTAGAATTCATCCTTTTCTTATGTTAATCATAGAATGCTACCATCTCCAACGATATCCATCTCTAATCTTCTCCTACGCCAAATCATCCTCCTCCTCCACATTCTAACCAAACTCGTGTCTCTACCCAAGGGACATGCTTAGAGACGGTAGCATGACACAACATACAAATGGTATTGTATGCATTCATGTCCTTATAAAAAATGAATTTTATTAGTACACTTCTTATGTCTAATGATCATGAACAAAATTTGCCCTTTCCCCTTTTTTTTCAAGCCTTTCATGCTCCCCCCCCCCCCCCCCCCCGAAAAAAAAAAAAATCCTCCTCTTCCTCGTTCATTCCAAAACCCTAGCTGACAATGAGATTCACGAGCTTCAATAAACAAGGAAATTCTCATTTGGGATCCTTAGAGCCTCAGAATTCGAATAAGGAAACCCCAAACCGCTGATTTTAAACACCAATTGGGCAATGCATGCAACAAACGAAACATCAAAAATCAAAAAAAGATGACAAATTGAAACCTTTTTGATGAGATCAGGGGAGCTGAGGAGGCATTTAGCGCTCCACAGAGGATCGTTGAGATCGGCGCCGTTGGCCTCCAGCTCCGTGGCGAGTCCGCCGTCGATGACGGCGCAGCCGCCGTTCTTTCTTAGCAAATCATCGATCAACGACGAAGGATCCTCAGTATTTAAGCCCATTCTAAATTCTAGTTCTAGAGAGAGAAAGTGAGAGCGAGGAGAGAAAGCGAGAGGGGTTTGGCGAGTAGCAAGTGAAAAGAGTCCCAGCGAGGCTGCTCTGGGTTACCAATACACACCGTCACTGTTATGCATTAATCTTGGCCGTTGGATTCGATTTTGGATGGATCCGAATCATTTGACCCAATAGATCGGGTGTTGTTTTCCTTTTGTGAGCAGGGACTCCGAATCCGAGTAACAACAAGAACTTGAGACTTGGCTCTTATAAAAGGAGTTCGGTGCCACGTGGCATCTCGATCATGCCAGATGCCCTGGAATTTTTTTTGGGAGAAGGATGTAGCGACTACTGGTACTGCTTTCGGTATGAGTTCCAATTTTCTTTTTAATTCTCAATTTTTTTTTATTTTGGGGTTTTTTTTAATCTCAAGTTGGGTTTTCTTATAATCCACGTCCGATCTAATTTGGTTACGGACTATTGTTCCAGAAAGAAGGTCTCAGCTATTTTACATTTGAGTTTTTGGTGTTGAAGCCTGGATCTCTGTAAAAACTTGAAATTTTAATTGATCAAATTATTTTGAAAATGATATATTCTAATTTATAAACTCATGATTAAAAGGAAATTTAAGTTAGTTCATGTGTACTTATCTAGTGATTTAATATCGTATTCAATCCATAGGCATATATTTTAATTTTAACTAGGCTATTTAAAGATACTGAACTACTATATCTATTTTTTTTTTTCCCATGAATTAGTACTTTGGTCATGTCTATCAAACCATGTATCTTAAGCCAAGTTAGACCCGAATTTTTATTCATATTCTACTTGGGTCCGTAAACATTAAATTCCAGATTATTTTTCAAGCGTAATGAAGCATGAGATCCCATAACTTAATTTTCAAGCGGTCACATATTTCTTCATGATTTGCTCTCCTTGTAAGGTTCTAGGAATGAAAGAAAAAGCAGGACGATGCTTAAATTAATGAACTCAATTTACAAACATATTAACATCGTATTATCATGATAGCCTTGCAACTAGCTCACTCTAATCTATCGACTAAGAATTCCTACCAAAATTGCATCCAAGTACATTTCGTTTCCCAGCTAGTGAAAAGTTAAGCTTTTGATTGCCCATTAATTCCTGCATATGATTTACGCTCTCAGAATAAATATAATATGGGCAGGTACAATGAATCTCAACTTAAAAATAACAGTGACAGCTACTCATTGATGTCATTTTAGGCAGTGAACAACTTATCGTCTTGACATAGAAATGAAGGGAAAGCAAGCACAATGCTTTATATAATCCAAACCTCTTAATTTCTTGCAGTTGATACTAGCTACTTAATGACATTAATTTTGCAAGCATCGATGCAAGGGCAAACGGCATCCATTTCATATGAAAATTGATGTATACATATTTTAAGGCATGATGATGATCGAGAAAATTGATGGGCATTTGATTTTTGGAACCACTTAGTAGGAAATTTCCATGTACTTAAATATTTAGCTTTCATCAGAAGGTTTTTGTTCGGGATATGTTTGCACACAAGATTATAATTAATGATGGTTGTTCCATTTTATCATGTACATTACAAGGTAAATAATACACCAAGCTTGTAGTTTACACGTGGATTACATGAAGAGAAAGATATGAAAGGGATAGGATTTGGTAGAATATGAGGTTGCTGTGTGGGTCTATATCCCATGTGCGTCGGCTCATGCAGAAAAGTGTAATCATGTGGGTCTATATCCCATGCGGTAGAATATGGGGTTGATGGTGCTGTGATATACTACAACATCGCTCACTGCGCTACACAGCACACGATGAGGTTTTTTTTATTTTGAGATCAACCCCCTTGAGGTTGGTCCCGTGTAGTTTTAAGTCGGGCAGGACCCGCCTCTGAGAGAATCATTTCTGAAGGGAAGTCCAGTTCCAGATCTCTTGTGGAGAATCAAAATTTCGACTTCCATAACTAGAGGAGAACTCAGTGGACATTTGCAATGAGTTGAAGCTTTTGAGCTTGGGATGCTATTCTCTTTGCACAACTCACAAAACCAACTTGGCTTATTCCAGACATACATCCTGAAGCATCAAGCTTCTCATTCCCTTGTATAGTCAAAAACACAAGCAAAAGAATCACAAACTTGTAATGATTGTTCTGATTTCATCCTTTAAACCTTAATACTACTATTCAGTTTTCCAAGATTGGAGAGCAACAACACCTGACAAACTTTATTGACAGTATATAATAAGTTTAAATCATTTACATGGACAATGGTATTCCCATCGACGATACAACAAGTTTAAAACCCAAAAAGATCACAATGACGACGTTTAAAAAAAAATTTGCAATGTAAGCCTGATGGCGGCGCAAAGAAATGAGGCTCAACGACCGACATTCGAAGACAAGCAAAAAATGGGAAGACAAGCACTTGTATCTCGGAGAAGGCGATTAAGTCCACAAATTCGAAACAGCTTACGGGAATTACCGTCCGCGCTTTCCGAAGAAGGGGCAGCACATACCTTTCTCATCCTCAGGAATCATGCCGCGCCCTTTGTCCATGTCGATTGCTTCTAGAAGCTTAACGACCTCGTCCATGTCGGGTCTCTTGTCTGGATTTGCATCCCAACATCTTCGCATGATGTTTGCGAGAGCGCTCGGGCAACATCTTGGCATGTCAGGTCTTAAATTCTGTCCAGATAATTACAGAAAATGTTAATAAAATCAATGATCAAGATCTCAGCAAGTTTAAAGCCCATGATTCTGAGATGGCCTCATATATTTATCGTTAACTTGCATAAAACACCATTAATCTTTTACAGTTTTTAAAACACCATTTAAACTTAGAAAAACTACAATAAACCACATCGAACCACAACTCCTTGCAAGTGTTAGTCAAGTTAACATGTTCCTCTCATGTGACTTTCTAAAACTCCAAAAGACCCTTGTGGGCAATTTGATAAAAAAAAATCACCTTATTCTGTTTAACGACGAAAGTGTATTAAGAGTGTGATCACGAAAGATCAGTGGTTTTAGTTGTAACTTTCTAAGTTCAATGGTTTATTTATTAAAACCCTGAGAAAATTCGATGTTGTTTTATGTAATTACCTGTATATCCAACTTCAAAATCCAAGCCAAATGGAGAAGAACCACAACTCCTTGCAAGTGTTAGTCAAGTTAACATGTTCCTCTCATGTGACTTTCTAAAACTTCAAAAGACCCTTGTGGGCAATTTGATAAAAAAAAATCACCTTATTCTGTTTAACGACGAAAGTGTATTAAGAGTGTGATCACGAAAGATCAGTGGTTTTAGTTGTAACTTTCTAAGTTCAATGGTTTATTTATTAAAACCCTGAGAAAATTCGATGTTGTTTTATGTAATTACCTGTATATCCAACTTCAAAATCCAAGCCAAATGGAGAAGCAAGGACTGACTTATGGTTTGAAATCTCAATCCGAGATGGTCAATTCCGATCCCAAAGACGACCATCTGAGTCCCGAGACCGCTACCGATCGATAACAAGTAATATTGTGTTTACCATTTTATAATGGGGTTTTCATATCAAGTTAATGGTTTGTAGGACTAAGGGGTTAATGGATTCATGAATAGTTCGATGGGCTTACTATAGATTATTGTGTTATCCCGGTTAGTTTGACACATTGATAAGACGTTAGGCATCATTTATTACAAAAGAATTTGACAAATTATTTATAGTTGCTTTAAATTTATTTTTAAAAAAAATTATTTTATAAATAATTATTTTACTCAAATGATGTAAATCTGATGTGTCGATCCAATCTGGCCGAAATTGCCAATCTTGACCCCAAAAACGACCATCCGATACCGATCCCGATACCAAGATTTTAAACCTTGCTTTGAAGTCGAGTTTACAAAAACTCTCCAGATATTGTAGTTATCCTAACTCAATTCCAAATGCAAACGAGGTTTTAAAAAATAACGTGAGGAAAAGCTTTAATCAACCTGACGAACAACAGCAGAAGATACATCAGCGAAGCTAAGATCCGGGTATGGCATATCACAGCAATAAATCTCCCATAAGCAAATACCAAAGCTGTACACGTCACATTTTCTATTGTAAGGTTTACCATCAAGGACCTGATCACAATAAGTCATTGTTAGATATCATTAAACACTTTATGCGACAGAGAAATCACTTTATTGTGTCAGAAGATTATGATGAAATAACATGCTGCACATGTTTGATGGGATTTCGAAATTGAGCTACAAATGGAGCAAAAAACTGATGCCGCGAAATAGGTTGCAGTAAATCTTGCATCCCTCTTTTAAAAAAAAGAATCATGCCATGCTAACAATTTTTTCATATTTGAAAAATATAATTATAGCTCCCAATTCAAAATCCTAAACCATTGGAACCAAACCAAAAGGATGGATCCGCATTGGAAATCAATTTCCTGCAAAAAAGTTGCTAGCATCCCAACAATGACTATGGAGCTTAGTTTCCACAAAAATGATAAAATTTTCATTTCAGAAGTCCAAACACCCTCTGAATCCCCCGGCCCTTCCTCTTTTATCCTTTTGTTTTTTTGGGGTGGGGTGGGGTGGGGGGGGGGAGGTGAGGGGAGGGGGATCGCATGAGTCTATGAGATCTCCTTCTTAGAATATATTAGAAATGTTAAATTTCACTAAACTACCCTTAATTTCTTTTATTACAGTCAGCCTCCTTAAAATACAACATTCAAAATGCTTTAGTGGAAAAAAAAACTTAACGGGGTTTAAGGTAAAAAAGCCCTTTTAAGTATTTTAGTGAAAGACACTTAGTTAAGGGTGGTTTAGTGAAATTTAGCACATTCAAAATAAAAATACCTCAGGAGCCATGTATCCAAGGGTGCCAGTTTCACCGGTCATATCTTTTGGGTTTTGAGCCTCAACACGAGCAACTCCAAAGTCAGCAATCTTGAGGGTTCTATTAGGATAATCAAGCAACATGTTTTCTGTCTTGACATCCCGATGGACAATTTTTCTTGAATGGAGATAACTCAATCTACACCATGAGAAAAACATTGAATTAAAGCATTCTCTGTTAATAACGATTTTCTATTTAATTAACGCCGAACTAGAATATCCTTAAAATTGTTCTTTTTCACTAAACTCCCTACAAGTTCTAAATTTAAGGCAATTAGTTAATCAAAAAAAAATCTAAACTTCTTCCAAGTTCTAAATTTAAGGGAATCTTGAAAAATATCCTTTAAAACAATCGTTGAAGGGAGTTTTTACAGTAACAAAAAAAAATTAAGACATTTTGGTGATAAACCGAGATAGTTAAGAGTATTTTACTTGTAAATTGGCCTTTAAATAAAGTAGAGTATCACTAACCCTCTGGCTAAATCCAACGCCAACTGAATTACATTCTTATAGGTAAGTTTTTTCCGTCGATTCTTTATCAAATATTTCTTCAACGTTCCGCCAGAAAGATATTCAACAACCACACAACATGCTCGAGCTGGAAGGTGGCTCTGGCCGTTGCTTGTCGGATGCTTTGTTGGAATCTTAAGATCTGAAGTTCCCATTGAAGCGCCGACAAACTGAAATAAAGATATATGTAAACCATTACTTCATCATTATTGTTGAGAGTAAAATAAAAAAAAACACCAAATGATGAGACTTTAAAAAGATGGTCCCACATTGGAAACAACAAAAGAAACGCATGGGTATAAAATATAAAAATGGGCCGCACCTCAATAAGGCTTAAGTCTTATTGTTGGAACCCACTTATCATTAAAAGTCCATGTGTAAAAGCTCATAACTCCTCCAACTCTACTCTACTCGACAATACTATCAAGTGTTGTACTTTCCACGTGACAACCACACTAAAGAAAAAATGATGGTTGCACGTAAGGGGGAGTGTTTTGAAAGTAAAAAAAAATGATGGGACTTTAAAACTTGTCTTATTGTTGGAACCCACGTAAAAGCCCATCACTCATCCAACTCTTCTCTAACTTTAAACTCTACCCTAATTTAAAAATAACCTTGACAATTATGACCAAAATGCACAAGGTAATAAGGAGTCATGGAAGAATAGTGAAAGGATAGAATCTAATTACAAACCAACAAAACATCTTGAGGCAAATGTTATATCCAATAAGCACATAAAAATTAAAGATCCTGAACTTTCATATTGCAAGGATGGCTATATGACACCTACAGACTCTTTTACTATCGGTGTTTTTCGCTAAGCTACCTTAAGGGTTTTTTTAATAAAATTACACTAAGCTCCCTAGAAGTGCTTACATTTAAGGGTAATTCAGTTAAAATAAATTCCTTAAAACCAAAGAAAAAGGAGATTCATTGTAATTAAAAGAAGAAGAAGCTCTAGGTGGTTTAGTGGAAAATTAGTGACAATTAAGGGCGTTTTGGTGTAATCTAGCCTTGTAAGAATGTAAAAATTTATCCCTCGACCATCATAATAGCTTTGGAGTTTTGGTGTAGTGACAGAAATTTTGTAAATGATACCTTATAAACAATCCATATTACAATCCCGCTGGGAGCATAGTAAGAAATGAATTTTAAAATACCAACATGCAAAAAAGCCTAGGTCTCCAAGAAAAATAAGAGCGAAGCAACCTGTCGGGCATGTTAGAGAATATAAAATCATATAGTTCAACCACACACCATATCTTGAAGTTTTGGCGCAGGCAAAGGCCTTAAGAGTCTGAAGAGATATTATGAGGTAATTTAAAAATGCTCAAGAGTTTATATATACCTTGGTAACATTTGGATGATCGAGCTTATGCCAAACAGCAACCTCCTGCTGAAAAGATGACCGAAGAGCAGCAGTTTCAGCATCTGTAGCAAGACCGTCTTCTCCCCAATCCAATAGCTTCACTATATTCGAGAAAGAAATAGTACATAATGTCATCTTTTGAAGCCGATAAAAAGTTGTGCAGTCAATTAAATAATAATTTACAGTATTGATTATTACACTCAACAACTGAAATCAGCATCGAAGTCACAGTATACAAAAGCGCCCAACTTTATTAAACTAAACTTAATTATTTTCCTTCCTTTATTAAACTAAACTTTATTAAACTCAACTTAATTTATTAAACCAACACTATACTGTTGGTGGTGCTTATAATTAACCTAGTATAAAAAAGCAAAGACCTTTTGGGTACAGAAAGAAAGTGAGACAAAAACCAAGAGAAAATCTAGCAAATATTTCAGGGCAGTGAATATGGAAAGAATTAAGTCCACTACATCGTCCTTTTCCTGCCTTCTACTTTCTTGCCTTTTGTTTCGTGACTGCCACGTTCTGTGAAAGCAACACAGTTTAATTTCTTCATTCCATTTAAAAATACATTAATGGGAATATTGTAGGTTGGGGATACACAATGCTCACCTCCCATTATTTTGCTAGATTTGTACTGTTTATTCTTTAGTTGTCCATCCCCAAAAGCCTGTCCCAACTCCCAAAGCAAAGATAGGGTTGAATTCGCCAGTTCGGCATATGACACAGTATGATCCCCAAGAGTTTGGGATAACGGCGTTTTATTGTTGCATGGTAGGATGAAGGGGTTTCTTGCTAAATTTGAAAAATAGAAAGCAGGGCAAAGGCAAAACTTCATATATTAAAGGAACTGACATCATGCGAGACTGCCAATCCTATTACCAAAAGGACAGTATCAATCCTTTTATTCGGAATATATTACATCAATGTGTCAAGGAGAACGAGCAAAAGAAAAAAGAAAAGTTATATGTTAGATAGGTCTCAAGATTATGTCCCAGACTCCCAGGAATCTCAGGTCACCATGAAATAATATGATAGGCCAATCAGATACAAGGAGTGAGAAAAGACTCAAGGAACAACATTATAATGTTTATGAGGCTATGTGCCTGCTCAGGATCTAGTAAGTTTATAAGGATGGTACGACGAAAGATCCCAAGTCCGGACAAATTTTTTCTTATCAGGTAGACACGTCGGTTCCATTTCGCTCTTGGTTATCTGTGCCTTACAGTTGAACATAGTTCCATATAGTAGATATATCATTTTCTCTCTCCTTTCTTTAGGCTTTTCTATAGTGTATTGAGAGTTTGGAAGATGCCAACTGTTCATCTAGGATTACGACAAGCCCTTCTCTTATCATTTTAGAACTAGGAATTTGACACTTAACACTTACTTGAAGAGGGTTACTTTAGGTAGTCAATCATTCGTAGAACTTTGTCAATCTTTAGTGAAGGTTGGCTTCATAGCGGATCCCATCTGGATGGGAAAAGTCTTCGATGATGATGATGATGAGGTAGACATGTCAGTTGTTAAATAACAAGTAAAAACTCTTAAATAAGAAGGTAGCACAATGAGAACAATTTGAGAACAATTTCCCCAAGATCAGAAAAGATGATTAACCAAGAAGGAAGACGGTATCATTTGCGATAGGAAATTGATTTCATCTCATAGACAAAATGTGCAAAAGTGCCACATGAAATCACATCCCCGTCAATCATAACCAAATAAAATCTGGATATAGAAGGTACAAATTAATGCATTGCATGACGCTTAGCTGAAATCCATTCATAACGTGACAACAACAAATCTAGGCTCTTTTCCATGAACAGATAATACACAATACTGCCTTGCATGTGTGTGTGTGTGTGTGGGGGGGGGGGGGGGAAGGGAAGTCATTACATACAAAACACATACGGCAATACAGATCAAATTTTATTTTAAAAATGAAAACTAAGCGCAGAGGTGGTTACTTAGAATGTGTAGTGCTAATAAATGTGTAAACAAAATGATGGCAGTAGATGTCAATGGCTAAAATAAGTTCATCTCAATACATAAAGTAGAATGACTTAGTTTGCAAATAGTGCAGAAGATCCCATAAATATTTAGTGTGCAAGATTCAAGAATACAGATGTATGTGGCAAACAAAAAATGTGGTGGACCACACTAATAAAATGGAAAACATAAATAAGATTCATGTGTGTATATCTTTGTTTGTGTGTATTAAGTATTGTGTATTCGTTTGTGCGGAAGAACAAAGAATATAGTGAGTATTAACGTATCATAGTAAGCATATTTATACTTAATATTTTCGTGTGTGTGTGTGTGTGTTTTACATGCATAGATAGATAGACAAGCAGACAGGAATCTATACAAAATACTAGGCAAAAAGTAACTAGGTTTTAGGGGGGGAGGGTTCTCCTTACCTAATTTTTCCATGTGTTCATACTCTTTTTGGGGGTAAAATGTGTTCATACTCTAAACTTCAAAACTCATTAAAGAACCAGGTGGAACAGATTTTTATAAGCAGATACAAACGACTTTCTCTCAATAAAAGGAAACACCTAGACATTAGTAATGGTTGCAACCTTATCCTTAAATTAATGATTCTTCCAATTCTTCTGATCTTATCCTTTCCAGCAAGACTATATCAAATTCATCGGTAGGCGTGATATGATTACCAATATTTTTTTTAACTTTTTCCAAAAGAAAGAAAGAATGAATGTATGAACTAGGTCCTAAAGATGGTAAGATGAGGGCTAGAATTTGGTTTGTCTTTTAAAATTCTAATGAGGAATTTTGGGGTTAGGAGGTGAGTATTGCTTGTGTAGAATATGTAAAAATGGATCTCTCCGTGTAAATGGGCGAGGCAGAATATTAAATGTAAATGGAAAAACTTATTATAGAAGAGTAGGGTTCAGTATCTTCTTTGGACGAAATTTTATTTATCAAACTCTTTTGATTGGCATAGGTCCTATATTGTTGGGGGTAGGGGAAGTCGATCCACGGAACAATGCTCGTGACAACGATCATGAACACACCGCACAATCACAACGAAAGAACAAACGATAAATAAAGTGTGAGAATTAGACGAGAATCAAACAAACGCAAAGAGAGATTTATTAATGAGGTTCACCCACCATATGTCTAGTCTCCGACAGAGCGGAATATGCAAACGTCTACCAGAAACTTAGTCAAATTACACCAAGAGCAAGCCCTAGAAAATTTCTCTCAAATATCTCTAGATCCCTCCAAGCCCTAGCCGTCATCCTCTCTCTAAATAATTATCACAATGACTGCCTAATTATGATATGAGAAATACCCTTATATAGCCTAACCCTAATTCCTATACAAATCTTATTTAAAACAACATATGGTAAATAATAGATTTGCAGAAATCTCGACGATAGACGTCTGATCAAGGCTTGGTCAGACGTCTGTCAATCGCCTGTTAGGCTATCAGCTCCTTGGTCAGACGTCTTCCTATGCTATGTGACTTTGGCTCCGTCTTGGCAGACGTCTCAAGCTTTTGGATCTAGACGTATGTCTCTTCTCTTCTCTGCTCTTTTTGGCCCCTGCGTTGTGAATGTCCAGGCGTCTGCAACATCCTTGTGCAGACGTCTGAGGAAGAATCCTCCATGATATTTAACATATATATGGGCCATTGATGCCCATTCACTCTTGCAAAACAAGAGACTGGTGATTTCATTGGAATTTTATTTTCATGGATGGATAATTTAGGTATGGAAAATATTTCATACCTTAAAGTGATTTATAATGAGCAGTGTTAACTAAAATTTTAATTTAGCGTTTGATCTATCTAAATGAGAGACAACCAAGCAAAGTAGGTCTTTTTAGGGTGAATACGGGCCGCATACAACCATTTATAGAGTCAAGTCAACCATCTCAAACGGCTTAATAGCAAGTTTAGCAGACATCTCCAAAATCTGAGGTTTTAAAAAGCATTCTTGGCCGCTGTATATGTGGTAGCGATAATTAAACAGGTAGAAAGGCTAGCTCAAATTTAAGCGCGAGTCAAAACCGAAGGTATGCATTACACTTCTCTCTCTTGTTGAAAGTTCTCCCCCTTCTCTCTCCTCATAGAAAGTGTTTACATTTCCAACTCAGCCTCTTTCTCATCAAAGAAGGTAGGTTCAATGTAATCCAACCAATTTAATGTATATTTACTAAGTTTTCGATGATAAGCACTCAATGGCATGCATGATCACTTTATTTCTTGATACTACATTTTCATACTGTTGCAATCCTGAGAATTCTACTTGATTATTCATGTATTTTTTGCTGATTATGCATATATTAATATATATTAAAATAGCAACTTGGTGCCTCTGCAATCCAGCTGCCTCGCGCATCCGTAACACTGCCAAAATGTATACAGAATTTTTTGATTCCACAAGTCTAATTAAGCCACACAAAATCCAGGAATACGATTCACTAAAGATATCCAATTTTACATAAAGTTAATTTAAAAATAGAACTTAACAACATAAAAAATAATAGGTAAGGCACATATGTGGCAGTCTACGCTTATATGTTCGAACATGAGATGATATGCTCTATTAACTTAAACCTCTTGTGAAAAAGCACCAAAATTTTTATGTTGGTATTTATATCTATCTTGCAATCTCTGTCTAAATGTATTTCTAGAAAGTTTGTAATCCACTTGGATCCATAGCTGCAGTTCCTCTCAAAGAAAAGCAGCATTTAAAAATCTATAGCTTGTGATGCCCCGCTTTCACTATCGCATGGGTAGCTCTAGCAGAGGTAAAACTCAGGAGCACATACATTATGAGACTATCCAGTAACCATTCTCTCCTGTTGTTTGTAACCTAGCCGATATTACCACTTACAAAGTAATTTTTAAGCCCCAAAAATAATCTTCTGAGACAGATGCTGCGGGTAACATGCATTAATGCTTCAAATAAGAAGATATTGCTCACGGATCTTAAACTTTCTTGGCTATTATGTTACGTGCCCTATGGAAAAATTATTTTCTTCTTCCAGTGCAGTTTTACTAGTAAAGGAAAAAGGAAGGACAAGAGATGGTTGGAAGGAAACAGAAGCAATAAAAGAAAACAGGGGTGAAAGAAATCTTCCCGGAAAAGGAAATAAACAAAGAAGAATCTGATAAGTGGAAGTTATGGAGATGAAGCATAACATTAATATAATAAAGTTTCGATCCTTTCATGAACTTTGTTTAGACATCAAACTAATCATCCCGAATCGAACACATTTCGTACTCTTTTTTGTTAGTAGTCACACGAATAAATCATTAATCAGAAATCCAAAATGCTAGTGACATTGGATACCCTTAGCAATCTAAAGTTCCATGCACACCAAAAACGATACAAAAACTTTGCTCAATTCATTGTGCTTGAACCTATAAACGTCACATTAAAACAGTGGACTCAATTACACAACGAATATCAATGTCACTATAAGAACCGTACATCCAGGAATTCTCGCTCATTCATTGCAAGTAAATATCTCGATCATTCATAATTGATGAGAAAAATAAATACGGTATCAAACTGAAGACATGAAATTATATGTAATCACATCCAAAAGCAACATAATTCACCTCAAGCACACAGAATTACGTTCAATAAATAAGGTAGACAACTAGTACCAAGTAAATGGAATCAACTATAATACCTGCAACATCTTGGCCATCATAAGTGCCTCTATAAACAGTACCATAAGTCCCTCGAGCTACCTCGTATCGAATCTCGAGCTTCGACAAATCAATCTCCCATTCCTCTTTGGGCCTCTCAATACTAGCACTCTTCCCTTTGTTATACACTTTGTTCAGCTGATTCTCTAGCTGAACATCCAAGCTCTTCAGATCAATCTTATCTGCTCTAAAGAACATATCTTTACCCCCAAAACTACTCCCAAAGCTCCCAAAACCCCTCAATTTAGATCTAAACCCCCCTTCTCTTGCCCCCAAACCCACATCTTTCTCTTCATTTCTCGATTCCATTGCCCCTAAACCCTAAATTCACACACCTCTACTAATTTCACACCAAAAACAATAAAGCTCTCACCTTTACGGCTCAATCTCAAAATTAAGAGGTACGCAATTGAGAATTTCCCCTAAATAACCAAAATTCAATGGATTCAACTCGATCAAAAGAGGTTGGCAACTGTTAAAAAAGAAGGGGCAGAAACGAAGGAGAGAGGGAAAATGGTGAGGGGCCGCATTCGTTGACCTAGCGGTGAGCCAAAAGCAGACCGAAGCCTCAAAAGTATCTTTCCATCGATTGATTGAAGAGTCGAAGGAGGGGGGAAAAGGTGGGATTTTTATTGGTGAAAGCAACAGATTAACAAGGACGAAAGCACGTTCCCAAAATTGAAAAGTAATTACCCTGCTTGAAATTCTCAGAGAGAGAGAGACTGGAGCGGATTCTACCATGCTTTTTGGTCGGCGCTTTTGTGGAAAAGCCCTTTGGTTTTAGGTGTCTTACCATAAAAAAGCAAGTTAGCTTATATGTTTGCAAATTGCGATTGTAAGGTCCGGCAAGACCCCGGTTTGCATTGAACTGTGGCATGTATGCAAATCGCGGTTTCATAAACATAGGGCTTTGATAACATAGTCTTTGTAACCAACTTCCTTCTTTAAAAAAGGTTTTGAAAAATGGAGCCGCTTAAGACTTTGCATAAATCCAGTCTTTTGGAGTTTAAGAAAATGGAGCTACGGGCTCTTGAAATTTACGGAATTATGGTTTCGGAAATCGAAATTACCCTGTTACCATATGAGACCGAACCATTTCAGTTCTTAATTAATTATACTTTTATATATTTTTGTTTATTTATCAGCCGCGGTTGTGAATGTGATTTTGATATAAATTTATTTTTTGCATCTTTCTTCGTGCTAATTATATATAGGAACATCATAATTAAATTGTTCATAGAGATCTAAAGAGGTAAACAACTACGAACAATAACTAAAGTTTGGTGGTAAGTTTATTTAAGTAATTATAAATGGATGAAAGTTTAGTGAAACTATTTCTTCAAATTGTTTGGATTATTAGGAGTACTTAATAACATGAAATTATGTGTTTTGCACAATATTTTTTTTACGTGAAAAAGGTTCGGTTTAATGTAAAAACATATAAAAAATTTAAGAGACACATACAGTAAAACAAGTTTTATGTCAAAATAGTAGGAAATATAGTTTTAAGGTAAAATGTCATGATAGAGGTCAGAATCTCCCTCAGATGTTGTCCTCCGTCGATCTTGTTGCCAGCGGGCTGAACAGTTGAGATTTGATATGAGGGTTGAGCGTGTGGATTTCAATGGGTGGTTGTTGTTGACGCCGGGCTATCTGTAAGGTAAGTCCCGAGATGGGAAACCACCGTAGGACCCTCCAACGATCAAGTAAGTACCAAAGAATATTGAGGCAGAGTAGCGGCGTATTGATTGAGTTCGACATACCTGAGTCGTCTGGAAGAGGGGTTTATATAGCTTCGCGTGGAACGAGCCGATGCGAGATTCTCGCCGTCCGTTACGCCCCTGCATCATGTTCGCGTCGATGACGGGATACATCCATTAATGACGAGATACACCAGCGTGGGATGCAGAACGTGGAGCGGCGGAGATCTTATCGTGGCGAGATACACGAAACCATTATGGATCTGTGCTCCCGGTCAAACAAGAATACTGAGGAGTCTCAGATATAGGATAGCTCGGAGACGAGCAAGTGAGCAGAGAAGTCTTAGTTATATGATAGCTCGGAGACAGGCTATTGGCCGGCGGTCAGCCAAAGGGGGAACGTACTCCGGGGAGATCTTCTAAAAGGTCGGGCGCGATCTCGGAGGCGAAGCGCCAAGGAATGTCCCAAATGCACCATACTTATTCCCGCTCCGTAGCCCCAGGAATCCAGTAGGCTTATATGGATGACTCGTCATCTGCTACGTGTCGTGATCTGGGAAATCCCCATTTATGAGTATCATCGTTAGCCCCCCACTCTCGTTCCGACCTATTTATGGATCGAGTCGAGAGTGGCCTACTCGGTTTTCTATAATTCAACTTCGGTACCGATGATTCTTCGTAATGGGTTGTCCGAGGAAGACGTGACGTTTGGACGTTACGCCTCTTGGATTCTTGGATCCAGGTGGCGACTCACAAAGAGCCTCGATTCCCATGCGTATCTTTGGTGACGTCAGTGGATCGGTGAAATGATTGCGCTTTAAAGGGGACGCCACTTCGCTCGCTCGGTCTGTTGGCCTTCATGCAGTTGGGTTTCCATAGCACATACTCTAGGGTTTAGAAGCATCACACATGCCACTTTAAAATTTAAAGAGGTGATAAGCAAACTAACCATGAATCTTGAACTAGAATGTTTAGAGTAACAACACTAGTATCATATACAAATAAGAATCTAACACTAAGTGAAGAGAATACAACCTTTGTAGTTCTTTTTACTTGACTCCTTGGATTCTTGAGAGTTTGAACGGGCTTGCTAATGATCTTCTAAATCCATGATGATCCACCCGGAGTCCACTTTGTCCAAGCTCCTAGCTCCACTTGATCAAAAAAACGAAGATGAAGCTAACACTCTAAACTAATTGGCTAGACTAGTGTAGAATGATGATGTGGTTTGTATTCTCACTTCAAAACTCTATCTTTTTATCTCAATCTCACTCTAGAAAAATCATGAGAGGATGAGAAAAGAGGAAGAAGATGATGGCAAGTTTGAGCTCAAAGAGATAATGATAATGATAAAAGAAAAATGAGAATGAAATAATATATATATTAAATCATTCTCACGTGTAACCATGGGTTAATAAATATCTAGATATTTATTTTGGAGCAATAAGAGCCATAGAAAATTAACTCATGGTTAATGCAAGGTTAAGTGTAGAGAATGAAATATCAACCATGAATTAATTCTACTTCTATTTAATTCAAAAATAAATATAAATATAATTACTACCATGTGAGTCTTGCATTGCCACCATTTGTGTATCAACAACCATGACACATAAGAATGTATGTGTGGATGCACATCATCATGTGCATCAACATAAACATATGCATACAAGAAAGAAAAGGGTTTAAACAAAGTGAGCTATAAAGTCAATGTTAAATCAACACTTGATTCAACAAATCGGTCATATCACATACGACCTGACCAATAGTAAATCGACCGATTAATATACGGTATCACATACGCGCATTTAATCTGGTCCCCGCGCATATCTCATATGCACACAATATCGTTTCGCCTGGGCTAGGAAACTCCTCCGTGGGACTCTAAGACTCGTCAATGCGCCGGCAGTGGGTGATGATCATATCAAGCACCCCCAAGCCGCAAGAGGTCAGCTAAACGTAACGGCCAACCAGGTATTGAGCGATCAGAAAAAAATAAGCGAACCTGTCAAAACTCCCGTCGAGCCAACTGGTAACACTACCGTACAGTCCGGTCTCTTCGTCAGATATACTGCATATCAAGTCTAGGGATGGAATCGTCGACCCCGATAACTCAGTAAGTCATGCCGATGTATGGCCTATAATCAGTTCGAGAAACTGCTGATAACACTTATCAGTAAATCTCATCAGCCCTGGCCAGGGACTTGCTGATATAGCCAATTGAGCACAACGCAACATCAACCCCCAATACCGGAAGAGACGAAACCCCTCCTATCGCTCATGGTCTCCATGTGTCTCGGGAATGTACCCAAAAGCCACCTGTTTGCACGACTCAGTAGAGCCGTGGTAGGGTGGTAATCAAAGTACAGTAGGAGAACACACAAGACTCTATGATGATCTCGGGTTTACAGACTAATCTGTACCAGTGTCACCTGAGAATTGCTATCTGACGATAGATATAATACCATATAGGAGTTCTCGGCGAGTCCATCCAGTGTACCCATTCTCGACTGAGCACCCGTATACGATCTCGATGTCAAACATCAATGGATGTGGGAACATCCATCGCCTATCACATGGGTCTAGTATCATATACGCTAGTCTACTCTGGAATATCGATGCCCCATCTCGATACACCCACGACTAGGGACATTTCAGGATATGCTTATAAACTACACATGTCCCACTAGTATGATCTACATCATAATCACAGTAGTAAAGCAAATATCCTCAGGGCTTTATCAACATGTACAAATGAATAAAAGCATGATCAAGTGAACATGTCAGATAAAAAGTAACCAGATAGCATAATATTGTAAGACTACGGTAGCGCCCCGGTCGTCTTTCCGAGGCCAAAAAGCGGAAACGAAAACTTTTTCAAACTAGAAACCGGCGCTATCGTATGCTTAAAACCCGAATCGAACCATTAACCTACAACTAGCAATCTAGAGAGAGGGTTGGAAAGCTATACCGATCGATCTGTGTCCTTCGGTCTTTGGCCACCATCCCAAGCTCCTCGCGGCATCTCCGGTCTCGATCTCCTCGTCGGAAAGAGCACCACATCTACGAGTCTTTTTACGGGCTCCCGCTTCATCCGAAGCAACTCGGGCACGAAGTGTGCTAGCCGACGTGTCCAAGGTGTTGTAGAGAATGTTTGTGATCATTTTGTCTCTTGCATCCATTGCTTGGATGGAGGTTGAAGGTGTTGCCATTAATGGAGGCTATGAGCTAGAGGAAGAAGAAGAAGAAGAGGCTCTTTTTTTTTTCTTTTCTTGTGTTGCTGTCATAAAAAAAAAGAGTATGAGATGAAAAATAATACAAGACCAAAACCACATCCATGGCAGCCCCTCTCTCTTTTTATCATATCAACATAAATCAAGCTCATAATGTGACACATGCACAAGAAAAGAGACCATGAGTCACCACTTGTGCATGTGTCATAATAAATGCTCCAAATCATGATATCTAGCTCATAATATCCATATGCAAACATTAATCCAAATGTTTGCAACAATAAAAAGATACGGCAACATCTAAAGTAAACTCGTGACGGATCACAAGGATACCCCTCACCTGTATATATATACCTGCATCCGCATTCCGACTGAATGCGAATGCGATGAGACTAAAGTAATCCAACAAATCTAATACTAGGATCCGGCTTAAACCAAAGCCCACTAGTATGATCCGCCTAATCATGATCCGTGCAATACCGCACGTATATGATCGAACCCTGCCATATATCATACGACCTCTACAACGTTTCGCCCGAAACTTGAGAAACGGTCTGTGGGGGGCTCTAAAGACTCGTCAATACTTTGGTTGTGGATTTAACCACTAGCACGTCAGAGGTACTAGCCGTACGTAACGGGCTACCAGGTATTGACCAAAAGGGAGGTCGATGAGCGAACTCATCCTGACACCCTACTGAGCATGTCAGTGACAATATCCGTACAGTCCGGTCCGTTCGTCTATGAGCATCGCATGTCGGGCCTAGGGGGTTGGTAAAAGTCAGACCCCCAAAAACGGTACAAGTCGTGTTGGAGTGTAGCCCAGAACACCCTGAGATACTACTGGAATACCTACCAGTAAATCTCCTGCCTTGGCCAAGGACTTCGTGTAATGGCTCTCCTAGACACAGCGCGATCTCACTCCCAATACCGGGAGAGACGAAACCCCTGCCGATCCGCTCACTGCCTCCATGTGGCTCGGAACTGTACCCAACTAAAATCTGTTTGCACGGCTCTTTTGAGCCGTGGTAGGGTAGTAATCAAAGCACAGTGGGAACTCACACGAGACAAATGTTGATCTCAGGTCGATGAACTAACCTGTACACATGTCACCAGGGAACTGCTATCTGACGTCAGGTATAATACCAACTAGCATGTTCCCGGCGAGTCCTGCCCGGTGTACTCATAACCCAATGAGCACATGTATACATCTTAGGTGAACCAACTGACACCAATGGCTTGTGAGACCGGCCACCGCCCCTCGTCGAGGTCTCGACTGTATACACCAGTCTACTGATGGAGTATCGATGCCCAATCTCGAAACTCCTACGAATAGGGACCACTTTAAGGATGTGCTTATAGACTATCCAACTCTCACGTATATGATCGCCATCATATTGCTGGTAGTCAAGCAAGAATCCTAAGGGCTCTATCAACGTGTAATAGTGACCTGTAAGGTCACCTAAAACAGTACACGATGATAAAGATAAACCATGGTAGCATACTATTCTCTATCAACGTGTAATAGTGAACTACAATGTCACCTAAAGCATGTACACGATGATAAAGACAAACCAGATAGTATACGAACCTCTTGAGTAAGACTGTCCTACCGGTATAGGTCCTCCCTCAATCATTGCAATCACGTGCCTGTGATCCAATAATTGACTCTGAGGGCACTATATCCAACAATCTCCCACTTGCACTCAAGGCTAATTATTGCGATGTCGCATACTCACAGCCCGTGTGATACCGAACACCCAACTCCTCTACTAATCAGTCTCACAAAGCCCGTTTGCAAAACTATTGCGTTTGAGGAATAGCCTCAGTGAGTGGATCCGCCCTGATGTTTCTTTCTATGTCTCTCTTAATCTCAAGTTCGCGAAGAAAGCTATCTCCCAAAATGAGCAATACTTGTCTTAGAATATGTCTGGATGTCTGATGGGACCTAGTTCATAAATGAACTCCAAATCCAAAACTTCTTAGACTGTATCGTCAACTGAACTTAATCAGTATCCTGCGCCACACCTCCCTCAGTGTCCGCTTGGACCACCTGTCCAAAATATTGCCCCTCTTCATAGGGAAAACTATAACTCTGACAGTCACTCTGTCATCCAGGTCACCTTGGAAGCCTGGAATGATAACCGTCTCCTAAAAGAGGCTGTTCTTATCATATCCCTAGAATATCCACTTATGTTCTAAAACTGCTTCCGAATGTCTCTCCAGGATATGATTAATATCAACTTACTGCATCTAGTGCAAAAACCAACATCCGGTGTGGTACTTGACATCTCATGATTGACTCAATTGCCTAAGCAAGTGATCTGCCAATCATGCACATCCCTCTACCCTTTAGTCTGTAAGACACCTTTAGAGAGGGCGACTCCATCACCTGCATGTACACTACCGTGCCAGGAGTCGTCCATTCTAAAACACCTTTAGAATGCTGTCTAAGTACCCAGATTGGGAAACTACCCAAATCTAGATCTAAAACCATAGATCTAGTAACCAGAATGTCTGATATAATATCCAAGTCCTTTGTGGAGAAACCACTGTGTGACAACCAAAGTTTAACCGATCGTAGTATAGGAATTTCACCTCCTACTCTGTGTATGTCATCCAAATACCAGGACATTACACCCTACTACCTTCTTAATAGATCCATCCCCTATTCTGATGAAGTCAAACCCATGACTGTCACATCAGAAATAAATGATCTATCTCCACTATATCTGCTTTAGTCTATAAATAGATATAAGCCACTTGTCCACTATGCTTCCGCTGCTCCCACTGACTACGACAACCCTCTAGCAGAATGATATACACGTGCACTTCTACAGCCAGTTCAGAACGACGTTATACTCATCCTCCTGCCGGGTCTCATAGTCTGGAACAACAGTAGTGTCAAGTCTGGGTAAACAAGAACCTCCCTGTCCCCGTCCTTGAGGCTACCAGAGTACCTCTCGGGTGCCTGAGGTTACCCACCATATCTGCGGAGTGGCCAATGGAATGTCAATCCAGATTGAATCTTTAGGTTCTTATCAAATTTTCAGTAATCGTTTGCGGTTCTGGAATCACTTCCAGTTCTACCATACTCCCACTACTGTTTTCTGAAAAAATCCATTTTACTAAAACTGTGGCGAGTCAAGAACAATATCACTATTGATCTTCCAGATGGTAGAAAGTCAACCCTTGTCATAGCCCGGGTCAACCAACAAACAACCATTACATAAACGTGCCTTGAGTTATCCAGAGTCTGGATTTAAGCATAAGCCGGACAACTCCCCGTACCTTAACATCGTTAAGATATGAACCGTTATATATCCAATATAGAAACAGAGGCACTGATTTAATTGGAACCAGATTCAAATCATGCAGCTGTCTCCAGTGCATGTCAACTAAATGGAGAGAGGCTGATCAGCATTACTCAACTTAGGAGTGCTTCCAATTATGAGTAACCTAAAAGAGAAGCAAGTTCTCTTAATCATTACTATCAACTAAATACCATACACAAGTATCTACATCTTCGATCACCTTGAAGAATCCTGATACTTGCAACACCTGGTTCTCTACTTTATTCTTATACCCATAACTTCTCAAAACTTAGACCTTGCATTTCTACGAAACACATGTCTAAGAACTAGAAAAGTCACAAGTAAACAGAATATAGTACGAGTACCAACCCCTATGTCCTCATGGACACTGGACAATATACAATACTTTGTATAAGTCCCCTGAGTCTAATAACTCACTCCCTGTGTGTCGTAGGTTGAAAAATGTGCTTAAGGTTAAGAAGAATTACACCGTTGTTTTAATGCTCCTTACCTAACCATCCACTGATATAGGTAAATGTCATAGACATAATTTCAAAAGGTTATATCTCACTTTATAAAAATAAACGTACAGATATATCAATTTGAAATTGGTGCATAACAACGGATATTCAAAACCAAATATTTGTCGTCCGACAAACAACCCAGGTGATTTCCTCAAATATCACCAATTACAACGAATCCCGATATAATGAGGATGATCACCCAATTCCCAATAACTTACTCTCACTCATCATCTGTAAAACCATACAGATGTGAAAATCAAACCTGGTAAATACATACCCTGGGGCAAGTGCTAATTGGGAAATCAGTTTTCCTTTAACAATACACAGTGAAAATGAAATATGTAAATGTTTCAAAGGGTATTCGGGTATTCTTAGTAATGCCTCTTCCATTATCAGATTCACAACTGTAACCGTATATTTCTTTGACATCTCTCCAAATCCCTTTATATGTCTTTAGTCATTACCTTCTGTACACCCCTTTAGGCTAAATGGTTTTCTTCCTTCCCTACCGTTCGGCACCGGCCTATGGTTTGGAAGAAGACTATCCAATAAGCATAATGGGTGTACTCCCCTGATCCTAGGAGTACTCGTAACCCGAGAGAAGGTAAAGATAAAAGACAACTGAATAAAGCCTTATTCCTATTTCTCCTGAACCAGAATCCATCCCCGAACTGGAACAAGTCCCTTCGAGTTCGTATATAACCATACGATGGAGTATCCAAAAAACTGTGGATCTTCATAGTGATACGGAGTGCTCTGGAGAAATACAAAGGTGATGTAGGATTGGCGAAGAAATACTTGGTTTGGTCGTGAATAGCAGTCGCAGTTTACTTTGCCCACTTACTAATCCCTTTATTTGTCTTTACTTAATACCTTTTGTACACCTTCGTTAGGCTAATTGGTTTTCTTCATTCCCCACCGTTCGGCACATGCCTATGGTTTGGAAGAAGACTATCCAATTAGCGTAATAGGTGTACTGTCCTAATCCAAGGAGCACTCTGTTGGGTTTCCTTAACACCTCTTTTAGGGTTTGGAAGCATCACACACGCCATAACTTTAAATTTATGAGGTGCTAAGTAAACTAAACTAGGAATCGAACTAGAATTATGAAGTAACAATTAAAAGTATCATATCTAAAAGATAATTTATACTAAGTGATGAGACTACAACCTTTGTAGACCTCTTTGGAAGACTCCTTTGGTTTGGAAAGGTTCGCTTGATGACCTCCAAGTCCACGACGATCCACCCGAAGTCCTTTGCCCTAAGCTTGTTGCTTCTCTCGATCTTTGAAAATCTTGAAGCAAAACACCCTACACAAGATAGAAAGGGTTGTGTAGGATGATGAAGTGGTTGCTAATCTTATTTAATACCTTTTCTTTTATTTATCTAACTCAATTTTAACATTTAAAAGAGAGCTAGAGAGAGGAAGAAGAAGATGGCTCTTTTCTTTTTTCTTTTGTCTTTTGGAGTGAATAATAATCAAAAAGAAAATGAGAGAGAGAGAGATAATATCATAAGAATAACCATAGTTAAATAATATCTAGATATTTTCATTTGAGTTAAAGGCAAAGGGAAAAAGAACCATGGTTGAGTCAAATTCAACCATGGAAATGTGTAGAAGGAATGAGTCATGAACAAAGAAATGAGTCATAATTCTTTTTCCTTTATCTTTAACTTTAATTAAAAATATCCATATATATATATTCTACTATGTGATTCTTATATTGCCATCATTCTTGTATCATCAACCATGATACATTTTCATGTATGTATGTGTGTATGCACATCATCATGTACATATACATGCATGCATCCATAAAAAAAGGTTTAAATAAATAATATAAAAGTCAATATTAAATCACCACTTGATTTAATAAATCGGTCATATCTCATACGACCCGACTAGTATAAAATGCCCGATTAAAATACAGTATCACATACTCGTATTTAATCGAGCTTCCGCACATATCTCATATGCGCACCAATTCGTTTCGCCTGAGCCGAGAAAACTTCAATGTGGGACTCTAAGACTCGTCAATACGCCAGCAGTAGATGATGATCATATCAAACACCCACAAGCCGCAAGCGGTCAGCTAAACGTAATGGCCACCCGGGTATTGAGCGATCAGAATAAGAACAAGCGAACCTGTCAAAACTCCTGTCAATCCATCCGGCAACACTTACCGTACAGTCCGGTCTCTTCGTCAGATATGCTGCATATCGAGTTTAGGGATGGAATTGTCGACCCTAATAACTCAATAAGTCATGCCGGTATATGGTCTATAACAGATCGAGAAACTTACTGATAACACTTATCAGTAATATCTAAGCAGCCCTGGCCAGGGACTTCCCGTTATAGCCAATCGTGCACAGCACAGCATCAACCCCCAATACCGGGAGAGACGAAACCCCTCCTATCGCTCATTGCCTCCATATGCCTCGGGACTATACCTAAAATCCAACTTTTTGTACGACTCTGTAGAGCCGTAGTAGGGTGGAGATCAAAGTACAGTGGGAGGACACACAAGACTCTATGACGATCTCGGGTCTACAGACTAACCTGTACCAGTGTCACCTGAGAACTGCTATCCGACGTATGATATAATACCATATAGGAGTTCTCGGTGAGTCCGTTCAGTGTACCCAGTCTCACTGAGCACCCGTATACTATCTCCGGTGTCAACACACCAGACGGATATGGGATCATCCATCGCCCATCATATGGAACAAGAATGGTATACGCTAGTCTACACCGGAATATCGATGCCCTATCTCGATTTACCTACGACTAGGAACATTTCAAGGATATGCTTATAAACTACAGATGTCCCACTAGTATGATCCGCATCATAATCCTAGTAGTCAAGTTAATATCCTTAGGGCTTTATCAAACTGTACCAAATGAATATAAATATGATCAAGTGAACATATGATAAAGTGAAACCAGATAGCATACTATCATGTCGAGAAAGACCGTCCTCTGAATATATATATATATATATATACACATCAGTACATTCACTATCTCATAATGGCCTCTAGGGTATACATATATCCAACACACTCGCAACCTGAGAGAAGGTAAAAGGAAAAGACAACTGAATAGTCCTATTCATTTTCTCCAGAACAGGAAACCATCCTCGAATAAATTCCTTCGAGTTCATATATAACCATACGATGGTTTTATCCAATGGAAGTGGACGTTCGTAATAATACGGGGTGTCCTGGAGAAAAGGGTAAAAGAAGGAATGGCAATGAGGTATGCAACTTAGACAATCCAAAAGCCAGTGTTATAAGAAGGTTCGGTCAACTTGGTCACTGAGTTATAGTCAAGGGTCGGGCCATGGTCGCTGCCAAAGAGAGAGAGAAAAGAAACACTTAGCGTGCACTCTAACCTAGATCAGAATGGTTATCACTTTATCTGATCAGGAAACCTCCCACTGTAACCTCAAATTCTCCTCCAAACCTGAAAGAAGAATTAGTCGGGATCACCCGAGGAGTAAACCAACTCATCAGTGGGAATCGGGATTCAACTATCATCGCATGATAACGTGATGAAATCCACTCGCGTTATCACACTCCAGAAGGTATGCGCATGCCTGGCAAGTTTCAGTTTCTTTAGAAACTCCCGATGTGATTTTTACCCCTAGGACCCAAGTGACCTTGACGAATAATCAACAAATCAAAAGGTCCTTGTCAAGTTCAACCCGTCATTATCTTGATTGCGTTAAACCCACCCGCACGACCCTTGACGAATAATCAACAAAGTCGTACGATCGTCCTAACCAATCCATATATCCATGCAACAGAAAAGCATTACAGAGCTACCGCACACTACGCCTCGGCAAATAGCAACGACAAACGTAGCGCGAATACTAAGCAATACTAATCTGAAATGACGGAGGGCTACGGCTGGTTTTTGGCGAAAAACGTTTAACGTAATGAACTTGATATCGTTGAAGGAACCGGATAACTTCTTATAAAAATATAGTGGCGAAAACCTTTGCTAAAGAGGTCACTCCCGGTGAAGGGATCTCGGCTCTTTCCCCGTAGAATGGGGTGTAGGATATTCCAACTGAATACCACGATGCAAAGCAAAAAGGCAATCGGCTATAGTGAAGTTATTACCCTGATGCAAACTTCTGTCCAAGGGGTCACTCCCGGTGAAGGGATCTCGGCCCTTGCCTCGTCGACTGAGGTGCAGGATATTTCAACTGAATACCACTGTGCAAAACAAAAGAGAACATCCTTGCAATAACAGCTTTTTGAAAAATGTTCCAACAACATCAGAATAGGTTTGTTTAGCTTGCATTGATCCGAATCAATACAGTCCCATCAATTGATCACACCACAAAAGAACGAAAATATGATGTACGTATATGCCATCCGCATTCGCCACTGGGTCCCGTCATCACCCGTTAGGTTACTTAACTAACGACAGAGCGGGGACTGGACTAGCGCGGATGCAAAACATGTACAACATCTACTAGTATATATATAACAATATATAATAATCGCTCAAGGCGTGATAAAATGCAACATCACAGAAATGTAATAAGCATCACAGAACAATACAGATAATCTGGGATCCCCGGGTTTCATAGAGCCGCTACTGAAACCCGACGTTCCCCTGGTCGTGTGGATAACCTGTGCAATGAAATCCTAGACCCCTACGGGCGCGGCAAGTTACCCGCCAAAACCTGAAGCGAGGCAGCCCCCTTCAACAACGTGAATGGACCACCCAGCACTTCACGGAATCCGGTAACTTGAGCACCCCTCCTTGGGTCAACCTGTACCCCCTACGAGTGCGGCGAATAGCTCGCCAATTCTAGAGTGAAGCCCCCTCCGTCTCAAATCCATGAGATGCGGGCCCGTTGCCCTCTAGAACCCGGCTATCCGTGCACCCCACCGCGGGGTAATCCTAGTACAGAAAGTAAAATATACAACGGGTACATCGACCTCAGCCCGGTCGTGCCCCAAAAGAATAATATACAAACAGGCAGTGACGGCAGTCCACATGTCGGACGCTCGCCCCGCAATATCAAATGTACAAATACAACCAAACTGTACTACCATTGCACCAGGCTATCCACCACGACAAATCCGCAACATCACAGCACAACACAGAACATCAACGTGAATGTCACGTTCGCAAATCCGTCTAAAAGAACTATAGCAATTAGATAGGATTTACCGATCAAATGACATTCACGGTCGTAGATATAATGTAAATACTGTGAACTAACATATTTAAAATTTTTGATCGACAAAATTTCCCGAAGTGGACCCCAAGTACAATACCCAGTACTCAAAATAATCTGGGCCAAAAATAAAATTACCAGAAACCCCTTTTCCAAGTCAGAGACCAACTGAAAAAATTTGGTGCATTTTTGCTACAGGACAGCGGCGGAACCGCGGCCAACGCGTGGGTACGACCGCGGTTCCGTGGTGCTACAGTGGGTTTAGTTCACCAAATTTTTTCAGTTCTCTTAGAAAACCCTGCACGAATTTCTGCAATACTCCAAATAATTTTTTTGAGCACAAAAAAAATTCGACAGAAACTGAACAATTGGAAATGCGGTTTTTGGAAATTTCGTCCGATCGAAGTTCTAAACACGCTAGAGCAAGCTAGTAAAGGTTAATGGCATGGCTCTGATACCATGTAAGGCTACGGTAGCGCCCCGGCCGTCATTCCGAGGCCAAAAAGCGGAAACGAAAACTTTTTCAAACTAGAAACTGGCGCTATCGTATACTTAAAACCCGGATCGAACCATTAACCTACAACTAGCAATCTAGAGAGAGGGCTGGAAAGCTATACCGATCGATCCGTGTCCTTCGGTCTTTGGCCACCATCCCAAGCTCCTCGCGGCATCTCCGGTCTCGATCTCCTCGTCGGAAAGGGCACCACATCTACGAGTCTTTTTACGGGCTCCCGCTTCATCCGAAGCAACTCGGGCATAAAGTGTGCTAGCCGACGTGTCCAAGGTGTTGTAGAGAATGTTTGTGATCACTTTGTCTCTTGCATCCATTGCTTGGATGGAGGTTGAAGGTGTTGCCATTAATGGAGGCTATGAGCTAGAGGAAGAAGAAGAAGAAGAGGCTCTTTTTTTTTGTTTTCTTGTGTTGCTATCATAAAAAAAAGAGAGTATGAGATGAAAAATAATAGAAGACCAAAACCACACCCATGGCAGCCCCCCTCTCTCTTGTTATCATATCAACATAAATCAAGCTCATAATATGACACATGCACAAGAAAAGAGACCATGAGTCACCACTTGTGCATGTGTCATATTAAATGCTCCAAATCATGATATCTAGCTCATAATATCCATATGCAAACATTAATCCAAATGTTTGCAACAATAAAAAGATACGAAAATATCTAAATTAAACTCGTGACGGATCACAAGGGTACCCCTCACCTGTATATACATACCTGCATCCGTATTCCGACTGAATGCGAATGCGATGAGACTAAAGTAATCCAACAAATCTAATACTAGGATCCGACTTAAACCAAAGCCCACTAGTATGATCCGCCCGATCATGATCCGTGCAATACCGCATGTATATGATCGAACCCTGCCATATATCATACGACCTCTACAACGTTTCGCCCAAAACTTGAGAAACAGTCTGTGGGGGACTCTAAAGACTCGTCAATACTTTGGTTGTGGATTTAACCACTAGCACGTCAGAGGTACTAGCCGTACGTAACGGGCTACCAGGTATTGACCAAAAGGGAGGTCGATGAGCGAACTCATCCTGACACCCTACTGAGCCTGTCATTGACAATATCCGTACAGTCCGGTCCGTTCGTCTATGAGCATCGCTTGTCGGGCCTAGGGGGTTGGTGAAAGTCAGACCCCCAAAAGCGGTACAAGTCGTGTCGGAGTGTAGCCCAGAACACCCTGAGGTACTACTGGAATACCTACCAGTAAATCTCCTTCCTTGGCCAAGGACTTCGTGTAATGGCTCTCCTAGACACAACGCGATCTCACCCCCAATACCGGGAGAGACGAAACCCCTGCCGATCCGCTCACTGCCTCCATGTGGCTCGGGACTGTACCCAATTAAAACCTGTTTGCACGACTCCTTTGAGCCGTGGTAGGATAGTAATCAAAGCACAGTGGGACTCACACGAGACAAATGACGATCTCAGGTCGATGAACTAACCTATACACATGTCACCAGGGAACTGCTATCTGACGTCAGGAATAATACCAACTAGCATATTCCCGGCGAGTCCTGTCCGGTGTACTCATAACCCAATGAGCACCTGTATACATCTTAGGTGAACCAACTGATACCAATGGCTTGTGGACCGGCCACCGCCCCTCGTCGGGGTCTCGACTGTATACACTAGTACACTGATGGAGTATCGATGCCCAATCTCAAAACTCCTATGACTAGGGACCACTTTAAGGATGTGCTTATAGATTACCCAACTCTCACATATATGATCGCCATCATACTGCTGGTAGTCAAGCAAGAATCCTAAGGGCTCTATCAACGTGTAATAGCGACCTGTAAGGTCACCTAAAGCAGTACACGATGATAAAGATAAACCATGGTAGCATACTATTCTCTATCAACGTGTAATAGTGAACTACAATGTCACCTAAAGCATGTATACGATGATAAAGACAAACCAGATAGTATACGAACCTCTCGAGTAAGACTGTCCTACGGGTATAGGTCCTCCCTCAATCATTGCAATCACGTGCCTGTGATCCAATAATTGACTCTGAGGGCACTATATCCAACAAATATCATGTCGAGCAAGAATATTCTCTGAATATATATACATATATAAATACATCTACTATCAAATAATGGCCTCTAGGGCATACATATATCCAACAATCTCCCACTTGCACTAAGGCCAGTTATTGGCGTATCTCATAGCCAACATCTCAAAAAGTCGCTCATGCAGCGGCTGAGGGAGGGCCTTGGTGAGTAGATCCGCAGTGTTATTCTTTGTATCTACTCCCCTAATCTCGATCTCGTGGCGATCAACTATCTCCCGTATCAGATGAAAACGCCTCAGGATGTGTCTGGATCGCTGATGGGACCTGGGCTCCTTGGTTAACGCCATAGCCCTATTATTATCACAATACAATAGTTTTGGATTAATAATGGTTGGAACTACTCCTAGCTCCGAGACGAACTTCCTCATCCAGACGGCTTCCTTGGCAGCATCATTTGCAGCAATGTACTCAGCTTCCATTGTAGAGTCTGCAACGGTATCCTGTTTGGAACTCTTCCAACTTACCGCCCTTCCATTAAGGGTGAATACAAATCCAGAGATAGATTTGTTGTCGTTCTTATCACTCTGGAAGCTCGAATCGGTAAAGGCCTCCATTTGGAGATCTCCGTTACCATACACCAAGAACAATTCTTTAGTCCTTCGCAAGTACTTAAGAATGTTCTTCACAGCAGTCCAGTGCTTTTCTCCTGGGTTTGACTGATACTTGCTTACTACACTCAGTGCATAAGCTATATCAGGGCGTGTACACAACATCGCATACATTATAGATCCTACGGCAGAAGCGTAGGGAATAATGCTTATGCGAGCTCTCTCTTCATCGGATTTTGGGCAAAAGTCCTTGGAGAGAGTGACTCCATGGCAAGCGGGTAAGGCACCCCGCTTGGAGTCTTCCATACTAAACCACTTTAAGATGGTGTTGATGTACTTGGCTTGGGACAATCCCAATAACCTTTTGGATCTATCCCTATAGATCCGAATGCGCAATATATACGTGGCATCACCCAGGTCCTTCATGGAGAACCTTTGTGATAAGAATGATTTGACCGACTGTAGCATAGGAATATCATTTCCTATCAGAAGAATGTCATTGTAACGTTTTGAAAATCGTTTCGGTGAAATTTCGAAAAAAAGGTAAAATAAGGGGGTTTTCTGTAAAAAGTCAAAATGCAAATATCTTTATTATAAAATTAAATATACATATTCTAGCTATGTAATTACTAGTATATGGTGTTTATTGAGCCACTGGTGAAATTTCAAATTTTCTGAAAAAAATATTATTTTAATATTATTTTAAGCCGTCACTAATACATTTAATTAGGGAAAATTACAAATTGGAATGAGTTGAAACAAATTTTGTGCATCATAAAACATTAAATAAAATTTTATCGTGTGGTTTTTGAAATGAAATCGTTTGCCAAAACGGTTTAGAAAATATCGAAGAAAAAGGCTTAATTAGTGAAATTAGTGTAAATAGAAATTGGGGTATAATATTTATCATTTTCTTTCTTCACCCAAACTCACCCACACCCTCTCACCCCCTCCCTATGTGCTGGCCGAGCCTTGCTTCCCCATCCCCAAAATTTGTCCCCACTTCTAAGGCTAAAGAAAAGAAAAGAAAAGAAAATGAATTCAATAAAGAAATGAGAATGGGTTGACTTGTGATATGGGCCTTTGACTTAACCAATCACTTTCCCCACCTCACTCTCTCTCCTCCCCCTCCCTAATCTGGCCGAGCCTCCCTATTGCAACAGCCCCATTTTTGCTTCTTCAATTCTTGAGCTAAAAACCTCACAAATTCATCAAAAAACCCACAAAAATCAAAATCTAATCCCTACCCATTTCTTATTGGCTATTCTAGTATGGATCTAGGGAACAAGATTTCTATTTGAGAGGCCATGGGTGCTTGTGGATCTTCAAATGTGTTTGGGTATAATTCTAAACATTTTGCTTAATTTGTTACTTAATTTCTTAAAGCTAAATTACTTAAGTGTTAAGTAGGCTTTAGTTGCAAGTTTTGAAATTCAAGATAAGAATTTGAATGCAAGTTAGAGTTTTGTGAAATTGGTGTATGGTTGTGTGATATATTTAGGCTCTTATGTTGTGTTAATACAAGATTAGTAGCTAGTTGCTAATGGTTAGTTTAAAAATTGTGTTAATTATGCCAATTTGCTAACTAGGTTTTTGAAATTGGCTAAATAATTGGGATTAAAAATGTGATTAGGTTTTTCATGACTTCTTTAACATTATAAAGTGCAGTTTAACACTTTAGTTCATGGAAATCCAACCTAAATTGTTGTATGTGCATTTTTGCTATAAAATGGTTGAAATTGGTTAAAATTGCAAACTAGGTTTTTGAAATTGAATTAAATTGTGGGTTTAAAATTTACGTAGTGGTTTCTATGGCATAATTAAGATATTAAGTTATCATCTTGGTCACTAGAATTATTAAAACATCATGTTTTGTAAAAAAACGGTAATTTGTGCTTGCTATATTTTCGGAAAAATGACTTTTTAAGTGAAATTGGGGTTTTTGGGAATTGTAAGCTATTTTATATTATAATTAGTGCTTGTAATTGTACAAATGAGTGTGTTGGGAGTTTTCTCGATTGTTTGGCGTTTGTACGCCGACGTCGAGGGTTTTTGGGTTCATTTGTGAAAGCAACCATAGGTTTTGACTTATGTGGGATTCGTGTGTCGTTTTGGTCATGAGTCGGATTTTAATGCGATACGATGCGTTGTGATATGTAGGTACCCCCATGTGGACTTCGAGACGACAAGCAAGCACGTGGCGACGTCGGTACCGGCGAGCGAGGACCAAGTGAGTAGATTTATATCTACGGGGAGAAGTCGGGTGGATGGCGTATAGCACCCCCGCAGTCCGTGGTGGTGTATACGGATGCGTATACACACCAACAATTATTATAAGTTATTTGGGATTAATAACGATGTTTAGGATGGATATTGGTGTGTTGGATTATTTTAGTGTTGCGAACCCTAGGGTAGTGTTGCATTACACATACACACCTACATACTTGCATACATTCCTATTTTTTTTATGTGTTCATGGGTTACCTTTGGGTTAGTTGCGAAACCCTAGAGTGGTTGTTATACCCCACATACGCACACACAGACTTGCATACTTTACTTTCTTGTGCGCAGATTGGGATGTGTATATATGTATATATGCGTGGGTATGGGACTATGCATATGTACATTCATATACGCATGCATGGATAATGAGGATAGTACTTGGGATTTAAGATGAGTCGATGAGATTTGATTTGAGGCCGTGAGATCGGTGATATAGCAGGGTTCGTATTTGAGATACGATATGACGTTGTAGCGGGTCCTTGACATAGTGTTTCACACACGTGCATGCATACTTAGGCGGTATCAGTATTGTACTAGACGTAGATCAGTACCCCGATCATGATATTTGATAAATAGGATACCAGGTGAATAGTATGATGAATGTGATATTAACCCGTACCCAGATTTGGGGATGCCGTACGACGGATTTACATACGAGCTATATTTTGATGATTGATCCGCACTCTTGACTTGTGATGTCTGATTATAGATATGGTATCGGATATGATATTATTGAGGCGGGATCACCGACTAATATATATACAGGTATGTATATGTATCGACTCAGATGTTAGGCGGTTTCCTTACCTGTAGCCCAGCTGGTCAGCTTAGCCCTTTAGTTTAGTTTAGTTGTTAGATTAGATTCGATTCTTACCTATTTCAAAACTAACGAATCGTGGGTATTTTAAAAGACAGCCCAAGGGATCCTACAGATATTTCAAAGGACTTATCTTTTCATAAAAACACCGTAGCCCCTATTTTCAAAACCCCATGATTCGTGTTATTTCAAAAGGCACCATTTGTAGGACTTATATTAGGTTAATGCAGATTAGTTATAGTTGCGTCTAGTATTCAGCTCCCGCTCATTATTGTTGTTCGCTCCGCATCACATGCTTATATTATGCTTCATATTCTACTGTTGCTATCTTGTGGTTAGGACACCAGCACCATTACCGATGATGCATATGTTCCACGTACACTTACTTGCCGGCTCACACACATCTTCATCGGTAATTGCCATATCACGTACACCTTAGAAATATTATTGCTTGACATAGCCTGTTAGCTAATAGTTTAGACATGATATTAGTGTACTTGCCTTATATGTTAGTTTAGACATTGTAGTTATTACCTGCTACTTCATGCATACTGATATTCATTGTTATGCCGCATTCATGGATTCTCATGCATATATTCACTTTTTACGTGCTATTGAGGTTTTGGATTCGGATTCCATGAGATTTTCTAGATTTGGGGAAAACCGCAAAACATATACAAACTTCTTCTTTCTTTTTTTAAATAAAAAGTGCGGTTTTTTCCCATGATGTATGAGTCGTCCACCATGAGTTTGCTGATGGATTTCGAGACCCGATTCGAGGAGACAGATGAACCGTTTCGGGTACATGGTGGACCCGGTAAGGTACCCCGGGGCAAGAAGCGCGTGATGATGACGATGTGAGCCTGGCAGGGGAGCACTACCTACCGGTGATTTTACCCGACGCGTCGGATATCCGGAGGATACCGTCGTGGTCTTGAGATGGATGGTAGGGGCCGGTCTGGACTGACGGCGCCCTAGATATTGTGATTGAGACATTGAGATTTCGAGATATTGAGGTACAGAGACTGTGATACAGAGATATCGAGATATTGGGATTACGTTTTGTGCCGATGCTAGGCACTGTTTTATGCTGATTTCATTATGATACCTCATTTTAAAAATACAAAGGGAATCTCACTAAATTATGAAAACAGTTCTTCACTTACATGTATTCTGTTTTCATGAATTCATACCTCATTCATATGATATTTTGCTACCTGAGGCACTGACACGGGCACATGAGATTACACTCGGGTTAGATGTTTACCCTAGCCTTGTTTTAGGTTGCATGTTATATATATAATTGAGGATATATTATGATCATTGACCTAGGTTGCGTTATTTATGCGATTTCTTTCCGTAGATGTTTTTCTATTCACCAGTTGGCAACTCACCCCCGTTGTGCCCCAGTTTCTTGCAGGTTGCCGTACATGTTTCGTTACGGCTTTGCGGGCATAGCTTCCTTCGGGTGATTTGCTAGTAGGTGGGTTTACTTGTATCGTACCCCCATTATATAACTTGTATATTATTATTTTGTTGTATCTAGAAGTTCCATCAACCAAACAATGTGTTATTTTTGAGATAGAGACCAGTGATGTTATTCTTTCGACCTTAGAGTCGCGCTTTATATTTCTGCAGATTTCTTGTGGTTTTGAGTTTCCTTTTGAGTTTTGATCCTCGCCGTTGGCGTTGTATATTATATTGCTTGTGTGGTTGTGACCGTCGATTGACGAAGAGCTAGCTCCCGCTTGGGGATGCATTTTTATTGATTTCGTATACTATTCATGTTGTATCCCGTTTGGGGGCCAGTATTTACAAAGGAGACTCTGCCGAAATTTTCAGGAATTTTTTGATGTTTTTAGAAAACCGCATAATTCGGCTTATGCTTTTTAAAACTACTTATTTAAATTGGTTTTCCTTCACTCTACTACTTTTCTTGGTTTGCATTTCTGGGTTTTCGGCTTACTTGGATTACGTACGCCTCGAGACGTTTCGTAGTTTAAGTGCCGGCCATGTTCTGTACTTTCGGGACGTGGCAAAGTTGGTATCAGAGCGTTAGATTTTACCTTCGGAGCGTAGGATGACCCTTGGTTGATGGAATAAGTAACTAAAGTAGAGTGACGTACCGTAGGTATGTTCCGCGGCATATTTACGATACGCTACTCCACTTAAGAAGCCTTAGGATGTACATTTCTTTGCTCAGTATTATATTCATTCCGATCTAGCCTCATCAGTACCAGTTATGGTTTTGCTGCCACGATTACGGGCAGGGAGAGCTATAGCTAGAGTTGCGGTCAGCACGAGCTCGTTATGAACGAGGACTGACCGGGGCGAAATTCTGGCGACACACGATTGCGGAGATGTGTCTTTTTACTGTGTTTCCGCGCCACGAGCGTTTGGCGGATCGCCTTTATGAGGTTACTCGGTTGTGCGGATCGACACTAGAGGATTGAGCCAATGATAGAGGCCAGCCAGATTTTGATGACCGTTGGTGTATTGCTTACTCATGATGATTGAGGCACTGTTCAGCGTGCAGACGAGTGAGCCAGTTGTTGCTGAGAGCGACGAGATATCGCCCTATATGTTGGAGCTATTGCAGTACAAGTTGTACTAAGAAATGATAGAAGGTCGCTAGTCATCCGAGGATGAATGACTAGGACATGTGGTTCGTTCTCCTACCCGATGAGAGGTCATCAGATAGATTGATTCCAGCTAGAGACGACTTCACGCGGAGACGTTGGGAGTCGACAGAGACGATCGAATGTCAGAAACCTATTATTCCAAGTTTAAAGTAGTCGGAAAGACATGCAGGCAATTCTATGGTCCCTCTAGAAGAATGAAACCCTAAGTCGACTTAATGACCGTGTGAAAGCCTTTGAACCTTCGGGTTTGCGGCAGTTCTACGGCGCCATTAGTGAGGCTTGGGTTTGCCCTTCTACGGCTGGACCACCGATGCTGTGGTATGTACTCGATACTATTAAACTGTGCCCAAGAGGTTGAGCTCTTGGGGGATTATGAGGTTTTGACGACTCGATCGGATGGCTCGACTTAATTCGGATGCTAGGTGGTGAGATGCATTTCTTGGGAGACTCCCGATACGAGGATAGCCGTTGGAGCTCAGTCCATGTAGCCACGATGAGACGAGTCCGAAGCAGTCGACATTAGAGAAAGTGGAGTAAGAGGTTCGTACCAGATCTAGATGAGATGACGTTCCACTCCGCCGACATCAGAGATGCGATGCGCATGCCGAGGCATGGTACTTGGATTTACTTTCCAGAAGGAGTTGCGATGAGTATGCAGTCGTTCCAGAGCAAGATGCAGATATAGGAAAGGACGATGACTTCCGGACAGTTGGCAGAGACGAGACATGGAAGAGACCGTGAGCAGGATTCCTTCCAGGACACTGCTGCAATGACACTTGCACCCAGGATCAGATGCGTCACGTACATTCAGAGAGCCAGAGGCCGACGCCAGTGATATGCTGTCTTACGAGTGGTCGCGATGATTGATCGGGAGATGAAAAGAGACGTGCCAGAACGGTATCATCCCCGTTAGCACACCTGACAAGGCCGATGAGCCGATGGACCGAGAGATTGGTAATTCCCAGTGAAGACCTTGACCCAGGAGTGGTCATTGTTACGCACACCAGCAGGCCAGAGTTCATGATCATCGACGAGACGTCCCACTAGTGACCGCGACAGTTGGCCCGAGATTCTTAGAGGATGCGCTTGAGCGGTACTATGCCGCCATTATTGATTTCGATGTTTTGGGTGATTTATTCGAATGATTTGATTTTGATGATTGAGGATTTACGATCCTTGCACAGTGTTGCACTTGATATCGTTTTCGTGCTTGGGTTTCACATGTTTGTGATTTTACGGTTTTAGACATTTGAGTTGATTTGGTGCGTATGCACGCACACGATTTGGTTCCTGCACTCTGTATAGTTTATATATGCTTGCAGTGCAGTGATACGCCTTTTGTGTACTTAGATGCATTGGACTTTGATGTCGATGGTGATGTTCGATATTTGTTTTGTGCACCTTGTGCACCTGATTTGATTTTGCGCATGTTCGGCACTTGATATTGGATTTCATGATTTCGTGCACGATGGATGCACCTGATTGGATTTCATGTTGGGCGCATGTTTTGAAGTGTGATTTTGGTGCACACCAGATGCACTAAATCGAGATTTTTCGTGCATGTCAGATGCACCTGATTTTGCTGTCAGGCACACATGTTGCCTACGACAGATGTTTCGTGCACACCCGATGCACTTAGATGTTGTTTCTGTGCATATGTATGACACATATTTGGATTTTGATTTCCGTGCGCACAAGACGCGCGTAGTATTCATACGCGTATTTTGGGATTGATTTTTCTTATAGAGCAGTACGTTTTTATGATATTGCTATGTGTTTTCGTACTGAGTAGGACTAGTCAGAGGACAGTACCTGAATATATTTTACATGTATAGTTTCGAGTTATATCATATTGGTTTTACTTTGGATTTGGTATTGATGTCTTCCCCATGACTCCGATGATTGCGGGATGCTTGACGGAGTTCTGATTTGAGTTATATGCTCATTTTTCATGCGCATGCGTTGCGCTACGATTTGTTTTATGTATTTATGATTTCGGAGCCCCGGCGATTTGATGGTTTTGGCTGAAATATTTTAGTATTTGGGGGAAGTTTTAATTTAAACTCGGGGACCGAATTTCTTTAAGGGGGGAAGATTGTAACGTTTTGAAAATCGTTTCGGTGAAATTTCGAAAAAAGGTAAAATAAGGGGGTTTTCTGTAAAAAGTCAAAATGCAAATATCTTTATTATAAAATTAAATATACATATTCTAGCTATGTAATTACTAGTATTTGGTGTTTATTGAGCCACTGGTGAAATTTCAAATTTTCTGAAAAAAATATTATTTTAATATTATTTTAAGCCGTCACTAATACATTTAATTAGGGAAAATTACAAATTGGAATGAGTTGAAACAAATTTTGTGCATCATAAAACATTAAATAAAATTTTATCGTGTGGTTTTTGAAATGAAATCGTTTGCCAAAACGGTTTAGAAAATATCGAAGAAAAATGCTTAATTAGTGAAATTAGTGTAAATAGAAATTGGGGTATAATATTTATCATTTTCTTTCTTCACCCAAACTCACCCACACCCTCTCACCCCCTTCTCTATGTGCTGGCCGAGCCTTGCTTCCCCATCCCCAAAATTTGTCCCCACTTCTAAGGCTAAAGAAAAGAAAAGAAAAGAAAATGAATACAATAAAGAAATGAGAATGGGTTGACTTGTGATATGGGCCTTTGACTTAACCAATCACTTTCCCCACCTCACTCTCTCTCCTCCCCCTCCCTAATCAGGCCGAGCCTCCCTCTTGCAACAGCCCCATTTTTGCTTCTACAATTCTTGAGCTAAAAACCTCACAAATTCATTAAAAAACCCACAAAAATCAAAATCTAATCCCTACCCATTTCTTATTGGCTATTCTAGTATGGATCTAGGAAACAAGATTTCTATTTTGGAGGCCATGGGTGCTTGTGGATCTTCAAATGTGTTTGGGTATAATTCTAAACATTTTGCTTAATTTGTTACTTAATTTCTTAAAGCTAAATTACTTAAGTGTTAAGTAGGCTTTAGTTGCAAGTTTTGAAATTCAAGATAAGAATTTGAATGCAAGTTAGAGTTTTGTGAAATTGGTGTATGGTTGTGTGATATATTTAGGCTCTTATGTTGTGTTAATACAAGATTAGTAGCTAGTTGCTAATGGTTAGTTTAAAAATTGTGTTAATTATGCCAATTTGCTAACTAGGTTTTTGAAATTGGCTAAATAATTGGGATTAAAAATGTGATTAGGTTTTTCATGACTTCTTTAACATTATAAAGTGCAGTTTAACACTTTAGTTCATGGAAATCCAACCTAAATTGTTGTATGTGCATTTTTGCTATAAAATGGTTGAAATTGGTTAAAATTGCAAACTAGGTTTTTGAAATTGAATTAAATTGTGGGTTTAAAATTTACGTAGTGGTTTCTATGGCATAATTAAGATATTAAGTTATCATCTTGGTCACTAGAATTATTAAAACATCATGTTTTGTAAAAAAACGGTAATTTGTGCTTGCTATATTTTCGGAAAAATGACTTTTTAAGTGAAATTGGGGTTTTTGGGAATTGTAAGCTATTTTATATTATAATTAGTGCTTGTAATTGTACAAATGAGTGTGTTGGGAGTTTTCTCGATTGTTTGGCGTTTGTACGCCGACGTCGAGGGTTTTTGGGTTCATTTGTGAAAGCAACCATAGGTTTTGACTTATGTGGGATTCGTGTGTCATTTTGGTCATGAGTCGGATTTTAATACGATACGATGCGTTGTGATATGTAGGTACCCCCATGTGGACTTCGAGACGACAAGCAAGCGCGTGGCGACGTCGGCACCGGCGAGCGAGGACCAAGTGAGTAGATTTATATCTACGGGGAGAAGTCGGGTGGATGGCGTATAGCACCCCCGCAGTCCGTGGTGGTGTATACGGATGCGTATACACACCAACAATTATTATAAGTTATTTGGGATTAATAACGATGTTTAGGATGGATATTGGTGTGTTGGATTATTTTAGTGTTGCGAACCCTAGGATAGTGTTGCACTACACATACACACCTACATACTTGCATACATTCCTATTTTTTTTATGTGTTCATGGGTTACCTTTGGGTTAGTTGCGAAACCCTAGAGTGGTTGTTATACCCACATACGCACACACAGACTTGCATACTTTACTTTCTTGTGCGCAGATTGGGATGTGTATATATGTATATATGCGTGGGTATGGGACTATGCATATGTACATTCATATACGCATGCATGGATAATGAGGATAGTACTTGGGATTTAAGATGAGTCGATGAGATTTGATTTGAGGCCGTGAGATCGGTGATATAGCAGGGTTCGTATTTGAGATACGACATGACGTTGTAGCGGGTCCTTGACATAGTGTTTCACACACGTGCATGCATACTTAGGCGGTATCAGTATTGTACTAGACGTAGATCAGTACCCCGATCATGATATTTGATAAATAGGATACCAGGTGAATAGTATGATGAATGTGATATTAACCCGTACCCAGATTTGGGGATGCCGTACGACGGATTTACGTACGAGCTATATTTTGATGATTGATCCGCACTCTTGACTTGGGATGTCTGATTATAGATATGGTATCGGATATGATATTATTGAGGCGGGATCACCGACTAATATATATACAGGTATGTATATGTATCGACTCAGATGTTAGACGGTTTCCTTACCTGTAGCCCAGCTGGTCAGCTTAGCCCTTTAGTTTAGTTTAGTTGTTAGATTAGATTCGATTCTTACCTATTTCAAAACTAACGAATCGTGGGTATTTTAAAAGACAGCCCAAGGGATCCTACGGATATTTCAAAAGACGTATCTTTTCATAAAAACACCGTAGCCCCTATTTTCAAAACCCCACGATTCGTGTTATTTCAAAAGGCACCATTTGTAGGACTTATATTAGGTTAATGCAGATTAGTTATAGTTGCGTCTAGTATTCAGCTCCCGCTCATTATTGTTGTTCGCTCCGCATCACATGCTTATATTATGCTTCATATTCTACTGTTGCTATCTTGTGGTTAGGACACCAGCACCATTACCGATGATGCGTATGTTCCACGTACACTTACTTGCCGGCTCACACACATCTTCATCGGTAATTGCCATGTCACGTACACCTTAGAAATATTATTGCTTGACATAGCCTGTTAGCTAATAGTTTAGACATGATATTAGTGTACTTGCCTTATATGTTAGTTTAGACATTGTAGTTATTACCTGCTACTTCATGCATACTGATATTCATTGTTATGCCGCATTCATGGATTCTCATGCATATATTCACTTTTTACGTGCTATTGAGGTTTTGGATTCGGATTCCATGAGATTTTCTGGATTTGGGGAAAACCGCAAAACATATACAAACTTCTTCTTTCTTGTTTTAAATAAAAAGTGCGGTTTTTTCCCATGATGTATGAGTCGTCCACCATGAGTTTGCTGATGGATTTCGAGACCCGATTCGAGGAGACGGATGAACCGTTTCGGGTACATGGTGGATCCGGTAAGGTACCCCGGGGCAAGAAGCGCGTGATGATGACGATGTGAGCCTGGCAGGGGAGCACTACCTACCGGTGATTTTACCCGACGCGTCGGATATCCGGAGGATACCGTCGTGGTCTTGAGATGGATGGTAGGGGCCGGTCTGGACTGACGGCGCCCTAGATATTGTGATTGAGACATTGAGATTTCGAGATATTGAGGTACAGAGACTGTGATACAGAGATATCGAGATATTGGGATTACGTTTTGTGCCGACGCTAGGCACTGTTTTATGCTGATTTCATTATGATACCTCATTTTAAAAATACAAAGGGAATCTCACTAAATTATGAAAACAGTTCTTCACTTACATGTATTCTGTTTTCATGAATTCATACCTCATTCATATGATATTTTGCTACCTGAGGCACTGACACGGGCACATGAGATTACACTCGTGTTAGATTTTTACCCTAGCCTTGTTTTAGGTTGCATGTTATATATATAATTGAGGATATATTATGATCATTGACCTAGGTTGCGTTATTTATGCGATTTCTTTTCGTAGATGTTTTTCTATTCACGAGTTGGCAACTCACCCCCGTTGTGCCCCAGTTTCTTGCAGGTTGCCGTACAGGTTTCATTACGGCTTTGCGGGCATAGCTTCCTTCGAGTGATTTGCTAGTAGGTGGGTTTACTTGTATCGTACCCCCATTATATAACTTGTATATTTTTATTCTGTTGTATCTAGAAGTTCCATCAACCAAACAATGTGTTATTTTTGAGATAGAGACCAGTGATGTTATTCTTTCGACCTTAGAGTCGCGCTTTATATTTCTGCAGATTTCTTGTGGTTTTGAGTTTCCTTTTGAGTTTTGATCCTCGCCGTTGGCGTTGTATATTATATTGCTTGTGTGGTTGTGACCGTCGATTGACGAAGAGCTAGCTCCCGCTTGGGGATGCATTTTTATTGATTTCGTATACTATTCATGTTGTATCCCGTTTGGGGGCCAGTATTTACAAAGGAGACTCTGCCGAAATTTTCAGGAATTTTTTGATGTTTTTAGAAAACCGCATAATTCGGCTTATGCTTTTAAAACTACTTATTTAAATTGGTTTTCCTTCACTCTACTACTTTTCTTGGTTTGCATTTCTGGGTTTTCGGCTTACTTGGATTACGTACGCCTCGAGACGTTTCGTAGTTTAAATGCCGGTCATGTTCTGTACTTTCGGGACGTGACAGTCATCCACGTATAATACGAGGAATCTCCCTACAGCCTTCTTATAAATACAAGGTTCATCTGGATTTTTGATGAAATCAAACTCTTTGATAACACCATCAAAATAGATGTTCCAACTCTGTGATGCCTGCTTTAATCCATAAATGGATTTAAGCAATCTATATACTTTCCCGCTGCTCCCACCGTCAATGAAGCCCTCTGGCTAATCCATATAAACGCATTCTTCTAAATCACCATTTAGAAATGCAGTTTTAACGTCCATCTGCCAGATTTCATAGTCATGGTGAGCAGCAATAGCAAGTAGGATCCGAATGGATTTAAGCATGGCTACGGGAGAAAAAGTTTCGTCATAGTCCAGACCCGGTCTTTGACGAAATCCTTTCGCCACAAGTCTTGCCTTATAGGTCTCCACCTGCCTATATACACCAATCTTTCTTTTAAAGATCCATTTGCACCTACGGGTTTTACCCCAGAGGGTACAACGTCCAAAGTCCATACATAGACTCCATCTCAGATCTCATGGCATCCAGCCACTTCACAGAGTCTCCACTCATGATAGCTTGCTGAAAACTGGTAGGATCATCATCCTCCATGATGCAATCTTCTCTATCACCATCAATGAGGAAACCGTAGTACCTCTCCGGTGGGCGAGAAGTCCTACCAGATCTACGGAGTGGCCGAGATTCATCAGTTTTTGTTGCAACAGCCGGTTCAACCAGGTCGTCATTTGTAACTTGTGTTTCCAGAACCTCTTCTAGATCTACCACACTGCCATCTGCATCATTTGTAAAAAATTCTTTTTCTAAAAATGTGGCATACTGAGAAACAAACACCTTTTGTTCCTCCTTGTGGTAGAATAGATATCCATATGAGTTCTTTGGATATCCCACAAACTTACACATGACTGACCGTGTCTCCAGTTTGTCCGGATTTTACATTTTGACATAGGCCGGACAACCCCAAATCTTAACTTGTTTAAGAGATGGTCTCTTCCCATGCCATATCTCATATGGTGTGGTAGACACGGTTTTGGTTGGAACCCTGTTCAATAGAAACGTTGCAGTCTCCAATGCATGCCCCCAAAATGAGACATGTAACTCAGTATCACTCATCATGGAACGAATCATATCTAATAGGGTCTGATTCCGACGTTCTGACACACCATTGTGCTGTGGTGTGTAAGGAGGAGTGAGCTGAGAGAGAATCCCATTCTCTTTTAGAAAGTCTGCAAACTCTGTACTGAGATACTCTCTACCTCGATCTGATCGAAGCATCTTGATACTCAATCCGGTTTGTTTTTCTACTTCAAGTTTGTACTCAGTGAATTTCTCGAAAGCTTCAGACTTATGCTTCAATAAAAACACATGATGGAATTACAAAATAGTTTCATCGTCTCCAATTCACCTTGAGAAATCATTAGTAAAAGTTATGAAGTAAGAAAAACCACCTCTAACCTGTGTAGACATTGGCCCGCATACATCACTATGTATGAGGCCTAAGAGCTCAGTAGCTCTTTCTCCGTGTCCTGTAAACGGAGTTTTGGTCATTTTACCTTTGATACAAGACAGACAAGTCGCATATGATTTATACTCAAAGGGGTTTAAATATCCATATTTATGTAACTTGTTTAGTCTTGTTTCGTTAATATGACCAAGTCTACAGTGCCAAAGAAAAGCTTTATTTATTTCTGAAAGTTTTCTTTTATTAGTGTGTTGTATGCTGAAAACCGTGTGTTGATTTAGGACGTATATCCCGTTATTAAGTGTACCATACCCAACCAACATTTGATTCAGGTTAATGTTCATAACATTGTTCTGTAATACAAAATTATATCCTTCATTATCTAACAAAAAAACGGATATTATATTACAAAGCATATTAGGTACATAATAACATGGGTTCAAAACCAATATACACCATGACGGCAACCCCAGGTGATACTCTCCCACTGAAACCGCATGTACATAGGAACCATTTCCAACCCGGAGAGTATGGTCACCTGTCTTCAAAACTTTGCTATTTATCAGCTCCTGCATGGAATTGCATATATGAGTGCAGGGTTACCTAGCACGGCAGCAAGGTTTCGGAAGGCATCGTCCATGCCGAATTCAAAAATTTGCCGTTCTAGCTAACCCTAACCCAAGAATCGTATACTAGAAATCGACGGAATAACATATGTAAACACTTTACATGCTAATTGAGCAAGGAATACAACCTTTGTAGACCAGTCCTTCACTTCAATAGCTCCGTGTAGTAGTCCCTTCGCTGCGACCGTGAACTCCAGACTCTAGAGAGGCTCCCATGAAGAAACGAACATGCTTGCTTCGAAGACTTCGAGGCCGAAGATGATCTACGTCGAAGAGACACTAACCCAAGCTATCTCTTCACTAACTATGGAATTAGTGAAGCAAACACCCTATACTAAATGGCAAGTAGTAGAGGATGATGAAATAGGAAGTGAGCTCATTTTAGATTTGATTTTCTCACACTTTTTCTCATACCTCCATTGAAGCTAGAAAGCTTTGAGGAAGAAGAACAAGAAGAATGAACTCATCATATGAATTGTTGTGTGAGGTTAGAAATGCAACCAAGGGTTAAGCATGTCATGTTTAACCCTTGTAGAGAGTTAACTATGAGTTAGGGTTAAAGGTTAGGTCAAGAAATATCTTAAGCTAGACAAAGAGAATGGACAAAGTCAAAGATGCCTTGAAGCTTCTACAAGCTTTCAACAAATATCATCAATGACAAATATCCACAATATTTGAATTACTTAATGATAAATTATAAACCCTATCATAGTTTAACCCTCATTAACCCTAGTTGCATTTGTAACCTAGCATGATACATTTAACATATATCACATATACATCAATGTATCCAAAGTGAGAAAAGAAATCATAAGTGAGTTAATACTAGTTAATATAATGTAATATATCAAATATATAATTACAAATTAAATTATTAAATCAACACTTGATTTAATAATCCGGCTATATCACATATAACCGACTAATATCATAATGTAACATCTTATCGAATCATCAATTGATCCGATAACCCGGCTATGTCACATATAACCTATCATGTCACACATCGCGAGAATATAATACGGTATCTCATATCGTATCAATCTTGGTCCCGCATATATAACATATGTGCTCCTACTCCGTTTCGCTTGAGCCAGGAAACCCCTGTGTATGACTCTAAAGACTCATCAATACACTGGCAGTAGGTGATGATCATATCAAACACCCACAAGCCGCAAACGGTCTGCTAAACGTAACGGCCACCCGGGTATTGAGCGATCAGAAGATCAACAAGCAAGCCTGATCATACTTCTGCGAATACAATTAGTAATACTACCGTACAGTCCAGTCTCTTCATTTGATATATCGCATATCTCGTCTAGGGGTGGTAAACGTCAGACCCCAGTAACTCGATAAGTCGTGTTGATATGAGGCTCATAACGGGTCGAGAAACTACTGATAACACTTACCAGTATATCTCCGAAGCAGCCTTGGCCAAGGACTTCCTGTTATAGCCAATCGAGCACAGCGCAACATCAACTCCCAATACCGGGAGAGACGAAACCCATCCTATCGCTCATTGCCTCCATGTAATTCGGGACTGTACCCAAAAGCCACCGTTTTGCACGTTCTCTTGAACGTGGTAAGGTGGAAATCAAAGCACAGTGGGAATATAAATTGCAATATTATGATATGAACAAATACCCGCGTGATTGTGCATTTTTGGTTGATCGAAAGTGTCTTAGCTCTTTTCTCGAAAATCTTTTTGCAATAAATCAAATAAAGATAAAAAGGAAAAGGAAAATTTTTATTAGAGAACTTGCAACTTTAGCCGCAAATAAATCCTTGCACCAACCAACTTTCTTTCTTTCCCCCTTTCCTCTTACAACATGGGTACCCCACATAATAAATCACTTGCCGAACTTTGGTATCCTGAACCTAATTTTGCGTCGTTCGGCAATTTGTTCGATCAATTTAAAGACGATCCTTCCATGCCTAAAATATCTTTGAAAGATCAAATAGAGGCGTCTAGGAGAAACAATTCGACTTTTCAACCCACTTTGTGTCAACCAAGTCAATCTTTACCACCTCCATATGTTGATACCACTTTTTCAAGTCCTTCTGTAACTCCTAAACCGATGTCCATTGCTGAGCATATTGCTCAATCTCGTAGCCGATCTTTCACCTCTCTCCACACATCTAGTTCTAGGGATCAACAAGTCCATTCACCTTTTTATCCACATGTTGACCTTACTCCTGTCCACCCATCCAATTCCTACCAGTCCTACCCGACTTTCCCACCTTCATTAGACCCTGTTTCTACACAACCTTTTGGGAGTTTCACGTATCCAAACAATTTCGAATCTTTTACCGAAACCCCTTCACCACCCATGTCTAGTTTGGAACAGTCGTTGCAAGCTTATATTTTAGCAACAAACAAAATGGTTAGGAATGTGGAAGAGTCCATGGCCGCCCTTATGCAACTTAGTGAACCGATAGCTAGTTTCCAACTATCTCCAAATTTTCCAATGTATGAGGAGGCGGTTGGACAGAGTGAGAATTTGAGAGGATTTCCAAATCAAACCTACCCATACCCAATTCCACCCCACAACTCCGGTTTTCCATCGATTGTCCAAAATAGTTCACCAGTTGAAAATAAAAACGAGTTGTGTGAATTTGTAGTTCTTGATTTTCCAGATTGTGAAGAACTCCTTTCGAGTGAAACCGCACTTAATCCTTTCGATCTTTACACCTCCACTCTAGAACCTAAATCGATAAATATCCATGCTTTTGATGAGGTGTCAGAAAAAATTGATTTTCACTTGATTGAGGATATAGACGCCGGGAATATTTCGGATGATGAACCTGTCTATTTGATTGAAATTTTATGTTCAACTCATCACCCCGAGTCATTAGATGTTTCCCCCGAACCTCATATGCGTCTTGATTTTGATGATAATGGCATGGATGCGTTAAATATTGAAGAGAATTCTGAGGATAGTATTGAGGAGAGTTTTGAGGATCATATTAAGGTTGAACTATTTTTGTTTGATGTGTCTGATTTTCCAATTCATCCTCTTGACCCTTTAATTAAATCACCCTCCATCCTTTCCATCGTTCCGACTACGCACAAGATCACGCTTGACGACTGTGAGCTTGAAAACTTTTACTTTGAATCTGACATAGTTCTCATAGCCGATAACACGTACGAGTGTTTCACTTTTCCGGACGATGTTGATGACTCACCGCCCGAGTTTGAGTCCTTCACATTTTCAGATGAGTTAGTTGAACCATCAGACTCGGTTGCATACAGTCGTTTCGAACCATTAATGGAATCTTTCAAGTTCGAGACAGTTTATTACGGTGAGAATGAGACTATCCCTAATTCCCTTCCTTTCATCCTTCCTATCGTTCCGACCGTACAAGAGACCGTTACGCTTTCATCTCCTATACCAAGTTCGGCGTACCCATGCCTTCTTGCGAATCTTGAGGGATTTGACCCCATTGCACGACAAGTTGATAGATTAGCACAATCAGTTTTCACACATCGGTCATCACAAATTGCGCTAATTTATTCACTCGATTTACACCCTCAAGATCGTGCTACCCTTTTTTCTCCTTTCCGCCATTCTTCTCCTACACCGAGACCATATTCTACCCTTCTTCCTACACGGTCTCGCGTGTTTCTCATTTCTTTCTTCTACACCCCATTCTTTCACCAACTCGACTATTACCATGATAAGATTTTTGAATGGTTGGTGCTAACCTTTGGCTTGTGTAAGGCCAAGCTTAAGTTTGGGGGGAATCGTGTTGTATATATGTATATATATTTTTTTGTTTTCTTTTTCTATAAAAAAAAATTCAAAACAAAAAAAAACAAAAAAAAATTATAAATAAATAAACAGGGGAGTGCCGACATTCTCAACCCTCTTGGTGTAGCATGACAGTGAGGACACTGTCAAGTTTAAGTTTGGGGGTATGCTCGGTACGTCTTCTTCCTTCGCATTCATATGTATATTTTTGCATTTGCATATTTATTTGAAAACCTATAAAAATTGAAAATTTTCAAAAATTATAAAAATTATTGTATTCAATTTTGGCTTATTTGACTAGAGTTTGACAGATAGGTTAACTAGCTAGGAACAACTAGATCTTTGACGTAGTAAATTAAAAACCATAAAGATAACCTTCCTTAAAGTTTAGCGGTAGAAAGTATATTTCTTTGTAGTTTATTTAGAAATAGGCAAATTTTGAGTTCACTTCTTGGGCTAAATCGAAACAAAGGAAAATTATTGATATTTTTATTAGTGTATAAGTTTGAAAAATAATTCCTAGCTTAAGTCTAGATTATGAAAATGTATACCCTACAATTTGCACAATCGTACCTTGAAACTTGGAATAGTAGAAGAGACCTTGAAATGCTCTTGTCTGAAGTCCTTAGTACGAAAAAAATGAAATAAAAAAATACAAGTGTGAATAAAGAATAAAAAAAATGAACACTGGTTTTTGTGATTACTTAAGGCTGCAAAAATAGAAAAAATATTTAGCGAGGGTGCTTCATCACCTAGTGCCTTAGACCAACTGGTTTGGGAGTCACTGCTAAAGCCTCAGGTGTTGCAAGACTAGGAATTACGCTTTAAAAGTGCAAGCACATCTTGTAATCGGTCGTTGGTACCTCAAGAAGTATTAACGGTCGCATGAAGGATGTGTAAGCCGAATTCAATTAAAAATTCACCTATTAAGAAGTGCTTTGGACAACGGACAAGAGTATGATTGCTTGATTTGAATTTCCAAGTGTAGGGGTGATTTATACACACACGTGGGGATATGTGATTGGAGTTTAGATGAAAGAAAGGAGTGAAGAATAGAACTTGTATCTTTAATAGAGTTGATAAAAATTCCTAAGTGGAGATGGAACCCTAGAAGGAAAACTTAAGAGATGCCGAAAGCTAGGTAAGTCTATAGAACATATATAATCTTAAGTTAAATAATGAGGAAGTGTGAAGAATATGGGTGGATAATTTGCGGGTCGATGATAATAGAATTCCTTGTTAGAAAACCTAATTGGAGAACAAAAGTCGAAAAGCCAAATTGATAGGATTTTGTGGGTAGTATCCGCTGAAAACCCTCAGGAGACAACACTCCTCCTACTAGGGACACCTAGAGGTTTAACGGCTTGTTGCACGTGCTCAGTGCAATCGCGTTTCCCTGCGAAAGTGCGGTTAGGTTTTTGTAGTGAATAAAAAATAAGTTTGCTCGAGGACGAGCAAAAGATAAGTTTGGGGGTATTTGTTCAGACCATAATATTGCATTATTATATTCCCCATTCTTATTCTTTTTATAAATAAACAGATACTTTTGACGCATGTCTGCTACATGTTACAGGTTACAGGTTCTTGGAGCGAAAACAGTGAAAAAGACAAAAGATGATACAAAAAGGGACTTTTGACCAACAAATAGAAGGATCTTAATCAAGCCTACACAAAAGATCAGTACAAAGCAATGCAAGGTCCAAGATTTCGAAGCCACGGTTAAAAGTCCACCACAATTATTCACTGGAAAATCTGAAAAAGAACAGAAGCTATTTTAAAGAAAGAATTAAAGAATTAAGTAGCCCAAGATGACCAAAGCAAGCCCACAAAATATAAAAGCCCAATTCATCCTTTTGGCCGCGGAACCGCGGCCAAACCAGGACTTGGGCCGCGGTTCCGCGGCCGTGTGTTACACGTAGTGGGTCAAATTTTCCAGAAAGGTTTGCGGCGCATTGACTAGTCAACCTAAGGGCTATTTTTGTAATTTCAGACATGCGAATCAAATGTAACCTAGGGTTTCCTATCCTCTATAAATAGGAACTCTAAAGATTGTAATTTCTTATGCCTCCTTTTAATAACAAATTCATAATTTTTTATGGAGAGCATCAGTGCCTCTTTTCAATTCGTCTATTCAGATCTGACAACCCTGCGTAAATGTTTGGAGAGAGCCATCTGTAAAGTAAGTAGATTTATTTATTTTCTTGCCCTAGGTAATTTCAATTCCTGCCCTAGATTAAATTTAATTTCCTGCCCTAGTTAGATAGTTAGATCTTTAATTCAATTGCCCTAGATAGAATAATTAGGTTTTTAGATTTAATAATCAATCCGAACACCCATTGGAATTAACTTGTTAGCGCGATTAGGAAATTCACAACATCCCTGTGGACCGACCCGTATTCACCGGCTAGCTTCATGCGATGCCGTTCTTGATTGGGGTAATAGATAGTTTTTGAGATCAATCAGGAATCACACAAGACTCTATGACGATCTCGGGTCTACAGACTAACCTATACCAGTGTCACCACAGAACCGCTATCTGACGTGAGGTATAATACCATCCGGGAGTTCTCGGCGAGTCCGTCCAGTGTACCCAGTCTCCACTGAGCACCCGTATACTATTTCTGATGTCAAACACCAATGGATATAGGATCATCCATCGCCTATCTACATGGGTCGAGAAGCTATACGCTAGTCTACTCTGGTATATCGATGCCCTGTCTCGATACACCCACGACTAAGAACATATGAAGGATGTACTTAGCGACTACACTGTCCCCACTAGTATGATCTGCATCACAATCCTGGTAGTCAAGTACTCATCCTAAGGGCTTTATCAACATGTAATATAAAGACAATCAGTATACATGTTAAGATAAAGAGCAACCAGATAGAATACTATCATGTCGAGCAAGAAAGTCCTCCCTATATATGTCCAAGCATCCACTACAATATACATCGTATGTACAGTAATGGCCTCTAGGGCATACAAATAACTAACAATTTCCCACTTGCACTAGGTCCATCTGTTGTAGTATCTCATACCCAACAATCAGCAGTGGTTGAAGTATCTCATACTCAACCATCCCATAAAAGTCTCTCCTGGGAATAGGCCTTTGTGAGTGGATCCTCCGTGTTGTTCTCTGTGTCTACTCTCCTAACCTCGATCTCCCTGGAGATCATCCATCTCCATGATCAGGTGATACTGCCTAAGAATATGTCTGGATCATAGATGGGACGGGGGTTCCTAGGCCTAAACCACAACTCCATTGTCACACAATGGTAGGAACGAAGTTCATCTCATGAACTTGTGTACATCCAGACTACCTCTTTGGTAGCATCCTTGGTAGCAATGTATCCAGCCTTTATCGTCTAGTTTGCCACGGTATCTAGCTTGGATCTCTTCCAACATACCGTCCCTCCACTGAGGGTAAAGACAATGCCTGTGACTGACATTCAGTCGGCCTTACCACCCTGGAAGCTATCCAGTGATTCTCCCCAGGATCGATTGATACCATCTCACTACACCTAGTGAGAATCCTAACATCCACTTAGATCTATCTTATAGATCCAAATCCCAGGATTTAGGAGGTATCATCTTGATCCTATATGGAGAATCCTTGTGATAAGCGGAGATTGACCGAGTGTAGTATAGGAAACTCCTTTCCTATCAAGAGTATGCCATCCACGTACAATACGAGGATCACCACCATACTCCTTACTACCTTTTTGTATATACAAGGTTCATTTACCATTTTGATGAAGTCAAACTCTTTGACTACCACATCAAAACAGATGTTCCAACTCCGCGATACCTGCTTTAACCCATAAAGCAACTTGCACACGTTTCCGCTACTCCCACTGTCTACGAAGCCCTCTGGCTGTGTATTTATAGACGCTCTTTTCCCTTGCGAAGTTCATAGTTGTTTCCAAAAGCTCTTCTAAATCACCATTTAGAAAAGCAGTTATGACACCCAACCGCCAGATATCGTAGTCATGGTATGTAGCAATGGCAAGTAGGATCTGGATGGACTTAAGCATGGGGACTAGAAAAGGTTTCATCATTATCCATACCTGGTCGATGACGAGAACCTCTTACAACAAGTCTAGCTTTGAAAGTCTCAACTTTTCTATCTACACCAAGTAATCTTCTCAAGATATACTTGCTCCTGATAGGGATTTAACCTTTCAGATAAAGCAACCAAAGTCCACACTTTGTTGGTGTATATGGATTCCATCTCAGATCGCTTAGCATCCAGCCATTCTTATAGAGTCCCCATTCCTGATGGCCTGCACGAAACTGGTTGGGTCATCATCTCATGATGCAATCCTCTCTCCCACTGTCATAGAGAAAACCGAAGTATCTCTCAGGTGGGTGATGAACCTTACCAGATCGGCGGAGAGGCTGAGGTTCGTTGGGATCTATTGAATCTTCCGGTTCTACCAAATCTGCAGTTTGTATAGCTGGAACTCCTTCCAGTTCTACCTCATGACCACTAATTTCTTCACAAGAAATTCCCTTTCTAAAAGGTGGCATGCTGAGAAATAAAACACTTTGTGTTCCTCAGTGTGGTAGAAGATATTCCCTTGCGGATGCTTGGGATATCCAACAAACTTCCACAGAACTGATATTGCCTCGAGCTTGTCCAGATTTTGCTTTTAGACATAGGCCGGACAACCCAAAATCTTAACATCCTTAAGAGATGGGCTCTTCCCATACCATATCACATATGGAGTGGTAGGCACCTGATTTGGTTGGAACCCTATTCAATAGGTATACATCTTCTCAAGTGCATAACCCCCAAAAGGAAATAGGCAACTCAGTAGTACTCATCATAGAGCACACCATATCACATAGGATGTGATTGCTTCGCCCCGATACACCGACATGCTATGGTGTATACGGAGGAGTAATGCTGAGAGAGAATCTCATTCTCCTCTAGAATAGTCCAGGAATTCCATGCTTAAGTATTTTCCTCCCTGATCACATCATAGGACATAATACTTATACCCGTTTTTGGTTCTCTACTTCTAACTTATATTCTTTGAATTTCTCAAAAGGTTCAGACTTGTGTTTCAACAGGAACATATGTCCGAATCTTAAGAGATGATCAATGAATGTAATGAAGTACAAAGAACCAGTCCTGGCATGTGTAGACAGGGGACCTGCATACATCATCATGTATCAATCCCAAGAGTTCACTGACTCTTTCTCTGTTTCAAATAAACGGAGCTATGGTCTTTTTCTTTGTGACATGACTGGCAAATTTCACAAGATGTAAATTCAAACTCATTTAAATATGCATCTAAATGTAACTTAGCTAGTCGGGTCGCATTGATATGACCTAGTCTACAATACCTCAAGAAGAATTCGTTCATTTCTGAACTCTTCCTCTTGTGTGTGTTCTGTACGTTAAGAACTGTGGTTTGATTTAGAACGTATATGCTTTTAGATAACATGCCTGAACCGATCAACTTTTGATATAGGAAATGTTCAAAACATTATCCATCAATACAAAATTATATCCTTCTTCATCTTAATAAAGAGACTGATATGATATTGTATATCAGGTTCGGTATCTAATAACATTCGTTCAGAATCAATGTATTTGGTAATACAGGGTGATAACTGCCAACATACTTGGCTGCAACACTTGCACCGTTTCCAACTCTTGAAACTTATCAACCATTCTCAGTTCTCTACCTATCTGTAGCCCATGTAACATATTACATATGTGGGATCCTGATCCGGTATCACATACTCAGGATGTAGAGGATACTGAGAAACAGTTCTTGGTAATGAACACACCCGAAGAAGATGTATCAACATATACTTTCTTCGTTTGGGCGGCACGGGAATCCTGGTAATCCCTTATTCCTGCTCGGTCTTATAACAATTATAAGTTGGAGCGGGACCAACGTTCCCCAGTTCAGTATAACAAGCGGGTTCGGACAATACATCCATATTATTATCTTGATTAAGGCGTGACATGGTCGCTACCTGGAGAGAGAGAGAAGAAAACACTCAGCGTATGCTCTTGCAAGATTAGATTGGTTATTAATTTATCTAATCTGGATGGCTCCCACTGTTTTAGTCAAATCTTCCTTCAAACCCTAAAAAGAAAGACTAGCCGGGATTAATTACACCCTACAATTTTGCCAATCTTTCAGCAGGCCAGTGCCGGTACTTTGAGGGAGGTTCCCCGTGCTTTTGCACGGACCTAATTAAAATAAACCTCGTTTTCCCAGGGGCGTAACCCCGTTAACACCTTTCTAGACACCTACTTGATCGGCTAATTGTAATGTGTAAAACTCTCCCAGGAGTAACTCTTACTCGTAGCGGGTATCGGGATCCAACTATCTCATAGGAGGTATGCAATCTCATTGCAAATTTCAACACTTGAAATTCCCGATAATATTTTACCCCTAGTGTCCTATAACCTTGACGGAGGCCAACAAACCATAGTCCACTATTCAAGTTCAACCCGCACATTTCCCAATTGAATTAAACCTACCCGCACGACCTTTGATGGAGGCCAACAAAGTCGCACGACTACCCTAACTCAATCGCATCATATGCTTAAGCAGATAAGCATAAATAGCTACCGCACACTTCGCCTTGACGGAGGCCAACAAACATAGCACGAATACTATGAAGTACTTATCTGAAATGACGGAGGGCTACGATAGATTTTTAAGAAAACCCTTTGCGTAATGAACTTGATATCGTCGTAGAATCGAGTGAATTTTAAATGGAGTGTTTTTTGAGGCTTTTACTAGTTTTTCTAACGAGGTCACTCTCGGTGAAGGGATCTCGGCTCTTTCCTTATCGAATAAGGTGCAGGATATTTCACAAATACCACCATGCAAAGTAAAAACTATAAAAGCAATCAAAAGACAAACCGAGTTTGTAGCATCTGCTAGTTTCGCTAAAGATGTCACTCCCGGTGAAGAGATCTCGGCTCTTTCCTTATCGAATAAGGTGCTGGATATTCTATAAGGAATACCGCTATGCAAAGCAAGAACTAGATCTACCAGTTTTTAAAACAAGTTTCTACAACATCTTTATGTTTCTTTTATTTCATTAATCTCATTAATGAAGTCCCATTTATTATGCTTCCCAAACATCAGATATGAAACAAAAGCAGCAATATTAATTATATCTCATATATATAATATATAGGCATTCGTCTGAACATATCACAGTGATCACATCACAGATTAGCAGAAGATACCATATGAAATATTGGATATACTAGGATTTCCGGGTTTTATTTTAAGCCTGTATAAAACACGGATTCCACGGTCGTGATGAATAACCAATCCCACACCCCTAGACCCCTACGAGAGCGGCAAGCAACCCTACCAATTCTAGAGTTAGGAGACCCGGTATCGACTCCTCGAGATGGTCTCCCACTGGACCCTAGAACCCGGTTACTTGTGCTCCCCGCCTTGGGTCTATCCTAATGCGGAAAAGTAAATAATATACAATGGTGACATCATCCTCAATCCGGAAGTGCCCCAATAAAATAATATTACATACAAAGAATTTTACATGAATGGAAATGAAAAACTCTCATCTCACATAAAACCCACGGCTATTCAAAACACGATGATCCAATATAACATATCATAGCAACACATAACATCACACGTCATCAACGTAAGTAAATATGCGTATCCCAATTGTCGTTGACATATAACACCGAAACCGGCGATACACCACATATTACACTTACGGTCGCAGAAAGAAAAGTGAAAAACTAGAACAGTTGGAATCCGAAACCACCTTAGACATCATAAACCCAATATATCACATATATTGGATTTCATGCCTAACCAATTGAATTCCTTAGACATCACATGCCTAACAATTATAAACCCCGCATTTTAGTCTCGATATTCAAAACACCTTTCAATATCAAGTCGGGAAATTCAACAATATTCCCGAAATCCTGATCGAACGCTCGTTGGAAACTTTAGTAGACGGCCGCACCCCCCGATGCCGTCGAAGAAGTGCACTAAGGCGGAACACCGCTGCCGCGAGCACCCGAACGGATGCTTTTGGCGACGGGGTTCTCCTACAGTCACTTGGTTGGGGCTATGGGACGTGGCTATCTAATAATGTTACTCGGCGAGTATCCGCGTACGCTACGTGATTGAGACGGACTTTTGATCACATCAAAATCCCCTGGCAACCGATCAAATGAGACTAAATTGCTAGATTTATAACATTCAAATTAGTTATCTCATAACTACTTGTGGATTCCAAATATTGTATCCAATCACATGATACCCAGACGACGTTAAACTTTTTGATGGATTCATCAAAGTCCCATAATTTCCTGACAGCTCAACACTTGAGCACAGTTTTAGTAATACCCAGAATATACCACAGTACCTATGCACCAGCCGTAGAAGGGCAAACCCAAGCCTCACTCATGTCACCACGGAACTACGGCAGACCCTAGGGTTTGACCGCGGTTCTGCGATCCAAAAAAGTCGAGTTAGGGTTTCATTCTTCTAGAGGGTTCATAGGATTACTTGCATATTTTTCCGAATACGTTAAACTTGGAAAAATGGGTTTTTGACATTCGATCGAACTTTTTAACTTCGTCTAGACAACATGCGAATAACCCGAAACAATGTTAAAACTAATAACCCGAAACAATGTTAAAACTACGAATACGAAACACTCCGAATTGCTTATAGTGTAAGATTACATCACATGAAAAATTAGCAAAAACAAACAATACCTGAAACACCAAAACCAAGCCACTAGAACACACCAAAAAATTAAGCCCCAAACACCATTAGTGGCCGGCGAGCTCGGAAACCCTAGCAATATGCTCGGCCCAATTACGACGAGATGAGCTAATTTTTCTTGTGTGTTCATGATGCATCTTATACAACATTTTGCACTTGTTTAAAAAATTTTCTGAAAGCTTTTTAAAATCGACAGAAACTTGAGTTTCCGTTTTTCAAGTTTTGGAGTATTTCAGTTTCGTAATCTTAACAAAATCTGTATAAATTTCTAGCATGGCTCTGATACCACTGCAGGGTTAGTTAGCACGACAACAAGGTTTCGGAGGCATCGTCCATGCCAAATTCAAAAATTTGCCGTTCTAGCTAACCCTAATCCTAAAATCGTATACTAGAAATCGACGGAATAACATATGTAAACACTTTACATGCTAAGTGAGCAAGGAATACAACCTTTGTAGACCGATCCTTCACTTCAATAGCTCCATGTAGTAGTCCCTTCGCTGCGATCGTGAACTCCGGACTCTAGAGAGGCTCCCATGAATAAACGAACATGCTTGCTTCGAAGACTTCGAGGCCGAAGATGATCTACGTTGAGGAGACACTAACCCAAGCTATCTCTTCACTAACTGTGGAATTAGTGAAGCAAACACCCTATACTAAATGGCAAGTAGTAGAGGATGATGAAGTAGGAAGTGGGCCCACTTTAGATTTGATTTTCTCACACTTTTTCTCATACCTCTATTGAAGCTAGAAAGCTTTGAGGAAGAAGAAGAAGAAGAATGAACTCATCATATGAATTGTTGTGTGAGGTTAGAAATGAAACCAAGGGTTAAGCATGTCATGCTTAACCCTTGTAGAGAGTTAACCATGAGCTAGGGTTAAAGGTTAGGTCAAGAAATATCTTAAGCTAGACAAAGACAATGGACAAAGTCAAAGATGCCTTGAAGTTTCTACAAGCTTTCAACAAATATCATCCATGAAAAATATCCACAATATTTCAATTACTTAATGATAAATTATAAACCCTAATCTTAACCCTATCATGGTTTAACCCTCATTAACCCTAGTTGCATTTGTAACCTAGTATGATACATTTAACATACATCACATATACATCAATGTATCCAAAGTGAGAAAAGAAATCATAAGTGAGCTAATACTAGTTCAGTAATGTAATATATCAAATATATAATTATACATTAAATTATTAAATCAACACTTGATTTAATAATCCGGCTATATCACATATAACCGCATAATATCATAATTTAACATCTTATCGAATCAACACTTGATCCGATAACCCGGCTATATCACATATAACCTATCATATCACACATCGTGAGAATATAATACAGTATATCATATTGTATCAATCTCGGTTCCGCACATATAACATATGTGCTCCTACTCCGTTTCGCTTGAGCCAGGAAACCCCTGTATAGGACTCTAAAGACTCATCAATACGCCGGCAGTAGGTGATGATCATATCAAACACCCACAAGCCGCAAGCGGTCTGCTAAATGTAACGGCCACTCGGGTATTGAGCGATCAGAAGATCAACAAGCAAGTCTGCTCATACTCCTGCGAATCCAATCAGTAACACTACTGTACAGTCCGGTCTCTTCGTGTGATATGTCGTCTACGGGTGGTAAACGTCAGACCCCAGTAACTCGATAAGTCGTGTCGATATGAGGCTCATAACGGGTCGAGAAACTACTGATAACACTTACCGGTATATCTCTGAAGTAGCCTTGGCCAAGGACTTCCTGTTATAGCCAATCGAGCACAGCGCAACATCAACTCCCAATACCGGGAGAGACGAAACCCCTCCTATCGCTCATTGCCTTCATGTGATTCGGGACTATACCCAAAAGCCACAATTTTGCACGTTCTCTTGAACGTGGTAAGGTGGAAATCAAAGCACAGTGGGAATCACACAAGACTCTATGATGATCTCGGGTCTACAGACTAACCTGTACCAGTGTCACCATAGAACTGTCATCTGACGTGAGGTATAATACCATCTGGGAGTTCTCGGTGAGTCCGTCTAGTGTACCCAGTCTCCACTGAGCACATGTATACTATCTCTGATGTCAAACACCAATGGGTATGGGATCATCCATCGCCCATCTACATGGGTCGAGAAGCTATACGCTAGTCTACTCTGGTATATCGATGCCCTGTCTCGATACACCTACGACTAGAAACATATGAAGGATGTATTTAGTGACTACACTGTCCCCACTAGTATGATCTGCATCACAATCCTGGTAGTCAAGTACTCATCCTAAGGGCTTTATCAACATATAACACAGAGACAATCAGTGTACATGTTAAGATAAAGAGCAACCAGATAGCATACTATCATGTCGAGCAAGAAAGTCCTCCCTATATATGTCCAAGCATCCACTACAATATACATCGTATGTACAGTAATGGCCTCTAGGGCATACATATAACTAACAGTGAGAACCTGAACCGGTATCTAATACCCAGGAAGCAGAGTTTATAGAAAAACAGTTTTTTGTCACAAACACACCTGAAGCGGAAGCACACCATGCTTCTTCTTCTTGAGATCCAAGTACTCAGTACAGTTGCGCTTCCAGTGTCCCACTTTGTGGTAGTAAAAACATTCCCCTTTCCCCGATTCCCCAGCCGTGGACTTGTCTTTCCCCTTAGCCTTTTTAACTCCATCTCTAGGTTTGGTGGGTTTCTTCTTTATCTTTCCCTTGGCCTTGGCCTTCGGGCGAGAGGAGGAAGATGGCCCAGCAATCAAAACGGGAGTCTTCACTGCTTTGAGCGTGCTCTCTGCATTTCTCAACATATTGAGAAGTTCAGGTAGTGACTTCTCTATGTTGTGCATGTTGAAGTTAACTACAAATTGAGCAAAGGCAGGGGGAGAGACTGTAAAATAATATCAATATATTGTTCGTTTTCCATTGTCCATCCGAGGTCCTCAAGTTCTTCTATAAGAGCTATCATCTTCAGAACATGGTCACCTACTGATGTGCCAGGAGCCATCCGCATCTGAAACAGCTTTCTAGATACCCTGTATCGTAGGACACGAGATTGCTCCCCATACAACTCTTTTGTATGGAAAAAAATGGATTGGACATCCATCTGCTCGTGCTGCTTTTGATGTGTGTTATCCATCGATGCAAGCGCGAGGCATTTGGCCGTGGCACAGTCAGTGTCTCATGTCTTTCGCATTTCTTTATCCGCAACTAAAGATTTAGGACCTGGGATGGGTGGGGCTGGGGCCGTGAGGACATATGATACCTTATCATAAGTCAAGGCAATGTTAATGTTCCTCAGCCAGTCTTTATAATTGGTCCCATTCAGTTTATTTTTATCTAGTAGAAGCTTGAGTCCTGTCATTGGTATTTGCCATTAAGAGAGAGAAAAGAATACACTCTGCGAAAGCTCTTGCAAAGATCAGATTGGTTATTATCTTATCTAATCGATGTCTCCCACTGCTTTTATCAAATTTTCCTTCAAACCTTAAAAGGAAAACTAGCCAGGATTAATTACATTCTACAACTTCGCTAACCGTTCAGCCATGCCAGTGTCGGTATTTGAGGGAGGTTCCCCGTGCTTTCACACGGACCTAATTAAAGTAAACCTCATTTCCCAGAGGCGTAGCCCCGTTGACACCTTTCTAGACACCTAATGGGTTAGCTGACTGTAAAGTGCAAAACTCTCCTGGGAGCAACTCTTGCTCACAGTGGGATCGGGATCAAACCATCATATGGAAGGTATGAAATCTCATTGCAAATTTCAACTCTTGAAACTCCCGATATGGTTTTTACCCCTAGCACTTATGACCTTAACTATGGTCAACAAATCACAAGCACTAGTCAAGTTCTACCCGTCATTTCATGATTAATTAGATCCACCCACATGATCCTTAACTATGGTCAACAAAGTCATATGAATGTCCTAATTAATCTGCATCATATGCAGTGTAGGAAGACATCACTTAGCTACTGTACACTACGCCTTAACTATAGTCAACAAACGTAGCACGAATACTAAGTACTCTACTTTCTAAAATGATGGAGGGCTGCTGATGGTTTTTAAGAAAACCTTTAACGCTTTGAACTTGATATCATTGTAGAATCAAATGGTTTTTCAAAAGGAGTGGCTTAAGCTCCGCAATTTTGAAATGTAGCTTTTTCGTAAAAAGCCGAGTGGGTTTCAAATTTGATTCTACAACATCTTTTAGGTTTATTTTTCTTTACATTAATCTCATTAATGTAGTCCCATCATTTAAGTCCTTAAGCCAAACACAGAAAAGAAACGAAAATACAGCATACGCTTATGCCACCCGCATTCGCCACAATGTTCCGTTATGCACCGTTAGGTTACTTAACTAACGGCATACCGGGACAGGACTAGCGCGGATGCAAAACATAAGCAACGTCTACTATATATTTCATATATAATATTGCATTCATCTCAGATATATCAAGTGATCACATCACAGAATATAAGCAGCAGAAACACATATATGAAAATATAAGATATGCTAGGATGTTCGTATTTTGTATTTAGCCAACAATAGAAAATACGGATTCCACGGTCGTGATGAATAGCCAATCCCACACCCCTAGACCCCTACGAGAGCGGCAAGTGACCCTACCAATTCTGGAGTTAGGAAACCCGGTCTCGACGCCTCGAGATGGTCTCCCACTGGACCCCAGAACCCGGTCACTTATGCTTCCCACCTTGGGTCTATCCTAATGTGGAAAAGTAAATAATATACAACAAAGGTGACATCATCCTTAACCCGGAAGTGCCCCAATAAAAGAATATTATATACAATGAATTTTACATGAATGAAAAGTAAAACTCTCATCTCACATAAAACCCCCATCCATTCAATCACGACGATCCTATACATCATATCTCAGCAACACATAACATCACATGTCATCAACGTAAGCAAGTATGCGTACCCCAATTGTCGTTGACATATAACAACGAAACCGGCGATACACCACATACTACGCTTACGGTCGCAGAAAAGAAAGTGAAAAATTACAACAATTGGAATCGACATTGCCCTTAACATCATAAACCCGGGATATCACATATCCAAAATTTCATGCCTAACAATGTAAGTCTCGCATTTAGGTCTCGTCCATGAAAACACCTTTTCAATATAAGTCGGATAATTCAACAAGATTTCCAATTATTCCCGAGACTGAAATGCTAGATTTACACGCAACATATAAATGTAGATTCCAATTATTGTATCACAATATCATATACTAGGCTCAGTTAAAACATTCGATCGAACGATCAATCACCCAAAGAATTCTCAGAAAGCTCAACACTTAAGCAATTTAAAATACATCAGAGACTGCTATTAGCACATATGGGCCAGCACAAGAAGGCACAGTCCAGGCCTCATTAACGGAGCCGCGGAACCGCCGCCAAATGACCATTTTGGCCGCGGTTCCACGGTCGTTTAGTCGAGTTAGGGCTTCGTTCTTCCTGTGGGCCCATACAATACCCTGCACGATTTTCTGAGTATTTTTAATATGAAAAAAATCCAACTTTTTGAAAAATTTCCAGAGAGCTTCGGGCGTCGTATTTCGTTCGTTCGAGGTTTGTAACGTCGTCTAGATTACTCTAAAGCTCTAGCTTGGCTCTGATACCACTGTTGGGTTTCCATAGCACCTAATCTAGGGTTTAGAAGCATCACACATGCCACTTTAAAATTTAGAGTGGTGCTAAGCAAACTAACCATGAATCTTGAACTAGAATGTTTAGAGTAACAACACTAGTATCACATACAAATAAGAATCTAACACTAAGTGAAGAGAATACAACCTTTGTAGTTATCTTTACTTGACTCCTTGGATCCTTGAGAGTTTGAACGGGCTTTTTAATGATCTTCCAAATCCACGATGATCCACCCGGAGTACACTTTGTCCAAGCTCCTAGCTCCACTTGATCAAAAGACGAAGATGAAGCTAACACTCTAAACTATTTGGCTAGACTAGTGTAGAATGATGATGTGGTTTGTATTCCCACTTCAAAAGCCTATCTTTTTATCTCACTCTCACTCTAGAAAAATCAAGAGAGGATGAGAAAAGAGGATGAATATGATGGCAAGCTTGAGCTCAAAGAGATAATGATAATGATAAAAGAAAAATGAGAATGAAATAATATGTATATTAAATCATTCTCACTTGTAACCATGGGTTAATAAATATCTAGATATTTATTTTGGAGCAATAAGAGCCATAGAAAATTAACTCATGATTAATGCAAGGTTAAGTGTAGAGAATGAAATATCAACCATGAATTAATTCTATTTCTATTTAACTCAAAAATAAATATAAAGATAATTACTACCATGTGAGTCTTGCATTGCCACCATTTGTGTATCAACAACCATGACACACAAGAATGTATGCATGTATGTGTGCATGCACATCATCATGTGCATCAACATAAACATATGCATACAAGAAAGAAAAGGGTTTAAACAAAGTGAGCTATAAAGTCAATGTTAAATCAACACTTGATTCAACAAACCGGTCATATCACATACGGCCTGACCAATAGTAAATCGCCCGATTAATATACGGTATCACATACACGCATTTAATCGGGTTCCCGCGCATATCTCATATGCACACCACATCGTTTCGCCTGGGCTAGGAAACTCCTCCGTGGGACTCTAAGACTCGTCAATACGCCGGTAGTGGGTGACGATCATATCGAGCACCCCCAAGCCGCAAGTGGTCAGCTAAACGTAATGGCCACCCGGGTATTGAGCGATCATAAGAAAACAAGCGAACCTGTCAAAACTCCCGTCGAGCCAACTGGTAACACTACCGTACAGTTCGGTATCTTCGTCAGATATGCTGCATATCAAGTCTAGGGATGGAACCGTCTACCCAAATAACTCAATAAGTCATGCCGATGTATGGCCTATAATCTCTTCGAGAAACTACTGATAACACTTATCAGTAAATCTCATCAGCCCTGGCTAGGGACTTGCTGATATAGCCAATCGAGCACAGCGCAACATCAACCCCCAATACCGGGAGAGACGAAACCCCTCCTATCTCTCATTGACTCCATGTGTCTCGGGTCTGAACCCAAAAGCCACCTGTTTGCATGACTCAGTAGAGCCGTGGTAGGGTGGTAATCAAAGTACAGTGGGAGAACACACAAGACTGTATGACGATGTCGGGTCTACAGACTAACCTGTACCAGTGTCACCTGAGAACTGCTATCCGACGATAGATATAATACTATATAGGAGTTCTCGGTGAGTCCTTCCAGTGTACCCAGTCTCCACTGAGCACCCGTATACGATCTCGATGTCAAACATCAATGGATGTGGGAACATCCATCGCCCATATAGGTCTAGTATCATATACGCCAGTCTACTCTGGAATATTGATGCCCCGTCTCGATACACCCACGACTAGGGACATTTCAGGATATGCTTATAAACTACACATGTCCTACTAGTATGATCTACATCATAATCATAGTAGTAAAGCAAATATCCTCAGAGCTTTATCAACATGTACAAATGAATAAAAGTATGATCAAGTGAACATGTCAGATAAAGAGTAACCAGATAGCATACTATCATGTCGAGCAAGAATGTCCTCTGAATATATATACATATATAAATACATCCACTAACAAATAATGGCCTCTAGGGCATACATATATCCCATACATGCCACATGTCCGCCGCAGGGCGACGGGACGCGAAGGGTTGTCATTCGAATCCGAGTGAGAGGGAGGCATCCCATGGTTGATTGCCATGTAGAGTCCTTATGGTCGTTGGGTGCGACGCTTCATTTCGGCGAGAATGGATTTGGGCCATTGGATGTTTTCTTGCTGAGTGTATAAATAGGGGATGCCATTCCTTGGCAGATATTTTGCCCTAGTCGTTTCCTGCCATCTGACGATTGCCCGGCGCACCTTTGCTTAGGTTGGAACTTCAGCCAAAAACCCTTCTTCGACCAATTCTTCTTTGAATCAGGTTAGATGTCTTCTTCTGAAATATCCGTAGATGTAGTTGGGGTTGAGTCGGGCGATGAGGCTTCAGCTTCTAAAGTCGAGTCCAGTGGGTCTTCTTTCTCCTCGGCTTCCGATAGCCGAGAAAGTTCTTCTTCCTCTTCCTCTTCATCTTCTGCATCGGGCTCGCCCCCCAGGGGGGCGATACCCTTGTCCTTCGTCGTCGGGGGGCGAAGAGGGCCCTCAAGGTGCGCATCGAAAATACTCGCGATGTGCCCTCGATTTTGAATCGCTTGGATGAGCTTTCCGATATCCAGGCTCGTTTCTACGTTCCCCTTAGCTATTCACTTGTCTGGCCAGGGAGGGCGAGCGGGCAGACCAGGTGTAGGGAAACGAGATTGCCCTGTACCTGAAAGCGTTCCGGGTAGGGATGTGTCTGCCCTTCTCACCTAAAGTTTGCGCCATACTCCATTGCTTCCGTCTCGCTCCGTGCCAGCTAGCGCCGAATTCGTAGAGAATCCTCCTCGGGTTTCTGGTCCGGTTGAAGATTGATCGGATTCCTTTCGACTTGAGCCTTCTCCTCTCCTTTCATTGTTATAAGAATCATCCTGGTAGCAGCAAGGATGAACCGATCTGGGTGTACCTTTCTTTTAAAAAATATAAGTGTAGGGCAGCCGGGTCTGGAGTAGTGGTTGCCCCTTCTTCCATCGATGAATAGAAGGAGAAGTTTGTTTTTGTCGGGCCTTCGGAGGGTGAGGATTTGCCTGTACCCACCAAGTGGCATAAGGCCGATTGCTCTAGGGTCAAACAGTCGAATGCCCCAGAGGCGAGGGTGGTGTCGCAGTGGGAATCGATCCAGCGGGCTGATGTCTTGCTTTCCAAGCAAGTTTTGAGCTGGGCGGGACTCAGTCCCGCGCGCTTTGGGGGTAAGTTAGGGCTTCGCCGATCTATTTAGATTTATCATAATTTTATTATAATTTTGCTGGGTTTTTTTGTCACTGGCTACCTCATTTCTTTTTCTTATGTGTATTCTGTCGAGCCGATAGATCGCTCGAAGATCACTGCTGCCATGGCCATTAAGGCGCAAGGGAGGAAGTGCGGTGGCGCGAGCTCGTCCCGTTCCGCACCGAGCACGGCTCCTCGGCAAGCCCCTTTCACTAGGGTTTCCGCAGCCCCTCCCATTTCGGAAGAACGCCCCGGAGGAGGGCAAAAGCATGCACGGGATTCGGCGCCTCAGGCCAGGACAGAGGTGCTGCCTTTTACCGAATCTTCACTTAAGAGGCAGAAGAGAGTGGTTACCCGACCACCCCCGGTCGGGATTGTTCCCCCTCCGAAAGATGGCACAAGACTGACGTCTTGCCTGAAATTCAGGGCAGATGCGAATTGGTGCTATCCGTCCACCTCTCCGAAGATGCCAAGTTGATTTATGGCACCATGTATCGAAGGTTTAAACGGATGCGGCCGATGTAGCAGACTTCGTCAGATTCTCCCTCGCTTGAGGGGTTTTTGATTGTGGGGACGCTCTTCCCTGCAGGCGCAAGCCCCTGCAGTTAATTACGCTACCGCATCGCGATAACAACTTTCTCCTTCTCCAGATGGTCACTTCGTGTCGTGGGTGTTTGTTTTGTTTGTGGTTGCCCGTGGATTGTATACGGAGACTAAGTTATGTTGTCGCCCGTAGGGCGTGGACTATTCCAAATCCGTATCTTTCTTAGATTTGGGTTTGGGGGTTGGGTTTAAGGATACGTTAGTCTCTTTTGAGACTAAGATCAACTTAAACGTTTGTTAAGGATACGTTAGCCTAAATTTTAGACTAAGATAGACTTAACAGGATCGTTTAGATCCGACAAGAGAGCAATTGGGCTCTATTTTTTAGTTTAATGACATTGCGGTCGATTACCAGTTTAAGGGCCTGGTGGTCCAATGTTAGTTTTAAGACATCGCGGTCGAGGTTAAGGACATCATAGTCCATGAATTTAAGGACTCCACAGTCCATTATTAGTTTTAAGACATCACGATCAAGGTTAAGGACATCATAGTCCGTGGAATTAAATACTCCACAGTCCATTATTAGTTTTATGACATCACGGTCAAGGTTAAGGACATCATAGTCCATGGAATTAAGGGCTCCATAGTCCGTTGTTAGTTTTAAGACATCGCGGTCGAGGTTAAGGACATCATAGTCCATGAGTTTAAGGACCCCACAGTCCGTGAAATGTATGGTTGTTGGGACCCGTTACCTCTTTGAAGATGTTGAGAGATTACAACGACAAATATCAAAGGGATGAAGAGATGTACCCTTGAACCAAGGTGGATTAAATGATCTGTAGCCCAGTTTGGAACCAAGACCAATTAATTATATTATGAGCACATTGGCTCAGTTAAGTCTGGATTGAGGACTTATGGCCAATTTGGGCTAAGTACAATTAAGTTTGACATATTGTCCCTTTGTTGGACCATTAGTCTATTTGTCTTGTTTCAGGCCCACATTATTTAGCAATGCTAAACAAAAGTTTGAGGGCTCTGATAACATTTTTATCTGTGATTGAGCAGTAGACATTAGAGCTCTGATTTTTACTCAATTTTGAATGGGAGGCTTTGCCTCTGGAAGATTAACCAATTTGGTTAAAACTAGTGTTAAACACTAGATAGCAATAGTGTTAAAGCTCTCAAGTTAGTGCTAAACACTAGAAGGTAACAGTGTTAAACACTGGAAATATAGTCCCCAAATTAGTGTTACATACTAGAAAACACTGGGTATAAGTTCTCGAATTAGTGTTAAACACTAAAGGAAAAGGGGTCACGTGTGAACACGTGAGGGCGCCCAAAGGTAGGACCAGATTCATTTTCTTTGTTCTGCAATTAAGTGTTAAACACTTTTATTTTTATTTTGAGCATCACGTGTTGACACGTGATGGAGATTTATATACTGATTATTAAAGCACTTGCTAAGGGCTCACGTGGGAGCACGTGAGAGCGCCCAAAGCTTCTATTTCCTTTGCTTTTTCTTTCTGTGTTTCGGGGGTCACGTGGAGCACGTGAGGCGTTGCCTCTGAGTTCTTCCCTTCTTATTTCTGGGGATCTTTTCAGTGGTCACGTGGGGACACGCGACCTTAGTCTTTTTCATGCACAGAGATCATCTTTAGTCTCTTTATTTTATTCTGAGAATTAAATTCTCCGTAGGGTTAAACCCTAATTATAACTTTGGAGGAATTAAATTCCTATTGTGAAAGAATTAAATTCTTATGTAGGGTTAAACCCTAATTTCTTTTAGAGGAATTGAATTCCCATATATGTAAAATAATTAAATTCTTATATAGGGTGAAACCCTGATTCTGTCTTAGAGGAATTAAATTCCTGTTAATCTGAGAGAATTAAATTCTCAATTAAGGTTAAACCCTAGTTTCATCCATCTTGAAGGAATTAAATTCCTATAATTTTGGGAGAATTAAATTCTCAAAACTTAATTCCCCCTCTAAGTTTAGGATCTGCATGGCAAGATCTCGACCTGATGAGAATTAAATTCTCAACTTATGGGGAGATGTGCTCTGTGCAGATCTTCAACCAGAAGAAGAACTAAGTTCTTTTTGTAGAAGAGTTAAACTCTTAGATTGAGAATTAAATTCTCCCCTTTCTTTTCTTACCTTGGGTTTTTCTTTGTAGAGAATTAAATTCTCCTCTCTTTTCTCTCTGAAATTTCAAGATTCCAAAACTCTATATAAAGTTTGCTCTCTCAAAAATTCCCCTTTCTCTTCTCTTGGCTCCTATTTATAGGAGGAGGAAAAGAATCAATTTGTTTAGAAAATCTTCCACTGAAAGATTTGATTTGTTTTCATCATTAATCCGAGCCTTTAGATTATTAGGTGAATTTTATTCACCGCTGGATGTTTAATCCAAAGATATTCTATTTGTTATTTCTAGTGAGATTTAGGGGAAATCTTTCCTTGTCTAAAATTTTTCCATAAATTGGTAATATTTAATCACCCCTGAATTTTTAATCCAACGGTTCTCCTTAATCCTTTCCCATTTGGAAATATTTTAGAGGAATTCATAATTTTAATTCTGTTAAACTGTGAGGCTTTTAAAGCCAGTCACGTACTGACACGTGACCCTTGGTCACGTGTGAGCACGTGATCCCCAATTGAGTCCTCTTCTTAGCGTTCACTTACGCTTCAGCTTTAACCATCACGTGTCAACACGTGACCATTGGTCACGTGTGAGCACGTGACACCTCAACGAGGTATTTCCTTCATCCGTTTGTTATTTTGTGTCTGTTTTGATTGTCACGTGTCAACACGTGACCATTGGTCACGTGTGAGCACGTGATACCTCGTTGAGGTATTTTTTCTGACTTTTAGAATTAAATTAAATTCTTTTAAGCTGTAAGGCTTTCAAAGCCTGTCACGTGCTGGCACGTGACCTTTGGTCACGTGTGAGCACGTGACCCCCAATTGAGTTATTTTTCAGCAGTTTGTTTTCTCTTCTGTTTGATGAAGTTTTAACCATTACGTGTCATCACGTGACCATTGGTCACGTGCCAACACGTGATACCTCATTGAGGTAATTCCTGATTTTTTAATCAGGAAACAGGGATATAGGTGCAGGAGGGTGACTTCTGCATCGAGGTGCCTTCGGGGATTTTAGTGGCTGACAGTTTACTGGCGGACACGGAGAAGGCGGCAGGGGCCAAGGTTCCCTGAGGCACCATGAAGGCTCATGTGGCGGTGATAGCTCAGGAGGCCGTTCAGGTCGGTAACTTTCCCAAAATTTCTCCAAGTGTTTTTTCTCTGTTTAGCTCCTAAAACGGTTCATGTTTTCCGCAGGTCCTCCAGCATTGCATCCTTCTTGCCACCATGAAGGCCAAAGAGGTGGCCCCAGCGATGAAGAAGACCGGTGAATCTTCCTCGCGAGAGGAAGAGCTCCTCTCCCAACTTAAATAGGTGGATGATAAGGCAGCCCTCCTAGACTCGAGCTTGGTCACTGTCACGACCCGAAGGTACGGAACATGACTGGCACTTAAATTATGAAACGTCTCAAGGCATACGTAATCTAAGTAAGCCAAAGCTCAGAAAATTAAAACCGTTTGACGATTAGAGTGAATGAAAACTTGTTTTAAAGCAAGTGATTTTAACAAAATAAGTGGCATTAAACATTTAAAGGCAACATCAGATTTTCCCGAAAATTTCGGCAGAGTCTCCTTTGTAAATTCTGGCCCCCAAATGGGTACAACATATGAAAGTACATATAAATGATGAAATAAGGCATCCCTAAGCGGGAGCTAGCTCTTCGCCAAATGCGGAATCATAATCACATGCAATATGTATATCAAAAGTGCGAAATAAGCATCTGAAAGTAAGAAATGAGAAACACCACGTCGGCTCAAGTGAGCATAGACACCAACATCATAAATACAAGTCCCACGAGTCTCACCGTCTAGTCAAATATACAAAGGTAGATGGAGTATACTAGATATAAATAATATACATGATGGAATAACATAGTCTCGCAACCCACCTATGAGCAAAGCTGCAAATCGATGCAATGAAGCAAAAGGAGAAAGTACGCCCGCTGCTACTGTGCTGACGGATCGAACCTGCAAGATACTGTGGAACAGTGAGGGTGAGTTGCCAACTTGTGAGTAGCAAGTAACTTCTAATAAGACTATCGTAAGCATGTACGCAAATGCGTCTCAACCTACGCATATCGATATAATACGATGTACTAACATGCATGCAACATGAATGCATAATCAAACACGAAACCTGAATAAGTCTGGTATGAGAAAATCTTTGTTCTTATCTTAGAAAAACCTCTATGCAATAAACTGAAGTATCATCAATGAAATCAACAGAAATACGTGTCAAGCATCGACACAATATATATATATATATACCAATATCTCAATGTCTCAATATCTCGGACTCCGTCAGTCCGGATCGACCAATATCATCAAATCTCACGACTGCGTCGGTATCCTCCGGATATCCGCCGCGTCAAAATAACCGGTCGGTAGTACTCCCCTGCCAGGCTCAACGCCATCTGTGCAATCTTCTTGTCCCTATGTGCCGCACCGGGTCCACCATGTACCCGCAGACGATGCATCCCCCTCCTCGAATCGGGTATATGATACCGCTCAAGAACCGAGAAAACACATGGTGGACGTCGCGCACTTCATATCTCGAGAAAACCGCAATTTATACTTTAAAATGATAATAGGTTTATAAAATCCTTGCGGTTTTCCCCAAAATCCATAAATCTCATAAATACTGAAATCATCGAGAAGAAATCACGATATGTAAACATGTCGGTGATGATGGATGTCTATGATACGATAGTATATATCATGCGAAGTGCGGGCGTAAGCTATGCCTGAATCATGATGCAATGAGGTATGTATATATGACTAACAATCCTGCGTATCCATCTTGATGAAATGACTATACAAGTACAAGTCTACAGATCATATATGATGCAATGTACAGATACCGATTCTAAGCAAGTTTTATAGTGTTCGTGACATAGCAATTACCAAGGGCGTATGTGTACGCATGAATAGTGCACGTACGGCATGAACCAATGGTAATAGTGCAAGTGTCCTATGAGATAATATCATATATATCCATAATGATGCAATGCTATGAGATGGGTAACTAGGAGACTACGCATATAAATACGAACACTACAAGTAATCCCGACCATCGGGTGCCTCGCACCATCCAGATGATTCCCCCGTAGATGTGTACATCTACTCACCGGGACGCCTCGGCTAATCTGGTTCTTTCAGCTCTGCCATTTCCGTTCCATATCCGACGCCTCTGCACCCGATCCTAGAAACATACACAAGGAAATAAGAGAATAATTATATAAATAGTCGCGGCTACAAACGATACACATCAACCACACGCGATAACTAGATGCGCACACACCTGGTGCACAAAACACGCTCACGACAATGCCACAAACCACAACTTGGGTCGCTAAACGTGACAACCACCAAGCCTAAAACCCAAACGCGCATTCACAACACACTAAATATTATAAGATATAGGTAGTAAACCATCAAAGCCTTAAACTTACTTCAAAACGATTTATTCCAAAAACCTAGCAAGCAACCATTAACCGATTTAGTGCAAATCTAGATGTTTTAACAGAACTAGTGGCCACAATGATCATCTTATATCATAATTAGGCTACCCCATTATTTACTAGGTTTTAATCTCAGTTATTTATATCAATCCTAAAAATCTAGTTTGCAAGATTATTTACTTAAAACAATTTTAAAAGTAGAAATTAGCAACTAACAACTAGATTATATTTGCATGCCTTAAGGTGTTAAACTACATATTATAACCTTAATGATGTGATAAAAACCCTAACTTGAATTCAACCCTTCTCTTGAATTTCCAAACTTGCAATAAAAACCATAATTAAACACCTAATAATCTAGATTAAAGAAATAAACCGACAATTAAACAATAGGGTTAGGATTTATATCTCACAATTTGTAGATCCCACTTACAAACTTAGCCTCTAAAATGCCATCTTGCTCCTAGATCCAAGCTAATTTAGGCCAAGGAAAAATGGGTAAGGGTTTAATTTGGAATTAGTGAGAATTTGTATGGATTTTTGAGGCAATTTTTGTGGATTTTGAAGTGGAAATGAAGTGGGGGAAATTTTGGGCTGCTAAAGGGGGGGCTCGGCTAGAAATTTTGGGAGGGAGAGAGAGAGTGTGTGAGATGTGTGCGTGTGGAAAATTCCATGTCACGAAACCTGTACCTCATATATTAACATCCCATACCTTCATTCTTTATTCATTTGATTCTATTCTCTTCTTTCTTTCTTTTTTTTTGATGAAGTGAAGTTGAGGGAGAGGGTGCTCTGCAAGTTTTAGCCACATGAAGGGGGGGGGGGAGGTGAATGGCTAAGAGTCAATGCACACACCATACCTCATAACAATGCACCATGCTTCATTTGTTAATTAATTAATTTCTTTTAATTTTCTTTTCTAATTAATTTTATCCTAGAACCAACTAGAACCTTGGAGAAAATTTACAAAGAAAGGATGTGCGTTAAACTTGGTATTAAGTTTTCATGGTTCACTAAAGTATAATTAACCCACTCCAATTTTTAATTATCATTAATTAAATGTATTAGTGAAAGCTTATAATAATATTTAAAATAATTAATTAAGAAAAATATTTTAGTAAACTAGCAAATTTATAAGTGACTAAATAAATACCAATACTAGCCATTACATATCTAAAATAGGTATAATTAAGTCTATATTGAAAAATAATTATATGTTGGTTTTTACGGAAAACACCAGTTATTTTATCGATTATTGGAAAATTCCCTAAACGATTTTTTTAGAACGTTACAATCTTCCCTCTTAAACAAATTTGGTCCCCGAATTTAAAATCTAACTACGCGTACCCTCAAAGAGATGGGAATATTTCTTCCACATCTCGTCCTCGGCTTCCCACGTGACCTTTTTCGCCCCTCGGGCCACGTCAAAGAACCTATACGGACGGTATGACCTCGGACATCAGTTTCTTCACCTGCCGATCTAGAATAACTATCGACAGCTTGGTGAAAGAAAGATTGCGCTCCAGCTAGATCGTCTGATACTATATCGTGCGAGAGGGGTCATGAAGGTACTTGCGGAGTATCAATACATGAAACACGGGGTGAATATCTAGAAAGCCGGGTGGAAGAGCCAAACGATAAGCAACTGCGCCGACACGCTCGAGAATCTCAAAGAACCCACATATTGGAACTAAGCCTTCCTTTTCTTTCTGAATCTCGACACGCCCTTCATCGGAGAAACCTTCAAGAACACATGATCTACAACGACGAACTCAAGTCTGTGACGGCGTAAATCAGCATTAAACTTCTGCCTACGCTAAGTCGCTCTTATCCTATCTTGAATCAACTGAATTTCTTTTCGTTCATCTCCTGCACAATCCGTGGCCCCAAAATACTGCTCTCACTGAGCTCTGTCCAACAAACTGGTGTTCGACATTTCCTCCTATATAATATCTCGAAGGGTGCTTTCTGAATCGTTCTCCTAGAAGCTGTTATCATAAGAAAACTCTATCAAGGGCAAGTGGCGATCCCAACTGCCACCGAAATCTAGAACGCAAGCTCGGAGCATGTCCTCAAGAGTTTGAATGGTCCGCTCTGATTGACCGTCGATCCGCGGATAGAAAACTGCACTGAAACTCAATCAGGTGCCCAAAGCCCCCTGAAGTTTCTGCCATAGTTGGCTGGTGAACTGGGTGCCTCTGTCGGACACAATACAAGTCGGAACTCCATGTAGTCACACAATCTCATCACATATATCTGAGCATACAGAACGAATCTGAAAATGGTCTTGACTGGCAGAAAATGAGCTGCTTCCGTCAATCGGTCTACGATCACTCAAATAGAGCCATACTCTCAACTGATCCTAGGTAGACCAACAATAAATTCCATAGAAATCTACCCTTATTTCTACTCCGGAATGGGTAAAGGTTGTAACTCCCTGCTGACTCTTGATGCTCGGCCTTGACTTGCTGACAAGTCAGCATCCCGAAACAAAATCTGTGACATCTCTATTCATCCCTTTACACTAGTAGACTTCTCTCACATCATAATACATCTTGGTGGAAACCGGATGAACACTGTATGCTGATTGATATGCCTCCTCTAAGATCTCGTGTCTCAGTCCCTCGGAATCTGGCACACATAGTCGGGTCCCAAATCATAGTACTCCCTGATCATCAATCATGAACCCTGAATCTCTGCCCTGTCGAACCCGCTCTAAGATCGCTGACAAACGAACGTCATCGGACTATGCCTCACGGATATGATCAAATAACTGTGGATGTGCATGGATGCGGACAAGTTGTCCCCCGGTCGACGTAAACTCGAACTGTACTCGGCTGTCACAAAGAATCTGCTAATCTGCCGTCGACTGTCTCTGAACTGTGCTCAACAAGAAAAGCTACCTCCGGACTTCCGACTCAAAGCATCTGCCACAACATTCGCCTTTCCCGGATGACAAGGAATCTCACAGTCATAATCTTTCACTAGCTCCGCCCAACGGCACTGTTTCAAATTTAGATCTCGCTGCTGAAAAAAAATGTACTTTAAACTCTTATAATCCGTGAATATCTGGCACGACTCGCCGTATAAGTAGTGTCTCCAAATCTTAAGTGTAAAATCACAACAGCCATCTCTAAGTCATACGTAGAATAATTCTGCTCGTGCTTCTTCAACTGCCGAGAAGTATCGCAATAACCAACAAAACCGCCTGATCCTAAAGGCAAAGATAATACTGGCGCTGTAATCAAATGAGTCTTCAACAGCTGAAAGCTCTGCTCACATACTTCAATCCAACGAAAGGAACTACCTTCCGGGTCAACCCGATCAACGTTGCAGCTAAATGCGAAAAAAATCCTTTATGAAATATCCATAGTATCCTTCCAAACCCAAAACACAGCGAACTTCCATCACTGATACAGGTCTGGGCCAGTGCTGAACGGCCTCGGTCTTTTTCGGTTCCATATTTACCATCTCTCGTAACTACATGACCCAAGAAGTCAACGATATCCAACCGGAAAACACACTTGGATAATTAAGCGAATAGCTGGTGCTCCCTCAAAGTCTGCAACAAAGTCCTCAATTACCACCCAGGATCCTCTCGGTTCCAAAAGTATACTAAAATGTCGTCAACGAACACGATAATAACTGATCAAGAAACGACCTGAATATATGGTTCATTCAATCCATGAACGCTGCCGGGGCATTGGTGAGTCCGAACGATATCACCAAAAACTCATAATGTTCGCAACGTGTATGAAAAGCAGTCTTCAGAATATCATCCTCTCGAACCCGCAACTAATGGTCACCTGATCGCAAATCAATCTCCGAGAAATGTCCCGCATCTCGGAGCAAATCAAATAAATCGTCGATACGAGGTAAGGGATATCTGTTTCACATAGTAACCCGATTCAACTGACAAAAATCGATGCACCAACACAACTGCCGTTTTTCTTCTTGACGAACAGAACATGAGCTCCCCAAAGTGACGCACTCGGACGAACAAGCCCTTTATCCAACAAATCTTGCAACTGATCCATAATTTCTTTAAGCTCCGTCGGGGCTATCCGATATGGCGGTATATAAAAAGGGTCCATGCCGGGAATCAAGTCAAGCAAAAATCAATATCGCGCTCTGGCGACAACCAAGCAACTCGTCAGGAAAACATCTGGAACTCTCTCCCAATCGGGACCTGGTTCAACGGGACCTCTGCGGCTCTAACATCACAAACATACGCTAAGAATTCCTGACATCCTTTTCTCAAAAGTTGACTAGCGCGAAAAGAAGAAATCAAACTGGGAAAGGCGACGCTACGGTCTCCCCGAAAATAAAAAGAACCGGCTTACCCGAAAAACTAAATCTAACCGCCTTCTCACGGCAGTCCACGGATGCATAACACGTGGCTACCTACTCCATGCTCAGAAGAACTTCGAAGTCAAACATATCGAGAAAAATCAAATTGACAGAAGAATCTCTATCTCCGATACGAATAAAACGAACATGAATGAGAAACACATAGAGCTACAAAAGACTAGCCTATGGAAGAAATCACAACAAGCGGCTAATTTAGCAAGGATTACTATTGGCTCGACCTCGATACAAATTATGTGGATACCATTTCAAACAACACCAAAAGAAATACGCTTCGGAAGAAAACACCGAAAGAATAACTGTCACAACGGCGTCTATCTAACTGTCCTGAGCTGCATACCGGTACAAATCCGCCTCGATCCAAAAACGTCCGAAATCTTAGAAATACGCTCCTCTTGCAGTAAGGCTGCATCCGTCGCGGCTGCATAAGTGTCAAAATGCTGGGCACCAATAGCAAGGAATAACTGCATGTTCAATCTCCACACGAACCTCTCTATCTGTTTCTCTTTAGTGTCCATTAGGTAAGGAGCATATTGGACCGCTGAGTAAACTAAATGTCATACTCGGACACTGTCATCCCTGGAGTCTTGCGCAAAGGCTCGAAACTATGAGCTCGGCATCTCGAACGCTCTCCGAGCAAGAAATAAAGCTGTGAACTTATCCCAAGTCATAGGACGTAGATCTGCAATTCGGCCTCTCTCAATCGACTCGCACCATGTCTGAGCAAGACCTCTCTAGACGAAAACTCGCAAGCTCAATCCATATCTCGTCAGAACATCCCTGTGAACGACAAATCCTAGCCATCCTATCGAAGATTATCTATGCATCCTCCGCTGCATCTGTGCCGGTAAAAACAAACTGGAGGCCTCAGCCTCAAAAACTCCTATAAGGATAAACTCGCAAGCTCAATCCATATCTCGTCAGAACATCCCTGTGAACGACAAATCCTAGCCATCCTATCGAAGATTATCTATGCATCCTCCGCTGCATCTGTGCCGGTAAAAACAAACTGGATGCCTCAGCCTCAAAAACTCCTATAAGGATACGGAAATAATCTTGGTAACAACAGAAACAGCTGCCTGTGCAGCAGGTACAATCACAGTCCCCGCAGTAGGAGGGACATAATCGGCTCTCAGAGCTCGGCTAGCCTCAACTAACAATCCAACCAACTGTCGCAAGTCCTAAATACTCGACTCCAGCCTAGCTATCCGTCCTGGAGAAGGCGGATCACTCTGTCCCTGAGGGGTAGGCGTACCGCCCTGATCGGCCCTCGTCTCAAATGAGCCTACTCTAATCTTACCCCTGGCGGCAGCTCTCTGTCTCTCGTAGTCTCCGGCGGCATAGTGTTTGGAGCAAGAAAAGGATTGATAGGAACATTGCGATCAAATCAAAGGATTTCCGGAATCAAGGAAGGAAATACAAGCAAATATATATCCTAAGATCACTTAGGCGGAGTACCGTATCGTAAGTATGCCGCGTAACATACACACGCTACGTCACTCTGCTTAAGTCACCTACTCCATCTACCAAAGGTCATCCTACACTCAGAAAGGTAAAACCTATCGCTCTGATACTAACTTTGTCACGACCCGAAGGTATGGAACGTGACTGGCACTTAAATTACGAAATGTCTCAAGGCGTATGTAATCTAAGTAAGCCAAAGCCCAGAAAATCAAAACCGTTTGACAATTAGAGTGAAGGAAAACTTGTTTTAAAGCAAGTGGTTTTAACAAAATAAGTAGCATTAAACATTTAAAGGCAACATCAGATTTTCTCGAAAATTTCGGCAGAGTCTCCTTTGTAAATTCTGGCCCCCAAATGGGTATAACACATGAAAATACTTATAAATGATGAAATAAGGCATCCCCAAGTGGGAGCTAGCTCTTCTCCAATGGCGGAATCACAACCACATGCAATATGTATATCAAAAGTACGAAATAAGCATTTGAAAGCAAGAAATGAGAAACACCACGTTGGCTTAAGTGAGCATCGACACCAACATCACAAATACAATTCCCATGAGTCTCACCGTCTAGTCAAATATACAAGGGTAGATAGAGTATACTAGATACAAATAATATACATGATGGAATAACATATCCCCGCAACCCACCTATGAGAAAAGCTGCAAATCGATGCAATGAAGCAAAAGGAGAAAGTACGCCCGCCGCTACTGTGCTGACGGGTCGAACCTGCAAGATACTGTGGCACAACGGGGGTGAGTTGCCAACTCGTGAGTAGTAAGTAACATCTAATAAGGCTATCGTAAGTATGCATGCAAATGCGTCTCAACTTACGCATATCGATATAATACGATGTACTAACATGCATGCAACATGAATGCATAATCAAACACGAAAGCTGAACAAGTCTGGTATGAGAAAATTTTTGTTCTTTTCTTAGAAAAATCTCTATGCAATAAACTGAAGTATCATCAATGAAATCAACAGAAATCCGTGTCAAGCATCGACACAATATATATATATATATATATATATATATATATATATATATATCCCAATATCTCAATGTCTCAATATCTCAATATCTTAATATCTCAATATCTCAATATCTCGGGCTTCGTCAGTCCGGATCGACGCATATCATCAAATCTCACGACTGCGTCGGTATCCTCCGGATATCCACCGCGTCAAAATAACCGGTCGGTAGTGCTCCCCTGCCGGGCTCAACGCCATCTGTGCGATCTTCTTGCCTCGAGGTACCGCACTTGGTCCACCATGTACCCGTAGAAGGTGCACCCCCTCCTCGAATCGAGTATATGATACCGCTCAAGAACCGAGAAAACACATGGTGGACGCCGCGCACATCATATCACGAGAAAACCGCAATTTATACTTTAAAATGATAATAGGTTTATAAAATCCTTGCGGTTTTCCCCAAAATCCATAAATCACATAAATACTGAAATCATCGAGAAGAAATCACAATATGTAAACAAGTCGGTGATGATATATCTATGATACGATAGTATATATCATGCGAAGTACGGCCAGAAGCTATGCATGAATCATGATGCAATGAGGTATGTATATATGATTAACAATTCTGCGTATCCATCTTGATGAAATGACTATACAAGTACAAGTCTACAGATCATATATGATGCAATGCACAAATACTGATTCTAAGCATGTTCTATAGTGTTCGTGACATAGCAATTACCAAGAGCGTGTGTGTACGCATGAATAGTGCATGTGCGGCATGAACCAATGGTAATAGTGCAAGTGCCCTATGAGATAATATCATATATATCCATGATGATGCAATGCAATGAGATGAGTAACTAGGAGACTACGCATATAAATACAAACACTACAAGTAATCCTGACTATCGGGCGCCTCGCGCCATCCAGATGATTCCCACGTAGATGTGTACATCTACTCACCGGGACGTCTCGGCTAATCTGGTTCGATTTCAGCTCTGCCATTTCCACGCCATATCCGACGCCACTGCACCCGATCCTAGAAACGTACACAAGGAAATAATAGAATAATTATATAAATACTCGCGGATACAAACGATACACATCAACCACGCGCGCTAACTAGATGCGCACACACCTGGTGCACAAAACACGCTCGCGACAATGCCACAAACCACAACTAGGGTCGCTAAACGTGATAACCACCAAGCCTAAAACCCAAACGCGCATTCACAACACATTAAATATTATAAGAAATAGGTAGTAAGCCATCAAAGCCTTAAACTTACTTCAAAACGATTTATTCCAAAAACCTAGCAAGCAACCATTAACCGATTTAGTACAAATCTAGATGTTTTAACAGAACTAGTGGCCACAATGATCATCTTATATCATAATTAGGCTACCCCATTATTTACTAGGTTTTAATCTCAGTTATTTATATCAATCCTAAAAATTTAGTTTGCAAGATTATTTACTTAAGACAATTTTAAAAGTAGCAATTAGCAACTAACAACTAGATTAGATTTGCATGCCTTAAGGTGTTAAACTACATATTATAACCATAATGATGTGATAAAAACCCTAACTTGAATTCAACCCTTCTCTTGAATTTCCAAACTTGCAATAAAAACCATAATTAAACACCTAATAATCTAGATTAAAGAAATAAACCGACAATTAAACAATAGGGTTAGGATTTATACCTCACAATTTGTAGATCCCATTTGCAAACTTAGCCTCCAAAATGCCATCTTGCTTCTAGATCCAAGCTAATTTAGGCCAAGGAAAAATGGGTAAGGGTTTAGTTTGGAATTAGTGAGAATTTGTATGGATTTTTGAGGCAATTTTTGTGGATTTTGAAGTGGAAATGAAGTGGGGAAAATTTTGGGTTGCTAAAGGGGGGGCTCGGCCAGAAATTTTGGGAGGGAGAGAAAGAGTGTGAGATGTGTGTGTGTGGAAAATTCCATGTCACGAAACCCATACCTCACATATTAACACTCCATACCTTCATTCTTTATTCATTTCATTCTATTCTCTTCTTTTTTTTTGATGAAGTGAAGTTGAGGGAGAGGGGGCTGTGCAGGTTTCGACCACATGAAGGGGTGTGTGTGTGAAGGTGAATGGCTATAAGTCAATGCGCATACCATACCTCATAACAATGCACCATGCTCCATTTGTTAATTAATTAATTTCTTTTAATTTTCTTTTCTAATTAATTTTATCCTAGAACCAACTAGAACCTTGGAGAAAATTTACAAAGAAAGGATGTATAGTAAACTTGGTATTAAGTTGTCATGGTTCACTAAAGTATAATTAACCCACTCCAATTTGTAATTATCACTAATTAAATGTATTAGTGAAAGCTTATAATAATATTTAAAATAATTAATTAAGAAAAATATTTTAGTAAAATAGCAAATTTATAAGTGACTAAATAAATACTAATACCAGCCATTACATATCTAAAATAGGTATAATTAAGTCTATATTGAAAAATAATTATATGTTGGTTTTTACGGAAAACACCAATTATTTTACCGATTATCGGAAAATTCCCCTAAACGATTTTTTTTCTTCAGAACGTTACAGTCACGGAGGGTCTAATGGTCGCCAAATTGAAGGAGTCCCATCGACTTCTGAACGACTCTAACCGGGCTATTCAGGCCCAGATGGAGGAGGTTAATAGGCTCTATGACGCCATGAGAAGGTAGAGTGACTCTGTTAGGGTAAAAATTTACACCCCGGTTGACCAACTCAAAATCAAAGTCAACCCCAAACCAAGTGGGCCCAAGCCCAGATCAAGTAGGCCCATGCTCGAGTCAAGCCTATACATGAAGCGTCCGGCCTCCCCCATGCCATAATAATTTTTTTTAATAAATAATTTCGGTGTTTTTTTAATGAAGAAATGTAAGAAAAATGGGCATAATACCAAATTTTTGTAAAACCCATGGCTCATATGCAAAAGAAATGAGCACATGAGATATGAGATGGGCAAAATGCCATTTTGTAAAGCCCAAGGGGCTATGTGTAAATTTTTAAACCTATAAAAGGTAACATCATGATGAAATAAAGAAGAATTTTTCAATCCCCTCAAAAAAACCCTAGGGTTTTTGTGCCTTCTTCTCCTTCCTCAAGGTTCTAAACCTTCTTTCTCTTTTCTGAATTAAATCAAGAGTTTTACTCTTCCTTTTCCAAAAATAAATAGTTTTTCAACACAAAACCCACAAAGGGAAGCTCGGATCTTCCATCAGATCTAAAAAATGGGAGATTTTTAAATCTCACCCTTCCTTTTTCTCCAAGATCCGGCCAACCGAGAGGAAGAAGGAGACCCACCTCCAAAAAACCCCACTTTGGGGAAGATTCAGAGCTTAAGGGAGAAAAAAAGGGATCCCTTTCATCAGCTTCAGAAATATCTTAGAAGTTTAACTCCTCAAAAAAAAAATCAATACATATAAATAGATATATAAAATAATAAATTTTCTTTTTGGGAGTACAACTCCCAGTGCAGGGGGCTAAGCCCTTTTTGTTCTCTTTGTCAGGAGTTCAGCTCCAAAAGTCAAATTGGGAGCATAACTCCCAGTGCAGGGACCAAGTACTTTTTCCTGCAGACGCCTAGCGCCCGAGTGCCAAGCACGTGGGGCGCTGCGTCCGCATGCCAAGCACATGGGGCTCTGTCGCCCAGGCCCGCGTGCTAAGTACGTGGGGGCGCCGGCGCCCAGCGTTTAGTGCCAGCGTGCTAAGCATGTGGGGCGCCGGCGCCCAGCGCCCGCATGCTAGGCACGTGAGGCGCTGGCACCCACACGTCCTTTGAATGTTATTCTTCCCCTTTTTTCCCTTCATATACACACACTCCACAACACTGTCCCCGTTAGAAAAAATTTCTAACGGGGCGCTGCCCAGCACCCCGTAAGGGGGCTGCTAGCCCCCTTGACCCCCAACCCGCTATCCGGGTAGCGGGACCCCCGTAAAAGCTGTGAGGTTCCCGATATACCCAAGACCCCTCAAAACACAACACACGTACACTGCACATTAAGTTCGCATAACCAGTTTGACCCGTCAATCGGTGGCTTCTTCGTCTCAAAGGCGATGGGTAATTAACGGCAGCTTAGTCCTCGGCTGTCGGAGATTTGGATCCCCACAATCAATAAACCCCCGCCTGACCTAGGCAGGGGAATCTGTAGTATGCCTGACAAGCGACGCGTATTCCCATCTCAATAGGGTGACGAAAAACACCCTACAGATTCTGGCAGGCCTGGTGGGACCTTTCTCTCCTCCCATATCTCTGGTCAAGTGTTCATATGAACTCATTTAACATATATACCGATGTTTGTACTGAAGTAATATTCCTTTTTGCAGCAATCAACTTTCAACGACGATGTCTCCCAAGATGAATTTAGCTGCCGATGCGACCCCAATCTCGTATGTGGTCAAGATCAATGCTCGTGTGGTTTTCCCTATCAGTCTCAGCCGGCAATGGGAGGAGCCACCCCGTCAATTTGGTTCCGTCGTCATCTACCCTACTGGAAGCGCTCATTTGGCGGAGGTCCCAACGAACCAAGCGGCTAAACCGACATCAAGGGGCAGGAGGCCGAACGTCGTGGTCGCCAGAGCATCCCACCCCAAATGCAAATCCGTATTCAAACGGCTATCTACTGTTCCAACTGGGGCCAAGGCCGTCAACACCAATGGGTCCACAAAGAAGCTCCAGCAAGCTCAGATGGTGCTCTTGACAATCGCATGAGCAGGCATCTTCTCTGGGCTCTCTGTTAATCGGTCTACGGCGTCTTCTTAAAGAACCGAAGTCTGCCAAGTGCTTAAAACAGAAATGTTAAGACAGAGCGGCTCAGGTATCGAGCCAACATGAGGGCCATGACTTCGACCATATGGAATCTTGTGAGGTTCCAAGAGCAGGGTTACTCCGTGACGACGGCTGAGTCGGCCGTAAAAGTCAGCAATTCTTTCGAATCTTTGAAGTGGGTTATGAAAAATGACATGACCGCCAGAATTAAGAAGACAGCGTTCCGAACAATGCCATAAAGGAACTTGGCCCAGCCCCAAAAGAGAAAGCATGACACCATCTCTTCAAGTGTCTATTAGGCGCTATGTGCCACGTGAGAGCAGCGGGGCAAATCCAGAAAAGAAGCGCCGGCACCATTAAAGAACCCAGTCAGACCAGCCACTTTCAGCCGATTGCCCGTTATCGAAACAGAAGGGCCACGACAGCGATCCGTGAAATCGTCTGTCGATAATAAAAAGACGGTTGGATATGTTATCCATATGGTCTATATGGCGGGCGCGCGCCCCAGGGACAACCTTTGCAGCAAAAGCAAGGATGGGGCTACCACATCCCAAGCCCAATCTGGCCTGAATGTGGTTGCCGCTTCCCAAGAACAGCTGCCTCCGCTGGATGATGAAAACCCTTTCGATGAGGATGATAGGAAGAAAGACCCCTCAGTCCATGTAGAGTCAAGCTCGGACAGCGAGGAAGAGCCAACTTTCCGCCCCAGGACCGCAGAGCAAGAGTTGCTTCAAGAGCTTTGAAAATAGCTCAGGAGCAAAGTAAAGAAATGGCCAAGCTTTACTCCACAATCGACGACCTGACGAATGTTGTGATGCAGCTCATGGCTCAAATTGCTCGAGCGCCTTCCAATCAGGCATATGTCTCGACTCAGAGCCGGGTGATGGCAACCCGAAGCAACTGATGCATGCCCCCTTAGGTCCAAGATTGGGTGAGCCGCATGAAAGCCAACCACATTCTGCTTCTGGGGACGCCTTGGCCTCAGATAGCACTATCCCGCTAACAAAAGATCGGATAATGGATTTGTTCACCAACAAAGTTAAAATATTGGTGGCCAAAGCCGAAGCTCAGAAAGAAATTGGCAGCAGTGGATGGCCATATCCCGCACAGTACGATCTGATAGAGTTCCCGAGCGGCTATGTCATTCCCAAGTTCAGAAGATTTGACGCGACGGGAAACGCAAATCAGCACGTCGCCCACTTTAATGCGTTGTGCGGAAATACATGGGGCAATGATGCGCTCCTTCTTCGTCAGTTTGTTAACAGCCTAACTGGTGTCACTTTCGACTGGTACGCAAGAATACCAGACGGGTCCGTCACTACTTTTGCCCAAATGGAGTCTCTGTTTCAGCAAAGATTCATGAGTGTTAGTGGCAAAATCTCCATTGCTGACCTCGTGAGGACCAAACCGGGGAAAAATGAAAGCAACACGGACTTTATCGCCCGATAGCGTAATCTCACGGTCAAGTGCGAACTGCCGCTGGAGCAGGACCAGTCCTTCAGCCTTCTCGTTGGGAACCTCAGCAATTGGATGGTCCCATTCTTGTGTATAGCAGGCCTCAAGACGTTTCAGGAATTGACCAAGAAAGTCTAAATGCTGGAACGCTCGAAGCAAGAGTCTACCCCGAACTCTCAGAGAGATAATACTTGGAAGAGCAAGAGAGACGACAACCATAGAAGTGGGAATTCTAGCAGTACCAATGTCCTCAATGCGTGCGACAATGAAGACAAGCGAAAGGCAGGCGATTCCAAACCAACCGGTCTCCAAAGCCAGTGCTGGGAAGAGAAGGACCTTCCCTAGAGGAGAAAAAGAACAAGGTTTACTCTTTCAGAAGGGACAAGGTCTGCAAGATATTCAAAGATTCCTTGAACAACGGGTTACAATTGCCAGAGTCAAAAAGACCCCATGAAGCAAAAATGACCGACAATCCCCTGTATTGCCCGTACCACAGATTAGTGAGCCATGCGATTGGGGATTGTTATATTTTCGAAGACTGGGTTGAGAAGCAGTATAAGACTGGAGAGATTGAGCTGTCCAAGAGTGTGTTGGTAAATAATCAAGTTGCAACCACCAACTTTATACAGACAAAGCTGAAGCCTTCTGGGAGCAAACAGCTGAACCCGCTACCCAGAGGAATGAAACCGACTCGTCGCAGCCTCCATGGAGCATGCACATATCTAACAAGATGAAGAAGATGCTAAAGCTACTTCGGAAAGAGCCCAAAACAGAATGGAAAGGGCAGAAGAAGCCCGCCATTCCAGCTACCAATTTGGCTCAATCAAGCTCAAAATCCAAAAAGCTCAAGAAGAAGAAAAGTGCAGCTCATCGCGTAAAAGAGTCTGCAGGGTGATCGACCATTCAAAAATATATCGATTCCCTCAAAGACTATGAACAAAAGGAAAGAACTCTAATTCAATTGAAGGAGATCTGTCCTGTAGAAGCAGCTGAGATTTTGGAGGAGCTAGAAGAAGATTCCAATGAAGAGATCCATATAGTGACCTGCTACGCCATCTATCTTGGCAGCGACTCGGAAGAGGAGCTTTGTTTTCTCGAAGAGGACAAGGAGCTCGCCACAAAGGCCAACCAAATTTAGCTAAGAAGCGGCAGGGCTCTACCGCCGAATCAGGGCAACGCCCCAAAAGGGAAGGAAAAACAAATCGCTAATGAGGAAGATGGCAGAGAACCGGCTAATGAAAACTCAAGTCCTTCCTCAGTGGACTACAATGTCTTGGCTCATCTCCGGAAGCTTCCGTCTATCCTGAGCATCTACGATGCCTTGGTCCTATCTAAGGAGCTTAGAGATGTTCTCATCCACGCTTTATAAAACCCTGAGCGGTATCAGGATCGCTTCGTAGAAATTAATATGAAAGAAGCCCAATACGCTCTGCATGCCGCCACAGTCACATTTAAGGATGAAGATTTGTTACTAGGAACGACTGAGCATAATTGGCCGATTTACGTGACCGGGTACAGCGACGGAGATCGGATTAATCGCATATTGATTGATCCGGGATTCTCAGTGAACATCTTGAACTTGCGGACTCTGAAGAGTTTGTCAATGGACGCCCGACACCTGTCAAGGGAAATGATTGTCATTCAGGGCTTCAATCAAAATTGACAGCATGTTCTGGGATCCATAGCTCTGCCGATCAGGTTCAGAGACCTACAAACCGAAGCCAAAATATACGTGATTGACGCCGACACGTCTTATAAAATTCTCTTGGGGCGGCCATGGCTCCACGATTATGGCATTGTTCCGTCAACTCTCCATCAATGCATGAAGTATACTAAAAATGGCGACGAAAGACGCATTGACGGAGACATCCAGCCATTCGGTGTGTATGAGGTCCGATATAAAGATTCTCGGTACTTTGTGAACCCCTAAAATGCTAAGCCACAATGGACCAAGGACAGGACGGCTCTAAAACTCAAAAGTAAATCTGGGCCGGTCGTTACTTTCAAAAGAAAAACCCCCCATGTGTGTCCGCGTTTCGACAGCGACACTGATGAATCCGACGTTGGAAGTCCGTCCTTCCGTAAAACCTGCCCTCATTTCGGTAGCGATACAGACGAATCTGATACTGAAAGCCCATCCAACAGCAAAATTCACCCTCATTTCAGCAGCGACACTGAAGAGTCGGAGGAAGAGGATCCTTCTTACAACAGCTATGCAGATTGGGCCCCCACGCAACAAGCAAAGCTACGAGAGACCTTCAAAGTTACGGAAGGGTCCCTATCCATCACAAGGGTGCTGGAGCAGATGTGCAAAGAGCTCGATACATTATCAGTCTCCACCGTGGACCAGCTGAATACCTTCTACGTTCTCGGGAGAAAGAGTGGGCAGAAGGACATCCTGTTTTATGGGTTAAATCATGTCGTGCACCTGAACAATTTGTCTGTCACGTGCCTTCCCTATGAAAGAGGTATAAGAGCCGTCCTAAACCTCAAATATTATGCGCCCGAGATGCGGGAATATTTTAAAAAGTGCGGATGTCGGTTATATCAAACGGACTCCGAAGCGAAGTTTTATGAGGGTCCGTGGCACCCGCCTCAGGTCCGAGCACTCATCGATGGACGAATCCCAGATAGACGAGACATAGGTTTCATTCAACCTAATTCTAAAGAATGCTACATGATCCATATTGGTGAAGCCAGCGAAGAGTCGAATAATGAAGATGAGCTAGCCGAGCTAGAAGAAGCCCCTTTAGAGCTCGAAGACAGCGGACAGGCAACCTTTGACAAGCTAACCGAGATCGACTTAGGAACGCCCGATAATCCAAGGCCGACCTACATCAGCTCACTCTTGTCAGAGGAAATGAAAGAGTAGATAATCACCTTGCTGCATGAGTTCGCTGACTACTTCGCGTGGACGTACAAGGAAATGCCTGGCCTTTCACCTGAAGTTGCCTTGCATAAGCTGGCTATATCTCCTGATGCCAAGCCTGTCAAAAAAGCTCCTCGAAGAATGAGAAGAGAACTGGAAGAAAAGGTCATCGAGGAAACCAAGAAACTCATCGATGCCGGTTTCATCAGAGAAGAGAAATATGCGGACTGGATCGCATGCATCGTCCTAGTGAAAAAGAAGAATGGGCAGATCCGAGTTTGCGTCGATTTCATAGACCTTAACAAGGCATGCCCTAAAGATGATTTCCCACTACCGGTCATGAAAATGATGGTCGACGGCACTTCAAATTATGAGTTGTTCACCTTCATGGATGGTTCTTTTGGGTACAATCAGATCAAGATATCGCCCGAGGATGAGAAACACACAGCATTTCGAACTCCGATCGGAATATACTGTTACAAAGTGATGCCGTTCGGACTGAAGAACGTAGGTGCTATATATCAAAGGGCAATGACCAGTATTTTTGATGACCTAATCCATAAAATCGTCGAATGCTATGTTGATGATCTGGTCGTCAAGACTAAACCCAAGGATGATCACATCCAAGATCTTAAGACCGTTCTCACTAGACCGAGGGAATATGATATGAAGATGAATCCTCTAAAGTGCGCTTTTGGCATGTCATCGGGAAAATTCCTGGGCTTTATAGTCCGACATCGAGGGATTGAAGTTGACTCATCCAAGATAAAGGCCATCATGGAGATGCCCCTTCCGAAGAATCTGACGCTGCTAAGATCTTTTCAAGGCAAGCTTGCTTATATACGAAGGTTTATCTCAAATTTATCGGGGAAATGTAGGCCTTTCTCAAAGCTCATGAAGAAAGGAGCTCCTTTTGTCTGGGATGCCGAATGTTAAGAAGCGTTCACAAGTATCAAACGGTACCTGTTGCACCCTCCAATGCTTGCTCCTCATATTCCAAATAAACCGTTGATTCTCTATACTGCCGCGCTGGATGAGTCACTCGGTGCGCTCCTCGCCCAGAACAACGAGGAGGGAAAAGAAAATGCCCTCTACTACCTTAGTCGAACGTTAGTCGGGACGGAACACAACTATTCCCCGATCGAAAAGCAATTCATGGATTTAATATTCGCAGTTAAGAAGCTGAGGCACTATCTGCTCGCTCATCGGGTTATGCTGATCTCAAAGGTCGACCCGCTCAAACACTTAATGACCAAAGCAAGCTTAGCCGGCAGAATGACGAGATGAGCTGTCATGCTGCTTGAATTTGACATAATTTATACTTCTCAGAAAGCGGTCAAAGGGCAATCCCTCGCCGACTTTCTCGTTGCTCATCCCATACCAGAAGGGTCAACGCTCAATTGCGAGTTGCCTGACGAACAAGTGCTGCACCTCGAGAATGACGAGCCATGTTGGGAGCTCTACTTCAACGGAACCTCATCAATAAGGATCTCCAGCAAATCAAGCGTCCCGTAGATAAAAGTAGGGATAGGGATGGTGTTCGTCACGCCATTGGGAGGAACCCTATGACGTTCCTTTGCTCTCACCGAGCCTCGCACAAATAACGAGGCTGAGTACGAGGCTCTGATAGCTGGTCTGGAGCTCGTAATAGAAATGGAAATCCTTCGGCTATGAGTCTACGGTGATTCCCAGCTTGTTGTCAAGCAAGTAAGTGGAGACTATAAGATATACAAACCCGAGTTAGCTCGGTACAGAAGCCGGATGGTATAGCTTATGAAATAGCTCACCCATATTGAGTTGATGAGAGTTCCTAGGGCGTTGAATGGAAAAGCTGACGTACTCGCTCATTTAACCAAGGAGCTGGCTGATTCTGACATGGATGAAATTCTGATCACTGTCAGAAGCCGGCAAATTCTACCCCCAGTCTCTCTACAAGAAGAGAAAAGCACGGAACATAAGAGCAGTCCTGCCGAAGAAGCTTCGATCATTCAAGACGAGCCCGATTTGAGAGAGCCCTTCATAGGGTACTTCCGATACGACAAGATGCCCGAAGGAAAATCTGTGAGAATTCAATTGAAGAAGAGAGCTGTTCGATACGTGTTTGTAAATAATACGCTATACCGCAGGTCATATGACCAACTCTGGCTCAGATGTCTGTCATCGGCCGAAGCCCAGAAAGTCATGAAAGAAGTTCACTCGGGCGTCTGTGGAGCTCACCAATCCGGCCCTAAAATGCGGCTTCAAATCAAACGGCTTGGATATTACCGGCCTGCCATGATAAGGGATTATGAAGAGTATGCAAAGAAGTGTTATATCTGCCAAATTCACGGTGATTTCATTCACAAGCATCCCAATCCGCTGCATCCTACGGTGGCGTCATGGCCCTTCGAAGTTTAGGGCACCGACATAGTTGGTCCAATTGATCCTCCGTCATCCAAAGGTCATCGGTTCATATTCACCGCAACTAACTACTTCTCCAGATGGGCTGAAGCTGTCCCGCTAAAACAAGTCAAGACAGAAGATATTATGACGTTCTTCAAGCATAATACTCTATACCGCTTCAGAATACCAAGAAGAATCATTTTTGACAACGGGCCTTCTTTCTAGAGCTTTAAAATCTCAAGGTTCGCTACTCAGCACAAGATAGAATGGAGATATTCCTCCATCTATAATCCAAGAGCCAATGGGCAGCCGAAGCCTTCAATAAGACTTTATGCAAGCTCTTGAGAAAAAATGCTTCATCCAACAAGAGAGACTGGAATCTCAAACTTCACGAGGCGTTTTGGGCATATCGTACCATCCACCGTACTCCAACTCAGTCCACTCCATCCTCATTGCTCTTTGGACTGGAGGCAGTCCCCCCCGAAGTCGAAGTTCCAAGCTTAAGGATGGCCGTTCAGCATAAGTTGACGGAGGGGGAAAACATACTCCTTCGGCTCGAAGAGCTCGACGTCCTCGAAGAAAAGAAGCTCGCAGTACAACAAAATCTAGAGTTGTACCGAGCCCAAATGTCACGGGCCTATGACAAGATGACCCGTCTCCGCGCTTTCAAGAAAGGCGAATTGGTGTTGGTCCTAAAAAGACCGATTATCCCCAATCGACATGCCAAGGGAAAATTCGAGCCAAACTGGGAAGGACCATACGTCATCGAGAAAGTTTTCGATGGAGGATCCTACCAGCTAATAAATGCAGAGGGAGAAAGGCCCATGCCACCCATCAATGGCTGATATCTTAAGAAATACTACGCGTGAATGCTCCAAGTCGCAGGCGAATTGAGCACACCGGCCCTACGGTCGGGATCATACATCCTGTAAAACCGTATACAATCCACGGGCGTAAACGGCCCTTTGTTAGTTATATGTATGACTTAGAGGCCATTACTATACATACGATGTATATTGTAGTGGATGCTTGGACATATATAGGGAGGACTTTCTTGCTCGACATGATAATATGCTATCTGGTTGCTCTTTATCATAACATGTACGATGATTGTCTCTATGTTACATGTTGATAAAGCCCTTAGGATGAGTACTTGACTACCATGATTATGATCCAGATCATACTAGTGGGAACAGTGTAGTCGATAAGTACATCCTTCAAATGTTCCTAGTCGTGGGTGTATTGAGACAGGGCATCGATATACCAGAGTAGACTAGGGTATAGCTTCTCGACCCATGTAGATGGGCGATGGATGATCCCATATCCATTGGTGTTTGACATCAGAGACAGTATACGGGTGCTCAGTGGAGACTGGGTACACTGAACGGACTCGCCGAGAACTCCCAGATGGTATTATACCTAACGTCGGATGCCAGTTCTCTGGTGAACTTGGTACAGGTTAGTTTGTAGACCCGAGATCGTCATAGAGTCTTGTGTGATTCCCACTGTGCTTTGATTTCCACCTTACCACGTTCAAGAGAACGTGCAAAACAGTGGCTTTTGGGTACAGTCCCGAGTCACATGGAGGCAATGAGCGATATGAGGGGTTTCGTCTCTCCCGGTATTGGGAGTTGATGTTGCGCTGTGCTCGATTGGCTATAACAGGAAGTCCTTGGCCAAGGCTGCTTCAAAGATATACTGGTAAGTGTTATCAGTAGTTTCTTAACCCGTTATGAGCCTTATATCGACACGACTTATCGAGTTACTAGGGTATGATGTTTACCGCCCCTAGACGAGATATGCGACATATCAGACGAAGAGACCGGACTGTACGGTAGTGTTACTGATTGGATTCGCAGGAGTACGAGCAGGCTTGCTTGTTGATATTCTGATCGCTCAATACCCGGGTGGCCGTTACGTTTGGCAGACCGCTTGCGGCTTGTGGGTGTTTGATATGATCATCACCTACTGCCGGCGTATTGACGAGTCTTTAGAGTCCTACACAGGGGTTTCCTGACTCAAGTGAAATGGAGTAGGAGCACATATGTGATATGTGCGGGACCGAGATTGATACGATATGAGATACCGTATTCTATTCTCGCGATATGAGATATCGGTCGGTTATATATGATATAGCCGGGTTATCGGATCAAGTGTTGATTCGATAAGTTGATTCATATGATATTAGTCGGTTATAGGTGATATAGCCGGATTATTAAATCAAGAGTTGATTTGATAATCTAATGTATAATTATATATTTGATATATTACATTACATTAACTAGTATTAACTCACTTATGATTTCTTTTCTCACATTAGATGTACTTTACATATATGTGATATAAGTATTGTTTTCTTTTTGGCACAATATGTGTGTGTGTGTGTGTGTGTGTGTGTGTGTGTGTGTGTGTGATATATAAGTGTGTCATGCTAGGTTACATTTGCAACTTAGTTAGTATGAGACACAAATCATGCTTGGTTAAGTTAGGGTTTTATTTTTCTTAAGGATTTTAAACATATGGATAATGAGTCATGGTTCAAAGCTTGTAGAAGCTTGTAGGTTTCATTGACTAAGTCCACTTGTTTGTCCACCTTAAGATATTTATTAACCCAACCCTTAACTCATAGCTATGGTTTATTCTCTATATGATTTAGGCATGACACTAACTCACCATGGTTGCAATTCTAACCTCACTCAATTCATTTCTCACTTGATGAGTTGCTTCTTCTTCTTCTTCCTCAAAGCTTTCTAGCTTCATTGAAGGTATAAGAAAAAAATATGAGAAAATCAAATCTAAAGTGAGCCCACTTCCTATTTCATCATCCTCTACTACTTGCCATTTAGTATAGGGTGTTTGCTTCACTAATTCCATAGTTAGTGAAGAGATAGCTTGGGTTAGTGTCTCCTCGACGTAGATCATCTTCGGCCTCGAAGTCTTCGAAGCAAGCATGTTCGTTTCTTCAAGGGAGCCTCTCTAGAGTCCGGAGTTCACGATCACAGCAAAGGGGCTACTACACGGAGCTATTGAAGTGAAGGACCGACCTACAAAGGTTGTATTCCTTTATCACTTAGGATGTAAAGTGTTTACATAAGTTTTTCCATCGATTTCTAGTTAACGATTCAAAGTTAGGGTTAACTAGAATGGCAAATTTTTGAATATGGTATGGACGATGCCTCCCGAAACCTTGTTGCCGTTCTAAGTAATCCTGCAGTGGTATCAGAGCCATGCTAGAAATTTATACGGATTTTGTTAAGATTACGAAACCGAAATACTCCGAAACTTGAAACCGAAAAATGAAGTTTCTGTTGAATTTAAAAGTTGTTCAAAAAAAGTTTCAAACAAGTACAGAGTGATGTATGAGATATATCATGAACACCATAAAAATTTTAGGGGATTTCAAAATTTTTTGGCCGGCCATATGTATGGTGATCTCGGCCAAATCCGAGCACCCCCCCCGAAAATTTTGGTGTGTTCCAGTGGCTTGGTTTTGGTGTTTCAGGTGCTGTTTGTTTTTGGTAATTTTGCATGTGATGTAATCTTACACTATAAGCAATTCAGAGTGTTTTGTATTCGTAGTTTTAACATTGTTTCGGGTTATTCACATATTGTCTAGGCGAAGTTAAAAAGTTCGATCGAATATCAAAAACCCATTTTTCCAAGTTTAATGTATTCGGAAAAACATGCAAGTGATCCTATGAACCCTCTAGAATAATGAAACCCTAACTCGACTTTTTGGATCCCAGAACCGCGGTCAAACCTTAGGGTTTGCCATAGTTCCGTGGTAACATGAGTGAGGTTTGGGTTTGCCCTTCTACGGTTGGTGCATAGGTACTGTGGCATATTCTGGGTATTACTAAAACTGTGCTCAAGTGTTGAGCTGTTGGAAAATTGTGGGACTTTGATGAATCGATCGAAAAGTTTAACGTTCATCCGGGTATCATGTGATGGGATACAATATTTGGAATCCACAAGTAGTTATGAGATAACTAGTTTGAATGTTATAAATCTAGTAGTTTAGTTTCATTTGATCGGTTGCCACGGGATTTTGATGCGATCAAAAGTCCGTTGCAATCACGTAGCGTACGTGGATACTCACCGTGTAACATTATTAGATAGCCACACCCCATAGTCCCGACCAAGTGACTGTAGGAGAACCCCATCGCCAAAAGTATCCGTTCGGGTGCTCGCGGCAGCGGTGTTCCGCCTTAGTACACTTCGTCGACGGTATCGGGGGGTGCGGCCGTCTACTAAAGTTTCCGACGAGCATTCGATCAGGATGTCGGGAATCTTGTTGAATTGCCCGACTTGATATTAAAAGGTGTTTTCAGTATAGAGACTAAAATGCGCGGTTTATAATTGTTAGGCATGCGATGTCTAAGGAATTCATTTGGTTAGGCATGTGATGTCTAAGGTGGTTGCGGATTCCAACTGTTGTAATTTTTCACTTTCTTTTCTGCGACCGTAAGTGTAATATGTGGTGTATCTCCGATTTCGGTGCTATATGTCAACGACAATTGGGATACGTATATTTACTTACGTTGATGACATGTGATGTTATGTGTTGCTGGGATATGTTATATTGGATCGTCGTGATTGAATAGCCGGGGGTTTTATGTGAGATGAGAGTTTTCATTTTCATTCATTGTATGTAATATTCTTTTATTGGGGCACTTCCGGGTTGAGGATGATGTCACCATTGTATATTATTTACTTTTCCGCATTAGGATTGACCCAAGGCGGGGAGCACAAGTAACCGGGTTCTAGGGTCCAGTGGGAGACCATCTCGAGGAGTCGAGACTGGGTATCCTAACTCTAGAATTGGTAGGGTTACTTTCCGCTCTCGTAGGGGTCTAGGGGTGTGGGATTGGCTATTAATCACGACCGCGGAATCCATGTTTTATACAGGCTTAATCTAAAACACGGAAATCCTAGTATATCCAATATTTCATATGTTTTTATTCTGCTGCGATATTCTGTGATGTGATCATTGATAATATTCTGAGACGAATGCTTATATTATATATATATATATATATATATATATGATATATATTATATATTGTTGCTTTCGTTTCATATGTGATGCTTGGGAAGCATAATAAATGGGACTTCATTAATGAGATTAATGAAATATAAGAAACCTAAAAGATGTTGTAGAAACTTGTCTCGAAAAATTGGTAGCTCTAGTTCTTGCTTTGCATAGCGGTATTCCTTGTAGAATATCCAGCACCTTATTCGATAAGGAAAGAGCCGAGATCCCTTCACCGGGAGTGACCTCTTTAGTGAAACTAGTAGATGCTACAAACTCGGTTTTTCTTTTGATTGCTTTTATAGATTTTGCTTTGCATAGTGGTATTTGTGAAATATCCTGCACCTTATTCGATAAGAAAAGAGCCGAGATCCCTTCACCGGGAGTGACCTCTTTAGCAAAACTAGTAAAAGCCTCAAAAGCACCCCTTTTCAAAATCACTCGATTCTATGACGATATCAAGTTCATTACGCAAAGGGTTTTCTTAAAAACCTGTCGTAGCCCTCCGTCATTTCAGATAAGTACTTCATAGTATTCGTGCTACGTTTGCTGACCTCCGTCAAGGCGAAGTGTGCAGTAGCTATTTATGCTTATCTGCATAAGCATATGATGCGATTGAGTTAGGGTAGTCGTGCGACTTTGTTGGCTTTCGTCAAGGGTCGTGCGGGTGGGTTTAATTCAATCAGGAAATGTACGGGTTGAACTTGACTAGCAGCCTATGGTTTGTTGGCTTTCGTCAAGGTCATAGGATTCTAGGGGTAAAATACTATTGGGAATTTCAAGTGTTGAAATTTGCAATGAGATTGCATACCTCCTATGAGATAGTTGGATCCCGATACCCACTGCGAGTAAGAGTTACTCCTGGGAGAGTTTTACACATTACAATTAGCCGATCAAGTAGGTGTCTAGAAAGGTGTTAACGGGGTTAAGCCCCTGGGAAAACGAGATTTATTTTAATTAGGTCCGTGCGAAAGTACGGGGAACCTCCCTCAAAGTACCGATACTGGCCTGACCGAAAGATTGGCAAACTTGTAGGGTGTAATTAATCCCGGCTAGTTTTTTCCTTTTAGGGTTTGAAGGAAGATTTGACTAAAACAGTGGGAGCCATCCTGATTAGATATATTAATAACCAATCTAATCTTACAAGAGCATACGCCGAGTGTTTTCTTCTCTCTCTCTCTCCAGGTAGCGACCATGTCACGCCTTAATCAAGATAATAATACGGATGTATTGACCGAACCCGCTTGTTATACTGAGCTAAGGAACGTTGGTCCCGCTCCAACTTATAATTGTTATAAGACCGAGCAGGAAATAGGGGATTTCCAGGATTCCCGTGCCGCCCAAACGAAGAAAGTGCATGATGATGCATCTTCTTCGGGTGTATTCATTACCGAGAACTGTTTCTCAGTATCCTTTACGTCCTGGGTATGAGATACCGGATCAGGATCCCATATATGTAATATGTTACACGGGCTACAGATAGGTAGAGAACTGAGAATGGGTGATAAGTTTCAAGAGTTGGAAATGGTGCAAGTGTTGCAGCCAAGTTTGTTGGCAGTTATCATCCTGTATTACAAAATACATTGATTCTGAACGAATGTTATTAGATACCGAACCTGATATAAAACATCATATCAGTATCTTTATTTAGTAAAGAAGGATATAATTTTATATTGTTGGATAATGTTTTGAACATTTCCTATATCAAGAGTTGATCGGTTCAGGCAAGTTATCTAAAAGCATATACGTTCTAAATCAAACCACAGTTCTTAACGTACAGAACACACACAAGAGGAAGAGTTCAGAAATGAACGAATCCTTCTTGAGGCATTGTAGACTAGGTCATATCAATGCGACCCGACTAGCTAAGTTACATTTAGATTCATATTTAAATCATTTTGAACCTACATCTTGTGAAACTTGCCAGTCATGTCACAAAGATAAGATGACCATAGCTCCGTTTATTGGAAATAGAGAAAGAGTTAGATGAACTCTTGGGATTGATACATGATGATGTATGTAGGTCCCCTGTCTACACATGCTAGGACCGGTTCTTTATACTTCATTACATTCACTGATGATCTCTCAAGATTCGCACACGTGTTCCTGTTGAAACACAAGTCTGAAGCTTTTGAGAAATTTAAAGAATATAAGTTAGAAGTAAAGAACCAAAACAGGTATAAGTATTATGTCCTATGATGAGATCCGGGAGGAGAATACCTGAGCATGGAATTCCTGGACTATTTTAAAGGAGAATGAGAATCTCTCTCAACATTACTCCTCCGTTTACACCACAACACGTTGGTATATCGGGGCGGAGCAATCGCACCCTATGTGATATGGTGTGCTCTATGATGAGTACAACTGAGTTGCCTATTTCCTTTTAGGGTTATGCACTTGTGAAGCTGCATACCTATTGAATAGGGTTCTAACCAAATCAGGTGCCTACCACTCCATATATGATATGAAATGGGAAGAGCCCATCTCTTAAGTATGTTAAGATTTGGATTGTCCGGCCTATGTCTAAAAGCAAAATCCGGACAAGCTCGAGGCAAGATCAGTTCTGTGGAAGTTTGTTGGATATCCTAAGTATTCGCAAGGGAATATCTTCTACCACACCGAGGAGCAAAAGGTGTTTTGTTTCTCAGCATGCCACCTTTGGGAAAGGGAATTTCTTGTGAAGAAATTAATGGTTATGAGGTAGAACTGGAAAGAGTTCCAGCTATACAAACTACATCTGATGATTTGGTAGAACCGGAGGATTCAATAGCTTCCAACGAACCTCAGCCTCTCCGCCGATCTAGTAGGGTTCCTCACCCACCTGAAAGATACTTCGGTTTTCTCTATGACAGTGGGAGCGAGGATTGCATCATGAGATGATGACCCAACTAGTTTCGAGCAGGCCATCAAGAGTGGGGACTCTGTTAGAATGGCTGGATGCTAAGCGATCTGAGATGGAATCCATATACACCAACAAAATGTGGACTTTGGTTGCTTTATCTGAAGGGTTAAATCCCCATCAGGAGCAAGCATATCTTGAGAAGATTACTTGGTGTACATGGAAAAGTTGAGATTTTTAAAGCTAGACTTATTACAAAAGGTTCTCTTTATCGACCAGGTGTGGATAATGATAAAACCTTTTCTAGTGCCTATGCTTAAGTCCATCCAGAACCTACTTTCCATTGCTACATACCATGACTACGATATCTGGCAGTTGGGTGTCATTACTGCTTTTCTAAATGGTGATTTAGAAGAAAGCGTCTATAAGTACACAGCCAGAGGGCTTCGTAGACAGTGGGAGCAGCGGAAACGTGTGCAAGTTGCTTTATGGGTTAAAGCAGGCATCACGGAGTTGGAACATCTGTTTTGATGTGATAGTCAAAGCGTTTGACTTCATCAAAATGGTAGATGAACCTTGTATATACAAAAAGGTAGTAGGGAGTATGGTGGTGATCCTCGTATTGTATGTGGATGACATACTTTTGATAGGAAAGGAGTTTCCTATGCTATGCTCGGTCAATCTCCTCTTATCACAAGGATTCTCCATATAGGATCAAGGTGATACCTCCTAAATCCTGGGTTATGGATCTATGAGATAGATCTAAGTGGATGTTATATTCTCACTAGGTGTAGTGAGATGGTATCAATCGATCCTGGAGAGAATCACTGGATAGCTTCCAGGGTGGTAAGGTCGACTGAATGTCGTCAAAGGCATTGTCTTTACCCTCAGTGGAGGGACGGTATGTTGGAAGAGTTCCAAGCTAGATGCCGTGGTAAACTAAACGATAAAGGCTAGATACATTGCTACCAAGGATGCTACCAAAGAGGTAGTCTGGATGTATATAAGTTCATGAGATGAACTTCGTTCCTACCATTGTGTGACAATGGAGTTGGGGCTTAGGCCTAGGAACCCCCGTCCCATCAGACGTCCAGACATATTCTTAGGCAGTATCACCTGATCATGGAGATGGATGATCTCCAGGGAGATCGAGGTTAGGAGAGTAGACACAGAGGAGAACATGGCGGATCCACTCAGGAAGGCCTATTCCCAGGAGAGGCTTTTATGGGATGGTTGAGTATGAGATACTTCAACCACTGTTGATTGTTGGGTATGAGATACTACAACAGATGACCCTAGTGCAAGTGGGAGATTGCTAGTTATATGTATTCCCTAGAGGCCATTACTGTACATACGATGTATATTGTAGTGGATGCTTGGACATATATAGGGAGGACTTTCTTGCTCGACATGATAGTATGCTATCTAGTTGCTTTTTATCATAACATGTACGATGATTGTCTTTATGTTACATGTTGATAAAGCCCTTAGGATGGGTACTTGACTACCAGGATTATGATGCAGATCATACTAGTGGGGACAGTATAGTCGATAAGTACATCCTTCAAATGTTCCTAGTCGTGGGTGTATCGAGACAGGGCATCGATATACTAGCGTATAGCTTCTCGACCCATGTAGATGGGCGATGGATGATCCCATATCCATTGGTGTTTGACATTAGAGATAGTATACGGGTGCTCAGTGGAGACTGGGTACACTGAACGGACTCGCCGAGAACTCCCAGATGGTATTATACCTAACGTCGGATGGCAGTTCTCTGGTGACACTGGTATAGGTTAGTCTGTAGACCCGAGATTGTCATAGAGTCTTGTGTGATTCCCACTGTGCTTTGATTTCCACCTTACCACGTTCAAGAGAACGTGCAAAACGGTGGCTTTTGGGTACAGTCTTGAGTCACATAGAGGCAATGAGCGATAGGAGGGGTTTCGTCTCTCCCGGTATTGAGAGTTGATGTTGCGCTGTGCTCGATTGGCTATAACAGGAAGTCCTTGGCCAAGGCTGCTTCAGAGATATACTGGTAAGTATTATCAGTAGTTTCTCAACCCGTTATGAGCCTCATATCGACACGACTTATCGAGTTACTAGGATCTGACGTTTACCACCCCTAGACAAGATATACGATATATCAGATGAAGAGACCGGACTGTACGGTAGTGTTACTGATTGGATTCACAGGAGTACGAGCAGGCTTGCTTGTTGATCTTCTGATCGCTCAATACCCGGGTGGCCGTTACGTTTGGCAGACCGCTTGTGGCTTGTGGGTGTTTGATATGATCATCACCTACTGCCGGCGTATTGACGAGTCTTTAGAGTCCTGCACAGAGGTTTTCTGGCTCAAGCGAAACGGAGTAGGAGCGCATATGTGATATGTGCGGGACCGAGATTGATACGATATGAGATACCGTATTCTATTCTCGCGATATGAGATATCGATCGGTTATATATGATATAGCCGGGTTATCGGATCAAGTGTTGATTCGATAAGTTGATTCATATGATATTAGTCGGTTATAGGTGATATAGCCGGATTATTAAATCAAGAGTTGATTTGATAATCTAATGTATAATTATATATTTGATATATTATATTACATTAACTAGTATTAACTCACTTATGATTTCTTTTCTCACATTAGATGTACTTTACATATATGTGATATATGTATTGTTTTCTTTTTGGCACAATATATATATATATGATATATATAAGTGTGTCATGCTAGGATACACTTGCAACTTAGTTAGTATGAGACACAAACTATGCTTGGTTAAGTCAGGGTTTTATTTGTCTTAAGGATTTTAAACATATGGATAATGAGTCATGGTTCAAAGATTGTAGAAACTTGTAGGTTTCATTGACTAAGTCCACTTGTTTGTCCACCTTAAGATATTTGTTAACCCAACCCTTAACTCATAGCTATGGTTTATTCTCTACATGAGTTAGGCATGACACTAACTCACCATGGTTGCAATTCCAACCTCACTCAATTCATTTCTCACTTGATGAGTTACTTCTTCTTCTTCTTCCTCAAAGCTTTCTAGCTTCAATGGAGGTATAAGACAAAAAAATGTGAGAAAATCAAATCTAAAGTGAGCCCACTTCCTACTTCATCATCCTCTACTACTTGCCATTTAGTATATGGTGTTTGCTTCACTAATTCCATAGTTAGTGAAGAGATAGCTTGGGTTAGTTTCTCCTCGACGTAGATCATCTTCGGCTTCAAAGTCTTCGAAGCAAGCATGTTCGTTTCTTCAAGGGAGCCTCTCTAGAGTCCGGAGTTCACGATCGCAGCGAAGGGGTTACTACACGGAGCTATTGAAGTGAAGGACCGGTCTACAAAGGTTGTATTCCTTGCTTACTTAGGATGTAAAGTGTTTACATATGTTTTTTCGTCGATTTCTAGTTAACGATTCAAAGTTAGGGTTAACTAGAACGGCAAAGTTTTGAATATGGAATGGACGATGCCTCCCGAAACCTTGCTGCCATTCTAGGTAACCCTGCACCCTTATCTCTCCCAAAGTCCTACCGGCGAGACTACATTTAAAGTTCCACTGGCTAAAAAAAGGGTATGTCGGATGAAAACCCGAAAGGGCTCCGTGAGTAAAAAATAGCTGGACTGCCGGTGAGTTTGTGAAAACCTGAAAGGGCGCAAACTCATGAAAGGAGATAAAATACACTCGCAAAGTCCTTTCGGCCTTGTGAGGAGAAAATCCCTGCGTGAGATCCTTACGACTCATGAAGGAGCAACACACTTAGGAATCCACACGATTCCTAGGGAGAAATACACCTGCGAGATCCTCTCGACTCGTAGGGAGAAAATACTTTTATGAGACCCTTACGGCTCATGAAATTGAAAAGCCTTGGGTGATAGGGATCTAAACCTGTCTCTTGAGCCATCGTTCCCCAACGGGCAACGGCAAATGATGATTCGCTCCTGGCACTACGCTTCAGTGTTAGCGGTGCTGATGCCGACCCAAAAGCCAAATCCCAACTCCTCCCAGGGTAAATGATGAGTTGCTCCTGGCCTTATTCCAGTGCAGCAATGCTGATGCCAAACAAAATCCAAATTCCAAGTCCCTAAATGGCGAATAATGAGTCGCTCCTGATACCATATTCCAGTGCAGCGATGCAGACGCCAACCAAAATCCAATTTCCTAAAATTCTCCCTGCCCTATGGTTGGTCTCCGAATTGACTATCGTATACAATCCACGGGCTCAAATAATTCTCATAATACCCATACCCCACCGCAATCACCAGTCCAGCGGCCGGTCTCGGCCCTTGGAATTATGCTCCATTGGGAAGACCCACTCATGTGTCCTTAAGATACACGAGGAGAACAAACCTTCGTGGGATCCTTACGACTCATAAAGGAAAAACACACTTGGGAGTCCCCACGACTCCTAAGGAGAAAGTACACCTACGAGATCCTTTCGACTCGTAGGGAGAAAATGCTTTTATGGGACCCTTACGGCTCATAAAATTGAAAAGTCTTAGGTGATAGGGACCTAAACCTGTCTCCTAAGCCATCGCTCCCCAACAGGCAAAGGCAAATGATGAATTGCTCCAGGCATATGTGCATCAGTGTTAGCAACGCTGATGCCTACCCTAACCCAAAATTCCAAACTCCAATCCAATAGACCCCTAAGTCTTTTAAACTAGGAACATATGACATCTAAATCTTTAAACTGGGAGCATATGACCCCTAAGTCGTTAAACTGGGAATGAGGAAAATTCCCTCACGGCAAATGATGATTCGCTCCTAGGACAGCACCGACCATCCAAGTCGCAAAAGGGCAGCAACGACCGTCCAAGTCGCAAAAAGGGCAGCACCGACCGTCCACGTTGCTAAAATGGCATCACCGACTGTCCACGTAGCTAAAATGGCAAAAAAGACTGTCCATATCGCAAAAATGGTAGCACTGACCGTCCACGTCGCAAATAGGGCAGTATCGATCTCCATGTCGTCAAAACGGGAACCAAATTAAATCAACCTCCATGCAAAAGAAGATCCATCAATTTCATGCACACAACCTACATATGTAGTGTGCATTTATTGATGAGGGCAATTTGTTGGGGTAAAAATTTACTCCCCGGTTGATCAAGTCAAAATCAAAGTCAACCCTAAGCTAAGTGGGCCCAAGCTCAGGTCAAGTGGGCCCATGCCCGAGTCGAGCCCAAAAATGAAGCGGCCGGCCTCCCCTATACCATAATAAATTTTTTTGTAATAAATAATTTCGTTGTTTTTTTATGAATAAATGTAAGAAAAATGGGCATAAAGCCAAATTTTTGTAAAACCCATGGCTTATGTGTAAAAGAAATTAGCACATGAGACATGGGATGAGAAAAATGCCATTTTGTAAAGCCCAAGGGGCTATGTGTAAATTTGTAAGCCTATAAAAGGCAACATCATGATGAAATAAAGAAGAATTTTTTATTCCCTTAAAAAACACCTAGGGTTTTTGTGCCTTCTTCTCCTTCCTCAAGGTTTTAAACCTTCTTCCCCTTTTCTGAATTAAATCAAGAGTTTTACTCTTCATTTTCCAAAAATAAATAGTTTTTCACCACAAAACTCACAAAGGGAAGCTCGGATCTTCCATCAGATCTCAAAAAGGGGTGATTTTTAAATCTCACCCCTCCTTTTTCTCTAAGATCCGGCCAACCGAGAGGAAGAAGGAGACCCACCTCCAAAAAACCCCACTTTAGGGAAGATCCAGGGCTCAAGGGAGAAGAAAGGGGCCCCCTTTCATCAGATCCAAAAATACCTTAGGTTTTTAACGCCTCAAAAAAAATAAATAATACATATATATAGATATATAAAATAATAAATTTTTCTTTTTAGGAGTACAACTCCCAGTGCAGAGGGCTAAGCCCTTTTGTCCTCTTTGTCAGGAGTTCAGCTCTAAAAGTCAAATCGGGAGCATAACTCCCAGTGCAGGGACCAAGTCCCTTTTCCTGCTGACGCCCAGCGCCCGCATGCCAAGCACATGGGGCGCCGGCGCCCAGCGCCCACGTGCCAAGCACGTGGGTGCGTTGGCGCCCAACGCCCGCGTGCCAAGCACATGGGGCGACCAGCGTTTAGTGCCAGCATGCCAAGCACGTGGGGCGCTGGCGACCAGCGTTTAGCGCCAGCGTACCAAGCACGTAGGGCACCGGCGACCAGCGTTTAGGCACGTGAGGCGCTGGCACCCACGCGTACTTTGGACGCTATTATTCCCTTTTTTTTCACACACACACACACACACACTCCACAACACTGTCCCCGTTAGAAAAAAATTGTAACAGGGCGCTACCCCGCACCATGCAAGGGGGCTGCTAGCCTCCTTGACCCCAGCCTGCTATCCGGGTAGTGGGACCCCTGTAAACTCTGCGAGGCCCCCGATATACCCAATACCCCTCAAAACACAACACACGCACACTGCATATTGAGTTCGCATAACCAGTTTGACTCGTCAATCGGAGGTTCCTTTGCCTTAAAGGTAAGGGATAATTAACGGGAGCTTAGTCCGCGGCTGCTGGAGATTTGGATCCCCACAATCAATAAACCCCCGCCTACCCTAGGCAGGGGGAATCTGTAGTATACCTGACAAGCGACGCGTATTCCCATCTCAATTGGGTGACGAAAAACACCCTACATACTCGTTCAAAAGGGATGCCCGGGCGGCTTACGGAGCGGCGAAGCTTGCCGAGGGCAAGGCGGAAAAGGCTATGGAGGAGTACAAGGATTCCAATTAATTCTATATCGACCTTGCCAATTTCGGGGCCGTCGGATGGTAAAACGCCCTTAACGTTGTCAAGAAAGCTACGCCTGGGCTTGACGACCAGGAGCTTCGTGCAAGGTATCTTTTAATCGAGGAAGTGCCCATAGGAGGCGGCGCCGAGCCAGCAGGAGGAGGCGAGGTGGCAGGGGGAACCGCCGAGCCGGAGGTCGCAACCGAAGCTTCTGATGGAAGCGGCGAACAGGGAGAAGCGGCGACCCAGAAGGCAGCTTGAGCTACCCCCTTTTTTATTAAATTTTTGTAAGCCTTCGGGCATCTTGTAAGGTTGGGGAGTCTATAATCCCTTGTACATAACCCGGAATATCAATAAAGCATTTTTATCTCACATATGCAATATTTTTACTTTTGCAAGTGTAAATTGGTCAGCATCTTGCGAACGCCAAGTGTGTGTGTGTGTGTGTGTGTGTGTGTATGTGTGTATATATATAGAGAGAGAGAGAGAAAGAGAGAGTCAAGGGTCGAGTATCAAGCGAGCGCGACATACGAACGAACGAACACAAAGTATAGGTAGATCGGTGCCCCTCCCCACCCCAGAGTCGAAGTGACGATCGAGCGCGACATTTGAACGAGCGAACGCCAAGTATAGGTAGGTCGGTGCCCCTCCTCACCCCAGAGTCTAGGTGATGATCGAGCATGACATATGAACGAGCGAATGATATGTATAGGTAGGTCGGTGTCCCTCCTGACCCCGGAGTTGAGGTGTTGATCGAGCGCGATATACGAACGAGCGAACGCTAAATATAGGTAGGTCGGTGCCCTTCCTCACTCCAGAGTCGAGGTGACGATCGAGCGCAATATACGAACAAGTGAACACCAAGTATAGGTAAGTCGGCATCCCTAGACTCAGCTTTGGATGAGCCGAGCAGGAAACTACCCGGCCGTCTTGCGATATGGATCCGCAGGGTAGCCGGGCAGGAAGCCGCCCCCAGTAGATGATCCGAGCAAGAAACTACCCGGCCGCCTCATGACGAGGGCTTTGGATCCGCAGAGTAGCTGGGCAGGAAGCCGCTCCCAGCAGATGAGCCCAGCAGGAAACTACCCGACCGCCTCACGATGAAGGCTTTGGATCCGCAGAGCATCCGGGCAGGAAGCTACCCCCAGCGGATGAGCCGAGCAGGAAACTACCGGGCCGTATCATGACGAGGGCTTTGGATCCACAAAGTAGCTGGGAAGGAAGCTACCCCCAGCGGATGAGCCGAGCAGGAAACTACTCGGCCGTCTCGTGACTAGGGCTTTGGATCCGTAGAGTAGCTGTGCAGGAAGCCGCTCTCAGCGAATGAGCCAAGCAGGAAACTACCCGTCCGTCTCACCATGAAGGCTTTGGATCCGTAGAGTAGCCGGGCAGGAAGCTGCCCCAAGTGGATGAGCCGAGCAGGAAACTACTCGGCCGCCTCGCTATGAGGGCTTCCGTATCTTGGCCTCCTTGATTCTTGGGATTTCTTGGAGATGTCGTTCAACCTTCCTTTACCAGCATAGGAGGGGGGAGCTGGCCAGTAATCAGATGTCACATGGCCGTGCCTTATCAGGAAGATGCGATACTCTGTGATTCTCGCTATAGTGTGGGCTCGGTCGTTGGAAGACTTTTTTTGAGGTTATAAATAGCGAAGGTATGGCCTCCTCTTTAGGCATCTATGTTAATTTCCTTCTAGCTGTTTCATCTTTTCCTAATACGGGCCACGCGTACACCATACGGGACATCGTAACTCAGGACGACGTGTATTTCTATGGTCTTAATCATTCCGAGGCGATGTATAAGGCCGTGATAGGTCGTCTGAAGGGTCACTGTGGGCGTCTACTACCCCGTCGGTCCCCTCTCCTGCAGGTGCTTATCTATGCGATATGGAGGTCTTCCCCGGGTCTTTACAAGGCCCTGTCTCCCATAGGCAATAGAGGAGGTATTTGACAAGATGTACACGACCCACGAGCTGGTTCTAATCTCGAAGAGCAGGCAGGATCGCTCGACGGATATTCTTCTTGAATGTTTTCAGTAGAGGTTGGTCGTGGCGTCGTATACGGCGGCGGGAACCCCCGGCGAATCCGTAACTTCTAGGGTCCATGGATATCGACAGAGGGAGTGGGCGAAGGTCGCTTGGGCTCAGGTGGAGGAACTCTCCTCCGAGTATCATCATCAATGTTGTCTTAACCCACTTCCCCCTTTGTTGTAAAAGTTTAGGGATTATGTGCCTTTTCCTTTACTCTGTAAGGCTGAGGAGTCGAGAATACCTCCGAATAAATTATTAATAAATTTTATTTAGCTTAAAAATCTCTCATTGCTCGTGATTACGGAACATCGAAGCTCATTACTCGTGGGCACCTCGGGGAAGAGTTAAACTTAGGTCGGCTGCTTTTCGAGCGTGCTTGGGTACTTGTCCGGGGAAAGCCCATGGTCGGATGCTATAAAGTCTGTGCTTTGTCAGGCGGGGGAGTGCCTGTTTTGAGTGAGTGCGACGGGTAGGGACTACCAGCCGGCCCTAGGCGGAGCAGGAAACTACTTGCGTAAGAGGTTAGCTTAGAAATTTTAGTCAACACAAAAGGGAATTTTATTATTTGAAAGGGTACATGTTCATCTGTACAATTTAAGCTTTTCGGCATTATATGGCCGAGGAAAATTATGCCCCCAAAGTCGTGGAGACGGTAGGCTCTGCCGGGTAATGTCCCCGTCATGAGGAATGGCCCGTCCTATTTTAGGGAGAACTTATATAGCTTCCCTTGGTCCACGAATTCGTTTCGCCATAAGACCAAGTCTTCTATCTTGAAGGCTCGATATTTAACTCAAGCATTGTAGTACCGGGCGATCTGCTGCTGATAAGCGGCCATCATGATTTATGCCTGAACTCTTTTTTCCAATAAGATGTCTAGATTGCTTCGTAGCACCATGATGTTGCCTCATCGTCGAAGTACTCGACTTGATAACTGGGCGATCCAATTTTCGCGGGGACCATTGCCTCGGTGCCGTAACAGAGGCTAAAGGGGGTTTCCCCGTATGTGTTTTCCTTGACTTTTGAAATGCCCACAGTACCTAAGGCAGTTCTTCGACCCAGCTGCCCTGTGTTCCCTCCAGGCGGGCTTTGAGCCCATGGATGACGCCTCGGTTTGCTATTTCGGCTTGCCCATTGCATTGGGGATGTGCGACTGCAAAGAACTTCATCAATATGTGATATTCGTTGCAAAATTCTCTAACTTTGTCATTTTCGAAGTTGGTTCCATAGTTGGTGATGATGCACCTCGGGATTCCGAATCGGGAGATTATATTATTTTGCAGGAATTTTATCGTAGAGGCGGCGTCCGGTTTTCTGATTGACACGACTTCTATCCATTTTGTAAAGTAGTCTACAGCGACAAGGATGTATTTATGTCCACCCGTGCCGGTGGGGAGCTAGCCCACTATATCCATCCCCCATTGTGCAAACGACCAAGGGGAACTTAGTGGCGTTAGTTCGGTGGCAGGGACCTGAGGGACGATGCCAAAGAGTTGGCAGTTCTTGTATCTTCCGACCAGCTTTCCTGCATCTTGGTGTATTGTTGGCTAGTAATACCTTGCAATAGTATCTTTTGAACTAGGCTGCGGGCCCCTTGATATGCCCCTCCGACCCCTTCATGTATCTCTCATAGGACGTAGTTTTCTTCGTCGGGATCGACACATTGGATTAAAGGTTGGGTGTACAACTTCTTGTACAGGTTTCCTTTGGTCCACACGAAGTGATGAGCTTTCGCTCGAAGCCGGCGAGCCTCGACCCGGTCCATATGGAGCACTCCGTCCTTTAGAAATTCTATAATGGGTTTTCTCCAATCCGAGACATCCCCTCTAGTCGTGTAGATTTGGAGTGTTGCTTCTTCATCTTCCACGCTGGGTCATGGTAGGACCTTGAAGAGAATATTTCTTTTGTGATTAGCCTAATATGAAGAGGTGAGTTTGCTCAGAGCACCGGCCTCGGCGTTCAATTGTCTGGGAATCTGTTCCACTTGGACTTCTTCGAAATTTCTCTGAAGTTTTTTTTACCTCCGCCAGGTACTTTATCATTAGTGGTTCCCGGGCTTCGAAACACCCGGTTACTTAGCCGACGACTATCTCGGAGTCGCTACGTATCTTGATAATCTTTAGCCCCACGCCGGAGCCAATTCATAGCCCATCCAATAAGGCCCGTATTCTGCTGTGTTATTCGATGCCTTAATGCCAAGCCTCAGAGAGTACTCCATCTCTGCCTCATTCGGGCCACGGATGATTAAAACAGCTCCTCTTCCTTCCTCTGTGGAGGATCCGTCCATATAGAGTACTCAATCTAGGATTGGGCCAAGCGTCTCTTCGACTGAAGGTCATAGGTTAGGGACCTGCGCTGATTCTTCTTCCTTATTAAGAATAGTGCATTCGGCCATGAAATCGGCTAAGGCCTGCGCTTTGATAGCTTGTCCTAGTCGGTACTTGATGTCAAATTGGGACAACTTCCACGTCCATTTCTCTGAGTAGCTCGATGATTCGGGCGAGCTGAGGATATTCCCCAAGGGTCGTTCGGTGAGGACGAGGATCATGTGTGCCTGGAAATAGTGCCACAACTTCCTGGAGGTGACGACGAGCATATTTCCTGATTTAAAATCAGGAAAGCCGACGGAAGAAGCATCACGTGACCAGCAGTCACGTGTTGGCACGTGACATTTAAAAGCAGCGGCAAAGGCACATCAGTTCCCTGATCAAATCAAGAAAAAGGCTTCAGAATAGGTCACGTGCTCACACGTGACCAGGGGTCATGTGTTGGCACGTGACGGCTGAACAGCGGCTAGGAGACAAAGCGCAGAAAGCAGAGGAAAGCTCGTTCCAAGGGGTCACGTGCCTACACGTGACCAGGGGTCACGTGGCCACACGTGACCGGCTTTCAAAGCCTATTTATTTAACAGAATCAAATTCTGAAGAGATCATTCAAATCTTTCCAAAGGAAAATGATTATTTGGAACCGATTGGACTAAAGATTTAAAGGTGATTAAATATCACCTATCTATGGAAAAATCTTGAACTTGGAAAGATTTCCCCTTAAAATCTAATCGAAATAACAGAGGAAAATCTTTGGATTTAAAATCCAATGGTGAATAAAATTCACCTAATAATCCAAAGGTCCAAACGAATGGTGAATACAAATCAAATCTCTCAATGAAAGATTCATCAAAACTAATTGATTCTGCTTCTTCTCCTATAAATAGGAGCCAAGAGACACATAGGAATATACAGAGATCGATACATAAAGAGAGAGAAAAATATAGCCTTGAGACTTGGGAGGAATTTAGATCTTCTGCAAAAGAAAACCTTAGGTAAGAAAGGGGAGGCTTTCAAGAAAAAAAAGAGAATTTAATTCTCGAAAGAGTTTAACTCTGATATTAAAAAGAAGAACTTAGTTCTCTCTTTAGCAGAGGATCTGCAAAGTGCACATCTCCCCATGAATTGAGAATTTAATTCTCATTGGGTTAAGATCCTGCCATGCAGATCCAAAGCATAGAGAGGGAATGGATGTTTGAGAATTTAATTCTCATAGAATTATAGGAATTTAATTCCTTCAATTTAAAATTAGGGTTTAACCCTATGTCATAGGAATTTAATTCCTTCAATTTAAAATTAGGGTTTAATCCTATGTCATATGAATTTAATTCCTTCAAAATGAATAGAACCAGGGTTAACCCTAGTTAAGAACTCAAATCTGTCAAAATAACAGGAATTTAATTCCTCTAAAGTTTATTGCTAGGGTTTAACCCTATGAAGAATTTGATTCTTAAAAAGATAAACACATCTTCAAACAGGCAGGGTCACGTGCTACCACGTGACCCCTGTAAAGAGCCACCGCTAAAACTTTGAGGCAACACCTCACGTGCTTCACGTGACCCCCAAAGCGCGCAAAGAAAAAGCAAAGGAAAAGAAGCTCTGGGGCGCCCTCACGTGTCACCACGTGACCCCTAATGAATATTCTAACAGATCAAAGCGCAAGCCCCCATCACGTGCCCATACGTGATGGCTTTTAGAATTAAAAGTGTTAAACACTTATCTGTAGAACAAAATAAAGGGAAACAGGGCGCTATCACATGCTACCACGTGACCCCTTGGCTGAAGCTTTAACGGACAAGCACCAAAATACCCATCACATGACAGCACGTGATGCTCCAAAGTATTCAATACTTTTGACAGAATAGAATGAATTGAGGGCGCCCTCACGTGCTACCACGTGACCCCTCTTGCCTTAGTGTTTAATACTAGAGTTGAAACCTCTATATCCAGTGTTCAACACTGATTTTCTTAGTGTTTAAACACTAATTTGGAAAACTCTATTTACAGTGTTTAACACTGACTTTCTTAGTGTTGAACACCAACCTGGAAAACCCTGTTTCCAGTATTTAACATTGATCTGCCTTAGTGTTAAACACTGATTTGAAATCTCCACTGCCAGTGTTTAACACTAACTTGTCAATCTCATTCTCAATGTTCAACACTGATTGATCTTTAGTGTTTAAGACTAACTTTAGCCCCATTGGCTAAGTCTCTAGAGGCAAAGCCTCTCCTCTAATGGACCAACAGAAGGCCAATATCCTAAACATGATTGGACTTAGCCCAAGCTGGCCATAAGTCCTCAATTAAAATTCAACTGAGCTAATGGGCTCATAATTTAATTAATTGGTCTTGGTTACAAATTGGGCCAAAGATTATTTAATCTACCTCGGTTTAAGGGTACATCTCTTCACTCCTTTGATACTCGGCGTTGTAATCCTCAACGTCTTCAAAGAGGTGACGGGACTCGATGACCACATATTGATACGGACTGTGGGGTCCTTAAACTCATGGACTATGAGGTCCTTAACCTTGACCGTGATGTCTTAAAACTAACGACGGACTGTGGGGTCCTTAAACCCATGGACTATGAGGTCCTTAACCTTGACCGAGATGTCTTAAAACTAACGACGGACTGTGGGGTCCTTAAACCCATGGACTATGAGGTCCTTAACCTTGACCGAGATGTCTTAAAACTAACGACGGACTGTGGGGTCCTTAAACCCATGGACTATGAGGTCCTTAACCTTGACCGTGATGTCTTAAAACTAACTGTGGACTGTAGAGTCCTTAAACCCATGGACTATGACGTCCTTAACCTTGACCGCAACGTCTTAAAACTAACATTGGACCGCAATGCCCTTAAACTACCTATGGACCGCAACGTCCTTAAACTACCTACTGACCGTGATGTCACTAAACTAAACAACAGGGCTCCCTTAATTGCTATATTGTTGGATCTAAACGATCCCGTTAAGTTGATCTTAGTCTGAAAGTTAGACTAACGTATCCTTAACAAGGGTTTAAGTCGATCTTAGTCTGAAAATTAGGCTAACGTATCCTTAAACCCAAACCTCCAAATCCAAATCTAAGATAATACGGATTTGGACTAGTCTACGCCTTACGAGCGACGACATAACTCAGTCTCCGTATACAATCCACGGGCAACCAAACATAAAATAAACACACATGACACGAAGTGACCATCTGGAGAAGGAGAAAGTGGTTACCGCGATGCGGTAGAATAATTAACTGCAGGGGCTTGCGCCTGCAGGGAAGAGCGTCCCCACAATCAAAAACCCCTCAAGCGAGGGGGAATCTGACGAAGTCTGCTACATCGGATGCATCCGTTTAAACCTTCGATATACGGTGCCATAAATCAACTTGGCATCTTCGGAGAGGTAGACGGATAGCACCAATTAGCATCTGTTTAGAACCTCAGGCGAGACGACCACGTGTCGCGCCGTCGTTCGGAGGGGAACAGATTCTGGCACGCCCGGTGGGACCTTTTCCTCTTTCCACTCTACACTTCGTGTGTCGTGTTCACGAACGAATCACGGTTTGATAATGGTTGCCCTTGGGTTTCGAAGTACTATGATTTGGTGTTTCGTTTGCTGTAGAAACCAAAGAATCAATGGCTTCCACTTGTGCGACATACTCGGACTGCAATTGCAACCAACGCTCTGCCTTGCCAGGAGGTATAGCCTACGGACCCCAAGCTGCTTTACTATTCACAATGCCCGTGGAACAAGTCACTCGAGCCACCACAGGATTGTTTTTTGGGACCATGCTCCCGCCGACAAGCTTCACCGCTCCGGTGCTGACAACGGAAGCTCCCAAGAAGTCGGTCTTTGATCGTATTACCCCTGCCGCGGCCCCTCTCAACGGGTCGCCCAACACCAGTGCCTCGGTCTTCTCCAGACTGGGCCAGAGCTCCTGTGGAACCACAATGGGGCCTGCAATCCCAGAGAAGGCCGCTCCTAAGAAAATAGCCAGTCTCGCTCCTGAAGTCGTCAAGGCGGCTTCTCCTTCCAAAAAGTCGGTCCTTACAAGATTGACTGTTCCAGCTCCCACTCCTGCTACCCAAAGGACATTAGTCTTTAACAGGCTGGCACCAGCAACGACCCCCCACCTACATAGGGGGCAAGACGAGACTATCGCCCTCACCGAGCCGGTTCCATCAGCACGACGCGCTCGACATCGTTACTGGCGCCGAGTGAGGAAGGCCGAAGGAAACTCCCCTTCTGGGCTAACTCCTCCAGCCCCGATGGCAGAAGTTAATGCTGCTGTTCCAACCGGGAACAACTTTGAGATGCTAAATAAGGTGCATAGGAATTCTCCTATCGCGGCGCTAAAGAAGTCTCCCCATCTGCCGAAAAGGGCTATAGAAGTAAAGCCAGAACAGCCCCAATCTCCTCAACGACTGTCCTCCCGAATCTACAAAGTCTGGTGGCAGGCCCGAGCTCGATGATCGATCAAAATTTCTCCCGCCAGCACAAGAAGCTGAAAATCCAACAGGAAGCCAGTCACCAGGCTAAGCCACGAAAAGCTGTCTGGGTGCCCACCTCAACGGCCCCCTCAACTTCCACTGCTCATAAAAAGAGGAGGCCGGAGAAGATCCCCGGGCCTGCAACGAGAGCTAAAAGCGCTGAACCCAGACGCCCTATGGCTGGAGGCAGGATGGTCCACACTATATACATGGCGTCGGGGAAGGAAGACAACCGTGTGTCTACAGGTCATAGACCGCTTACACGGTTAGTAACCAAAGCTCAGGAGCAACAGCAAAAGCTCTAGGAAATGATGATTGCAATGGCCGTGCTTACTGGGCCGAAAGAAAGCCCCGAGGCGTCCTCGGATCAGCAACAAGAACAGGAAACCGACGCCGAATTCCTCCGGAATATACTGAAAAAGAAAGATAAAGAGGCTGCGGAACAAGCGGCCAATATAAAGCAAATAACCCACTTATTCCAGGACATGGTGGGAATGATAATCCAACAAGACCCACCTGCTGAGGATGCTCCGATAGTCCTTGAAGACGACAGGGGAGAAACGTCAAATCCACCACCGGCTCTCTCAACGGCCAAGGAGGAAACAATCTCTAAGGCTGGCTTGGACGACTATATAGCCCAGAAAATCCGGGTGCATCATGCGACTGAGGCAGCTGGTCAAGTCATAAAAACGGGGCGACCGTATCCAAGCTGGTATGACCAAATCAAATATCCGCCGGGCTACACAATACCTAAATTCCACGTCTATAAAGGGACATGCAATCCCCATCAGCATGTGGCCCAGTTCAAGGTGCTTTGTGGTAACACTGGTGGCGACGATAAACTGTTGTTTCGCCAATTCGTGGGCAGCTTATCAGAAACGGCGTTCGAATGGTATTCGGAACTCCCGAACGATTCTATCAAGACGTTCGCTGAAATGGAGTTGCTATTCACTCAGCGATTCGCAAGCGCCAGCGAACGCACTCCAATAACGGCATTGATTAATGCCAGGGTAAAACCAGGCGAAACGTGGGTCCAGTATGCTATACGCTGGCGAAATTTGTGGTCAAAATGCGAGCAACGCATTGAGGAAGCGCCCGCGGTGGGCATGTTCGTGGGAACCCTAGACCCTCACGCAACTATCTCCCAGTTTATGATGTTCTTTAAGCAAACCGCATTCCAGGCTCTAATCGACAAGTTGGCCCAGATGGACCAGATGGGTCATAGACCGTCTCCCCCGAAGCCCGAGCCTCGGAGTGACAAGGGTAAAGGAAAGGCAACCTTCGTCGCGAATGCCCAGCAGCAACCCAATGCCCCAAAGCTGACGGATCAACTGGAAGAAAGACGCCGGTATTATAATGAGAAGATGAAGCGTCCCTACTCGTTCCCATGGGACAAGACGAAACGGTTATTCGAGCTGGCAGTACGCAACAGACTTATAAACTTGCCAAATCCAAGGCGACCGCCACAACCCACTGAGGTGAACAACCCCAACTATTGCCCTTACCATCAAACGGTAAGCCATCCGATTGAGGATTGCTTCGTTTTCAAAGGATGGATTGAAGATCAATACCTCCAGGGAAAGTTTGCGCTGTCTGAAAAGTGGAAGGTGAACCCGCCATAGCCGCATACTCCTAAGAAAGCACCGGGGGCAACCTGTTCTTTCAATGAGGAAGCTCCATGGGAAGTCGTGCTATCAGCTAAAACCAGAAGAATGCTGAGTGATCTTCATGCGTGCCCAGCGGTCGAATGGAAGGACCCGCTTGAACCTCAAATCATTAAGGGGATGTTGAAGTCGCGCCCAACTACGAAGAGCGGTGGTGATGGCCCAGGTACTCACACCCAATCGTCAAAATCTTCAAAGAAAAAGAAGAAGAAATCCAAGAAGCCCGTGAAGCCTGGAGACAAGCGCACGGATTTACAGAAACAGATTGATGCGCTGGAAGAGTACAATCAAAAAGCGCGGACTCCCGTCACGCTACAAGAATTCCTCAACCACGTCTTTCAGGAAGAAGATGAGGGAGAGAGCTCATCGGATGAATCTGAAGGATATGTGGCGAGTTGTCATGTGATCTCCCACTCGGAAGACGAGAAAACTCCTGGCACTGAGAAACTGGGGGCACAGCCTAAGCCAGAACTTATATGGCCAACAGAGGGAATGATTGACGCCTTTCTAGACGAGATTCGTTTGAAGAGTAAAGCCGATCAGGAGCGTGAGATGGCTACATCGGAAGGAGCCAAGCGCAGACGATTAAACGAAAGAGTCGAAGCACTCCCGCCAGATCAAAATACATCCGATGCGAATGAAAACAAGTACAAGACGAGGAAGAGATTCGCCAAAGCCATGTCAATGGGAATGAAGCTACCACCCTCAGAAGAAAACGCGTTCGATGGGGCGGAGGGACACCCTAATTATTGCGCATATCATCGGAAGATTTCGCACCCCACTGAGGAGTGCGACGCTTTTAGGATATGGTGGCAGGGTTATGTTGCTCACCAGCAACATTTTAAGCGCATGAAACACAGAACTCGTCGGGAGCAGAGAAATACAACCGACAGGCACAAAAGAACTACCGGCAGATGTCACATGGTCGACGCCGGAGGATCACAAGTTCTCACCTTCGGGAGCGACTCTGATGAGGAAATGGCTTTGGGCCCTCTCTTTAAAGAGTCCGTCTTAGGGAAAGGGGAAGAACCGGAGGCCTGCGAGAACATTCAGCTGCGCAATCGCACGCTCCTGGAAAAGAATCTCGGGCCTGCAAATAGAAAAGATAAGGGAAAGGAAAAGGTCACTGGGGATATCGCCTTAGATGACAAAGTCATGAAAGAGCTGACTGCCAAGGACCCTCCCAGGAAGGGTAAGGTGGACTACAACATCCTAGCGCACCTAAGGAAGCTACCTTCTCAGCTCAGCATTCTCGATGCCCTCCTATTATCCAAAGAAGCGCGGGATTCATTAATCAAGGCGTTACAAGAACCCGAGCAATTCCAAGCCTTCCTCGCCGCAGAAAGGATGAAGGATGAACTGGAGGAAGTGCACACGGCCAACATCACGTTCGGTGACGAAGACCTCCTCCTCGGGATGAGCGACCACAACCGTCCCCTATATATCTCTGGATACTGCCATGATATCAAGATAGGCAAGATCCTGGTGGATAATGGATCCTCCGTCAATCTCCTTAATGTTCGGGTGTTGAAGGAAATCTGCATGAGCGTACAACATCTCGCTCGTGACAAAATTACCATCTCCGGTTTCGACTCCCAGTCATCACGGACTCTCGGATCTGTAATACTATCATTACGCTTTGGACTGCTAGTCACGGACATCAAGTTTCACGTCATTGACGCCAAGACCTGCTACAACGCCTTACTCGGCCATCCTTGGTTACACGAGTAAAACATCATACCTTCTACACAGCATCAGTGTATGAAGTACTTTAAGGATGGTTTCGAGTATACCGTAACAGGTGAGCTGAACCCATTCTCCGTGAACGAAGTCCGCAAGTACGAAGATGCAAAGTACTTTTTGCCAGACTTCGAGGATACAGAAAAGTGTCGCAAGCCGGAGAACAAAGTCGTCGCCACCATCCCTGTTTTCGAGAGCGATACCGAAGAATAAGAAGAAATTGTTTACGCTGGACCGTCTCGACGCAACAACCCGGGACCGTCCGCCCCCATGTTGATCTTCGGAAGTGACTCGGAAGATGAGGTTAATGCCGTGTTCTCCAGTCGGCCGTCAATACAAGCATCCCCTAGTGATGATCAGAGTTTGCAAATCACCATGGTGCCGCCGGAGCACTACAAAGATCTTGACGCACTTGAAGCTTACAATGTGCAGGACCTGCAGACGTTTTACGTCCCTCCCGGGCGAAAGGGTGAAAAGGCGATCCTATTCTACCAATCCACGGAAGCAAGCGTGGAGAAAGAAACCTGGCATGGCGCGGATTCTACACTCGACAGGCTCCAACCCATCCGCTTGCCCAGATACTACACAAATGGACTAAAGAGGCTTTTGAAGCGCCAAGGAGTACCCTTAAAACAGACTGTTCGACAAGCTCGGTTCTACAACAGGATTTGGGAGGTCCCTGGGACTCAGCGCAAATTGCCCAACGGGAGAATGGAAACACTTAGGATTGGATATGTAAGATCCAGGAAACGGGAGCGAGTCCACGGCAGCTACGCCATATATAACTTCGATGAGGAGGAGGACACCCTGTCGGGGAATGCTAACCCCTCGTCAAAACTGGATCCCACGAGCGAAATGTCGAGTCCGTCATTTGAAGAACGAACGGGCAAGCTTATTAGGAAAGCGGGTCAAACGGCTCGGGAAGATCACAACCGCGAGATGGCCATCTACGAGAAGGCCAGGACGCAACGTCTGTTTCAACAAGCTGCAAAAGACGAAGATGCTCCTCCCTGTCTACCCGTCGTGCAAAAGGCCCGATGCAAAGGCAGAAGTAAGTCAAGAAGCGGAAAAAGGAGTCGACAACAACGACGCAGGATTAGAGAGTCACGTGAGCGGTCATTGCGCGGTCCGTATTTTTCCCTCACGAAGAAGATGAGTCGAGCGTATTCCTTCCCTTGAGACAAGACGGAGAAGTTACTCGAGCTCGCTATAAAACATCAAATGATCGTGCTTCCGGAGTCTAAGCACCCTGAGCAAGCTAACAAAGTTTCTCATCCGGGTTATTGCTCTTATCATCGAGCCGTAGGACACCCTATCGAAAACTGCTTCACCTTCAAGAACTGGGTCGAAGACCAGTACCAACGAGGCAGATTTGCTTTATCCAGCAGCTGGAGGGTAACGCCGCCACAAAAGCACGAACCCAAAGCCGCAAGAGCAGAGCCAGATCCACATCGGTCTTGGAAGCGGATTCGCACTTCTTACATGATTACAATATTAAAAGAAGAACCCGAGAACATAGATGACATTCCCTGGTGCTTTGAGAACAGCAATGACGAGGTAATCTCAGAATTTCCACCGGCTCCGAAAGAACTGGAAGATGGCATACATACTACTGCAGATAACCTCAAGAAGATTGAGTTGGGGTCGACATGATCCGCGACCGACATTCGTCAGCGAGTTGCTCTCTGAAGAAAGGGTGGCTGTGTTAAAAGATGTGCTTATGCAGCACAGAGATTGGCTTCACATGGAATTATTCCGAGGTGCCAGGATTAGATCCAGATGTTGCTGTGCATAAATTAGAAATATCCCCAGATATCAAGCCAGTCAAACAGGCGCCGAGAAGGATGCGGCTCGAGCTTGAAATGAGCATTACGCCGAAGTTAAGAAACTGATTGATTCTGGGTTTATCCAGGAGGTACAGTATCCTGACTGGGTCGCCAACATCGTCCCGGTAATGAAGAAAAACGGAGACAGTGCGCATATGCGTGGACTTCTGAGATCTCAATAAAGCCTGCCCGAAGGACGATTTCCCAGTACCGGTCACCGAACTGATGATAGACAATACGTCCACTCATGAGGTTTTCTCCTTTATGGACGGTTCATCAGGGTACAATCAGATAAAGATGCATCCCGACGACCAGAAGCATACCGCTTTCCGGACCCCTTTGGGTATATTCTGCTACAAGGTTATGCCCTTCGGTCTAAAGAACGCCGGTGCTACCTATCAAAGGGCCATGACAAAGATCTTCGATGATCTCATACATGAAATCGTCGAGTGCTATATCGATGACCTCGTAGTGAAGAACATGTCATACGAAGAGCATTTAGAGCAACTGAAGACCGTATTTCAGCGTCTTCGGCAATATAATTTGAAGATGAATCCCCTCAAATGCGCGTTCGGGGTCTCCTCGGGTAAATTCCTGGTATTCATCATCCGACACCGAGGTATCAAAATAGATCCATCTAAGATTAAGGCGATCATGGAAATGCCACCTCTGAGGACTCTCAAACAGCTGCGGTCTCTCCAGGGGAAGCTCGCGTACATCCGGCGGTTTATCGCCAACCTGTCAGGCAAGTGCCGTCCTTACAGTCACCTGATGAAGAAGGGAATTCCATTCGTTGGGATCACAAATGTCAAGGCGCACTGGACGAGATCAAGCAGTACCTGCAGAACCCCCCAGTGTTGGCTGCTCCGGTTAAGGGAAAGCCTCTCATTCTTTATACAACCGCCCTCGAAGGTTCTTTAGGCGCCTTATGGGTGTAAGAGAATGACCAGGGGAAAGAAAGAGCACTCTACTACTTAAGTCGAGTTCTTCTGGGGGCAGAAATCAATTACTCCCTGATCGAAAAACATTGCCTGGCGCTAATCTTTGCGATAACAAAACTCCGGCACTACGCATTGGCACATGAAGTTTCGTCTTATATCAAAGGTGGACCCCCTAAAATATCTAATGTCGAAGGCTATATTGACGGGGAGACTCGCTAAATGGGCCTTACTCCTGATGGAGTTTTCAATAACCTATCAGCCTCTTAAGCAGTGAAAGGCCAAGCCATTGCCGACCTTCTTTGCCGAGCATCCAGTACCTGCCGGTTCTCCTCTAAATTGCGATTTTCCGGACGAACATGCATTTGACGCGCTCGACGGTGGTGATACCCAATGGGAACTTTATTTCGATGGAGCATCTTCCATGAAAAAGCGCAAACAAGTACCCCTATAGTCAAAGTCGGGAGTAGGCCTTATCTTCGTGACCCATAAGGAGGGATAATGCGCTTGCTTTCTCCTTAACGGAATCGAGGACGAACAATGAAGCCGAATACGAAGCTTTGATAGCGGGCCTCGATATCGCCATTGACATGGGAATTGAAGACCTTCTTATATACGGGGATTCTCAACTAGTCGTTAGTCAAGTAAATGGTGACTACCAAACGTGCAAACCGGAGTTGGTGAAGTACGGCGAAAAGGTGCAACAACTGTTGACCCAAATTCCCTCCTATACTTTAGAAAGCATACCACGCGCGGAAAATAGCAAAGCGGACGCGTTAGCTAAGCTCGCTAAAGAATTGGCTGACGAGAACCTCGATGACGTTAAAATCATGGTACAAAGCCGTCGAGTGCTCGCCCCAGCAGAAATATCTCCGGAATCATACAAGAAAAGGGAGCGACTGAGCAGACGACCCTACAAATCAAAGACCGTGAGAAGGCTGAGGACAGGAGGGAAGTCTTCATAGATTACTTTAAGTCCCACCGAATGCCCGAAGAAGCGTCCTCAAGACATCAGCTCATGAAACGAGCTCTATCTTTCGCTTTCGTCAATGATACTCTGTATAATAGGACGTTTGATTCTCTGTGGCTGAGATGTTTAGGACCTGACGAAGCGGAAAGAGTCGTTCAGGAAGTTCATGATGGAATCTTTGGTTCTCATCAAGTAGGCCCGAAGATGAAGTTAAAAATTAAACGGATGGGTTACTACTGGCCCACGATGATCCAGGACTGCCTCGAATATGCGAAGCAATGCCACTCATGCCAAATCCATGGGGATTTCATCCACCAGCATCTGAATCCACTACATACAACGGTGGCTAGCTGGCCATTCGAAATGTGGGGGACTGATATAGTCGGCCCCATCGAACAGCATCGTCCAGGGGACATCGTTTCATCCTGGCGACGACTGATTACTTCTCCAAATGGGCGGAAGCAGTACCGCTGAGGGAAGTGAGGACGGAGAATATCCTCCACTTTTTCAAAACGCACGTCATTTATCGGTTTGGAACTCCACGGCGGATGATCTCCGATAACGGGCCAGCCTACAGAAGCCATAAGATTAGCCATTTCGCGCAACAACATAATATAGACTGGAGATACTCCTCAGTTTATAATCCACGAGCTAACGGTCTGGCCGAGGCCTTCAATAAGACCTTGACAAAGATCATAAAAAAGACGGTGACCCGAAATAAGAAGGACTGGCACGAGAGACTGCAAGAGGCCTCTTTGGGCATATCGAACTACGTTCAAGACTACCACGAACACGACGCCATACGCACTGGTATTCGGTACGGAAGCGGGTACTCCCCCTCGAGATAGAGCTGCCTTCTCTACGAGTGGCAGTCCACCACGAATTGACAACGAAGAAAATGCTCACTTTCGGCTTGAGGAGCTTGATGCCCTTGATGAAACCCGGCTCATAGCACAACAAAATCTGGAGGCCTGACAAAGCAAAGATGACGCGCTCATACGAAAGATTGGACCAGGCCGAGGACATTCCGCGAAGGCGAACTCGTACTGGTGGTCAAAAGACCTATGATCCCCAATCGTGCCAAGCGGGGAAAATTTGAGCCAACTATGAAGGCCCGTACATCATAGACAAGGTCTACCACAGTGGAGCCTATCTACTCATGGACATGCACGGTGAAAGGCCTTTCATGCCAATAAACGGCCGCTTTCTAAAGAAATACTACGCTTAATGAGGCACAGCCTTGGTCAATGATAGATGACGACGACTATGTCCGCTCGCTATCTTCCTAAACTCAGACTTTATAAGCAGTAGCCGGCCTTCCCCTGAATGGACCGAAACATCCGTAAACTAATGATGGACCGAAATGTCCTTAAACTAACGATGGACCGAAACGTCCTTAAACTAACGATGGACCGAAACGTCCTTAACTAACGACGGACCGAAACGTCCTTAAACTACTACCGCAGTATCCTTAGGCTGACGAGATGAATAATAAAAAAGAAGAGAAAAAGGAAAAAATATATAAATAATAAAAAAATAATAAAAAATAAAAAACGGTATGTCCATAAGCAAAATGGGCACGGATGAAAACCGAAAGGGCTCCGTGAGTAAAAACAACAGGGCTACCGGCGAGTGTTGGTGAAAACCCGAAAGGGCGTGACCTTGTAAAAAAAAAGAGAGAAAAAGAATAAAAAAAACGGTATGTCCATAAGCAAAATGGGCACGGATGAAAACCCGAAAGGGCCCCGTGAGTAAAAACTGCAGGACTACCGGCGAGTGTTTGTGAAAACCCGAAAGGGCGCAACCTCGTTAAAGACACTTACAAGATCCTCTCGACCTTGTAAGGAGAAACCACCCGCGTAGGATCCTTACGACTCACAAGGGAGCGACACACGTAGGGATCCCTACGATTCCTAAGGAGAAAATACACTTACGAGATCCTCACGACTCGTAAGGAGAACTCTCTTATGGGACCCTCACGGCTCATAAGATTTGAAAGTCTTAAGTTACAGAAACCTAAACCTGTTCTTAAGCAAATCCCCCACAACCTTCGATATCGCCCTACAAGTGGCTCAATACTGACCCTTGTATACAATCCACGGATGCGAATAAACATTTCCCCAGCAAAGTCCCACCCGTGACTAGGGATATATCCATATGGTGAGCAACCCTTGTAAGTCCTCTCGACTTATGAGGAGAAGACCCTTTTGTAAGATCCTTACGACTTGCAAGAGGACATGCACTTAGGAATCCTCACGATTCCCAAGGAAAAAACACACCTACAAGATCCTCACGACTTGTAGGGAGAAATGCCTTTGTGAGACCCCTACGGCTCATGAAGTCAAAAGCCTTGGTCATCAGGACCCTTAACCCTGTTTACTAAGCCACCTTTGTTCAACATCGACAGAGGCAAATGATGATTTGCTCCTGACAACATCCCAGTTGTAGCGGTGCTGATGCCGAAATCGGTGTCTAAAATCCAAGCTTGCGGCGAAAAAGCTAGCGAGCCACACATGCATACCGAAATAGCCGAAATGATGGGGCAACTTGCAATAAAAAGCAGCAAGTAAAAATGTATGCATGACAGATAGCCGAAATGATTGGGCAACTCGCAATAAAAAGCAGCGAGTAAAGATAAAATAAATAGCCGAAGTGATTGGGCACCGCGAAAAATGGCCGAAATGATAGGGCAATCGCGACCTCCGCGATATAAGAGCTGAAATGATAGAGCATCGCGGAAAAAGAAATAAAATAAAAAAAAAGTTTAATTTATGCCCTACAGGTGATGTTCCATCACACCCTGTATACAATCCAAGGGCGTAAACAAAAAAGGGATCATACTTCTCCCCCAGGTTTCATCATAAGAAGAAGCAAAATCTAGACGGGCCGCGAACGACTTAGAGATCATCTCAGTACTCGTCTCGTAACAACGAACACGACTTCAAGCGAAACGGAGCAGCGACAACTCCCAGTTCCATGGCACGGCGATATCCTGGTCACCGAAAAGTCAAATCCCAACTCCGTGAAATGCGAATACAATCAACGAAATTCCTGGTTACGTGGAACGCGGATAACGTCACTCTTTGACGGTGTGAAGCATCTAGCGCAAAATTCCTGGTTACGTGGAACGCGGATAACGTCACTCCTTGACCCCGTGGAAAACGTCCAGAGCGGATCCTGGTCCTCGCAGAGCACGACAGTGAACCCGTGTGAAGCATCCAGAGCGGAGCCTAGTCCTCGCCGAACACGGCAGTGAACCCGTGTGAAGCATCTAGCGCAAAATTCTTGGTTACGTGGAACGCGGATAACGTCACTCTTTGACCCCGTGGAAAACGTCTAGAGCGGATCCTGGTCCTAGCAGAGCACGGCGGTGAACCCGTGTGAAGCATCCAGAGCGGAGCCTAGTCCTCGCTGAACACGGCAGTGAACCCGTGTGAAACATCTAGTGCAAAATTCCTGGTTACGTGGAACGCGGATAACGTCACTCTTTGACCCCGTGGAAACGTCCAGAGTGGATCCTGGTCCTCGCAGAGCACGACAGTTAACCCGTGTGAAGCATCCAGAGCGGAGCCTAGTCCTCACCGAGCACGGCAGTGAACCCGTGTGAAGCATCTAGTGCAAAATTCCTGGTTACGTGGAACGCGGATAACGTCACTCTTTGACCCCGTGGAAAATGTCCAGAGCGGATCCTGGTCCTCGCAGAGCACGGCAGTAAACCCATATGAAGCATCCAGAGCGGAGCCTAGTCCTCGCCGAGCACGGCAGTGAACCCGTGTGAAGCATCTAGTGCAAAATTCCTGGTCACGTGGAACGCGGATAATGTCACTCTTTGACCCCGCGGAAAACACCCAGAGCGGAGCCTGGTCCTCGCCAAGCACGGCAGTGAACCCGTGTGAAGCATCCAGAGCAAACAACGGACTGTGGAGTCCTTAAAATCCACGGCTATGATGTCCTTAACCTCGACCGTAATGTCTTAAAACTAACAATCAACCACCCTGATTCTGTACTGATTCTACCTTGGTTTAAGGGTACATCTCTTCACTCCTTTGATGCCTGACGTTGTAATTCCTCAACGTCTTCAAAGAGGTGACGGGTCCCTGCAACCAAACATCGGACTGTAGAGTCCTTAAATCCACGGACTATGAGGTCCTTAACCTTGACCGTGATGTCTTAAAACTAACATCGGACTGTGGAGTCCTTAAATCCACGGACTATGAGGTCCTTAACCTTGACCGCGATGTCTTAAAACTAACATCGGACTGTGGAGTCCTTAAATCCACGGACTATGAGGTCCTTAACCTTGACCGTGATGTCTTAAAACTAACATCGGACTGTGGAGTCCCTAAATCCACGGACTATGAGGTCCTTAACCTTGACTGTGATGTCTTAAAACTAATATCGGACTGTGGAGTCTTTAAACCCACGGACTATGACGTCCTTAACCTTGACCGTGATGTCTTAAAACTAACATCGGACTGTGGAGTCCTTAAATCCACGGACTATGAGGTCCTTAACCTTGACCGTGATGTCATAAAACTAACATCGGACTATGGAGTCCTTAAATCCACGGACTATGACGTCCTTAACCTTGACCGCAATGTCTTTAAACTACGATACTTTGAGCAACCCCTGACCCCGTGAAACACGGATAAGGGCGACCACATCCAGCACTTGCAGGTCCTCACGACCTGTAAGGAATAAAACTCTCTTGTGAGATCCTTACGACTCTCAAGGAAAAACCCGCTTAAGAATCCTTACGATTCTTAAGAAGAACTTACACCTATGGGATCCCTCTCGACCTGTAGGGAGAAAAACTCTTTATGAGACCCTCGTGGCTCATAAATCGCAAAAGTCTTAGGAAGCAGACCTTAACCCTGAATCCTAAGCCATCGCCGCCCTGCAAGGAGATCAAGATAAATTGTCCGCAAAACACATTCAATGAAAAGAGACACACCATTGAGAAGAAAAATGTATCTTTTATTCATAAACCAAAATGGATACAAAGTACAATTCATGAAAGAACAAAAAGAAAATACTCTCATTCAGAAGTATATACAAAAAGGAAGGAAAAGATACAAGTCTTCAAGCCGGCGGGCAATGTAGCAATTTTACCAGCTCATCTTTCTGTTGCTGAGTCACGACTTCATGATTCAGGATCGCCTGAAGATGAGCCTCCGCCTGAGCCTGATACGAAGCAAGCCGAACTTCAAGCTCTTTCTTGATAGCTTTATGGGCTTCGACCCTTTCACGAGTGAACGTGGCAGCTTTATCGAGAGCCACTACCTCCCTGATAGACTCTTGAAGCACCCGCCAAAGTTCGTATGCTTTGTTGGCCTTGGAGGTTAGAGTAGCGTGAAGCTCGCTCAGCGCCTTGGAAGCTAGCTCCCTTTCCGAGAATTTGCGGCCAAGCCTCTTCTCGCATGACGTCATATTCGCCTCGCACCGTGCTATCAGACCCCCGCAACTCCGCTTTTGCAGCCACGGCTTCCGAGGAAAGGCGAGAACATTCAAGGGCGTGCAAGCGAGCCTCCACCTGCCGACAGAACTCCATCCAGACTCGCACCACCTCTTCGCTATTGTAGGTGACAAGAAAAGGAAGAGAACCGTTAGCTTCGGCGGCAAACGCTTCAGCTGTGGTCGCGCTGCCAGCACGGAGCTCCTCAATCAAAGATGATAAGGAGACAAGGCCTAATTGGGCCAAGCGTTCTGAAGCCCGCAAGGCATAAGGGTCGAGCGGCATCACGACGCGCGATTCCAACGCCGTGGAGACTGGCAGGGCTGTTCAAATTTGAAAGATGTCAGTAAAATTCGTAAGCAAAGAACGAATGAGAGTATGATGAAATGTCACTTACCGACAGTCATGCAAGTAGGAGCTGAAGGTTCCCTGGCCCTTCAACGACCTCGACCTCGTCGTCAGCTTCTAAAACTATATAAGAGACATCAACGTCATTTCGCAAAAAAAAATGGCGACAATGCTATAATAAAAAATGGCGAATGACGCTAACCCTTCCAGAGGAAAGGACAATGCGCTGAGGGGAGATCGTCCGCGGAGCTGCCATCTCCAATAAACGCTGAAATGATTGTCGAGGCGACAAATCAACGATAGAAGCCGCCAAACCGCGCAAGTTTGGGGAAGACAAAAGAGTTCATACCATGGAAGGGTTGCTAATTTAAAATGCAGAGGGTTACCTTCAATACTCCTCCCGTTCTGAGTCGGGGGAATAGCGGCTTCGAAAGCCTCTGCCGGAACCGCAGGCTCTAACAAAGGGAGGGTAGTCCCGACCACCTCCATCTCAGCTTCTGGCCGCCTTCGGGAAGAGCCGTTGGAACGGTAACCTCTAAAGGAGCCTCCCCCAAAAGGGCCAAGCACTCCCTGATCAGGAACCGCCACTGGAGGCTCTACCATAAGAGGAGCAGCCTCATCAGCCCCCTCCACATCGAGCAATGCTTCATCGGGAATTTCGGCAGGCTTTAGCTTCAATGAGCCTGTAAGGAGCTCCCCCAGCGTCGAAGATTCTGTACAATTCAAACAAGAATAAGTACACACATATACAGGCGTGAATAATCTGAAAAGCTGCAAAAAAGAACAGCAACGTACCGATGCGCAAAGAAGCCTTCAATATGGCTTCTTCAAGCCGCTGCTCCTTCTCAAGGAGGCGTGCTCGCCGGGGCTCAAGGGTAGACTCATGGCCGCCGGTCCACAAAGAAAGTGCGTCCGCTGCGTCTTCTAAAGCGGCCTGCTTCAGGGCCCTTTCCCCCCATTCCTCCAAAGGACTGATAAACCGCCGCCGAATCCACGAAGGGTCTTCGTAAAAGATTACAGCGGGATAGGGCTTCTTCGGAACCCTGGCGTTATTAGACGCGTCTTTGGAACGCCGTATGGCCTCGGCCAACTGTGCGGCTTCCTCATCGGCCGAACTCGGGAAGAGAAGTCCAGCGTCTGACTCTTGTAAGGCCAATGGTTTATCTTCAAGAATAGGCCCAGACTCCGCCAAAGAATCGAGCAAATTGGTGGCCGCTTTCCTCCATCGCTTAGACCCAGAGCCGGTCGCCGAGGATGACCGCTTCCTCCCCCGTGAAGCCTTAGGGCGGCGCCGACCCACATCGCCTTCGGCACCCTCATCCCTATTACTCTCGCTCGGTGCTACAACCGAGGATGACACCGCCATTATCGACGCCACGGGGGGCGGTGCTGCCACCGGCGGTGGTGCTACTACTGGGGCCTGTCTACCCCGCGATCGGGAACCCAGGGGCATACCAGCTGTTGGAGTAAGGTCTACCCCTGACTCCCCCAGAATGAGCGTGGTGCCAATCTACCTCAGAGGGAAGCGGACCGGAGCCCTCGGTCGCAGCTTAGCTCCCGGAACCTGAGGAGGGGCATCGTGACCAAGAAGCACCCTTCTTTCCTCAAGAATAATCGGGCTGACCCGATGGAGATACCAACCCGTGAACGATCCCACGCACCGGGGCGTATGCTCAGCTTCAGGGATCATAAAATGGGAGCCGGTGTTCAACCTCACGAAATGGTGTGCGGCATCGCGAACGGCATCAAGTGAAGGGACCGGCGCAACGATGAAAGCTTCGAAGGGAACGCCCTGGTCATATCCAAGCTGTCGGGCGAATCGATGCGGGTTGTACCGCATGAAAAGAGCTGCACTGTCCTGGCGAAACACCAAGTAGCCCGGTCTAATTGTATACAAGTGCACGGCCTCCCGGGGCTTCAAAGAAGGTGCGTTGTCTTTCGACTGATCCCAGAGTTGTTGAACTGGACCTGAGGGAGTAGACAAGACCCGATCATTAAAACCAGCCCGCCAGCGGCGGCGTGAGGAGAAATCAGCACCTGAATAGCCCCGAATTGAGTCGGGTCGGCGGCAGAAGCACCCACCAATCGCATAAGTCGCGGGAAGGGATAGGCGTCGTAAAACGCGGGCCTCTGATGCAAAGCGAAAGCCCCCAGCACATGCATTTCGACCCAGGACGTGAAATAATGAAGCGAAAAGTTTACTACATCCACGTCGGGAGTAGAAGTATTAGCTGCGGTGCCCAACCCATGATAAAGGTGCGCCAAGGCTGGGATGCCGATGGCCAACCGTGTCCCCTCAGCGATACGATAAGCCGGGTAGATAACCGAAGCTCTCATAAAGCGACGATGCATGGGGATGACAAACCAACTGAGCCAGACACTAACAAACCCTACGAAGAACGTTTCCTTATCCATGCCGGGAGCAGCAATGGATTCAAAAGACGTCGGCGACATAATAGGGATGTAGTACTGTGGTAGATCCGATTCAGTGGTCGGCAGCTTCTTCGGACCAAACCCAAAGGGGTCTTAATGTTGGCGAACTTCGGGGCTGTCTTCGACAAGACGTCCTCACGAAGGAAACGGGCAATGAAGCTCTTGAAAGTAACACCCTGCTTTTCGGATTCGGTGAATAATCGGTCGAAGATACCTAGCGCCTTGATCAAACTGGGACGCTTGTGGCGGACGACATTCTCAGCAGACAGGCCGTCAACCGGGGCGGGCTCGGGCTCAAAGATGTACTCGTCAGAGGGTAGCAACTCCTCATACAGACTACCCCTGATTGGCAGCCCCGAGATGTCATAGAATTCTGCCAGAGAGATCGAGACCTCGTGATCTCCTAGAATGAAAGTGTTGGTGGGAAGATTCCATTGGTTCAAGAACGCCTTAACCCACCAAACATGCGGAGATCGGTAGTGAAAAAGCGACGTATATATCGCCTGGTAAAGCTCGACCTTCTGCAGCCGCGCACGATGGGCAGAAAGGATGTAGCGAGCCCAGAGAAGGTAGCCCGTAGGGTGTCGAGGGGTGAGCCCTATCTTATAAATTTTCCCCCACGGGTGGGCCTCACCCTGGCAAATACGCCGCCCCAAGATATCTATAGCCGGGATCGGATGGTTCAGGATACCGGTCGTCGACGGCTCGAGCCTCCCCGTTGGAGTCCAGTTGGGCATCTCCACAGCAAAAACCGTTCTCGGAGGATCCATTGGCAAAAATGGGAAAGTGGGATCTGTCGGTACTGCGCAAAGGAAACTCCGGTGACCCTGGATGATATGACTGTACCAAGATCCCCATAGGAGTAAGTTGGTGCAGTTCGGGTCATGAGCCCGGATCATCGCCGTCGCTTCTTCATCAGAGGGTGACTGAGGAAAAGCAGCCTCCGAGCGAGCGAAGGGAAAGCATGGAACAGAAGCCATCGCACCTGAAACAAAATAAAGGAAAACTATTAAGAGTGGAGCCAGCAATATGTATATATATATATATATATATATATATATATATATATATATATATATATGGGCATAGATATATGAAGACAGTTGAAGAAAGCGACAGAGGACTTGTTTGGTAGGACCATTGGCTACAAAACATATGGGCCCCATAGAATCAGGATGATGGCTTGTTAATAATGAGGCCGACCGGTTATAATAAAACAAAGGGGATATCCCCATTTAATAAAAGAAAGGGTTTCAAGTAACCCTACACATTCCCCCCCTAGAGGACAAATTTGCGTTGGGCTCTACAACAGATCAAACGAGATCATGGGAATTAAATTCCCACAGAAGATATCATTGCAAACTTCTGTTCCATTAATTGCAGAAGGACAACCTCGGGCCAAGAGACCCTAAGAAGCCTCCATGTGAAGAAACTCAGTCCTTCATAGGAATTAAATTCCTTATTAAGAAAAGGGAATTAAATTCCCAAAATCATTTGTTCTGTAAACGGAGTTAAACTCCATGGATCATCGTCTAAGCCCTAAGAGATCTACAATTTGAAGGTTAGGTGGTTTTCTGTTCTTATGGAAAAACTTGAAGAAAAAATGGGTTCATACTCAGAAAGGGGTAAAAACCCTTGTTTTGGATTTAAAATCCAGAGGAACGTGAAAGTTCACTGTTTGTCCAAGAACATTACCTGAGGAAAAGGGGCACTTGAACAGAGTTAAACTCTGAAAATGGTTTCAAGACAGAGAACTAAGCTCTGGAAGAAGAGAATTAAATTCTCAGAAAAAAGTTTGCAAGGAGGAAGACAAGCAAAGTGGAGGCGTATCTGAAATGACCCCAATATTTATAGGAGGTGATGGAAACGCTTCATCTCCCCAAATCCCTAGAGGAATCCAACGGTCATAAAAAAGTGACAGCGTTGCACTCACGTGCAGACACGTGAGAACAACGCTGTGGGGGCATTTGTTTCCTGATTTAAAATCAGGAAAGCCTACGGAAGAAGCATCACGTGCTAGCACTTGACCAGCAGTCACTTATTGGCACGTGACATTTAAAAGCAGCGGCAAAGGCACATCAGTTCCCTGATCAAATCAAGTAAAAGGCTTCAGAATAGGTCACGTGCTCACACGTGACCAAGGGTCACGTATTGGCACGTGACGGCTGAACAGCGGCTAGGAGACAAAGCGCAGAAAGCAGAGGAAAGCTCGTTCCAAAGGGTCACGTGCCTACACGTGACCAGGGGTCACGTGGCCATACGTGACCGGCTTTCAAAGCCTATTTATTTAACAGAATCAAATTCTGAAGAGATCATTCAAATCTTTCCAAAGGAAAATGATTATTTGGAACCGATTGGACTAAAGATTTAAATGTGATTAAATATCACCTATCTATGGAAAAATCTTGAACTTGGAAAGATTTCCCCTTAAAATCTAATCGAAATAACAAAGGAAAATCTTTGAATTTAAAATCCAATGGTGAATAAAATTCACCTAATAATCCAAAGGTCCAAACGAATGGTGAATACAAATCAAATCTCTCAATGAAAGATTCATCAAAACTAATTGATTCTGCTTCTTCTCCTATAAATAGGAGCCAAGAGACACACAGGAATATACAAAGATCGAAACATAAAGAGAGAGAGAGAAATAGAGCCTTGAGACTTGGGAGGAATTTGGATCTTCTGCAAAAGAAAACCTTAGGTAAGAAGGGGGAGGCTTTCAAGAAAAAAAAGAGAATTTAATTCTCGAAAGAGTTTAACTCTGATATTAAAAAGAAGAACTTAGTTCTCTCTTTAGCAGAGGATCTGCAAAGTGCACATCTCCCCATGAATTGAGAATTTAATTCTCATTGGGTTGAGATCCTGCCATGCAGATCCAAAGCATAGAGAGGGAATGGATGTTTGAGAATTTAATTCTCATAGAATTATAGGAATTTAATTCCTTCAATTTAAAATTAGGGTTTAACCCTATGTCATAGGAATTTAATTCCTTCAATTTAAAATTAGGGTTTAACCCTATGTCATAGGAATTTAATTCCTTCAAAATGAATAGAACCAGGGTCAACCCTAGTTAAGAACTCAAATCTGTCAAAATAACAGGAATTTAATTCTTCTAAAGTTTATTGCTAGGGTTTAACCCTATGAAGAATTTGATTCTTAAAAAGATAAACACATCTTCAAACAGGCAGGGTCACGTGCTACCACGTGACCCCTGTAAAGAGCCACCGCTAAAACTTTGAGGCAACGCCTCACGTGCTTCACGTGACCCCCAAAGTGCGCAAAGAAAAAGCAAAGGAAAAGAAGCTCTGGGGCGCCCTCACGTGTCACCACGTGACCCCTAATGAATATTCTAACAGATCAAAGCGCAAGCCCCCATCACGTGCCCACACGTGATGGCTTTTAGAATTAAAAGTGTTAAACACTTATCTGTAGAACAAAATAAAGGGAAACAGGACGCTATCACATGCTACCACGTGACCCCTTGGCTGAAGCTTTAATGGACAAGCACCAAAATGCCCATCACGTGACAGCACGTGATGCTCCAAAGTATTCAATACTTTTGACAGAATAGAATGAATTGAGGGCGCCCTCATGTGCTACCACGTGACCCCTCTTGCCTTAGTATTTAACACTAGAGTTGAAACCTCTATATCCAGTGTTCAACACTGATTTTCTTAGTGTTTAAACACTAATTTGGAAAACTCTATTTACAGTGTTTAACACTGACTTTCTTAGTGTTGAACACCAACCTGGAAAACCCTGTTTCCAGTATTTAACATTGATCTGCCTTAGTGTTAAACACTGATTTGAAATCTCCACTGCCAGTGTTTAACACTAACTTGTCAATCTCATTCTCAGTGTTCAACACTGATTGATCTTTAGTGTTTAACACTAACTTTAGCCCCATTGGCTAAGTGCCTAGAGGCAAAGCCTCTCCTCTAATGGACCGACAGAAGGCCAATATCCTAAACATGATTGGACTTAGCCCAAGCTGAGCATAAGTCCTCAATTCAAATTCAACTGAGCAAATGGGCTTATAATTTAATTAATTGATCTTGGTTACAAATTGGGCCAAAGATTATTTAATCTACCTCGGTTTAAGGGTACATCTCTTCACTCCTTTGATACTCGGCGTTGTAATTCCTCAACGTCTTCAAACAGGTGACGGGTCTCGATGACCACATATTGATACGGACTGTGGGGTCCTTAAACTCATGGACTATGCGGTCCTTAACCTTGACTGTGATGTCTTAAAACTAACGACGGACTGTGGGGTCCTTAAACCCATGGACTATGAGGTCATTAACCTTGACCGAGATGTCTTAAAACTAACGACGGACTGTGGGGTCCTTAAACCCATGGATTATGAGGTCTTTAACCTTGACCGAGATGTCTTAAAACTAACGACGGACTGTGGGGTCCTTAAACCCATGGACTATGAGGTCCTTAACCTTGACCGTGATGTCTTAAAACTAACTGTGGACTGTGGAGTCCTTAAACCCATGGACTATGACGTCCTTAACCTTGACCGCAACATCTTAAAACTAACATTGGACCGCAATGTCCTTAAACTACCTATAGACCGCAACGTCCTTAAACTACATACTGACCGTGATGTCACTGAACTAAACAACAGGGCTCCCTTAATTGCTCTATTGTTGGATCTAAACGATCCCGTTAAGTTGATCTTAGTCTGAAAATTAGACTAACGTATCCTTAACAAGGGTTTAAGTCGATCTTAGTCTGAAAATTAGGCTAACGTATCCTTAAACCCCAAACCCCCAAACCCAAATCTAAGATAATACAGATTTAGACTAGTCCACGCCCTATGGGCGACGACATAACTCAGCTCCGTATACAATCCACGGGCAACCAAACATACAATAAACACACACGACACGAAGTGACCATCTGGAGAAGGAGAAAGTGGTTACCGCGATGCGGTAGCGTAATTAACTGCAGGGGCTTGCGCCTGCAGGGAAGAGCGTCCCCACAATCAAAAACCCCTCAAGCGAGGGGGAATCTGACGAAGTCTGCTACATCGGACGCATCCGTTTAAACCTTCGATATACGGTGCCATAAATCAACTTGGCATCTTCGGAGAGGTAGACGGATAGCACCAATTAGCATCTGCCCAGAACCTCAGGCGAGACGACCACGTGTCGCGCCGTCGTTCGGAAGGGAACAGAGTACAAGGATTATTTTTTCTATGGCCGGGTATCTGGTCTCTGCGTCCTTGAAAACATGGTTGACTTAGTTGACCGGTCTCTCCTTCGAATTCTCTGATGAGTACGGTGCCTGCAGCCTGGTTGGAGACGGCTAGATATAGTAACGGCTCATCCCTCTCAACCGGTCGGGTGAGAAGCGGCAGGGTCGCCAGGTGTGCCTTGAGTTGTTCGAAATCGTTTTGGCACTCTTTAGACCATTCGAACCTGGGGATCTTCCTTAAGGTTTTGAAGAAAGGCAGGCACTTTTCTCCGGATCTGGACATAAATCGACTCAAAGCAGCCGCCCTACCGGTGAGTTGCATGATATCAACATTGCTCTTGGGTGTCGCCATGTTGATGATGGCTCTGATTTTCTTCGGGTTCGCTTCGATTCCTCGGTGAGTGACCATGAATCCAAGGAATTTCCCGCTTGTGACGCTGAACGAAAATTTGGCTGGATTCAGCTTCATCTTGTACTTCTGCTGGACGTCGAATGTTTCGCTGAGGTCTGCAGTGTGCCCGGCTGATGAGGTAGACTTTATGAGCATGTCATTAATGTAGACTTCCATATTTCTCCTAATTTATGGTTTGAACAGCTTGTTTACCAGCCACTGGTAAGTGGCCCCGGCGTTCTTGAGACCGAAGGGCATTACCCTATAGTAGTAGATCCCCCGATCGGTGGTGAAGGCAGTTAGCTCTTCGTCAGCCGGATTCATCCGGATCTGATTATAACCAGAGAAGGCATCCATGAAGCTTAGTAACTCGTGACCGGCCGAGCTATCTACTAGCTGATTTATTCGAGAGAGTGGGTAGTTGTCTTTGGAGCATACCTTGTTTAGATCAGTGAATCGACGCATACGTGCCATTTCCCATTCGCTTTCTTGACCATAACCATGTTCGCCAGCCAATTCGAGTAGTCTAGGTTCCTGATGAAGTCGGCCGCAAGCAATCAGTCCACTTTGTCCTCCATTGCTTTTTGCTTCATTGCCGCGAAACTTCTTTTCTTTTATCGGACTGGCCAGGCTTTCGGGTCAACCCCGAGCTTATGGGAGATCACCTTAGGGTCGATCCCGGGCATGTCCGCTGGGGTCCAAGCGAACACATCGGAGTTGTTCTGAAAGAACTGGATCAGGTTGTCGCGAGCGCCTCTTGTCAAGAGAGAGCCGATCTAGACAGTCCGACCGTCAGCTTCCTCCTTGAGAGAAACTTCTACTAAAGCTTCCACCAGGGTGCCTCGAATTTCTTTTTGGTCATTGTGTGTATCCAGGGACCCCTAAGGATCATGCATATCTTCAAAATCGTTAACCTCTTCCTCCGCGGGTGATGTTGAGGTGAGGCAGGCCCTGGCGGTTTGCTGGTCTCCGTAGGCCTGGCCTACCCTTCCATTGTTCAAAGGAAACTTAAGCGTGAGGTGATAGGTTGAGATCTGAGCCTGGAGGGCGTTTAGGATGGGGCGTCCTAGGAGGATGTTATAGGACGACGGGTTCTTGACAATGGGGAAGCTCACCTGTATGGTTCGCGTTCTGCATGCTTCCCCGATGTTGAGAGGGAGGGTGATTGATCCCTCGGCCAAGACAAAATGGTTAGTGAACCCGGAGAGGATGTGGGAGGCCAGTTGGAGGTCGGATGGATTTAATATCATACGCTAGAAATAGTCTAAAACAGGATATCCGCCGAGATCAACGAGTTGATCAATATTCTCCGGATCTCGTATAGGTTAACCCGGGCTGTTATCACAAGGGGATCATAGTGCGGGAGTGATATGCCATGAAGGTCCTCGTCAGTGAAGGTGATCAAATCGTCCTTCTTGCACTTCTTATAGGGCGGATCACTCAAGGTCATGACCGGTCGGAGGCGGCGGGCCCCCCCGTTGCCCGGAGTCAAACTTACTGAGATGACCATGATCTGCCCGATTGTCAACTCCCCGGGAGGAGGTTGATCCGTTTGATCCCGATCTGCCTGCCGCTTGTATCGCAGGTATTTCGCCAGGTGATCGAAGCGAATCAGTTTCTCAATATAGTCGCGGAGTTGTTTGCAGCTCTCGGTCGGGTGTCCCTGCGACCTATGGTAGGCGCAGTATGGGCCGCGGAGTTGCTTGCCCGACCTTTGAGTAGCCGGAGGGAGTTTGAAAAACCTTTCGCCCTTAGCCTCCTTTAGTAGCTCGGTCTGGGAGACGTTCAGGGGAGTTGTTGGGGTTAAAAGTTACATCCTGATCGACCAAGTGAAAGTCAATCAACCCCAAGCCAAGTGGGCCCAAGCCCAAGCCAGGACCAAGCATGGAAGGGCCGGCTCTATGCTAAGAATGAAGCAATAAATTAGTTTAATGCAATTTTTAAGAAATAAATGTATGAAAAAATGGGCAGAAAGCCAAATTTTTTTAAACTAATGGCTTATGTGCAAAAAGAAATAAGTACATAAGGTATGGGGTGGCACAAGTGCCATTTAGCAAAGCCCAAGAGGCTATATGTAAAGTGTGTAACCTATAAAGGAAAACATGATGAAAAAGTCAAGGAGAACTTTCATTCTCTCAAAAAATTAGGGTTCTGTGCCTCTTCCTCCTTCCTCAAGATTCTAAACCTTCTTCCTTTTTCTTGAATTAAATCAAGAGTTTAACTCTTCTTTTCCTAAAAAGAAATAGTTTTTCACCATAAAACCCACGAAGGGGAGCTCAGATCTCCCATCAAATCTCTAAAATGGGAGATTTATAAGTCTCACCCCCTTTTCTTCAAGATCCAGCCAACCGAGAGGGGGAAGAAGGAGACCCATCTCCAAAAGTCTCACTTTGGGAAGATCCCAGGCTCAAGAGAATATCCAAGGCTCAAGGAAGAAGAAAGGGGTCTCTTTTTACCATCTCTGAAGATTTTTGGGAGTAAAACTCCATTTGTCAAAATCTTTTGGAGTTTAACTCCATAAATAAAATTCTTTTGGGAGTTTAACTCTACTCAAAATCCTTTTGGGAGTTAAACTCCACTCAAAATCCTTTTATGAGTTTAACTCCATAAAGATAAAAATCCTTCCTTTTTCTGGGAGTTTCAAAAATCCATCGGGAGTTTAACGCCTAATCTCGGGGCTAAGCCCCCCTTTTTCCTACAGACACCCAACGTCCACGTGCCGGGCGCGTGAGGTGCCAGCGCCCATGCGCCTTGCACATGGCCCGCGGGCGTCCAGCGCCCATGTGCTGGGCGCGTGAGGCGCCTACGCACCAGGCACGTGAATCGCTGGCGCCCACGCGACCTTAAGACGCTACTCACCCCTCTTTTCTGCATACACTTCTCACTAAAAATACCTCTCTCGTTAGAAAAATATTTCTAACGCGGTGCTGCCCCACATCCTGTAAGGGGGCTGCTAGCCCCCTTGACCACCAGCCCGCTATCCGGTAGCGGGACCCCTATAAACTCTGCGAGGCCCCCGATATATCCAAGCCCCCTTCAAAACACAACACATGTACACTACACATTGAGTTCACGTGACCAGTTTGACCTGTCAATCGGAGGTTCTCTCGCTCCAAAAGCGAGGGGTAATTAACGACAGCTTAGTCCGCGGCTGCCGGAGATTCAGATCCCCACAATCAATAAACCATAACCTAACCTAGGCAGGGGAATCTGTATACGCCTGACAAACACGCGCATTTCCATTTGAACAGGGTGACAAAAAACATCCTATAGATTCTGGCACACCCGGTGGGACCTTTCACCCCTCCCATATCTCGGGTCAAGCATTCATGCGAACTCATTTAACATATATATTGATGTTTGTACTAAAATAATATTTTTCCGTTCAGCAATCAACTTTCAACGACGATGTCTTCTAAGATGAATTCAGCTTCCGACGTGACCTCGATCCCGTATGTGTCAAGATCAATGCTCGCATGATTCTCCCTGCAAGCCTCAGTCGGTAGTGGGAGGAACCGCCCTGCCAATTTGGTTCCGTCATCATCTACCCTGCCGGAAGCGCTCATCTAGCAGAAATCCCGGCAAACCAGGTGGCCAAGTCGGTCTCAAGGGGCAAGAGGACGAACGTTGTGATTGGTAACGCACCACAACCCAAACTTAAAACGGTGTTCGAACGACTCTCTGGTGCTCTAGCTGGGGGCAAGACTACCGGAACGAAGGGCATCATCAAATGTCGCAGACGAGCTCAGGCGACGACTCCAACAAGTGCACAATCAGGCGTATCTCCAAAGCTCTCCATCGCCCGGTCTACAGTGGCTTTCCGAAGAGCCGTAGAATGCCAAGTGCTCACAACAGAAAGGTTGAGACAGAAGCGGCTCAGGTATCGAGCCAAAAAGAGGGCCAGGACTCCGGCCAAGTAGAATCTTGTGAGGTTCCAAGAGCAGGGTCACCCAGCGACAACGGTTGAGTCGGCTGTAAAAGTCAGCAATTCCTTCGAACCTCTGAAGCGGGTTCAGAAAAATGCCGTGACCGCCAGAACCAAGAAGACATCAGTCCGAATGATGCTACAAAGAGACGTGTCCCAGCCCTAACAGAGAAAGCATGACACCGTCTCTTCAAGAGTCTATCGGGCATTCCGTGCTGCATGAAAGTAGTGGGGCAAAGACAAAAAGGAAGCACCAGCACCATTCAAGAACCCGGTCAGGACAACCGCCTTCAGTCGATTGCCCGTTACCGAAAAGAAGGGCCACGACATCAGTCCACAAAATCAGCTGCCAAGGATGAAAAGATGTCTGTATATGTTATCCATACGGTCTATATGGCGGGCGCGCATTCCACCGACAACTTGCACAGCAAAAGCAAGGATGGGGCCACTACATCCCAAGCCCAATTTGGATTGAATGTGGTTGCTGCTTTCCAAGGTCAGCCGCCTCCGCTGGATGATGAAAACCCTCTCGATGAGTCCGATAGGCAGAAAGACCCCTTAGTCCATATAGAGTCAAGCTCGGACAGCGAGGAAGTGCCGACTTTCCGCCCCAGGACCGCAGAGCAAGAGCTGCTTCAAGAGCTCTGAAAACGACTCAGGAGCAAAAATAAAGAGATGGCCAAACTTTACTCCAAAATCGACGACTTAACGAATGTCGTGATGCAGCTCATGACTCAAATTGCACGGACGCCATCCAATAAAGTACAAGTTTCCATTCATGAGCCGAATGATAATGATCCGAAGCAACCAATGCCTGTCCCTTTAGGTCCAAATATAGGCGAGCCACGAGAAAGCCGGCCACATTCCACTTCTAGGGATTCCTTGGCCCAAGATGGCACCATCTCGCTAACACAAGATTGGATAATGGATTTTGTCACCGGCAAGGTTAAAATATTGGTGGCCGAAGCCGAAGCTTAGAAAGAATTGGCAATAGTGGGTGGCCATATCCCGCACAGTACGATCTAATCGAGTTCCCCAGCGACTATGTCATTCCTAAGTTCGAAAGATTTGACGGGACGGGAAACACAAATCAACACATCGCCCACTTTAAAGCGTCATGCGGAAATATAAGGGGCAATGATGCGCTTCTTCTTTGTCAATTTGTCAACAGCCTAACTGGTGTCGCTTTCGACTGGTACGTGAGCATAACATATGGGTCTGTCACTACTTTTGCCCAAATGGAGTCTCTGTTTCGGCAAAGGTTCATGAGTGTCAGTGATAAGATCTCCATTGCTGACCTTATGAGGACCAAGCCGGGGAAGAACGAAAGAAACACAGACTTTATTACCCGATGGCATAATCTCACGGTCAAGTGCGAATCGCCGCTAGAGCAAGACCAGTCCGCCAGCCTTCTCATTGGGAAGCTCAGCAATTGGATGGTCCTATTCTTGTGTACAGCAGGCCTCAAGACGTTTCAGGAGCTGGCCAAGAAAGTCCAAATGCTGGAATGCTCGAAGCAAGGGTCTACCCCGGACCCTCAGAGAGACAGGACTTGGAAGAGCAAGAGGGACAACAACTGTGGAAGAGAGAATTCCAGTAATACTATTGTCTTCAATGCATCCAACAATGAAGACAAGAGAAGGGCGGGTGGACAAAAAACCGATCGATCGCAAAAGCCAGTACCGGAAGGAGAAGGACCGACTTTGGAAGAGAAAAAAACAAGGTCTCATTCAGAAGGGACAAGGTCCAGAAGATATTCAGGGATGCCTTGAGGAATGGTTTACAACTGCCGAACCCAAAAAGGAAGCATGATTAACAATCCTCTGTATTGCCTATACCACAGAATGCTAGGTCACGCCATCGAGGATTGCTACGTATTCAAATAATGGGTTGAGAAGCAGTACAAGATCGGGGAAATCGAGTTGTCCAAGTGTGTGTTGGTGAACTATCAAGCCGCAACCACCAACTTTATACAAACACAAGCTGAAACCTTCCGGGAGCAGATAGCTGAACCCGCTACCCTGAGGAATGAAACTGACTCGCTGCAGCCTCCATGGAGTATGCACATGTCCAAAAAGATGAAGAAGATGTTAAAATTTCTTTAGATTAGCCCAAAACTGAATAGGAATGGCAGATGAAGCCCACCATTCCGGCTGCCAATTCAGCTCAATCAGGCTCAAAATTCAAAAAGCTCAAGAAGAAGAAAAGGGCGTCTCGATGCGAAAAAGAGTCTGCAGGGAGATCGACCATTCAAAAGTACATTTATTCTCTCGAAGACTATGAACAAAAGGAAAGAACTCTGATTCAATTGAAAGAGTTCTTCCCCGCGGAAGCAGCTGAGATTATGGAGGAGCTAAAAGAAGACTCTAATGATGAGATCCCTAAAGTGACCTGCTATGTAATCCACCTTGGTAGCGACTTTGAGGAAGAACTTTATTTTCCTGAAGAGGACGATGAGCTCGCCACGAAGAACAACCAAATTCAGCTCAGAAGTGGCAAAGCTTTACCGCCAAATCAAGGCAACGCCCCAAAAGGGAAGGAAAAACAAGTCGCTAATGAATAAGATGGCGGAGAGCTTGTTTATGAAGACTTGAGTCCTTCTCCAGTGGACTATAATGTTTTAGCTCATCTCCGAAAGCTTCTGTCTCTCCTGAGCATGTACAATGCCTTGGTCCTATTCAAGGAACTTAGAGATGTTCTCATTTACGCTCTACAAAACCCCGAGCGGTACCAGGCTTGCTTTGTGGAAATTAATATAAAAGAATCCCAGTACACTTTGCATACCACCGCGATCACGTTTAAGGACGAAGACCTGCTACTGGAAACAACTGAGCATAACCGGCCGTTTTACATGACAGGGTATAGAGACGAAGACCGGATTAATCGCATTGATTGATCCAGGGTCCTCAGTGAATATCATGAACTTGCAGACTCTAAAGAATTTGTCAATGGACGTCCGACATCTGTCAAGAGAAAGGATTGTCATTCAAGGCTTCAATCAAAATTGCTATCAAGTTTTGGGGTCCATAGCTCTGCCAATCAGGTTCAGGGGCCTACAAACTGAATCCAAGATATACGTGATCGACGCCAACACATCTTATAAAATTCTCTTAGGATGACCGTGGCTCTATGATTACGGTATCGTTCCGTCAACTCTCCATCAATGCATGAAGTATAACAAAATTCGCGACGATGCATTGACGGAGACATCCAGCCATTTGATGTGCATGAAGTCCGATATGAAAATTCTCGATACTTCATGAACCCACAAAATACTAAGACACGACTGGCCAAAGATAGAACGGCTCCGAAACTCAAAAGCAAATCTGAGCCGGCTGTCACTTTC